>CM052884.1:62808204-63269258 GCA_028534135.1 Potos flavus | reverse complement strand
TTATCAGCTGTATTTTGGGGCTTAAACTTTTTTTTACCTGTTCCTCTGGCATTTAAAATTCATATATTTATCATAATTTACCATTAAATCGCTTCATGTACAGTGTAAGAACTTAATGTATTTCCATTTTCTCATTAATTTTTTTGATCACTGCCATACATTTTATGTCTCTATGTTTTGAAACCCATAATACATTATTTTTGCTTTAAATAGTCAATTATCTTTTACAAAATTAAAAAATGAGTAAACAAAGTCTTTTTTATGATCTCACACATTTACTCTTTCTGACATTTCCCATTCCTTTGTTTAGATTCAAGTTCCACTTGGTGATATTTTTCTTTCACTTGAGGAAGACTTTATCTTGTATTGATGGTCTGCTGGAGATGAATTCTTGCAGTGTTTTTCTTCTGGAAAAATTTTATTTACGCTTCATTTTTGAAATATATTTATTCTAAATATAGAATCTAGATTGACAGTTTCTTGTAGCACTTTGAAAATGTCATTTATCATCCGGCTGACATAGTTTCTGAAGAATATTCTGAAATTATTCTTTCTTTGTTCCTCTGTTTCATTTTTCTCTAGTTCATGTTAAGACTTTTTATATTATTATCACTATTTATTGGCAATTTGTTTGCGATATGTCTTGGTGTTGTTTTCTTCATATCGATCTTACCTAGGGTTCACCGAGTTTCTTAAATCTGTGGGTTATAGCTTTTATCAAATGAAAGAAAAATTTGGCCATTATTGTATCTTCAAATATATTTTCTGCCCCTGCTTCTTTCAGGGACTTCTTATCACATTTAAATTAGTGTGCTTCATATTTTCCCACTCGATACTGTGGATATGTTCATTTCTTTAAAAAATCTTTTTTCCCTCTCTATGCTTTATTTTGGATACATTTTATGCTGCATCTTCAAGAACACTGATCTTTTTTTCTGTTAACTGCACTGAATGGCATTTTCACTTCAGATATTATAATTTCCATCTCTAGAAGTTCTATTTGGATTTTAAAGATCTTCTCATATAAAAGTAGTTATATTTCAACATGCTTGTGTGAGAATTTCATTTCTGGGTCTGTTTCTTTCAACTGACATTTTCCTGCATTCAACGTTTGATTGGAAGCTTTGGCCATGATGAATTTTATGTTGTTCAGTGTTTTTTGTTTTCCTTTGTTGCCAATAAAGTTACTTGGGTCCAGTTTTTTTTTTTTTTCTTTTAAGGCTTGTTTTTAAGCTTTGTTAAGGAGCATGCAGATTAGCCTTTACTTTAGGGATAGTTTATTCCTATTATGAAGCTATGGTCCTTCTGGACTGAAGACAGTCCAAAAGGAGTCCCCACTCTAGCTGGTTGAAACTCAAATACCCCAGAGCTCCATGTAAACTCTGAGAACTATTTGTTCACAGTTGCCTCAGAAGCTTTGCTTGACCTCTGGCATTTCATCCTACACCTTTACATCTTAGTACTCATCTAAAACTCAAGGAGGCATTGTGTGTAGATTTCTGGAGGCTTTTTCTGATTAGCATGTCTTCTTTAGCACTCTGCCCAGCAACTTCTGGTTTCTACTCACTAGTACTATCATCAGCGGTTTAGCAGGGTTAAAAAAAAAAAAAAAGGTGTTGTATTTCCTTATATAATCCCTTCTTTATACTATCATAGCTGAGAATGACCATATTTTCCTTACTTTGAAATTTCCCTTTCAAGTCTTTCCTGGTTGTATTTTAAGGGATTCCAAAATTTTGTGGTGTATTGGTCTTACTATTTAAATACGAGCACATATACAATGGCAATGAAAGAAATACAGAATGTAGACAAGGCAATATGAAAATCATACGCCTCTTTCATAGTATTCTAAAAAAACTGAATCAGTTACTCTAAGGATTACTGGGTAATGAATAGATAGGATTTCAAAATTTCAGTAGAATAAAATAATATTTTGTTGTAATTAGCTAGGAGAAAATTCAAATGCTATCTTAAATCTCCCTCAAGATTAAAACATGAATGAATTAGCACTACCTTTAAAACTTAGCACTAAGATAATAAAATGGTTACCGTGAAGAAGAAAGCAACATTTTCAAGTTTCCAAATATCAATCCAAATACCAAAGCTATATAAAACCCAACCGAACAAAAACAAACGAAAATGTAATAAAATTTCATTTGTGCTTGCCACATTCAGTTTTGGTTTGCTCAAGCTTTTTGGAGAAAAAGAAAATGAGACCATCAAGGTTTTATTTCCATAGCACTGCAATCTTAAAGTGAAAACATGACAATAAGGTGCTGCTTTACTCTAACAGTGTTTATGTGCATCTACTAAATTCAATTTATGCATCAACAGTGAAATCAAACTATAACTGAATTTTGTGGAATATTTTAAACATATAAAGAACAATATAATGACCACCCGGATCCACCACTCAAGTTTTGTCAAATCTTAACATTCCCCCCCAATTCCCTCAATTTCTAAAAGAATAATTGAGATCTATGGCACTGAAGCCCCTTTAAAGCCTTCCCTGATCCTATTTCTATCCCTCCACAGGGGTAGCCATACTGATCCCCAGTTATCATCTTTAAGTATCGCTTCTTACTTGTACTATGTGTGTGTGTATGTGTAACTGTTTCGCAGGTCTTTAAACTCCATATAAACAATGTATTGTAGGAATCATTCTGCAACTTCTTTTGGTTAATGTTGCTTCTGATATTCACAAATATATGATTTATCTGTTAGAGATTTTACTGTATGCAACTATTGTATTTATCTATCTTCCGTTAATGGACATTCAGGTTGCCTCCAATTTTTCATTTCTACAAACCATACTGTTGTCAAGATTGTTGTAGACAGGCTGCAGGGGAGACTGTTCAGAATACAGGCCTAGAAAAACAACTGTGGTTTTAGCGGTGGATACTTACACATCTATACTTAACTTGATGGTAGCAAACTGTTCTCTAAAGCTGTACCAATAAAGACTATCAGCAGAAGAGTATAAAAGTATAAAAGAGTATAAGAGTATAAAAGATTGGAGGTACTTGGCCTTGTTAAATTTTATGTTTTTTTCCTGTAGTGATGGATAAGAAACAGTCTCTCACATAGTTTTAATTGGCCTCTCTCCCTGAGTTCCTAGTGATTTTAAGTTTCTTCACCCAAGTTTGTTGTACATTCAGGTTTCATATAGTCAGGAAAGCTTTCTGTGAAGGTGGGGGAAGATAATTTATATGTAATAAACAACTTAAATGAAAGAGATTCCACAGTCAAATTCTAACTTTTGGAGCTAAGGGTGCAGGTACATAAGAACTGTAGGTGCTCATCAGAGTGAGCAATCGATGAGGTGCAAGACAGAGGAATGCAGAACTGAGCCAGTCCTTGAGCACCGTGCTAAGATTTGAGCAGGTGCAGACCGTGGAGAGCCCTCTAAACGCATATACGCAACACCATAACTACTGAATAGCATTCTCCCTAATTTACACTTCATTTCTATCGGTGATATTTCTCTTTAGTCACTTTGGAAGTGAATGTATTTTTAGTTATATTTGCAACTTAGTATATACTAGATACTGCTTAAAGAAGAGTTTTCAGAATTACTTTGTGGTACTCAAAATAAAAGCTACATACTAAAGCACATTTTAACTGGCAGGAATTATAAATCTAATCTAAATAAGAGTTTTCTTTAAATCACTACTTTAATGAAATGATATGCCATCTAAAATTTATGTAGCTCTAAGAACATCTTATCTTACTCAGCATCTGTTACATTGTTTCAAATACAGTGGGCACACAAAAAGTCATTGTGGAATGAAGGAATAATGTTTACTTCAAAAATAGTAAGACATTTCTCCCCCTTTACTTTTCTTTCTCACCTGCTTTAACTGAGAATGGCTTTTCCAATAGAAATATTGTTTGTTTCCAGTGTGTTCTGGCACTCTGGGGGCCCGTGGAGAACACGACCTGCATTGGTAGAGTTCAAAAGTATCTGATGAAGTACAAGATTTTTAATATCATGCTACATTAATCTACTACATCAAATACAAGCTCCAATTGCTTACAACAGCAAAATGCTTATGATCAAACACCTTGGGGCACAAAATAAAATACAATGTATTTCACATAATTAATTCTTATGGGAAAACTCAGATACTTACCCTGCTGTGACAATTTTTCTCAAAATATATATCAAAATAGCCAGCAATTGCCTGTTTTAAAAAAAAAGTAATATAAATAATTATTAAACTAATTACATGACAAAACAATTATTCAGTCTTTCAAGACATGGCAAAAACAAACCACCTCAAAGACTAGATACCTCTTACACTTAATGACAGGTCACTATTTTTTCCATGGAAAAGGTGTTACATGTAAAAATAAAGTAATATAATTTGGCTTCCCACCCCCCACAGAAACAATATAATAATAAGGGCAACAAGGCTAATCAAATAATCAATTATGTGTTTTATTAGAGAAATGACTGTGCTAGACTACTAAAAAGTGAGAGACGACATGAAGGAAGAGACCTCAGCCTGCCCCAAGAGCTGACCCATGCTCTCCCAGAGAGAGCCTGCTGTGCAGCTCTTTGCTCCAGTCAAAGCACACGACTGCAGCGGCCTGAGACCCCTGGGGAGAAACCAGCAGAACGACTAGAGGACAAGTGCAGTCCAGACTGCAGAACTGTACACAAATAAATCTAAATGTTGTAACTTCAAGGTACTTGGTTTTACGGTGGTTTGTGACATAGCAATAAATTTAACTTAAACATACATACTCGTTTATACAAAGATCTCATTTAATTTCTTCTGATCTTGTGCATCTAATTCTAAAGCAAAATACTATGAATATTTTTGTGATGAGATCAATGGAATTTTTAAATGTCACTTTTTTCCTGTAGATAAACTAAAAATATATAATAGTACTCAAATAAAACTTATGTTTAAGCAAATACCCAAAGGAGAACCTCTGAGGTAACTAAGTAGGTTACTGTGATAATATAAAAGGTCTCTAAAGGACGAATATTCAGATGAGGGTATGTAATTTTCATTTCTTTTTGTTTAAAATTTAAATGATACCATCCTTTTTTCTTTCGCTAATGAAATTAGCTTTATCTATTTTTAAAAATGGCATATATAGGCGCCTGGGTGGCTCAGTGGGTTAAAGCCTCTGCCTTCAGCTCAGGTCGTGATCTCAGGGTCCTGGGATCGAGCCCCACATCGGGCTCTCTGCTCAGCAGGGAGCCTGCTTCCCCCCTCTCTCTCTGCCTGCCTCTCTGCCTACTTGTGATCTCTCTCTCTGTCAAATAAATAAATAAAATCTTTAAAAAAAAAAAAAAAACAAAAAAAAAACTGGCATATATAAAAAAGCTTACAAGGTGTTAAAAATAGGACACCGATTATTGAAAAATCACCGTAAAGCTAATTTGTGTACTCTGCGCTTTTGTTGAGAATGTGAAGTTTTATTGATCTGTGAAGTTAATATGGATTGGGCCTACCTAAAACAAGTTCAATATTTAACACTGAGGTTCATTATATTTTAGATACCAAGAAAGAATCAAATTTCTATTTATAATTCTGTCAAATAGACAAAATATAAAGCAATGCAGTACTCAGATATAGATTACTATAGAAAACCTTGTAATTAATCAGAATATTTCTAAAACATGACTTCTTTCATTTCCTGGTATCCCTCCACAGACTAATTCAACTATTTTCTTAAATTTATTCCTGTATGCCAGTCTTGTTCACCAGTGTCCAGAGCAGTACCTGGCCCATAGTACACAATAAATATTTGCTGAGAGAATGTGCTTATTATATACAATTCTATTACAGTACTTACCATACTCTCTTACAGTTCGTTGTCCTACCAGATTGCAATGTGTGTAGTTTTTTTTTTAAGATTTCATTTATTTATTTGTCAGAAAGAGGGGGGGCACAAGCGGGGGTGCAGCAGGCAGAGGGAGAGGAAGAAGCAGGCTTCCCGCTGCGTAAGGAGCCCGATATGGAATGGGACTCGATCCCAGGACCCTGGGATCATGACCTGAGCCGAAGGCAGTTATTTAACTGACTGAGCCACCCAGGCGTCCCAGATGGCAATGTTTTTTAAGAACAAAGCCTAAGTGTAATTCATATTGTTGTGCCCCTTAACTAGCATAGGTCTCTCATATAGCACATTCTCAATACATTTTAGTTAAAATTTTCAGTCTTCAGTTTTCTAAATTCAGCTAGTCTTATGATGCTGTCAGGACACTTTATGAAACCAGTGAATAACCAAACTCAGATAGAACTTACAATTTTCAACTGAAAAATGGAAAAAAAAAGAATGTGAGATACATGGGGGGAGAAGAGGAACCCTACTTCTTTGTATGAACCTGCACAAGTCTCGGCCTGACCTCTGAACTACAGGTTAGGTCCAAATCAACGTAACAAAGGCTGAGAGAATGGAATTAAAATCTGAGTCACTGGCACAGGCCTCAAAAACCTAAAATCAACAAGTAAAGAACTCAAGAATAAAAGAGATATTTGAAAACCTATACAAGTCAGACTAATCACTAAACAGCATATGTGCAGGAGAGCCCAAAACACTATAGCGAATGTTTAGGGAACTAGACTGAGATGTGAACCACCGCCTGCCCAGACAGGGTTGACAGAACTTGTTTTGGCTTTAACTGGGTTGACTGCCCGCTCACACCAAACATCAACAACATTCTCCAGATGATTGTAATAGGACCGAGAGTGAATGTCATTCACAACAAGGATGGACCTAGAAGTTATTAAGTTAGTGAGATAAGTTAGAGAAACACAAATACCACATGATTTCACTTATATGTAGAATATAAAAAACAAAACAAAGAAACAAAAAAACCCAGACTCTTATTTTTTTTTAAGATTTTATTTATTTATTTGAAAGAGAGAGAATGAGAGAGAGAAACCATGAGCAGGGAGAAGAGCAGAGGGAGAAGCAGGCTCCCCACTAAGCAGGGAGTTTTGGTGTTGTACACCCAAAACTAATATGACACTGTCATATTAGTTTATACTTTAATAAAATTTTAGTGTCAAAAGATGAAGAAATCTGAGAATATTTGCAATATATATATAACAAAGGGACACTGTCCTTTTTTATATTAAGCTACTACAAATTAGTAAGAAAACAATGTCAAAAGAAATTAGAAGACAAAGCAGGAAATTTATAAAAGAAAAATCAAATAATAAGCGTAAGTAAAAAATGTTTGACCTACTTAGAAAAATAAGTAAACTAAAACAATCAGATACAATTTTCCTTGATCAAGATGGGGAAAACATTTTTAAAATAATAATATCCACAGTTAGTGGGGAAAGTAGTATGCCTACTGGGAAAAGAAACTGAAATAACCTTTCTAGAGGGAACTTAGCAATACATAATATAAGACAAAACATTCAGGGCGCCTGGGTGGTTCAGTGGGTTAAGCCTCTGCCTTCAGCTCAGGTCATGATCTCAGGGTCCTGGAATCGAGCCCCCCATCGGGCTCTCTGCTCAGCAGTGACCCTGCTTCCCCCTCTCCCTCTACCTACCTGTGATCTCTTTCTCTCTGTCAAATAAATAAAATCTTAAAAGAAAAAAGAAAACATTTGTATTAAAAAGAAGTCACAGAGAAAATGGTACACATGCTATGATTCTATCTATATATAGAAAATTGAAAAACAGCACAACTTACAGTGTTATAAGTCACGATAGCAGTTACCCTTCAATAGCAGTAGAAACTAGAAAGGGGTTATACGGAGGGCTCCTGGGTTGCTGGTAATATTCTGTTTCTTCAGCTGACTGCTGGATACATGGTGGGTATTCACTTTGTGCAATTTTATCAAACTACACTTAAGATTTGTGTACTTTTCTGTTGTGTAAGCATATGTTATGGACTCAATCAAAATGTTTATATAATGCATATACTCACTGACCCAGTAATTGTAAACTTTCAAAAAATATTCTATGAAAATTTGTCAAGTATGCTTGCAAAGATTTGCAAAGATTTAGCCATAAGATGCCAATTTTAGCCCACATTTTCAACAACAGGTTATCAGTTAACAAATCATAATACCTCCATATGATGGAATAATATTTGGCCATCAAAAGTAATCCTAATAAAAAAAAAAGTAATCCTATAGGTAAATATCATTTTGGAAAAGTAGTCACGATATACTATTAGGCAAAAAGAATAATATATATATTATTGGCACTTACTACATGCTATGTAAATGTGAATATATATGCACATATCTGAAAAGATATTCACCAAACTATTGAAAGTATATGATAGATTTGGAATGTTCATATTCTTTATCCTTACCTATAATTTATATTTCCCATAAAATGAACAGCTTCTGTGATAATAAATTATTCTTAATACTTGAGGTAAATGATCTATAGCATTGCATGGAGAGACATAATTATTACCTTTGTATTAGTTCCCTTAGCGACACCCATCTCTGTACACCCAAGAGCTAGGGCAGTATCTAATATGTAATAGGAACTAAATGAATTTAAAAAAAAAAATGACAAGTTTTCCCAACTATAATACAATAATAACATTACTATAATAATAACAATTTACATTATCAGGAAGTGTGACCTAAATCTGAAATGTATAAAATACACAAAGTAAAACATCATATATTTAACTCTGGTAAAAGACCGGCAATATTACTATGATAGCACAACTGTAATTATAATAGAGTATATAGGTCTAAACGAAGAGGGGAGACTGACGCATGAGTTTGCAACAAAATTAAAAAATCAAAATATTTGAGGGGCGCCTGGGTGGCTCAGTGGATTAAAGCCTCTGCCTTCGGCTCAGGTCATGATCTCGGGGTCCTGGGATCAAGCCCCGCATGGGGCTCTCTGCTCAGTGGGGAGCCTGCTTCCCCCTCTCTCTCTGCCTGCCTCTCTGCCTACTTGTGATCTCTCTCTCTGTCAAATAAATAAACAAAATCTTAAAAAAAAAATCAAAATATTTGAGAATACAAAGATATTTTAGAACTGTCTTCAATCCCCAAATTGAACTATCTATGACATTCAGTTAAAAATCAAAGAAGAAACTCATCTTCCTCCAGACCCCCCAATATACAGTGAAAGAAATACTGTGTAGTTTGGGTAATAAAACAGTTTGCTAAGCCTCAAGACAATAAATAAAAATAAAGATATAATTCAGTTGGATTATGAGAATTCAGCAGGGACCTATGACAAAGATAAATCTGAAGTCACATCTACTTTATAGTTCCCTCTGAAATGCATCATAGTTTCTTCAACTCAAACAGATTTACCTCCCTAATGATGTCTGGTGGAGAGTAATATCAAAATCAGTTCTATAGCACACATGAAGCAGAAGCATGAGAAGTTAAGTAGAAATTCACCTGCAATAAAAAAACTATGTGCAGACAATCGACTGATTAGACTGTTAAGATTCACGTAACTGGGGCACCTGGGTGGCACCGCTGGTTAAGCAACCAATGCTTGGTTCCGGCTGGGGTCATGCTCTCAGGGTCCTGAGATTGAGCCCCACCTGGAGCTCCACACTCAGTGTGGAGTCTGCTTCAGATCCCTTCCCTCTGCTATTCCTGCTCATGCTCTCTCTCTAAAATAAATAAATCTTAAAACAAAACAAAACAAAACAAAAAACAAAAACACCTCACAAAAACCCAAAAAGATTCACATAACTGAGCAAGTAGAAAACTCTTGCTCTGAAAAAACCAAAGGGCGTTCCTGGTTTTAAAATGGGTATTAACCCTCAAACAGAAGGCTATTGAAAGGGAAAGGGGTCCCCTCCACTTATAAGTGGTCCTTAATAATTAAAAGAAGATATTAGAAAAAAAAAAATGTTAAACTTGCATCATAGTCTATAAAACCCAACTGAACTGCAATTACTGTTTTTATTTTCTGCAAAGTCTTTATAACCAAATATGTCAGCTCATTTAGGGACAAAGCTATTTATTCTGCTGAAGAACATAAATATGCCACTATTTTTCAATTAGTTTCACCACCTTGTTACCATCACTTTGACAGCCTATCTCCAGGTCTTTCAAATGTTAATTTCAATGAACTTACACTCTCTTTGTGGAAGTCATTCAAATGTATGAATAAACAACAACCACAGGAAATTGAAAATGATGACTAATAGGCAATGGTAATAAATAACTGGAGCACAGCTTGACACTTGCTTGAAAAAGATCAGATAGGTTATAAGGCCTAAGCACAGAATAAATTTCTCTTTTGTTCCACATGTATATCTTGTCAGGGGCAAAGGGAACTGCTGAGGGGAAAAACAAGCATTAAAATAAAACATCTGTAGGAGTTGGGTTAATCTGCGAAGGCAAGGTCACAGTTAAATAAATAAAATTTCACTGAATTATACCACCGTCAGACAAATTTTTTTTTTTTCGTCAGACAAATTTTTAAAAAGTCCTTAGACTGAGGGGTGCCTGAGTGGCTCAGTTATTAAGCGTCTGCCTTGGCTCGGGGCGTGGTCCCAGGGTCCTGGGACTGAGCCCAGCATCAGGCTCCCTGTTCAGCAGGAAGCCTGCTTCTCCCTCTCCCACTCCCCCTGCTTGTGTTTCCTCTCTCGTTGTCTCTCTCTGCCAAATAAATAAATAAAATCTTAAAAAAAAAAAAAAAAGTCCTTAGACTGAGAGAAGGGAGAATCTGTGGTAATTAAGAACAACAACAGTGCTCATTATAGAAGAAAACAGAATAAAAGGAAAATACATGCACATAGAGCAACTTCTGGGACAGTTTGATCACATTTGTAATTTGGTGGGAATCCTCCACATATATAGGAAAATAATTCAGGCATGTAGCTTTGTTGTGCATCTTAAACATTCCTAAGCATTAGAATATAGTCTTTCAAAATGAACTGTTTGTTTCTTCTTTGTGGATTTCACAAAAAAGAAGAAAAAAACTCACAGTATGTGTAAATTGAATATTTAAAAATCCATTTTAAGCCACATTTTCCTTGTTTATCCCAGAAACACAAAGGTAGATGCACTTCATTTTATACATGCTCATTTGAAGAACAATGACTTGGAATAAAAATAAATTATTTTCTCACGTATTTTAGTGTGATGAGTATTTCTTTAAAGAAAATGTATCATGTGTGTATGTAACAGGATGGCAGCCAATGAAATAAGATCAGACTAGACCTTACGAGGAAGAAGGAAATTAAAAATTATCATTATCACTATCACCTGCAGGGAGTAATTTATCATTTCTGTTCTTCATTGGTATCATGTTCCAACAGCGTGTGGTTACAGCAGATACAATTAGGCAGCTGGCCACAGAAGTAGAAGGATAATGTGCTTTTGATGGAGTTTATCCAAGCATGGAGATAGAGTGTTTGTAATCCATGCAGCAGAATCACTATAACAAAAATACAATTCATTTTTTGTTGGAGTATTCCTTTCAAAATCTTAATACAGAATTGAAAAGCCAACTGATGATGAGTCTGAAGCAAGTAAAGAAAGCGTAAGAAGAAAATGCATAAAAATGATTACTATAGCTTACATCACTGTATATAAACAAGATGATAATATAAACATAAGCCATGCAAGCTGCTGCATAAAGAGTATGAACTCTGCTAGTAATAACTGGGATTTAAACTAAGAAGATGAAATCAACAAATATGAAAATTATATATGATTTTCTCCCAGTATTAACTATACCTTAAATTATGGACTCTTTCTTCTTCAATTAATTTTCTATTTTATCCCATGAGAAAATTTGCATCTTTTCTTTCTTTCATGATTCCTCTAGGGAACAATACATATTAAGTGCCATATACTCCTCAAGGGATATTGCCAAATTGAGTAGTGTTTAGAAATAGACCAAGCAATAGGGGAAGTAACAAAACAGACAATAGGTCTAAAAATATTTTTAAAAAGGTATTTTTACTGAAAAATTCAATATAATTAATTTTTGACCTACTTAAAATATTCCCAGATTGTATATGAAATTTATTTTAAGTGTACTTATCTGGGTCCCTTGTAATTTCAAAATTGCTTACTAAAGTGCTTTTAGCAGGGGGAGAAGGGATCACCTCTTCAGAGCCTACAACGTAAGTACTTTAATTCTGACATTTCATAAATTGATAGCTTACATGCCCTAACTGCTCAACACTTCTTCCTAGCTATAAACACAAGATACTGTTTTATACACTCAATAATCATTGACATTTACTAATATTTTCACTTTTAAAAACCTTTAAAAGTACAGTGTATATGCAGAAAAGTGGACTTAAGCGTACATCATGCATTTTCTTTTTTTTTTTAAAGATTTTATTTATTTATTTGTCAGAGAGAGAATACAAGCAGGCAGAGAGGCAGGCAGAGGCAGAGGGAGAAGCAGGCTTCCTGCCGAGCAAGAAGCCCGATGCGGGACTCGATCCCAGAACTCTGGGATCATGACCTGAGCCGAAGGCAGTCGCTTAACCAACTGAGCCACCCAGGTGTCCCTTCAAACAATATAGCCATGAAACCCACACTCAGATTAAGAAATAGAACATCCCAGCACCCTAGTAATAATCCACCCTAGCCAATCCTAGGCACCTCCACCCCAAAGGGTAACTACTATTCTGATTTTTCCCCCAGCTTTATTGAGATATGATAGACATATAACATATAATTGACACATATATAACATGTAATTGACACATAATGATTGTAAATTTAAGGTGTGCAATGTGTTGATTTGATACACTTATATATTGCAAAATGATTACCATCACAGCATTAGTGAACACCTCCACTGTGTCAAATAATATTCGTTTCTTTTTTGTGGTGAGAATACTTAAGATCTACTCTCTTAATAACTTTTAGGTATATAACACAGTATTATTAACTATAAGCATAATGAGGTACACTGGATCCCCAGAACTTACTCAGTTAGTATCCTCTGACCAACATCTCCCCATTTCTCCCCATTTCTCCCACCCTCTATCCCCTGGTTAGTACTGTTTTACCTCTATTCTGTAAGTTTGGCTTTTTTAGATTGCACATATAAGTGATAGCATGCAGTATTTATCTTTGTCTGACTTATTTCACTTAGCATAATCCCCTAAAGGTCTACCCATGTTGTTGAAAATGGTAAGATTTCCTTCTTTTGATGGCTGAAGAGTCCATTGTGTATGTGCGTATATATATAAGCACGTGTGTGCATATCTTCTTTACCCTCTCATCTACTGATGGACACTAAGGTTGCTCCCATATTTTGGCTGTTTTAAGACTGCAATGAATATGGCAGGGCAGCTATCTCCTTGAGATTCTGTTTTCATTTCCTTTACATATACTCAAAAGTGCGATGGCTGGATCATATATTAATTCTGTTTGTAATTTTTTGAGGAACCTCACACTGTTTTCCACCGTGGCTGCACCAATTTACCCTCCCATCGACAGCACACAAGGGTTCCCTTTTCTTCACTTCCTCACCAGCTCTTGTTACCTCACTACTATCCTGATTTCTAAGATCACAGATTCATTTCCCTATTACAAATTTCAACATAAATGGAATCATACATCATGTAATATTTTGTGGACTGGCTACTTTCCTCACTATTGTTTATTTTAGATTCACTGATACTGTTACACATTACATAAACTGTTACATGGCTATAAGGCATATTTGACTGGGCAGTGTATTTATCCAGTCTAAGAATGACAGGCACTAAGTAGTTTTAAGTCAAGGCTTTAATGAATAGCGCTATGGACATTCCTTTTTTTTTTTTTTAAAGATTTATTTATTTATTTGAGAGAGAGAGCAAGAGCGAAAGTGCGAGAGCATGAGTGGGTGGAAAGGCAGAGGGAAAGAAGCAGACTCCCCGCTGAGCATGGGGCCGACCAGGGACTCAATCCCAGGACCCCGAGATCATGACCTGAGACAAAATCAAGAGTCGGATGGTCAACATACTGAGCCACCCAGGCGCCCCCGAATATTCTTTTACGATCATGTCTTTTGGTGAACATACGTATTAACTGTTGTAGGGTATATACCCAGCAGTGGAACTACTGGTATGTGCATATTTAACACTTCGGTTAATCTTTACTTTTTCCTGTATTCTGGCCTTTCATTGGGGTCATTTTCTGTTTGCTTGAATTTTTGTTAGTATCTCCTTTAGTATAGGTTTCCTGGAGCAAACTTTCTCTCTTTTTATTTGTTCATTTGAAATATTTTTATTTCAGCTTCCTTCTTAAAAGATACTTTAGTTGGGTAAAATTCAGGGTTGACAGTTATTTTCTTTTAGTACACAGAGGACGTCGTCACTGTATTATCTTTTCAATTCTACTGTTTCTGCTAAGAAATAATTTCCCTATTTACTGCTCCCTTGAAGGTAATTCCAGTGCTCTAGTCACAGCCCCACTGACTGCTTTTAAGACTTTCTTCTTGATTTCTGTAGTTTTACTAGGATGTTCTAGGTGAGTTCTTCTCCCTCTTTTTGAGATATAATTCACATACCATAAAATTTTCCTATTTAAATAAACTGCGTAATTCAATTTTTTGAAGAATATTCTAATTTTAGGACATTTTTATTACCCCAAAAAGAAATTCTGTATCCATTCCTCCTCTAATCCCAGATCTGTCTATAGATTTGCCTAGTTTGAACATATCATATAAATGGAATAGCATATAAATAGAATCCTTTCGTGGTTCGCTACCTATACTTAGCATAACCTTTTCAAGGTTCATCCATGTTGTAACACATACCAATACATATTTTGTTTTATGGCCAGATATTACTTTACTGTATGGATCTGCATTTTGTTTATTCATTCTCCAGGTGATGGACATCTGGTTTGCTTCCACTTTTTAGCTATTATGAAGAATACCGCTATGAGCACTCATGTGTAAGTGTTTGTGTGGACATATGTTTTCATTTCTCTTGGTATGTAGCTAAAAGTCGATGAATTTTTAAATTAATCTTATTCATAAACTCAAAATGGATTAAAGACCTAAATGTGAGACCTGAACCCATAAAATTCTGACAAGAAAACATAGGCAGTAATTTCTTTCAATCAGCCATAGAAGCATTTTTGTTGATATCTCTCCTCTGGCAAGGAAAACAAAAAATTAAATAGAACTACCATATTACCCAGTAATTCCACTACTGGGTATTTACCTGAAGAATATGAAAACACTAATTTGAAAATATATATGCACCTCTATGTTCATTGCAGCATTATCTACAATAGCCAAGATAAGAAAGCAACCTGAGTGCCCATCCATAGATGAATGGGTAAAGAAGACATGGTATATTTATACAATGGAATATTGCTCAGCCATAAAAAGGAATGAAATCTTGTCATTTGCAACAATATGGATGGACCCAGAGGGCACAATGTTAAATGAAATAAGTCAGTCAGAGAAAGACAAATACCATATGACTTCACTCATATGTGGACTTTAAGAAACAAAACAAAGAAAAAAAGAGACCAAAAAAACCCAGACTCTTAAATACAGAGAATAAACTGGTGGCTATTCTCACCTCCTTTCCTTTGGTACACCCATTTAAAGATATATTAGGACTTTTCTTGTATCCTCTGTATTTCTTGCCCTTCCCAAACCTTCATTCTTATATCCCTCCATGCTTCCTTCTAGATATTTCCTTCTGACCTAAAATCTAGTTCAATAAACCTCTCTACACCAGTGTGCTAAGATCTGCTGCTAAATTCATTTGTCAGAGAAAGAGAGTACAAACAGAGGGAATAGCAGGCAGAGTAAGAAGCAGGCTCCCTGCCGAGCAAGGAGCCTGATGCGAGACTCAATCCCAGGACCCTGGAATCATGACCTGAGCCAAAGGCAGACGCTTAACCAACTGAACCACCTAGGCATCTGCTGCTAAACTCATTTTAGTTAAGTTTCAGCATATCCGTTTGACTCTTTTTCAAATCTGCTATAACTCTTTTTAAATGTTTTCAATTTTGGCTTGAAATTTACAATTTCTTTAGTCCTTCAACTTAGTATGCACAGTTATGTTTATTTTTAACTTTTTTAAGTACGCTCCATGCCTAACATTAGGCTTGAACTCATGACTCTGAGATTAAGAGTCAAATGCGCTAACAACTGAGCCAGCCAGGTCCCCGTAGAGTTATTTTAAAGTCCATACCTGACATACCTAAAACCTGGAGCACCTGGAGCTCTGTTTTTATTGCTTACTATTTCAGCTGGTTATTGATTTATGTTGTCTTGTGTCCTTGTGAGACAGATTACCTTTGATTATGATCTGTACATTGTATCTGAAAAACTGTAGAAATAATTTAAGGCCAATGATAATGATCTTCTAGAAAGAATCTTTGTGCAAGGAATCTAGGGGCGCTGGCAAACCCTAAGATCATCTTAATCTAATAATGGGGTTTGAGAATTTCAAGGGCCACCCAGATGATTTGAAGCTAGGCTGCAGTCCATGCAAGGGTTTATTTATCTATAATTTTACCCTATTCTTGGGTGCAGTCTTTCATGGTCACAATGCAAAGCACTAGGGAATCACAAAGGCCCGATATTTGTATTCCTATCCATGTGAGGCTATTAAAGGGCTACACAAGTCTTTTAGCTGCTACTTCTGGATTGGTAAATGCCTACAGGGCAAAAGCAATCCCAAATGTCAGTCTCATTTCTTTGGATTTTCTTCTTTTCTGAGTTTTAGCTTGGTAATGCTTTACTAATTTATCTCTCGGATACTTTCAAACAGATAGTATTTTATATTTTCTTTAGCTTTTGTAGTTGTTCTCAGTAAAAGGGTCACTCCATTTTATGTAATCCACCATCATAGGGGCAGATTTATTACTGCATTTTTTTCTTCCTACATAAGGCTCCCTGCCTGTAACACTCCCCCATTCCCTAATCTAGCTTCTTCTCATTTACTATATGTCTGTTTAAATGTTACTTCCTCTGGGCAGTCTTCTCTAATCCCACAGAACAGATGTTTCTCCACTCCCTGTAATAATACGTTCCATGCTCATAGTGCTTTTGGTTTAATTACAGAGCCCGACAGGCCCTTAAGGGTAGTCTCACTACGTCTGTGCTCTCCTCCGTATCCTCACTGCCCAGGCACAACACCTGGACATTCCACCTCAACAGTGAAGACAACTGTGCAGTTACAAAGGCATGAAAGAGCCTGGGAAGTGCAGGCTCTATAGGAAATTAGTAAAGAGTCGCTAATTGAGAGACCCAATAAATGAATAATGAAGTGATATAATATGCTCAACTCCTATCAGCCTTTGGAAAAAGAAAATTACGATGCTTTACTTCTCTTATAAATTCCTATTTTTTAAATTAAAAATTGCTATTAGATGTCAACTACTTTAGGGAAAAATTCCTTGAAGTCTGCACCAACAACAGTTACTTGCTCTCCATGAATCTAGTGCACACGGTATTAGGAAGGCTTTCTGGAAGAAGCCATGCCTAAAGCAAAATCTTAAATATGAACAGGATTACTGAGGAAAAGCAGGTAAGAGTGTGCCAGGCCAAGGATATCTTTTATATACCTCTCTTATTAAATTCTCTTATAGAATACCATATTACAATGATCTATTTATACGTTGGCCTCTCCTAAACTAAGGTCTTGGAGATCAGAGATTCTATTGTGTTGTACTCATAGTACCTAACACAGAAACCAGAACTAGCCTCCTAGTACACACAGTACTAGTATTCAATACATGTTGCTTAAACGAAAAGTTGTCTTAAAAAGTATTTTTGTGTGTGTGTGCTTGCCACTAAAAAACTTGCAGCCCACTGCTTCTCCAGGTTTCTATCTCCTACCTGCTTCCTGACAGAGCATCAGTTTCTCACTATTTTATATCAATGCTTATTGTTTCCTTATATTCCATTTTTCATGCTGCTTTTCAATGTTCCTTAAAAACTACCCACCTAAAGGCTCTATGGTGCATTCCTAGGTCCTCAAATGGCAGAAAATACTACTAATGGTAAGTAAACATTACAAATTTTAAGAACAAGATAGCAGATATACTGAATTTAAAAATCAATGCAGAACAAAAAAGATACCAGTTTAATGATGGCTGAAAAGTTTTAAACTGAAAACTCTTAAAACCCATTTTTGTTACTAGGTGACCAAGTTCTACCAAATGCTACTTGTTTTTTTTTTTAGATTTTATTTATTTATTTATCAGAGAGAGGGCAGAAGCAGGGGGAGAAGCAGGCAGAGGGAGAAGCAGACTCCCCGCTGAGCAAGGAGCTCGACGTAGGACTCGATCCCAGAACCCTGGGATCATGACCCGAGCAGAAGGCAGATGCTCAACCGACCAAGCCACCCAGGCGTCCTAAATGCTACTTGTTTTTACAGGCCTTTGGGACTATAAATTAAGAGAGCAAACACTGAAAGAAACTCTGACAGACAGGAAAAAGGGGGCAGGCAGAAGATGTCGTGCACTTTACTTTCCAGAAATGAACAGGGTATTCTCTCTTTTGAAAAGTGAGGTAGGGGCACCTGGGTGGCTCATCAGTTAAGCATCTGACTTTTGATTTTAGCTCAAGTTACGATCTCAGGGTCCTGGGATCCAGCCACATATCAGGCTCTTCACTTGGTGGGGAGTCTGCTTGAGATTCTCTCTCTCCCTCTCCCTCTGCATCCTACTCACCCCAGCTCATGTGCACTCTCTCTCAAATAAATAAATAAATCTTAAAAAAAAAGTGAGGTAAAAAGATGGTTTCCACCCCCCCCATCTGAGCCCTACTAAAAAAGTATCCAACATCTGAAGTGAGCACTAAATATCCAGTGGCATTCATTTATGTTTGTCCTGTAGAGGCTGCAATTTTTCAGAGAAGGTAATTATACCAGTTGTCATCATAAGTTCTGGCTTTATATCTATAATTTCAGTGTTTTTTTGACTGCTTTCTCTGCACACTCCCGGGTGAGACAATCACTTACATTTCTGGGGCCCCAGGACTGACTCTGTTCCACCCTGTATCCATGGGGTTGGAAGCTGAATTAAAGGATGAGGAGAAAAGAATAAGAAATCAGATGGAATGCTATGGTGCAATCTTTCGGGACAGCCAGGACATATCACTTGTTAAAGCAAAGGGCATTCTGTAATAGTTATGTCCCTGTCTTTGTGATCTAGAAATTTAAATGTGACTCTTTGCAAAACTGTAGGTAGAAAAGTGATTTTGCTTTTAGAAGCAGCTGATTTGCATAAATGAAGCATTTTGAAGAAAGGTCTCATTTCCCCAATACATCGGATAGTCAGGTATATGGACAGATTGAAGAGTTTTCATTGCATTACCTTTGCTTGTAAAGAAACTAGTCTTTGAGGGTGCCTGGGTGGCTCAGTCGGTAAGTGTCTGCCTTTGCTGCAGGTCATGATCTCCGGGTCCTGGGATGGAGCCCTCATCAGGCTTCCTGCTCAGCAAGGAGTCTGCTTCTCTCTCTCTCTCTCTCTTCTTTTGCCCCAACCCACCACTTACTCTCTCTCTCTCAAATAAATAAAATCTTAAAAACAACAGCAGCAACAACAACAACAAAACTCATCTTTGAGGTGGTACGTACAGCCACATCAGTCACACTTAATTCAATCCTGACGGAAGAAGTAAATTCCATCGATCGATTCTCTCTAAAATCTCCATAACCAAATGGATAAGTTAAAAATAAAACTAAACAAACAACTTTTTCTTTGAAAATGCAACAAGACAGGAAAATGAATGAAATATTAATTGGCTTATTTTATGGAGACTTTCTATGTGCCAGGCGTAGTGGTAAGTGCTTGTGTGCATTATCTCATTTAGCACACTCAAAACAATAACTAGGAAGTACATATTGCTGTTATGATCTCCACTCTTCAGTGAAAAATCTAAAATTCAGAGAAGTTAAATACCTCTTTCTAAAGTCTAAATACCTCTTATAGTAAACTCAGTTCATTGGGTCTAAAGCTGAAGCTATTTTTTTTTTTAAAGGAGGTCCCACACCCAGCATGGAGCTCAGTGCAGGACCCAAACTCACGATCATGTGATCAAGACCTGAGCTGAGATCAAGAGTTGGATGTTCAACCAACTGAGCCACCCTGGCACCCCTAAAACTGAAGCTTTTAACCACAGTGTTACATTAACACTATTTAAACTTTCCTCTTTGATTTTAATCACTTTTAGAAAACTCCCTACTATTTCAAGATTGGCCCTTTTTTCATTCAGTCTTCTAGAAAAGAGAAAGATGGACTGATTTTGTTAACTAAAATGTTCTGAGCCATATGGTATTTGTAACAAAAATTTATTTTTCCAATTCGAGACTCATCTTCCTATAAAGACTGATCCTTCCTATAAATACATACATATACATAAGATGGCTAGAAACATTAGGTGCTTTAGGATGTTCAGAATTTCTGAATGCCAATATTCACTATGGCTTCTGCCAGAGCATGAGTCAAAGGAAATCTAAACTGAGATGATTACTTCCTTATAGGTCATTACTCTGGGGACAACTGCCTGAATCAAAGAGGAAAATACCTGGTCAAACTCATTTATTATCACAACGTAATAATGCTAATTGGCAGCCTCTGAGGTAAGTCTAGGGAGAACTCCCCTGACACGTCTAATCAAGAGTTCACTATTATTGATTATTTGATAAATAAACCATTTTTATGCGTATTGCTGTGCTTGAGATAAGTATTTCAGTCCTGCTTGAGTGTGATTATTTCTCTCAAATTTATTCTGACCCTTGCATTGCTGATTACAAGCATGACCCTATTCCTGTCTAGAATTAAATTATGATTGTAATACAGCAGCAGAATTTCAACACTCCACTCAAATTATATTTTAGAACAATATGATGTTCAAATCCTTTTATAATATAACTCAACTGGAGGCTTTAAAATCACTGCTAATGAACTTTTAAAAATGCAGATTCAGAGGCATTATTTACTGCATGGCTTTCAAAGGAGGATCAAGCACAGCAATCTCCACTCACACTAAGGACATGTTATTTTACTCAGGTTCAGAGTTTCTCATTTTGTGGACTTCTGCATTCTCTCTGAGCAGGTTTAAATAATGGTTTAATATTGCAGGTGATTCATCCCACTACTTTACTCAATGAACATATACCTCAAAGTTACAGGAAGTGGGAAACATATTTTTTTTAAAAATTAAACTTTTCTTAATGGTATGTTTTCAAGGAAAGAGTACAAAAATGGATAGGAAGGCAACTAACCACAGAAAGTAAGTTGAAGAAATCCAGATTTTAAAAAGGCTAAAATCTTCTGGGCTTTAGCTCAAAAGGCTAGACTCTGTGGTTGGGAAAAATGAAAGATAAGGGGGGGTCAGATGGAAGGATGCAAGATTTTGTAGGCAATGCATTGGGTACACCTGGACTTTAATCATATACAAACAATATCAGAACTAGATAGAATCCCTCTGAATATGAGACAAAGCTTCCTGTTACAGTAGAGTCATATATTATGTAAAGAATTAGTCACATAGGGGCGCCTGGGTGGCTCAGTGGGTTAAAGCCTCTGCCTTCAGCTCAGGTCATGATCTCAGGGTCCTGGGATCGAGCCCCACATCGGGCTCTCTGCTCAGCTGGGAGCCTGCTTCCCCCTCTCTCTGACTGCCTCTCTGCCTACTTGTGATCTCTCTCCTGTCAAATAAATAAATAAAATCTTAAAAAAAAAAAAAAGAATTAGTCACATAATGGGAAAATCAGGTAATCAAAATTACTCCGCAAAATCCCTTAATAAGGTTTTACATTAGAGACTAATGTATAAACCATCCCTCAATAAGTTCAATTCAACCAGTTCTTCTGGCAATGGCACAAATCATCATTTCTTTGGCTGGGTTCCAGATGAAGTAGATGGCTTGTAACAGAGTGCCATGTTGTATTAAAAATATCTTTTAATTTATTTTTTAAAAAGATTTATTTATTTTAGAGAGTGCACATGCACACACGCGTGCATGCATGAAAGCTGGGGTGAGGGGCAGAGGGCAACACAGTCCTCAAGCAGTCTCCCCACTGACCACGGTGCCTGATGTGGGGCTCGATCACAGGACCTTGAGATCATGCCTGAGTCAAAATCAAGAGTCGGGTGCTTAACTGGCTGAGCCACCCAGGTGCTCCATGGTATGTTTTTAAACTTTGCAGATTTTTTTTTTCCTGTTCACGAAGAATTCATCCATGTTGTATTATACACTCAAGATTACCTTTTTTCATCGATATGTACTATTCCATAAATATACTACATTCATTTATCCATTTTACTGCTGATAAATGTTTAGCTTGTTTCTAGTTTGGGAATATAATGAAGTAGGCTGCAATGGACACATGTGTACCTGTCTTTTGGCAAACATGAGCACACTTCTGTTGTGTAAAGACCTAAGAGTGAAATAGTTAAGCCACAGAGTAAGCATGTGTTCAGCTTTGGTAGCTATAATAGCGGGTCACTGTGTTATATGGAAACAACTTAGCACAGTACCTTTGCCTATCACTCTTATGCATTTCTTAGAATGCTGTCATTAGTATTATTCTTTAAAAACATCAATGTATGAAACATTTTAAGCATACACACAATTATAGAACCTCTGAGTACTTATCACCTATATTCAACAGTTAACCATTATTTGGCAAATTTACTTCATCTATTCTTCTTCTGCCCCCTTCTTTTTGCTGAACTGTTTTGAAGCAAATGCCCGATATGTCATTTCTCCCCTACATACTTCAGTTTACAGCTCTAAAAAATATCGACACTTTCTTATGTAACTAGAATGCCTTTATCACACGTAACCATAAAGTGAATTTAAATATCTGTCTCCCTCATTTATGCCTTGTGAATAGAAGAACTGTTTTGGCTTGTTATTATATACCCAATGCCTTCCAGTTCTTAGCACACAATGCTACTCAAAAAACAGTTTGAGAATAACTGAAGAGATTTAAGTACTGTCACCACCACTGAAGCCTAAATATAAAGGTTCTGGTTTCAGAGAAGACTGTAAAGTTATGGACCATGCTCTAGATCATATGGTCATTTATATAAGGAGAAACCTAAAACTGATGGAGAGGTGGAATCACATAATTAGAAATGTCCTCCCCCCAACACATAAAATTTACTTAATGAAGCCTACTAAAATATATACCAGATGTCCCACTAAAATCTATGATGCAAGTTCAAAACAAATCTTACGATTTCTAAGCAGCACAGATGTGTTTTAATAATTAGTTTCCTTAGCTGATTAGCTTTGCAAGGTCAAAATTAGGTCAATTTACACCTAAAAGTACTAAGAGCTGATTTAATACCCAAGAAATGAGTTTGGAACTAGCAGGTTTCTACTGTCAGAGATTTTTCAAAAGCCTTGCAAGAAGATTAAGAACACAATTACAAAGAAATAGGCTCATTTGAAGTTTTTTTGTAAGCTATTAGAAAAATTTAAAGCTTAATTAAAAAGTAAAATAAAAACAAGAATACTATAAGTAAGGAATCATTAAAGTTTGAATTTTAAACATTTTAAAGTTTCATTTAATAACATTTGCATCAGCCTTAAAAAAACTGTAAACCAAAGACTTGTTTTGACTCCCTCAAAAGAAGTATCAGTATCTCTTAAATATATCTATCATTTATCAAGTATGTCGTTTTAAAAAAGGGAAAAAAACCAAAATGAGAATTGGGAGGCAGCATACGATTTATTTTTTAGTTCGTGGGCTAAATTTATGTTCATTTACTTTTCCTAACTTTCAAAAATCTTAAATACGTAGGCCCAGATTTTCCACGTTGGGCTTTTAAAAACAATGCATGCAGGGACTTCTGTTTCTAGTTAGGATGTAGACGTTTACAAAAGATCTTCATTCTGATATAACAACAAAAATAAAAAAAACCTTCACTAAACTAAATAATCATATTTTTCATTAATACCATAGAAGAATCTTGGAGGCAAAGAAGTCTAGATAAACTATTTCCAGAGAGGAATGAACCAGCCAGCCCTCCCTAGCTGAGCAGAAACAGTGGTTTTCATACCCGAGGGCATTTACCCAATGCTGGGACCCGAGGGCATTTACCCAATGCTGGGACATTTACCCAATGTGGGAAAAACAGCAAAAATGCCGCAGGCACAGCAACCTAGCTGGAACAAGGAGAACCCACTCAATTTTTAATGGGCAGGTTTGAGCTAGTATGATACACTAGAATCTGGAGAAGCCTGACAGGTAGAGCTAGTGAACGCAGAAGGTGGATGAAACTGGTGGTTGTGCTGCAAAGCAGGCAGAGAGGTTTTCTTGCAATGCTTAGATCCCAAAGCGAAAATCATCTACAGCACACAGTCCACTGTAACCATTAACATGACATTACTATTCAACTCTCTGCTATTCCAGAAACTTGCCCAGGAAGGTGAAGTTGTTTGTTTCAGGCACCTTAAGAAAACCTGTTTACACAAACGACAGACCTTTCAACTAATCCTGAGAGCAAATGCCTTCTTTGAAGAGAAAACTCAACTAGACTATTTACTCTTCAAGATTCACTTTGAAACTCACGCTCTCATTGTGTCTACCAATTCTCCACTAGATCATGAGCCATGCCACATCCACATGAGGACCTTTCCTCCCCTTGCCAACATCTTGCTCTGTACTGAGAAATCCACTGATGATCAGATTTTCCAAACCTCATAAATATCCTGACTTTGTCTTTCTCCCTAAACTCAGCTGTATTTTGATTGTCTTCCCAGGAAATTGGTGAGAGGGAGGGGCCTGATCCTGTGCCCCTGGTATCCAGCCCTGACCAAGCTTAATTCCAATAATTAAGGTAAATAAAAGGTAAAAGGTATCAGCCCCTCAATCCTAGCTGCCAGGCAGAGGTAAGTGGAAGCCCTTCTAGGGGAAAATATTACCTATTTTAGTCTGTATTATCCTTTCAAATAATGGCTAGCACAAAATATAAAATTATGAAATATGAGAAGAAACCGGAAAATGTGATCCATAGTCAAAAGAAAAAAAGCAACGGGGGTGCCTGGCTAGCTCAGTCAGAGGAGCGCACAACTCTTAAGTCTTGGGGTCGTGAGTCTGAGCCCCACACTGGGTGTAGAGATTACTTAAATAAATAAAACTTAAAAAGAAATAACAGAAGTAGAATCACAGTTGGCTTAGGGAAGTAGCAAATAGGCCTTAAGAGTGATTATAAATATGTTAAGAAATTTAGATAAAAAAATTGACCAAACTGGTTAAAAAAAATGAAAGAATGATAACTCAAAAAATGAAAACAGAAATTATAGAACTGAAAAACATTATACTTAACATGAGCGTATTTAGCGGCTATCTTAACAGCAGAAAGAATACAGACGAAGAAAAAAACAGTGAATTAAAAAATAGGTAAACAGAAATTATCCCAAAGTGAACTTCTTAATTGGCTACTACACTTGAGTCTTTTCCTTCAATCTTTTCATCCTTGGAATCAGGTTTCCTCATTTAAAATAAAATCTTTTGGGGGGCGTCAAAGTGTTTTTTTCTTCCTCATAGAATCTTGGCTATAAAATTTAATTACCGACTACAATTTTTCCTCCAGAAAGTTTCTCTTCTGTATTCCCGTTCCCAAACCACTCTTTAAATAAACTGAAATTTTCTTAGCCCCTGTCTCCTGTCACTTAAGTGCCTTTTCAGGATAGAGAACAGGTGTGTGTGTGTGTGTGTGTGTGTGTGTGTGTGTGTGTGTATGTGTGTGCGTGCGCCTCTGTGCATAGATTTTAGACACGTGCCTGGGACATAGTGGGTATTTAATACTTGTTTAACAAATTGAAAAATCTGTTAATATAAATTCTTATATTAATGATTTTAAAAGTTATGATAAAAATGAAAAATCTCTCAATGCCACTGTACTCATATTAGTGTACTTTGATAAAATCCAAAAGACTTTATTGTAAGAGGTTTTTAAATACAAATATAAAAAAAAGTCTGCTGTTTTTTATTTACTCTAGTGGCTCATCTTTAATTTAGCAACTGTAGTAAAAGAAAAATGCCTAGGAAAAATAGCGTTCTTTGTTAAATGACGTTTAGAAATATATTAAGAAAAGTTCATACAAACTGAATATTGTTGTACCAGTCATTGTTCCAGTGCATGCTAACAGAGATGTAGAATAAAAGAAAATACAACGCTGAAATTAACATATAAAAATGATTGCTCTAAGAGTTAATTATCAAATAAAAATCTTTACATGTCATACATATAAGATTTATATATGTAATCTGATAAATCATCTTAACTATTTTCCTTTTTAAGGTAAACAACTCATTTGTTATACAAAAGACAGTATGAAGAGTCATTTAATGTATATGCTTGCCTATATCTTTAAGGAGCTTATACATACAGATGCCAATATAAATGCTGCTAGAACACAAATGTTACACAATTACATAAATGACATTAAAAATACACTAGAACTCACAAATAAAACATATTAGTTCTAAACTGTATGGCTTTAAACCACTTGCTTTTGAACACTTATGAGCTTTCCATATATAATATATATATTATGGACTTTATTGCTCATTATATATAATATATATATAATGGACTTTATTGCTCATTTCCTGCAAGGTTAGGCAGGCTGTTGTGATAGTCAGATGCTAACTAAATTCATATCCCATCATCAAAGCAAAGGCAATTTGACCTAAACTATCAATAATATAAGATACATAAAAAATGCTCAGAAAATTGCTATGTATGCGCTATTAGTAGTCATTGGAAAATTATCCTTTAACCAAGATCCAAGTCACATATGATTATCATATACTGTTAAATTCCCCAAAACATAAAAAAGTTTGTTAATGCAAAACACTACATTAAAAATGCTATCAAATTTCTTCTGTGGTGTGTGTATGTGCCTGTATGTGTTGATGGTGAAGACTGCAAAGAAAAGATGTTTTATTAAAGGTTCTAACGAACTTGAGAAAGCCATCTAAAAACACTATCAGTCTACAGCACACATGCTTTTGAAATTAAACGCAAAGGGGGTGTTCTTAGCATCTTGTTACTTTGAAAAATCCAATTTCCTCTAATATTTTAATGAGGCTACAAATTTAGAATCTCATTAGAAATAAATGGTTATGCATATATTTAAAATGGGCTTAACTACTCAGAGAAATCATCCATCTTACTTTTTGGCTATGCATTCAAGTTTTAAGCACAAGGATTTTAATATGTTTTAATATATTTGAAGGTTTGTACTCAGGAGTACAAAAGCAGATACTTTTTTCTTTACTTTATCTGAAGAAGCCATACCTCTTGCTCCCCAAAGTAACTTTTCCCATCTCTTTGGCAGGCATTGCTTTTTTTTTTTAAAGTATTTTCACTAATTCTTACACTATAAAGGAAAAACAAAGTTCCAATTAGGCACTCATTCTTTTTAATACCTTTGTTGTGGATTATTCCCAAGTAACCAGGCGAATAATCTGTCTATTCGAAAGTAGCCTCACAGACTAGGCTTATATAGTAGCTCCAGATGGTTGGTAGCAGAAGAGTGTAAGGAGTTGGCACCACCTCAAAGAGCAAAAGATAGTTGGAGTAGATACGGATGGATAGTCGGGACTCACAAATAATGAAACTGTAATAAAGACATTACAGGCCACAAATCCTTACTCATGCCAGGCTCACGTTAGGGTGAACATGCTGGGAAGGAAAGAAAGTTCTTAAGACATGTAGATGCTTGACCAAATAATGATAAATATACTCGGAAAATGTGAAGAAAAAAAAATTTCGAAGATCTACTTTTTCTCTGCAGCAAAGAGGATGGGATACATGACTTATTTTATCATATAAATCTGTCAGCCCTATCTCTGAGAAAGATACCTACCAACAACTGCTAGACTATTGGCTGAGAATCACATTTTTCAGTCCTGCTTCATACGCAACATGTTTTAGATTTTTCAGATCTGTTTCAAATGCAACAGGCTACCTCCTTTCTTCCACACCTTGAGTATCTCATTCTTAAGTTTCTGTATCTTCCTTTAATAGTTTGTACAATCCTACCAGAGTTTTTTTTGGGGGGGTCAGGATATTTCACAAGTAAGACACAGTGATTTATTTTTCTTCACCCAAAAAACGGGAATACTAGTACCTGCGCTTCAAATGGTTATTAAGCAGACTAAATGAAATAATGATTTTAGAGTGATTAGCACATTGTCTGGCATGCAAGTGTTCAATGACTTAGACATTGTCACCAAGACAATTTTTACTGACAAATTATTTGACAGAATAATCTCAGAAGGGTTAACATTGAATAAGTACTAAAATTTATATGTTCAGTACCCTGGTGTATATCCAATAAATATGGTTTGAAACTATACATTCCTCTCAAAGGTGAGTTACCCAAGTATGTTCTTCAGCAATGATCACACATATACAAGTCCACTTCAGCCTTCCGCCACCTTCTACCTAAACACCAGACCTACCTCGTTTCCAGGCTTTTATATTAAAATCATTCAGGCATATTGGGAATAAAAACATAAATTTAAAAGGCTCTTTAGAGATATAAGGTAATATAACAGTTTCTTTTTGATTCATTTTTCTTATGGAACTCTCTACAGGAACAAATGCAGCAAGTACCTACTGGATATGTTCTTTAATACAAAAATTTCTATTACAATTTTTGTGTTAAACAGACTTTATCAGCTTTTTTGTGTTTTTTTTTTTTTTTTGCTTTTTTGTGTTTTACTTCTATTTTATCCTTTTAAATATACAGAATAAAACCAAGATCATTAAAGGATAAGTACAATTTATTTCAACATAAAGCTTCCTGTACTCTATGGCAAATAACAGGAATAGAAAATAAGTCTATATATGCATTGTGAAACTCTTTTGTAGCATAACACTACTGCAGTTAAAACTATACTGCCTAAGACTTTTTAATCGCTAGTGTACAACCTGACCTATGTGCAGCCAGAGGTGCTGAATGAAGATCTGCACGGAGGAACTGGACAGCATGACCTGGGCAGGGGGTATAGGAACAGGATGGTAGTGGTGAGTTCTGTTCATCTGGGTTCGTCAGTGGGGCCCACCACTTACTGAGAGGGCCAAGGGCTCTAGGGTTTACAGGGCCTGCAGTGGTACAGGCCTGCTTTGTAGCAGGCTAGTTCTAAGATGTGGTTTAAGAATATTTTGTCTATTCCTTTAGCTCTCCCAATGTGTCTGGAATTATGTTACTTAACACTTCAGTAAATCACCTTTTGCTTTAACAAGCTGATTTGGACTTTGTTGTCTAAAACCAAGAACCCTGACCAATAACCCAAAAAATAAAGAACATTTCAAAAAACCTCAGTAAACTCCTGTCTACATAAAGCTAAAAAATATGCACAGCTAAAAACAGCTTCTTCATACAGTTTTACATTCGCTCTACTCTGATTCATGTGAAGGACACTGAGAGAAGACTTGAAATAATATTATTTAATAATACTGGTAATATGGCAATTTCTAACTAAGAATTCCCTTATAGATCTATCAACTGTCATTAATCAAGCGGTCTTTTTTTAACTCTCAAGGATTACTAACATCAAACACAGAGTTTAACTCTAAGAGTTAAAACTTTTAGTCTGTAATTTCAATTGACCAAATTATCTCAGTTACTCTAAAGGACAACTGGAAAATCTGGGAGAAATGAATGGGAAGAATGAAATTTTGTTTTTATCAGTTAAACAAATATAATGGGTGCCCCCAAATCATAAATCTGGGATCTAGTTTTACAGTTTTAAAAACTGTAAAACCAATTTCAATGAAAAGAATTCCTCAAAACATCAAAGCACACTGTTAAACTCACTTGATATAAAAGTTATTAGATCCAAACGAACAGAAACAATTTTTAAGATGTCGTAAAATCTTTTGTATGTCTATTTTTTAAAAAATCAGGTTCAAGAGTCAAAGTCAACATGACTATAATCTGTTTCACAGTTATTGATTATACAGTTTTCAGTAAAATTTTAATTTTTAAGGTATAATTAGTATTTCAAAAACTATGCAATTAATTTTTTAATATAAATATTTGTATCAATACCACCTGTGTGAATTCATACTTTCTGAAGTAAAGGCCTAAATTTTATTAACATTCTGACTCCCCCGGTAAAAATATTGTTATCCTAGTATTAAAATACATTTAGAAATTACTTAAGAAAAAATTAATATATTTTAATAACCCGACATTTCTGGCTACTTTGCAGGTGCTTCCACATATACTAATTCATTAATCTGTGTAACTAGTCTACAAGATAGAAATTATTGCCTTTTTTCTTAAAGCAGTTGATCAATCTGAGGTATAGATTACCTAGGTAACTTGAGCAAAGTAAGGAACTAGTGAGTGCCAGAACCGAATGTGAATCCAGACTAACTTTTCTAATGCTCATTACACCAGGATGCTTCTTTAAAGAAAGGTAAATCATCATTTCTTTATTATATTTTACGCAGGAATATAAAATATTATACCAAATAAACATTTTACTTGCATCTATATTGAGTGTCAAGAGTTATCAGGAGGTGTAGGACATGAACATGTCTATGAAGATAAAGATGAATGCTCTCAATTAGTTACATGAGAGGCAATAAGGAAGACTCTATAAAGAAAAATCATTGCAAACATGGTGTCCTATTACTTTCTCCTCTCAACTAAACTAACTTTTTTGAAGTCTACTGACCTATCAAAACAGATCCGTTCGATAGCCTAACAAAGGCAAAGATAGACTGTCGAAGGCAATAGTCTTTTTCATTTATCACAGGTCCGGTAATTAATTCATTAGCCTGCCAATCAACTGCACTGCTAGTGAGATTTGTGAAAGGAAATGAAACAGCTTACCGTGCACATGGATGTCTTTGTAATTTGCAGGGTAAAATCTGAAGAAAACTCCAAAGCTGAGACAGATGTTGTATGGCAATCTATTTGCTACCCATTAAAAAAGAGTGGAAGGAAGAATTTAGTAAAAATAGTGAAAACAAAACCAAAACCAAACAGATATTCTTTTTTATGCAAAAAAGATTACTGTAAACCAATGGTTTGCAAAGTTTAATCATTCAAACCTCACTTCTGGGGTTGTTTTCTTTTTTTTTTTTTTCTGGGGTTGTTTTCAAATTTAAAGACTAACACTATCATTTAGTTAATTTTTGTATAAACCAAATTAGTATTTTTTTACTTAGACTTCTTGTAAGAATACTATATATCAAATCATGGCTCTGATGTGCTAAAGTTTTTCTAAGATACACTAAAACATTTTCAAATAAAATTCTTTTCTTGTTTTCCAACTAAAATAATTTTGTATACCATCAGTGGTACACATTTGATATAAATTATGCATGGTAAGAATCAACATATGGGAAATGCCAACTTGAAAACAGAGGCTAATGAAAAGGATAAGGTGTTTTGGAGTTCCTTTTTGTAACTGCATTTGAAGAAAAGTTTGTTAGATATTAGGAAAAACCGTAACGGATAAAATCAAAGAGCCAAACCAAGGAAGAAGATTCAACTCAGGAAAACAATAGCCAAAGAGCCTTATTTTCCTGTTCTGCCCTGGTTCAAATCCTTCTTCACTTCACTATGGAAAGCAGATGGGGACAAGCCATGGCAGTGGGACCAGAGGGAGGCGATGGAGGTCTGACCTGCCATGAGTAGATTATGACATAGCATACACAATTCATAGGACTATATACCTGAGCCATTACCCTCTTTTAAATAGCTTGAGAAAATTTTAAAGAAGTTATAGTGTGGTTGAGTTTTATTTGTAGAGGATTGTGGAACATGGAACAAAATATTTATCTCAACAAACAAGTAAATAAATATTGATTAATGTTTAAAAAAAAGAGAAAGGGTATGTGTACTTTTTGAACACTTTTGTTATTAGTCTAAATTTTTCTATTTCAACTATTTATTCATAGAAGTTTTTGGCATTAAACAAAGCACTACAGAGAAAAATTAGCCTCTTCCCTCACTACCCTCCTCTTTTTGCACAGCCTTGAGGCTAAGTTAGCTGGAACTGTACACTCTTACCCAGAATCAAAGAATACAAATAAATCTCTTATTATCAGCGTACCAGAGCACTCAATAGTACTATAATCATTAACCAGGTCATAGTTTTTTCTTAAAAGCTGAATGCAATTTTAATCAGCTTGCTCTTGTTGAGAAACTTTTTAAGTTTATTATTCTATGCCGACTTTACTTTATCTATTAAGAAAATTAACAAATATTTATTGAATATCCATTTTATGCAGAGAACAATTATTGATGCTATGAAAGTGCGACTACAAAAAGCAGAAAATGCTCTGAACCTAAAACTGAACAAACTATATTTATCTAATTAAAACAGACAAATTAAGGACTTTTTGAGAAAAGCAATGACTTTTCGCTGCAAAGTTATTATTTAACCTATGTAAATTTGAAACAGTAAAATTCACAATAAAACTAGAGATTAACATGGTGAACAATAAGATTTTAAGACACAAAAGGAATTAACTGAGAAATCTGAACAGAGCAGGGCTTTAGCTTCATAGGCAAGTTCAGTGTAATTACTTAATCTGAAAAAGTGGAAGAGATTTGAATGTGAGATGTTAAACTGTGTAGAACATATGATATGAATGAATAATCTCACTGTAAATGAGAAACTACAATAAGGCCACAGAGATGGTGATGAAGCATAAATGATAATACAGCAGGACTTTTCACCTTCAAACCCCTCAGTGTAAGAAACCGCGATATACAAAGATAAGTGATTCCAATGGATGATATAGTCAGCTGATAAACACTGTAACCTCAAGGTACATTAAACTGGTTAATATAGGAAGAATAATCACTGTTTTGAAAGCCCATATATAATATCAATATGTTAATTTCAAATACTGAACTCATAAATGAAAACTAATAAAAATGGCAATTCTGTTAAAATAAAATTGGTAAAAACACCTACCTTAATACTACAAGCGTCTGAAATAAGAGTCTTTGGATCTAAAACTTCCACAACAGCTTCTGGAATAACTGCTTTCTTCATACAGGACATGTTGAAGCCATACACGTTGTCCCAAAAAGCAATTCTATCAGCATGTTTATTCATATCACTTACTGCCACAAGGCTGATGGTGCAAATATCAGGGTAGACTGTAACAGATAAAATTCCCAACAATTTATCATTATCTCCCTTTGTGGCAAAATATAGTTTTTTAAAGCCTAAATATAAATCCCAAAATCATCAGTATGAATTACTAGCAATTGATTACTAGTAGTGGGGGATTAACACAGGTATAGATCAGGGAAAATAACCAAGTTCCATCTTGTAGCCTCTTTAAAAAAAAAAAAAAAAAAGATTTCCATTACAGTGATGGCAAGATTAAAATAAGGATTTCAGTGATGGGTTCTTATTACAATAATTAAAATAAGAGAGCAGAATTAAATAAACCGGAAATGAACATATTTGTTAATATTAAACTTACAATATGCTAACTTTACAAAGATACTAAATCTTTATACATTAGTCTGGAACATGTAGAAAGGGACAAATCATTTAAAAAGGGGCAATTTATTGGTGATGTAATAAATACTAAGAAAGGGGAGATATAAGATACTGAGGGGGCTCACAGCAAAAATAGCTGATTCAGATATGGCTATAGCAGGGGTTCAGGGTATTATATAAGAACTGAAGATCACATAAATTAGGAGCTGGGAGGGCGTGTTCTAGGCAGAGTGAGCAGTGTGCATATGGGGTCACAATTAATATACACTCCAATTTAAGAGAATTAGATATAAGACTACAAAGGTAAGCAGGGAGCAAAGAAAACATGGCTGGATAAACCAAACCATGTTAGTAAAACTGGATTTTATTCTAAGACTAATGACAAGCCTGTGAACAATCTTACACAGAATAACAACCTGCTCAGATTTTGGTTTTGGAAAGGTCAGATGGAATACAATGTGGAGAATGGATGGGAAGATGAAGATTAAGACAAAGACAAAATAAGGGATAGCTGTAATAACCCAGGTGATCTGAGGTAGAGCGACGGCTGTGGGAAAGGAAAGGGGGAGATATAAACAGCTGACCCTTGAACAACACGGGTCCACTTACACATGGATTGTTTTTGTTTTTTTTTTTAAAGATTTTATTTATTTGATACAGAGAGAGAGATCACAAGTAGGCAGAGGCAGGCAGAGAGAGAGGGGGAAGCAGGCTCACCGCTGAGCAGAGAGCCCAATGTGGGGCTTGATCCCAGCACCCTGAGATCATGATCTGAGCCAAAGGCAGAGGCTTTAACCCACTGAGCCACCCAGGCGCCCCGACATGGATTGTTTTGATAAATACAGTACAGTATTGTAAATGTATTTTCTCTTAGGATTTTATTAATAACATTTTTTCTCTAGCTTACTTTATTGGAAGAATACAGTATATAATACATATACAAAATGTGTTAATCAAATCTTTATGTTATTGGTAAGGCTCCCAATCAACAGTAGGCTATTAGTAGTTAAGTTTTGGGCGAGTCAAAAGTTATAGATTTTTGACCACGCAGAGGGTGGGGCAGTTGATGCCCCTAACTCCCACATTGTTCAAGGGATATTTAGGAGGAAGAACTCACAGGATTGGCTTGCTGTGGAGGTAATGAAGGGGGAAGAGTCAAGGACAATAGTTTTTAGCTTTAGCAGTGGGGCAGTTCTTGGTACTAACCATTTCATTAAGGAATAAATAAGGGTAGATTCAAGAGGAACAAAAGAGTTCAGTGCTTATGGGACAAATGGGTAAAAATATCCAATAAGCAGCTGAATAAACAGGCCTGAAATTTAAGAGATGATCTGGGTTCAAGATATAACTTTGGGACGATGATCATATGAATGGAAATGTAAGTTATGGGAGATCATGAGGTCATCTAGGGAGAGTACATGATGAGTACTAGAATTTAAAGGATGTGTAAAAGCAAAGGAGGCTGATAATAAATGGCTGAGAAGCTGGGGCCACCAAAGCAAGAAGAAAATCAGGAGAGTATTAAGAGAGGCAATGGAGGAGAGTGATTCAGGAAGAAACTATTCTAGTAACAAGGGTAAAAAGTCTGTATGGCACCAAATTAAAAAAAATAATATTGGGGGTGTCTGGGTGGCTCAGGTCATGATCCCGGGGTCCTGGCATGGAGCACCACATCTGGTTCCCTGCTGAGTGGGGAGCCTGCTTCTTTCTTTCCCTCTGCCCGCCCTCCACCTGTGTTCTCTCTTACTCACTCGGCTCTCTCTCTCTCAAATAAATAAAAATTAAATTAAATTAAAAAATATTTTTTCTCTGACAAATAAATAACAAAATTAACTTTGTCCTTCAAATAAAATTCAGGGGATTCATGAATTAAAATAGAAATCACATTTTCTTATATCAATAAACTGTGCAAAGAAATGCACAAAAGAAATAATTTCATGATTATTAACTCGTTTTTAGACTTAAACAGCAGAGAAATAAGCCTCCCCTTCCCCCAAACTCTGTTTCTATCCACGGCCCTCAGAATTTATTATTCAATGACAACAGCACTAAACTGTCTTCCTAATAAAGCCCATGATAAGATCTGTTGGCATCAAAGCAATTGCTCCTTTCGAGCCTGACGTGTGAGATACCCAGAAAAAATACTTGGTGCTATGTCACTGATAAGAAGTTTCTCAAGTTCTCCCTAAGGGTACATGTGAGGCAGATGTGATAGCTGCACTGGGCTAGAGGACTAGGTACTGGGCTACCACGGACTGTTGAGATGCTTCTGTCCTCCTCTTCCACACACATGGTTAAGTCTCTTGACTGTGTTTAAATTCCTGACTAATACAAATTCTTCAAGGTATCTAATTTGTTGCTGACTATGCTGAACCAGCAAGAGCATTAGCCACAGAAAACCATGTTTAGTTTCTTAAACCAGATCCTTAGGTGAGAAACACTGAAGCAGAAACAGAATTCTAAAAGTAACGTTGGATATTCGGCAACTTTAGCTATCTTTTGTTGGACTTAATATGACAATCATAAAAGTTGCACACATTTTGCCCTATAACTCCATCCTTAAAGAGGAATATAGTTCGGGTACAGATCAGGGATCAGCAAACATTTTCTGTACAATAACTACTTCAGGTTTTGTGGGCCATATGGTCTTTGTTGAAACTATCTTTGTTGGTAGAACTGTGAAACCAGCCACAGACAATAAGTAAATAAATGGGCTTGGCTATGTTCCAATAAAACTTTATCTACAAAAACAGGCAGCAGGCCAGATATGGATACCCCTGATATAGACATGGAAGAAATGGATGAGGGCGGTCATTATCAGAGCCACCATATTGTACTACTTCAGGGAATGCCATTCACACTATAGTCTATGGGAAACTGAATATCCTTCCGAGTCATGTAGTGCACAGACATTCAAATTACATAACACAGCTCAGAGTTCTTCTATTTCAGATATTATTAAAAATCTTCGTGAAAAATTTAAAATATCATTAGTCCCTATATCAGGGGCTGGCAAACAATGGCCCATGGGTCAAACTCAGCCCCTCCCTGTTTCTGTAAACAGTTTAACTGGAACATTGCCACCCTCATTTACTTACCTATGGTCTATGGCTACACTGTGTTCTAGAGGCAAAGCTGAGTAGCAGGAACAGAGACTGGAGAGCTTACAAAGCTGAAAATATTTGTCTGGCCTTTGTAGAAAAAGTTTGCTGACCTCTGGCTCTGTATCAAACACTATGATACACTAGCAATATTACTAAGAAATAAGGATAACTTTTTCATAAGGAAAAACTACATTTACCAAAATAAATTTAAAAAACTTTAAAAATATTTTGGTGATAAGTAGAAACAAACAAAAGAGGAACATGACTACTTTTTCTAGGGTTGAGGTATATTTTTCAAGGTAATTACATTTCACAAAGGTACAGAAAATCATGGTTTCTTTGTTAGCATTTAGAAATGAAATTATTTTTATCTTTGTTAACTATGAATATTCATAAAGGACCTGTAATTAGTGTTATAGGTCAGTTTAGTTCCATATCCACCTCCTCACAGCTGGCTAAAATTTTGGGCCACCTGCCAGAATCTTGACTAACCCTTTACCTTCACATTCTGACACATTTGTCATTTGATTTTTGTCAGATAGAAGCATAAATGAATAATTATTCCTTCTTGTAGGTGAAATTAACAAAGCGCTGATTGGACAAAGCACCCTCTTAACAGACCATTTATAAATTCATGGCTTTGACATCTGTGTCCTTCTCGATTCACTGCCCAGAATTCATTTGTCACTAGAACAGCTCACATGGTGAATAGATAAAGATGGGAAATCCTTTATCCCTTAGAAATGCCTCACAAACTTTGGGACACTAAAGGGTAAGACTGAGATGCATAAAGAAATAATTCCTAGTAAGCACTGGCATCACTGCATGTATATAAATAACCAGAGAGTAAAAAGGTTTAGAACAAAAGGAGATAATAAGTCAAAATAAACTATTCTTTTCACAATACACGTCAACTACATGGAGAAGGATTTTAAACAATGACAAAATGATTGATATCCATTAAGGGAAGTATACTACTAAGCTACTAAATCAGCAAACATTCTGAAGTTGAATAGCTTAAAAATCAATTTCCAATTTATATAATAGGAATAAATTAAAAAATTAATTCTTATTTGGAAATTGGAAACATTTTCCCATCATTAACTTATAAATAGTGACTAGGCCCAGCTTAGCTAGCTGCAATATACACTGAAAAATTATGTACTGAAAACCAGTAGAAAATGATACTACTGCAGTATCTCTAAACAAAACAAAAATAACAAATGTGAAAAATGCAGATCTGAAGATGAGAAAGTAGACAGTGAATTATGGAAATACTAAAGGAAACCTCTAAGCACTATGAACAATGAGCAGTGGCTGATTACACTGAGATAAACTATGTGAGAGTCAAGTCTTAACAGCATGATGCTTAAATTAATTTCAAAACTTTTATCCGCAGGTAAATGGGCACTTGTTAAAAGAGAAGAGGAAGGCAAAAGGGGTTGAGAAAGATTGGAGATTAATAAAATGTCAGGGCAAAGTGAGGAAATGGAAACATTCAGCTTTACTTATTCCAGCTGAGTTAAGGAAGGAGATCATGGTGCAAAAAGAAAAACTAAAAAGGATGGGGTGCCTGGGTGGCTCAGTGGGTTAAATAAAGCCTCTGCCTTCGGCTAGGTCATGATCTCAGGGCCCTGGGATCGAGCCCCGCATCGGGCTCTCTGCTCAGCGGTGAGCCTGCTTCTCCCTCTCTCTCTGCCTGCCTCTCTGCCTACTTATGATCTCTCTGTCAAATAAATAAATAAAAATTTAAAAAAAACCCAAAAAACTAAAAAGGAAAGCAACCAAGTAGTAATGAGGGAGCAGTGAGTAAGCTGTACAATTCAGCTTTCTACATAAAGAATAGCAAGGAAGGTATAGAAGCAAATGGGGACTTCATAACATAGATCAGGTTTCCACTGCAAATTCAAATGCAGAACTGTGGAGAGAGACAGAACTATTGGCGAAGCATATATACGTATGTATCTGCCACTCTATTTTGCTGCCCCCTTCTGAACCTTTGTGAAATTCTCTATGTTACAAGAGAGGGCCTGCCTCCTCTATCGAGGCTGAAAATGACAGAAGCTTGCTTTCTTTCCCTTACTCTCTTGTAAGTTAGGCATGCACACATGACCTACGTCCACCAATGATAAGCATCTAAAGTTCTGGCTACTTCTCAGAGGCCTCCCGCAATGCCTGCTGTTGGTAAGATCAGCAATGTAATATGTCAGCTAGTTCCCAATATTAGGGTAGTGGTATCACTTCTAACCGGGTCCTGTAACATAATTTTAAACATTATATCTGGCTGCATAAACTTCCGGCCTGTTTTTCTAGTTCTCACAAGAACCTGAAAACCTACCCTACCTATTCTTTTCATAAAGTCCTGCTCTGTTGAATAGCCAAGGTAGATTTCTATTTCTTCCAACATTAACCTCGAGTGATAAAAGGTAAATGTGTATTTCAAATAAATTCTTAAAAAAACCAACAAATGAATAAATTCTTAAAATAGGACCCTCCCCCTATACTTTGGTTCAAAAGGATCTCATGTGAAGCCTGAACATCCATATTTTTAACCAAAGGCCCCAGTGATTATGATGGTGTATCAAGATTACAAAACAGGAAGCTAGGAACTGATTGCCTTGGTAACTGTGCATTGTACTGGATGCAGTCCTCAACTTCATAACCTTGATAATTACAACTCAAAGATGTATATTCTGAAGAACCCCAGAAGAAATGTGAGTCTGGTTTTGTGAGGGAGAAAAACTTTTCATTTTGCTTGTAATGAAAGGCAATACAAACAACATTCTTTTCTATTAAATGGAAGAAGATATCTCCCTTGATGAGCTCCTAAATTTTCTATGCAACAATTATGATTTTACAAAACTATTACAAGTTCTAAGGAAGTTTCAAAAAAATGAATTATTTCTACGTGCTCTTATCAGACCACAATTTTAATCTGACCCATTCCTGAGAATGTCAACCCTAATTACTTGATGAAGATGGAGATTGCTAGGCTTCTAAGCTGAAATTTACTCTTTTGTAATTAGTAGCTATTTTGTAGGGAGGTTCTCAAAAACTAGGTAAACATTCCATTCTTAATCAAACTTTCGGATTATTCACTTATTTATTTATATCTCAGTGGACTTGTTTCCTATTTTATTCAAAGAGTTATAGCACCTCTCGCCCCCAAATTAAAGGTAGAAAGTATGGAATGTAGAAGTAAAAAAACTGTCTCTTTGTAAGCAACATGACTGGTCACATACAAAAGCCTAAGGAATTCACAGAACAACTACTAGGACTATCAAGTAAACTTAGCAAGGTCACAAGATACAAGGTTAATAAACAAAAATCAATTGTATTTTTATACTAGTAGTAGTCAACTGAAAAATGAAATTTAAAACTTTCCACTCGTAAAAATGACAAAAAAAAAATTAAATACTTAAGAATAAACTTAACAGGGGCACCTAGGTGGTTCAGTTGGTTGAGTGTCTAACTCTTGATTTCAGCACAGGTCATGATTTCAGGGTCGTGAGACTGAGCCCTGCAAAGAGCTCCGTACTCAGGGCAGAGTCAGCTTGGGATTCTCTCTGGCTCCCCCTCCCCTACTCATGAACGCATAACACACACTCTCTCTCTCAAATAAATAAGATTTTTTAAAAAAGAATAAACTTAACAGAAGATGTACAAGATCTCTACATTGCAAATTACAAAATAATGCCAAGAGAAATTAAAGGCTTTAAAAAATGAAACAATATAGTGTGTTCATGGTTTAGAAGACTCAACATTGTTAAGATGCTAATTACTCTCAAGTTTATCTAATCATTCAAGCCAATCCTATCCTAATTCTAGCAATCTTTTAAAAATTGATTGACAGATTCAAAACTGGTAAGATTCTAAAATTTATTTTAAAAAACCACACACACGCACACACGCGCGCGCACACACACACACACACACACAAGGACCAAACTGCCAAAGCAAATTACAGTAATTAAGACAGTATGGTATTGATGCAAAAAGAGACTTACAGATCAAATGAACAGAATACAAACATACCCACACGTATATGGCCAATTAATTTTCAACAAAGATGCCACACAATTTATGGGAAAGGATAATCATTTCAACAAAAAGTGCTGGAAAATATTAACATCTATCCTTACCTCACGCCACACACAAAAATTAATTTGAAATGCACCACACACCTAAATGTCAAAGCTATAACTTTAAGAAAAACACAGGAGTATTCAGTGTAATCTTGAGTAAGAGTCCTCAGATTGGACATTTTTCTTAAGAGGACAGAGACTGAGCACATTTTTAAGAGTCACCTGTATTTCTTTTCTGTGAGCTGCCATTCAATTCTTTGCCCAATTTTCTATTGGGTTTGTGGTCTTATTTGTAGGATCTATTTATGTGTTAAGGAGACGAGCTTTTTGTTGGTGACAGGAATTGAAAATTTTTTCAGTCTGTACTTTCTCACGTGACTTTGCATATGGCATATGCTGCCATTTAGAAATTTATTTATATAATCAAATTTATCAATCTTTCTTCTAACAAAGGCATCTGAATCTAAGTTCTTGTTTAGAAAGCCACCCTCCCCAAGTTATAAAGAAATACATGAACAATGAATCTTGGAACACTGAAAAAATAAAATAAAAGTAATTGGAAAAAAAAAAAAAAGAAATAAATCTATGTCTCCTTCCAGTTTTTTTATCCTTTTTTTTGCACTTAACCTTGTCTCATGTAATATTCACACTGTGTGGACTTTTTAGTTTATATAATTTATTGTGTTTTCTTTTTTAAAAAATATTTTATTTATTTATTTGACAGAGAGAGAGAGTAAGCACGCACAACCAGGAGAAGCAGCAAAGGGAGAGGAAGAAACAGAAAAAGAGCAGGGAGTTTGACACGGGGCGACTCAGGGCTCAATCTCAGGATCCCTGAGATCATGACCTGAGCAGAGGCAGATGCTTAACCTACTGAGCCACCCAGGTGCCCCAGTGTTTTCTTTTTTTTAACACAGAGGGCTACCTAACTGTGTCAACATAATTTACTACAGTAAATTATATGAGATGTCATATATTTTTTGGTTGATACCAGGATTTTCAATTCTGTTCAATTTATCTGTCCATTCAAGAACATTGTTTTAATTATTGAAGCTCTGTAATATGTTTTAAATTTGGTACCACTAGCCTTCCTGTCCCCTGCTCCCCCACATTGGTACCCTTCTATCTCAGTTTTCCCTGCCATTACTATCAAAAAATTTAAAAATCCTAATTAAAAATACCAAAACTGTTGGAATTATAATTTTATAAAATTTATCCCATAAAAATATCAAATGCACACACAAAAAAGAGCATAATTAACTTTCATGTACTTATCATCTATCTTCAACAAATGTCAATGTTTTTTGATTACACTAAATTTTAAATTAATTTTGGGAAAATCAATATCCTTATGGCACTGATTCTCTTTTTCCAAGAACATGGTCTATCTATAAATTTATTTATCTTTCTTTTCTGTCTTTTAGTAGTAAAGCTGTTTGCATATAAGTTTTGCTTCTGATTATGTTATTTTGTAGCTCAATAATGTACTAAACTATTTTATTATTTGTTATCATTTTTCAGTTGATTCACCTGAAGTGCCTAGGTTTGAATCACAAAATCTACAAAAAGAATTAGTTTTATCTCATTTTTGATTTATCTTCTATGTTCTCTTTTCTAATAGCACTGACTAGTACCGCTGGTAAAATATTAAATAATGATGTAATAGTGGCCATCCAAATCCTGTTTTAATTATAGAGGAAACGTTTTTAGTATTTCCCCATTAAACATGATACAGATTTTCAGTTGAGATAAATATACTTTATCATATAAGCTAGTGTCTGACTATTCATATTTTCTCATTTTAAAAAATCAAGAATGTAAATGGTATTTTGTCAAAAACCTTTTGATCTATGAATATGGGCATGGTTTTATGTCTGAGCTCTAAGCCCTACTCATATGATTGATTATACAAAATTTTGCTCCAATTCCCTTTTGTCTGCTATCAATAACACCATGACTGCTACTTTCATTTTGAGTGTATTTGCCTATCTTTTTTCATTCTTTAAACTTTTCCAAATAATTTTGTTTTAAATATGCTTCTATAAAGTATACAGAATTATGGGTTTTTTTGGTGATCCAAATTGAAATTTTTTTTTCTCTGAATAGGTGAGTTTAACCTGTTTACATTTATGGATATGACATTTTTTTGATTATCCTCTACTATTTTATGTTATCTTTTCTGTATCTGTAGTTTTTCTTTTGTTTTTAAGTAGTTCACTACATGGTCTTTTTGACTTTTTCCTAAGTATTAGTTCTTATATTTAGGAAGTTTTGTGTTTTTGTTTTCATAGCTAACTTTGTAATTACATTATAGAATACCTTTAACTCTCTATTTTCAACACCATTAATCTCCTATCACAAACAATGATAAAATTAGTATATTTCTTTATTCCTCTCTTCCCTTTTTTTTCATAATTTTTCTTCAATTCAAAAGGTAGATGTACTGATGATACTAACAGCGAATACAGAGGTGGGAACAGAGTTAGTACGCAGCTTTAATATATTTTTTGGAAAAGTTAGAAATCAAACCATGTCATAGTCCAACTGATTTCAAGGTGGGAAATGGCACTTCATTTTTTTTAAATGTCACTTTTATTAAGGTATAATTTACATGCAACAATAAAACTTGCTCTTTTTGGCCTTTTTGGTGTATTATTCTACATGATTTGATAAATACAGTCATGTAATCACCACCACAATCAAGATATAGACAGAATCTCTCGCCACAAGCCTCACCACTAGATTTTAATCAATAATACTGTTTTAATATTAACTCTGTAGTGCTAAATGTGCTTACATTTCTATTACTTGATTTGTCAGCTTTAAATGAGATTCCATGAAATCCTGCTATTAAAAATAATGCAACTCAAGTATATACACTTCTTCCCACCTGCCTCCTGTACTCTCTTTCCAATTTTTGTAAAATGTAGTTTTTGACATTGTTAGGGTATAAAATATATACATTCCATGTAGTCATCCTTAAACATACATTTGTTTTTTGTCTTAATTCTAGTTGTAAAAATATGCATAGTTCATAGGCACATTATTCTTTCCCCCCAATTTTTAATTTAAATTCCAGCTAGCTAACATACAACGCAATATTAGCTTCAGGTATAGAATTTAGTGATTTATCACTTACGTACAACACTCTGTGCTCATCACAAGTGCCCCTCCTTATACCCATTAGGTATGTAACCCATCTCCCCGCCCACAGCAAATCATTTTCTTAGTTTTCCTCTTTATTTATAAGGCTAGCTGAAGGTAAAACACTACAGTTCCTGAACACAACTAGTGCTTTATAAATCTTAGCTAAAAATAGTAGAAGCAATCTTTAGTAAATACATTTGCATTAACTTTATAAAATTATTTTTATTAGTAGTAATAGCAGTAAATAAATACCTCCAAAATACTGGAGAATTTGCTTGGTGATAATAGGGAGAATATATACTCTGGCTGACTGTGTTTTATAAAGGACTTCCTCCATATCATTGTATATATAGTGAGACATAAATTGAACCTAAATTCATGGAAAAATATCAATTGTGGTCTCTTCATGCTTATATGAATCTTTAATATTTTCCTCTCTCCCATAATTCAATCATTTTTTCTAAAATCATTGCACTAACTGCTTAGGAAATCTTTCTTTCAGAAAAACATAAAGAAAAATTTGCTTTGTAACAGAAGAATGAGCACCTAGATGATTGGTGATATTCATCAGGCATACTCAAACACAAAATAAGCTAAATAGTCTACTTCACGTTACTCATTTCTGACTTTGCCTTCTTTTCTCTTAATTCTGTTAACAAGCAACATTCAATAGCACTGCCTGGGCAGTTAAATGCTGACCTCTCTTCAATATGCCTCCAGATTACCTCAGTGCTAATATTAGCTACAGAAAAATATGAAAAGAACTAGACTTAGGATCCTCCACTTCATCCTTGATGATGGGAAATACTCGGCTACTGTTTCATCAACTATAACCTCATTATTTTCATGCTGTAAGTTCTTAATGAATTTCACTGAGAGTTCAATTTAAATGTATTAAGTTGCTGTCAGTCCTTCAGTAAGATCAATGAATACCATTCAGAGAGGTATGGGAATAGTTTCCTGAATCTTCCCTAGAATGTCAAGGCAAGAATCAGATTCAAAAAAGTGCACTTCAGTAGGGATACAAAAAGGGATTCTGAGAAGAACACGAATATTGGAACTGACAGATCTCAGTTTTTTAAAAAAATAGTCAAAACTTGACCACTGAATATGTGTCCTCTAAGACACATTTGTTTCTAAAATTCAAAGGGCTGTTGTGACAATTATACATGTAATAATATAGATAAAAGTATAGTATTTGGCAGCTAGTAGACAATCAACAAATGGCAGATAATACTAGTTTCAGCCATTAAGTTTAACACTCATTTAAAAAAAGCCACTGCAACTATAGAAAGATATAGACAATTTTTGCAGGGTAAAGTATATCTAAAAATTCTAGCCAGGTTCATGTCAGAGATCAGTAATGCATTTTGAAATGCTTGCAGAAAATAGAGTGATAAAATAAATGAAACTATTTTGAAAAAGAAAGGCAAACCATTTAAAAACTATTATAAAAGAATGCCATTGTACTGGAGAATTTTCTGTGCTTTCTGTTTTGGCCTCACTGATCTTTACTGTACCATAATTGCCACAGTGATTTCACAGAATATGGATGGGCAGGAGGCATAACTATGATCAAGTGCTTTATGTCACTAGTTCGAAATGTCCAATTTTCATCTACTTTTTTTATATAATAATTTTTCAGATTTTAGATTTTATTTATCTATTTGAGACAGAGAGAGAGCATGAGATGAGGGGAGGGGAAAGGAAGGAGAGGGACAGAGGGAGAGGGAGAAGCAAATTCCCCACTGAGCAGGGCTCCATCCCAGGACTCTGAGACCAGGAACCAAGCTGAAGGCAAACAGAGCCACCCAGGTGCCCCTTTACATAACAATTTTAACAATTGTACTCTGGCCATGGAAACCATTTGTTGATCTTGAACCTTTGAGAAAGTGAAGGTTCAGGGAGAGGTGAATGAAGGGAGACAGATGGTATTCAATTTAGTTTTAATGATTTGATTCAATAAACTTACATGATGCTCTACCTATGTTCCAGGAGCAGTAGAGCTTATTCAAGAGTCGAAGATGGACAAAACATAATCCCTGCCTTGAAACGGACTGTTTGTATATAACTGTTCCTAGCAGAAGGCTTATAAAAACACAACCTCACTTACAGTATACAGAATTAATATGAGAAAGCTTTCCAAATTTATTCGGATCCAATAAAAATACTGATAAAAAATCCAGTACGTCCAGTATAAAAATACTGATTGGGTATGCTGCGCTTCATAGAAACCAGTCACTTTTTAAATGTTCTCATTAAATTACAGAAGATGACAAGTTTATATATTTAGTGAAGTCATGGAAAATTTTCCAGTAAAATAGGTAATTTCCAACCTAGTATGAAATACTCTATTGGAAAAAAACAAAACCAAAACTAAATGTCGTAAGGATTAAAAATCAAAAGGAGTTTAGATTTTGATTTCAACATCAAATAGCTTCCAAAACTGGTCCTACCACTAGTATTTTTATAAAAAGCATTCTTGAGATACTATTAACTTGGGAGTCCTGCATATCTTCTATAATGTTCTACCATCAACAGTATAGTAAACGACTGTCTTCAAGCTTCATCTAATAGAAACATCTTTCATTTCTATTGGGAACTTTCTCAGTCATGCATAGTTTATTTGAAATCCAAAGGTTCACTTGGTTCTGCCAGACTAAAATTACATTATTAAAACTAGAATTTTTACTCACCCGATCCTCCTTTTGCCAAGTATTTGTTCTTTGCATAAAGGACAGAATCTAACATGGACTCAAAAAGAAGGAAATAGCCCTGCATAAAAAGCATAAAAAAAGGATTTTAGAAATGTGTAATCAATATCCTCATAAGTATATCAACTTAAATATCTGGGCTACTTTTTATAAAAGATTTTTTTTTGTCTCTGCCATATAATTTTCTGCAAAGTTTGAAGTTACTTTCTGCATTAAATTCTTCAAGTACATTTAAAAAAATCAGGCCAGGATATAAAGTGGACCCAGACAGTTTATTACAGTCAAATGTACTGAACCTTCTTAATCTGTGCTTCTATTTTCTAGACCATTGTTTCTTCCTCATTAAAAGGAAAATCTGAGACAGAAATTGTTAATGTACCCTCTAACTACCTAGAATATTGTAGTATTAATTCAGACAGTTGTTTCTCAACCAGATTTTTGTCCCCTGGAGGACATCTGGCAATGTCTAGTGCCATTTTTGATTGTCACAACTTGGGAGGAAGGAAGGCTGCTACTGGCATTTAGTCAGGTAAAGCCAAGAAATGCTGATAAACATGCTACAATGCACAGGAAGCCCCACAACAAAGAACAGTCCAGCCCCAAAAGTTGATAGGGCTAAGGTTAGAAAGCCTAGTCTAGAATAGCATTTCCCAAAGAGCTTCCTATCCAGTGACTTTCTCTTCTGTTAAAATAAAAAAAAAAAAAAAGAAAAGAAAAGAAAAAAAAAAAAAAAAGGGAGGGAATCTTTAAGAAACCCGAGATGCTTTATCCTCATCTTGAGATTCATAGTGCACATCAGCACATTGATAGTTCTGGTAAGTGTTATGGTAAAGAGGACTACTGAACATATCTTAACTACGTGTTACCCACCTTTTGCCTACAAACCTCTTTTTTCCCCTACTTTACACCTATCAATACCTTGCACAACTAGCGTTCTATATTCATGAAATACAGTCCTGGAGTACTCCAGATTTTAGAGACCAGTAATGAATCCTCTACCAAGAAAGGATAATCATAGCACAGGTGAAAAGAAAATTTACCACTACTGGTATCATGAGTAAGGGATCAATGACAGCTTGAGTCAGTCTTTCTCCTTCTAGAGCCTACCCTCCCTCCCCACACGGAGCAGCAGGACGAGTCAAGTGCTCAGTACAGTGCTACACATCAAACACTTTCTTACCGCTTAGAGTAAACCAACATGAATTCTGCCCGAGTGACAGCATTCTAAATAAAAACTGTTCTCACTTACTCATTTGTTCTGTGCACAAATAACTGTTTGACAGGATAAATGCAATACTCTTTAACCACATGAACAAAGACTTTCTAAGGGGTGTCTAGAACAGGAAAAACCTGCAAACTTGGGATGGATAATCTTCATAAGAGATTATTATTATTATTAGTTTTAAAGATTTTATTTATCTATTTATTTGAGAGAGAGAATGAGAGAGCATGAGAGGGGGAAGGGTCAGAGGGAGAAACAGACTCCCTGCTGAGCAGGGAGCCCGATGCGGAACTTGATCCTGGGACTCCAGGATCATGACCTGAGCAGAAGGCAGTTGCTTAACAAACTGAGTCACCCAGGCGCCCCAAATCTTCATAAGAGATTAACAACACATTTAAATTTATAGAAAATGTAGCTCACAAGCCTGAATCACTTTAAAAAAACCTAATTACACTGCCACTAGCAACTCTACATTGATGTCTACCCATTCCCAGCAAAATACTAATTCACTGAAAAGAAAATACTTGTCTACAAAAGAAAGACTTAGCAACAAAGCCTTTTATTAATTTGTTTACATTAGGAAAATTAAGGATTTGGTGGAAACTGTTCTTCTGGTTAGAGTATCTCAGTAATATGTCTAACTCTTACGAGTTTGTTCACTATTAATATCATCTGTGTATTCAAAGAACAAGGAACTTTTGGAAGTCACTGAGAAATCTTTATCAATCTGACATAATTCACGCAGATCTATGCATACAACTGCTTATAAATAAGCATTCATCTATTGATTAAAGTGAATTTTAATTGATGCCAAGGAATTATTCAAAGAGAAGTCTTTTATTTACCTTCTATTATTTCTTTTTTCAGATGAGCCAAGACTATGTATATGTGTGCACAAAGGAAAAAGATCAGCTGGTAAAACATGTTAATAGGTTGGGGAAAAAACAGTCCCTATTTGTAAGATTACTGTATGTTAAAACATTAATGAAAAAAATTAATTAATTCACATTTTCATATATACTAAGTATTCATTACAGTCTAGTCTTTTTTGGAAGGGGGCAAAAAAAATTAGTTTGTCATTGATTTGGCACTGTGTCAAACTGTTTTTAGTATTAACTTTCAAAGTAGTTGGCAAAAAGCTAATATTTTGCTTCCTATGTCCAAACTGTCTTACTTCCATGTACTACAAATAAACCAGTCTTTTCCATCAGTAACTGAAAGTAGCTCCTTCTAACAACATGCTTATTTACTGTATCTATGATAAAGTTATTATTAGCTATCCATCAGAAATTAAATTGTGGCATATTTTAAACTGGTGCTACAGTCAATACCAATAATATAGTGGTGAAAAGGGTATACTCCTGGATTTAAACCCCAGTGGAGTCCCTTTCTTTTTTTAAAAAAGATTTTATTTATTTATTTGAGAGAGAGAGAGAGACGCCCCGTAAGCATGAGTGGCAGGGGGAGGAGGAGGGCAGGGCAGAGGGAGAGGGAGAAGCAGACTCCCTGCTGAGCAGGGAGCCTCCTTTTTTGGGGGGAGCTCGATTCCAAGATCCTGGGATCATGACCTAAGTCGAAGGCAGACACTTAACTGACTGAGCCACCCAGGCACCCCGAGGAGTCCCTTTCTCTATATGACAAACTGGACAAATTAACATCATTGTGCCTCAGTTTCTTCATCTGTAAAGTGACAACGATAGTATTCTACTTTATAAGGCTGTTCTGAAGATTAAATACATTAATGCATATAAAAGGTTAGAACAATAAATCTTATTAATTTAGCTTAAAAATTGAGAGCTATTTAAAAAATATATTTGTGAAGGCTTGTCAAAATTTTAAAATTATATTTAATAAATTAGAGAATAAAGTATTACTAGCCTGTCCAGAATCATCTCATGTTTATTTAGTCAATGGGTCCTATACTGCAACCCATGAGTCAGAACTGGAATTCCTCTTTTTTCTTTTTCCAGGGGGCTAAGAGAATACATTTTCTTGTATCATTTCTTTCAGACTGGTGAAGACTATGTATATGTATGCACATACAAAAAAATATAAAACACTCAAAATTTCTTTACATTAAGAAATAGAATTTTAAAACCCCCCAAAAGTAATTTGGTCATGTTGGCCTAATTAGTGCCAACTCCGACTTTAAGATTCTTCTCACAAAGATAATCAAAGGGATTTTTCCCCCCAAGGCAAAAGGAAAAAAAAAAAATCAAATCAGTTTTATTTAATACTTCAAACTTTGGTATTTACACTTAAGACACTCCTATATGTCTGCTTCTATTTAAAATAGTTAACATCAATAAGCATTTTCCACATACCCTATAATGATTACCATAGCTAAGTTCACAATTCTCATCAAACCATATTAGAGATAGTTTCTAAGGTTTTAACTATTCAAACAACCTAATTTTCACATTATAGACATCAACATTAGAGAAGTTAAATGCCTTAAGTTATATGACTGGATGAATAATACTGGACAATTTTTTGCTCCCCTTACAAAACACTGGTTTTATGATTCAATTTCTATTGCTGCTAAAGTCAACATTAAAATCAAGTGCAAACAAACAAAAGAAAGAAGCTAATCATCCTTGGCAGCAAAAATACCCTTTCAATAAATGCCATGTTTTTCTTCCCCATTTTTTCAATCGGTCATCATTATTGATCAGAGAATTTCTGAAAGCAAATAATCAAATGCTTTTGTTGATACAGGTAAAGGATTTAGCATAGTTCTTGGCATAGGGTTAACACATAAAACCTATGAAAGACTCTATCAAGTAATTCTTTAATTTGGTAGAAGTCACTATGTGGGGTCAGCTACCATGTGGTAGAATTGGGCTAACATGGATAGAAGCAGAAGGCTAACGCAAGGCTTTAGTCTTTCATCTTTCCCCATTTTTATCCCCCTTTTCTCTCTTCATTGGTGTACAATTAACAACGATATTCTGTATCTATAATTTTTTACATCAGTATCAAGGTATTGCTTATGTAAGTATATGATGAGGCTTCTATTCTATCGAAGTAGTTTGTAAACCTTAACTTAAAGACTAGCTGAACTAGTAAATCAACAGAAAAGCCTTCCTTCAAACCAAGAATAGATTCATATTTCTTCACATTTAGACTCAGTGAAGACTGACAATTTTATTGGTCATTCATTTCACTCAGAGGTCAGATTTCTGCTCAACTATTACCTCCTCGAAAAGGATTTTCCTGATGTCTCTACATAAAATATTATCTTTTTCCTCTATCAAGCTCCATCTCTTTACCTTACTTTGTATTTCGTTGTGACACTCATGAATTAAAATGTTGTTTATTTTTATGTTTAACTCTTGACTAAAATGTAAGCTCCGAGAGGAGCAAGGACTTTATATTGTTTGAGGCTATATTCCTGAGGGCTACAAATATGGCTGGTAGACAGCAGGAACTCAGTAAAAAATTGTTGAATGAATACAAAAATAAGTTATTAATATCATATATCATTATATTTGTTATAAATAAAACAGCACCTGCTTTTTCTTATTTTTCTGGTATTTAATAAAATTGGTTATTTTAAGAATCTTTTTTGAGCTCAACGTGGCGCCTGAACTCACAACCCTGAGAAAAAGATCTGGGCTGAGATCAAGAGTTGGCATAAACCATAGGACTTAAAAAACAGCTCATAGTCACAGAAATAGTTGAATGACCCAGAATTTGAACCTTGGTCTAACTACAGAGTCACATTCTGAATAACTATCCTATGTTGCCTTTTTTTTTTTTTTTTTAAGATTTTATTTATTTATTTGACAGAGAGAGACACAGCAAGAGAGGGAACACAAGCAGGGGGAGTAGGAGAGGGAGAAGCAGGCTTCCCGCCAAGCAGGGAGCCCAATGAGGGACTCCATCCCAGGACCCCAGGATCATGATCTGAGCCGAAGGCAGACGCTTAATGACTGAGCCACCCAGGCACCCCCATATGTTGCTTTTTAAATTGATTTACCTAATTGAAAATAAGATTTAGTGTTTGTATTATATTAAACTATCTTTGTAATTAAGGACTCAAGTGTTCTGCAATGAAAAATTTCCCATAAAGCATATTAAACAAGATTAGAATTTATAATAAGTATATGATTCATAATGTGTCAGAGTGATAGCTTAGTTGGCAACTGGGTCTTAGACCGTCCATTATGAAAATTATCAGTTTAGAAAACCAATGCAGGGGTGCCTGGGTGGCTCAGTGGGTTAAAGCCTCTGCCTTCGGCTCAGGTCATGATCTCAGGGTCCTGGGATCGAGCCCTGCGTCGGGCTCTCTGCTCAGCGGGGAGACTGTTCCCCCCCCCCCCCCGCCTACTTGTGATATCTCTCTCTCTGCCAAATAAAAAAAAAACAAAACACAAAATCTTAAAAAAAAAACCAATGCAAATATTAGAATATATGTAGAACCAATATGTGACATCTATGAGATAAATTAACACACCTAGCTTTAAATATTAGCAGATGAAAAGATTCATTTATGTATTGCTAACTGTTGTCCTTTCTTTCAACTTTCCACTTTGCTAAACTTCATTTTACTATAGGCTCCCTACGTGATAGAATAGCCTTTAATTTCCTGGGAACTGTCCTTGGTTCTGAACCAAGTCATTTATTACTGATATCAGAAGGCGCTCCTCCAAATGTCCGGCTCATCTGCAGTGTAATTCAGACTGTAATTTCACAGGCTGCTGCCTCACCTGTAGGGGTGCCATCTGGAAGAGAATTATACCCAATATTTTCTCCCATGATGCTCATGGGGGACTCTTCTTTCCAAAGTGACATTTACTTTTTTAAAATTAAAATTTGCATTTATACTTCAAAAATTAAATACTACAAAAGGAACACATTGGATTAAATCTGGGACTAAGATATTAAGATTATTTATTGAAATGGGAACCTTATTTTTAAAATGTCTGTTCATATCTTGCCATTTGCAACGACGTGGATGGAACTGTAGGGTATTATGCTAAGCGAAGTAAGTCAATCAGAGAAAAACAATTATCATATGATCTCTCTGATATGAAGAATTCGAGAGGCAGGGTGGGGGGTTGTGGGGGGTGGGAGAGGGAAATGAAACAAGAGGGGATCAGGAAGGAGACAAACCATAAGAGACTCCTAAACTCATGAAACAAACCGAGGGTGGCTGGGGGGTAAGGCCGGGGAGGGATAGGGTGGCTGGGTTATGGACATTGAGGAGGGTATGTGCTATGGTAAGTGCTGTGAAATGTGTAAGCCTGAGGATCCACAGACATGTACCCTGGGGCAAATAATACATTATGTGTTAATTAAAAAAAAATGTTCATATCTCCTTAAAATAAATTAATGATAAAAGATACTTGTGATACCTTCAGTATAAGGTTTTCTCTTTTTTTTTTTAGTGCAAATAACTGAGTTACTGACATACTCTTAGGCAGAATTAATTATTAAAAAAAGAGGCAGGGGAGAGTTACAGATAAAATGAAGAGGTAACCTGTAGAAAGTCCAGCGACAAATACTCAATAATTGAATTTATCTAAAGATAAAAATAAAAGATTACTTTTAACAAATAAACAAGGCTAGAAAATCTAAACCCAATTTTTAGTATATTTCTGAAGCATAATAAATATTTCATGACACTTTTTCCCAATACTACTCTCAATTCTATAAAATTTACTGTAGATAGAACTGTTATCTAAGGTGACTGGGACTATTAATTGGTTGTTAACTGAAAACAATACACTTTAAGAAAAAAACACAAATAAATGTAGATATGTTTACTTTTTTTTTTAAAGATTTTATTTATTTATTTGACAGAGAGAGACAACACAAGCAGGGAGAGTAGGAGAGGGAGAAGCACGCTTTCCACCAAGCAGGGAGCCCAATGCAGCACTCGATCCCAGGACCCCGGGATCATGACCCAAGCCGAAGGCAGATGCTTAACGACTGAGCCACCCAGTCGCCCCTATTTACTAATACTCTTTAAGGGCAAATCTGTCAATTAGGATCGTCACAATTTTCCTTGCATAAACCACACTCATAATGGATTGTAAGTAATTTTCAGTTTGGGTTATTTTAAAATAGAAAAAAGAATCTAAGGGTACCTTGCCAAGTGGAGAATCTCTGAATTCCATAATTCCCACCTAACTCACTTCTATTCTGTCACAATCATTTTTACTCACTACTTTACTCAACAGGAATCTTTTTTACAGTCCTGTTCAACAGTTTTTGTTAATATTAACTGATATTATATAAAGAAGCAGGGAAACAAACACAATAAGCTCTTGGTAAACCTATAATACAACCAATACAAACAAAACAGAAGCAGCACACTGAAGGTAATTTATCAGCTTTAAGTGTTCAGTTAGCCATTAAATCTAGCACGTTATACAGAGAGAATGCAGCACATCATTAATTTGCTGAATTAAATGCAGACTGGTTAAGAAAGTGACTATTGTATATTTGTGTGACAAAATATATTCCTAATGATGATACCTTTTAAGGAAAATCTTCCTTGCTGTCACATTCTAGGTCAGGTGGCCTTTATCATATGATCTCATTTAGAAGTTGAGTTATTATCAATGCATAGGAATGAGAACTTTAAAGCAGGGTTTCTCAACCCTGGCACTATTGACATTTTGGGCCAGATACTATTTTATTTGGATGCAATCCTGTCCATTGTGTGATGTGTAGTAGAACTCCTGGCTTCTACCTACCACAGGCCACCAGCACTCTCCTCCTGTCTCTCTCCTTCTCTAACCCCCCCACCTGCTGTAAAAACCTAAGATGTTTCCAGACATTTCCCAATGCCCAAATATCTCCAGGTGGGCAAAACTGGATACCCTTTACCACTGAGAACCACTGCTCTAGAGACATCCAAAAAGTAATTAGATAAGCACTTTCTCCTAATCTACAATGCTTTCTGCTAAAAATGTACCAAACTTAAGTTTTTACAGGATATAATATGATCTTTATTTATTTCACCGTTACATTTATAATAGCCTTAAACAATGAATTATAAAGTTTTTTCAATGATTCCCCAGTCTATCCCTTGACTCTTTCAACTTAAAATGCTAAAGTGCTAAGGAATTTATCACCAAAGTGATAATGAAGATACTGAGGTACTTTCCTTACTGACAGCTCTACAATGACTGAGACAGATATTACAGTTACACACTTGGCAAATGCAAGATAGTTGATGTTATCAAGCAACAAGAATATCTGTATGTTTTGCATTTATTTACTGTGGAATAGGTAAGAAAAATAATGTTTTGAACATGTGTATGTACACACAGACATCTTTTCAATGTTTTATGTATTTGGCTAAGATAAACTTCTTGAAGCAGAATTTCTGGATTAAAGGACATGCACATTTAAGATTTTGATCTGTATCATCAAAATGCCTCCAGAAAGACTGACAATTTTTATTCCCACAACTAAGTTAATTAAAGACTACAAATAGCTTAAAAAGATATAAAGTCTGTAGAAAATATTTTCATGTTCTGGGGTGGAGTGGAAGTATTAACTATAAAGGAAAAGACACAAGTTTCACTAAATTAAAATTCAGAACCTCTGTTCATCAAAACAACTTAAAAAGAATTAAAAAGTCAGAGTTTGAAAAGATACCAAACATACACTTATCTTCTTCCCATAAAGAACACTATTCATTAAGAAAAAACCAGGTAAAAAAAAAACCAAAACAGGTAATCCAAAGGAAAATGGACAAAGAATTATACACAATTATTACAGAAAACAGGAACTCCAAAGAGCCAATAATCACATATAGAGATGGTGAAACTCATTAGTAATTCAAACACAAATAGAAACTATTACTGACTAGCAGAGCGGCAATAATTACAAAGTCATACAACGTCCAGTGTTGACAAGTCTATGGAACAATAAAAAAGTTTTACAACTTTTAGAAAAGTTTGGCATCATCTAGTAATGCAGAGGAGCAGCACACCTGTAATCTGGCAATTCTACTTCTAAATATACATGTAGAAAAACACGCTTGAGTGTAATGGCACACATGTACCTGTACACAACAGCACTATTATTTGTCATGGTGAAAGAACTGGAAATGATCCAGTGTCCACCAATTGTAGAATAATAAACATACTGTTATATAGTCACATAATAGAATATACAAAAATGGAAATGAACAAATCATCCATACTGGCATTATTGATGAATGTTATAAACATGACTTAGTGAAGAAAGCAAAAAGCCATTTTTAAATATAATAACATACTTATGTTTTGATTCCATTTACATAAATCTCAAAAACTGGAAAATATAAACTACACTGATTTGGAATGTAATTTAAGCGGCAAAAACATAAAGACAGTAAATAATTACCACAGAGGCCAGTAGAGCAGTAACCTCTCTGGGATGGGAAAGACGTAACAGATACAATTAAAATATAAAAAAAGAAATTTAAAAATATTTGAAAAGTTATGTAAAAAAGACATCTGAAGATGAAATTAGTATATATAGCTATTTGAAGAAAGTTGAAAAGATACTTAGCAGCTGCTTTCTATATTCTGATCTGACTAATGATTACACAGGCTTTCATTATATAACTATTTCTTACACTGTGTCTGTAAGTTTATGCTATCTTCTGTGCATGTTGTATTTCACAACTTATTAAAAGGAAGATTTTTACGACTAATTATATAATATTCAACAGTCTGGGAGAAGGCAAAAGGAGCACACACTCAAATCTGTTTATGAATGTTAAAATGTGTCTGGAATAGTAAACAAATAATTAGAAAAATGCTAAAGTAAACTAAAGGACCAAATTTAATAGGGACATAGAACAATACTTCATAATGATAAAGAAGTCAAACTTTATCAATAATACATAACAATTCTAATGTGTATGCACATAAAAACTACATAAAAATATCCGAAGCAAAAACTGACAGAAGTGAAAAGAGAAACAACTCCTGAACTATAGGTAGAAACTGCATTATTCTTCTTTTAGTGGTTAATAAAACAGACTTAAAATAATAAGCACTTAAGAGATTTGAATCATACTATCAACCAACTTGACCCAATTGACAATTATGTAACAGTCCATTCAACAACAGCAGAATACACATTCATTTAAATGAATGTGGAACATTCAACAAAACAGACCATATTTTTGGCCATAAAGCAAGTCGGAACAAATTTAATGTAATATAACATACACAGTATGTCCTCTGATTTCAACCAAATTAAATCATAAATCAGTAACAGAAAGATACCTAAAAAATTTCCAAACATTTAGAAATTAAACAACACACTTCTAAATAATTCATTCATCGAAGCAGAGATCACAGGGTAGTATTTTGAGTTGAACAAAATATTTATGAGATACAGCTACAGTAGTCATAATGGGAAATTTATAGATTTAAGAGATGAAAAAAGCAAGATGTAGAATACGCAGAATATGCTTACTCTAAACTAAATATAAGGGTGGGGCTTGTCATCTATTTTGTTCACTGCTTTATCTTGCCTAGAACAGCCTCAGGCACATAGCAGCCACACAATATTTGTTAAAGAAATGAATGAATGTGCCAAGAGGTAGAGATATATGTTATAACTTATTATAATGTTTCAGGAAGGATACACTAGAATTTGGTTACAGATTTTGTTGGGAGATTCAGTATAGGTCCTGAGTGGTGGTGTAAAGACAAGATGAAATTTGTAACTTCTATATACTATATAGTCAAAAAGCAATTTTACATGTATATAACAAATATTTGTCAGAGCAGCTTCTATTTCATTATTACTTCACTTGATCATTACCTTCCATGCAAGAAGAATGAAAATAATAGTAGCAGCTACCATTTATTAAGCACCTATTATGTGCTTGCTACTCTCTGCCAAGACTACTTCCTTCCTCTTCTTACAACTTCTTATGTTCCTTACAACATATAGTTCTAACTTTTTAGTGCCATGGACTTCTGGAGAACATAAGAGCACAGAAGATAATTCCTTCTGCATACTCTTCTGAAGTTTGAAAAACTTCTATCATTTTAAAAGTCTTTCCCCTAGATGGCACTCTCACTTAATAAACAAAAGACTGAGAGTCAAATTGGTTCTTTTCTTCAAACTGCAGCAAATGGTCCAATAAGCAAGCCTATCAAAGGCAAAACTGGAGGTGCCTAGGTGGCTCAGTCAGTTGACCATCTGATTCTTGGTTTCAGCTGAGGTCATGATCTCAGGGTTGTGACAACCCCACAGCAGGCTCCACACTCAGCAGTGATTCTGCTTGAAATTCTTTCCCTACCCTCTTCTGCCCCTCTCCCGGCTCACATGCCCCTCCCCCGGCTCACATGCCCCTCCCCTCAAATAAATAAATCGATCTTAAAAGTAAAGAAAAAGGCAAAACTGAATTATCTCAAGATCTTTCCAAATGCACATAGGGGTCTTACTCCAGAGTTACAGAATCAGTTTCCAAGGATAAGGGTATGAAATGCAATATCAATTTTTACTTTTTAAAAAAGGTTTTACTTATCCAACGTGGGGCTCAAACTCAACCCTGAGATCAAGAGTTGCATACTCTACCAACTGAGCCAGCCAAGTGCCCCAATAAATATTAATTTTTTTTAAACTTTGACAGAGAGAGCACGCACAAGCAGGGGGAGCAGCAGACAGAGGGAGAAGCAGGCTCCCCGCTGAGCAGGGAGTCCGATGTGGGACTCGATCCCAGTACCCTGAGATCATGACCTGAGCTGAAGGCAGATGCTTAACCGACTGAACCACCCAGGAGCCCTGAATATTAATTTTTAAAAGTGTTCTCAATCCCCATACAAGTTAAAAAAAATCATTAATTATAACTGGCTATTCTACTTTAAAAATTACAACTAAAGCATTAGCTAGTATTTTTATTAAAGAGAATTATATTAGAGTGTGTATATATATATATATAAAACAATGTATAAAATATGCTAACTTTTGTATAACACAAGAGTGAAAATATAAATACACACATATCTAATATTTTTTAAATAAGTCGAAAGCATAAAAAAAGGTTATTTATCACTAATGGACAAAAGAAATAGAATCACATCATTTCTTCATAATTAAAACACAAAATTAAACTAAATAAAGGAAAAAGCAATGTCCCAAACCGAAGAACAAGGAAATAAATAAATCTGACTGTATGTCACGTTGGTTACCTAACCAGTGAAAATAATGACTTCAAATGACTTTCAAACACAGTAGACTATACATTTCCTATGAGATATATTCTAGAACAAAAGAAATTACAAAGAAATCTTCAACTGCATGTAGAAGCTTTACTGTTAGCAATAAAGATGGTATAAAATTTGTGAAACTACAACAGGCAATTACATGATAAAGTCAATAAGTAATTAGCATTATCTCAGAAATCAAGATTTTCTGTACAGAAGAAATACAAGTATAAAATTAAAAACTTTAAAAATTCCATAATCTTAATTTGGAAAAATCAGTATAAACTCAAAATTTTTCATATTAAAAAAAAAAAGCTGTAGCTGTCCATTAAAATAAACATATAAGCAATGACACTGCAATGACAATTCATTACTCTGAAAATGGCAAATAAATAGAAAATACTGAGATTTTATCCTATTTTTCCTATTCAAACTACAGTTCATAACTAAATATTTGATGAGAGAAAGTACTTCAGGAATAATTTCAGCTAACAAATAGAGAATAATTGTACAGGTAGAATATCATAATTAGTCAACTTTTAATGAAATAATGAATCTGAGAAATCATTTTCAATGGCTTCTAAAACCATTAGGTAGGTTTATAATGAATAGGTTAGGCTGATAGCTCCAAAAGGCCACTGATGAACCTTAACATAATAGAAAGAGACAACCAGATATTGAGTCCTTGATTCAATGCAACAGAAACTAACCACCACTGCCCCCAAGAAGTATTTGGGGTGGGGGTGGGGGAATGACAACTCTAATTTGTTAAACCTCTATTTCTGGACCCCATATTTCTGGTTTACAAGAAATACAAAGGATAGAAAAACATGTTAAGCAATACCATGAGGATGCAATTATCAAAATCTAAAATGTAGAAAATTTTACAGGACAACTGACCCAGTTTCTTCAAAGAATGGCAAGAAAAAAAGGGAGAAGGTGAACCTATAGACTATAGATTTTAGACTTGATATCAAAAGCCTGATCCATAAAAATAAAAATTGATAAATTGGACTTCATCAAAATTAAAAACTTTTGCTCTGTGAAAGGCTTTGTTAAGGGGACTGGCTATAGATTGGAAAAAATATTTGCAAACCACATATCCAATAAAGAGCTAATAAAAAAGAACTACCAAACTCAGCAGTAAATAATCCACTTAGAAAACGAGCAAAAGACACAGACATTTTACTGAAAAGATACAGAAGGCAGATATGCATATGAAAAGATATTTAACATCATTAACCATTAGGGAAATGCAAATTAAAATTACAGTGAGATATCACTATACACCTATCAGAATGGCTTCAATAAAAAATACTGACAATATACAATGTTGGCAAGAATGTAGATAGATGTTGCCACTAGAACAGTCACATACTGCTGTAAGAATATAAAATGGTACAGCCCCTCTGCAAAACAGTTTGGCAGTTTCTTACGGAACTAAACATGCAATTACCATATGACTAGCTATTGTACTCTTGGGCATATATCTGAGAGAAATGAAAACTTATGTACACACAAAATTGTATATACAAATGTTCATACAGCTTTATTTGCAATAGCCCCAAACTGGATATTCTTCAAAAGTTAAATAGTTAAAAAAACTTTGGTATATCCATACCATGGAATACTACTTAGAAATAAGAGAGAGACTATGGATATGTACAATAATTTGGATGAATCTCCAGGGAATTAAGCTAATGAAAAAAGCCAACCCGAAAAGGTCACATACTATACAATTCCATTTCATTCTTGAAATGACAAAATTATGCAAATTGAGAACAGATTAGTGATCGCCAGAAGTCAAGGCTGGGGAATGGAAGAGGGAGGTGAGTGTGGTTATAAAAGGATAATAAGAGGGTTCCTTGTAGTGATGAAACTGTTCTGTATCCAATGGTATCAATATCAATATCCTAGTTGTGCTATTGCACCACAGATTTTCAAGATGTTATCATTGAGAGAAACTGGGTAAAGAGAACAAGGCATCTCTCTGTTTTATTTCTTACCACTGTATATGATACAATCTACAATTATCTCAAAATAAAAAGCTTAATTAAAAAAATTAATCAAATGCAACATGTAGGCATAACTCAGATCCTGATTCAAACAAATCAAATGTAAAAAAATATATATAAAATTTGTGAAGCAATCAGGGAAATGTGAACACAGACTGAATATTAGGACTTTTTTTGTAATGCGGAATTGTGCCTATATTGGTAATTTTGTTAGGCTCAGTGACATAATACATAAAGGCATAATAAATATACATTTTACAAAGCTCTTATCAGTTAAAAAAAGATAGCAAAAAATGTAATAGTGCAAAGATAAATAAAACAAAAATGGCAAAATATTGATAATTGTTGAAGCTGAGTGACAGGTGCATAAGATTCATTGAAATATTCGTTCTAAAGTTTTTACATTGGAAATTTTCCCTAATAAAGTGTTTTTAAAAATTAAAAAGAGTAAATACCAGTGGCCTGCATCTGTAAATGTCCCAGGTACAGGGCAAAAACAAATGCCAAATCATTTGGGGTAAAACCCAAGCACCAAAGAGTTTTCCACAGATAGTGTTCCTTAGAAAATATATGGCAGAATATTGAGTAGTACTAAACATTCAAACAAGCACCAAGCACCATGAATGAAGGCTGCAGAAACAACAGTCAGCAAAAGAAAATCTGCAAAACTGCTTGATATTGTTCATGATGTATGAGATTAAGAGGCTTGAAGATAAGAGTAACAAGTAAGCAAAATTTTAAAAGAACCAAAGAGAATTCCTAGAAGTAAAAAAAAATAAAAATAAAAAAAGAGATAAAACTCAATAGATGCGTTTAAGAGATAATTAGAAAGCTTCAGAAAAAATCAGTTGAGTTGGTAGACTGAACTGAAGAAATTAGCCAGAATACAGGCAAAAGTCAAAACAATAGAAAATATGAAGGGGTAGAAGAGGCACAGAAGATAGATTAAGTCTAATAAATATGTAATGACAGTTCTAGAAAGATTTATTAAGCAAGATACAAAAACTCAAAAAATAAAAGAACTCTGGTAAACTTGAGAATGTCTTATTCATCAAATCACACCAAAAAATAATGCAATGACAAGCCATGTGCTGCTAACAAACATAATTGATAGGGAATCCATCAGTGGTATCCATCAAGACAAGCTAGGTTATCCTACCTTAACAAACAGTATTCAAATCATCACTGAAAACAAAAAAGATTTATTTCTTATATTACAGGCTGAGAAGAGTCATTGCTTATTATAATTACTCAGGAGTCAGGCTGACAGAGGGTTCATATTAATACAAGCTTCCATAGTAATGCATGCATAGAAAGGGGATATGGCAAACTGTGTACTGGATGTTAAACATTCTGTCTGGATAGGACTTTCACTGGCCAAAGTAAGTCATAGGGCCACCTCTGACTTCAAAGGGGACAGAGAGTTAAATTCTAATATGTGCCCAGAAACCACGAGATGCAGAAAATATGAGAAGAGCCCTAACAACAGATTGGCAACTAGAATAAATAAGGAAATCTCAGAAAAATAATAATAAAAAAAAAGATCTCCAACGGAAATATAGCCAAAAGAAATTAACTGAAATTTCAGAATGCCAAAATGAGCCATAAGCACCCTGAATGGGAGAACTGTTAGTTCTTAAATATTATTAAGTATTTGAATTATGTACTGCCTCTCAAATTCTTATACAATTGCACTCCGGAATTTCCTTCTCTGGTTACATAATGAAATGGAAAAAACTAGGAATTAAAAACAGTCACAAAATTTATTATTTCTTATCTCAGGAACAAGTCTGTAATGGGTTGTATCTGTTGGCTATATAAAAGAATGAGATTTCTTTCTGTCTTTGCAATCTCTTAGTGATTGCCTATGATGCACATCACATTCTGGCTTACTGCTTATCTAATAAAAAAAAACTGTGTATTTTCTCTTCTAAAAAACAGTAGTCACAATAGAACTGAACAAGGAAAGAGAAAATGATGTCAAAACTGATATCCATAAGAAAAAAATGTAAAATGTGTGCTCTTTAGGGTTTACTGGTTCTGCAATGAGGGTTCCTTAGAGCACCTCATCAGCTTATCTGGAGAACAAGAGTGCCAGTGTCTTTGCTTTATTAATGGTAGATTATCTCTCAAATATGATAATATTTGAGTGTTTCTTCTTTTAATAACAGCATAAAGGATAATAATTCAGGAAAAAAGTAATACTTAGAACTATTTTTAAAAATCACTTGAATGTCGAGATGCCTGGGTGGCTCAGTTGGTTAAGTGTCTGCCTTTGGCTCAGGTCATGATCCCAGAGTCCTGGGATCGAGCCCCTCATCGGGCTCCTTGCTCAGCAGGGAGCCTGCTTCTCCCTCTGCCTGCTGCACCCCCTGCTTGTGCTCTCTCTCTCTGATAAACAAACAAAATCTTTTAAAAAATCACTTGAATGTGTGATTTGGCTAAATCAGTACTTAGAAATATTAGCTTCAAATGCCAAATGCTAGAAAAAGAAAAGCTGGAAATCAATGATCTAAGCTTCCTTTTCAAGAAGCTAGAAAAGAGCAGCAAATCAAACTCTAAAGACTAGAGGGAAATAATTAAGATTGAAGCAGAAATCAATAGGAAAGAAAACAAATGTTGACAGAGAAAAATCAACAAAGGCACAATTCAGGTTCTTTGAAAAGAGCAATAAGTGACAAACCTTTAGCCAAACTGATCAAGACAAATTACATGTCATTTCCTAATAACAGGAACTAGATTAAGCCTTGGGTTTGTTTCTGGTCACTTGCTTTTATTGGATAGAAGCACAAATTAATAAAATTAAGACTGAAGACTGAATTCCTGAGAAGGTCAGGTAGACTCACATTCATTCAACTTCATGTTACTTTAAATTGGGTATTCCCAAATAAATATTCTAGTATTAAAAATGGATAAAGGGAAGAGAATGGAAAATGGAGCAGACCAAATCAATGTATAACCACTACTAAAGAACTTACTCAAAATATATCATCTACCAAAAATAGGTCAGAAAAAAACATTCATTCATAAGAATAGATCAAAATTTACTGTAACTAACTCCTGCCCTAATTCTCACTTCACCTAACCAAACAATGACTTCATAGTTTTGCCATCTAAATTTTGCCAATTTGGAGAATCTATTAAAGAAAATATAACATGTGAAAGATCTGTACCCCAAGAGAAGAAAACCTCTGAGGACAATTATCTTCATCAAGCTCTTTTAAATCAGTTTCAAAAAGCAGTTTAAGTCATGGCTTCTTAAACTTGTCCCTGGAAAGTATCTCTAATGGCAAAAGAGAATGAATTGAAACTCCCAAGGAACTAGGAAGGACTTAGTAAAATCAGCCCTGGAGGACTCAAAAAGCTATGAAGGCTAATGTTTTATCTTAAAAATTTGTGAGAATTTTGCATTCCACTTCAAAGAAATACAAATAATGCTTTTTCCCTCCCAAATCTTCACACCATACCTAATTCGTTATTTCTCAAACACATGATTGGCAGGTTCTCTAAATCCAGGTTGAAGTGTATAGGAATAAGTTTTCTTTATTACAAATTGGTGGCATTTATATGATTACTCAATTCTTGTGAATCAAATATCTGTTCATGGATAATTTTTAAGGAGAAACACTTTGCACTAATTAAAATAATTACCACTATGCCAACTCAGTTACATAGGATCATCTGTGTTTATATTAAATGTCCAACAGTCTGAAAATGCAAACTGTAAATTTTAGGAGCTTTCTTTCACTTGCAGGTAGAAGTAAACAGCATTACTTCCTCTGTTTTAACACAGGGCTCATAAACCAAGGGGAAAGCACTAAGAATGTTCTTCACCCAAGTGTTAATATTCTTTACTTCAAGTATATTATCATTTTCAAATTTTACTTATTGAATAACCTAGTCAGGCAGCTCATTCATTAGTTAGCCAAGTGCTTAACAGACCATACAACTTTCAAAACCAAATAGCTAACTACGGAGATTCTACTATGTGCAGAAACTGCTTAGGGAAATTTCTATTAATTTATTTAATCCTCACAAAAAACCTATCAAGTAGGTATTACTATTATCTTCATTTTATAAAGAAAGAAACTGAGGCACAGACAAGTTCAGTAACATGCCCAAGGCAACAAACCTAAGCAGCAAAACAGGGCAAAGGGTAAGGTAATCTGACTTCAAAGCAACATTGTTAACCCTGACATATGTTACCTCCCTGACTTCATGTGCTGTAAAGCAAATTATAAATAAGATCATATCTATGGCCAGTGAATTTCTACGTGGTAAAGTTTTTTTTGTTTTTGTTTTTTTTTTTTACGTGGTAAAGTTCTCTTGTGGTGTCTATTCCCTCATCATTTACTAATGCTAAGCCCTGTGATAGAATCTGGTCATACCAAGTAAATCCTGGCTCCCAGTCTCGGGAGAATGAAAAAAGCTACATGAACAATAAATTACAATACACTGTAATTTTGTTGTTAAAAACAGACCAGGAAAGGTCACCTATCCTCATGGCAGTTGGCTGAAATGGCATGGCTTCACTGTCAGACTAAACTAAAGACGACAAAAACATTTCAACAACCACCAGTTTAAAATGTGACCTGTAACAGGCTTTATAGTCAGTTTGTGGATTGCTGATAAGCCAAATCACAAGCCATGTTGTTTTTTAAATGGTATCTTGAAATGCTACTCATTAACAAAGACTATTAAATATGAACGAATGATATCACTGTGGGACTGGGTGTGGGCATGCATGTGTATTACACAGATACACCTGTGCTGGTGAAGATGGGGTAGGAAAGTTAACTCTTAAATTTCAAGGATACATCCAAGAATATTTGAGTAAAGAGAAATTTTAGGTAGCTTCTGTGAAAAGCAAGCCAAGGTAGAAAAATTGCAACAAAGGACTTTACGTAATTTGAATATAAGTCAGGAATTATCATGACAATGAAATATAATGTGTAATTCTGCGATAATCCTGATACAGAAAAAAATAAAGGTGCAAACAAGAATCATCGCCGGCAATCGTATCATATGATGCCAGGATCTTACCTACATATTTATAAGGAGGTCACGCTGAAAACATAGATGGAAAACACGAACACCAAATGAGTCAATCTGATTTAACTGGTTTGTAGTACAGAATTAGGGACACTTACTTTCAACAGTTTTATTAGGCAATCAGAAATAAGATGTCATAAAGAATGGTTCTATTGGTAGAGTAAAATATGAAAAATGAAAGGAGATACTCATAGGCACAAATACTAACATCTTGTAGAGATTAAACTGACTTAACTCATATTTATTTATTTCAGTTATTTATTAATATTGGTTAATTTATTATCAGTTATTTATTTAATACCAGTTATTTATTTAACTGACAAAAATTTTACCAAATGGAAATTCCATTCAATAAAAATGAAAATGTAAAATTAAAGGAAAGTCTAAATCTGAAAATTCATAACTCTAAAAGGCAAGTGATGGCTTATTAAATAATATGCTAACAGCAATGATTTGGCTTTTAAAATTACATTCTTAACTAAGAACATCTTCCAAAATAAAGGCAAAGTTCATGAATAGTTGTAGACAAAAAAATAAATCTAGATTAACATGGAATAATTAGTGGACTATAGGAGAAGAAAACAGATGTACAGCTCTGTAACCTATGATACCTACATTACTACATTAAACATCTGAGTCCAAGGACGCCTGGGTGGCTCAGTTGGTTAAGCAGCTGCCTTCAGCTCAGGTCATGATCCCAGGGTCCTGGGATCGAGTCCCACATTGGGCTCCTTGCTCAGCGGGGAGCCTGCTTCTCCCTCTGCCTGCCACTCTGTCTACTTGTGCTCTCTCTCTCTCTGATGAATAAATAAATAAAAAATCTTAAAAAAAAATAAAATCTTTAAAAAAAAAACATCTGAGTCCAATTTTTATGCAGAGTATATTCTTTTTTTGTCTTTTCTTGTTGAACTTTTTAAAAAAAGAGAAAAAAAATGTATACTATAGATTAAAATTGGGTTTTTCTAGATTTTTGTATCATTATCACCATTTGTTAAAAAAAAGCAAAGAGAGGATTCTATGCAATATATTTTAGTTTTAAGATGCTGGTTCATGAAAATGTGGGTTTAAAATCAATTTAAAATATTCAGTGATTTACCACTTGCCCATTATTTCAGCAAAAGCAGGAATATCTGGAAAATGTCGGATATATTTTAAAAAGCATATCTGTTCCTTCTCTGTTTAATTAGGTATTTGGACTTTTCCAACTACTCAGCTCAGAAATCCTAGAAGTACCCAATTTAAAAGAGGACTTACAGGATTTAGAAAGTACTATAAATGATACTGCCAATACACAAAGTTGACTCAAAACATTCCAGCACAAATCTATTTAAAAAGCTTAATGCAAATTTTATTAGAGAAATAATGCTATCTAAAGTTGACTGCCTTAGAATAACTGCCATAAATTAGTGTCTAATGCTCCACCTAACTCATTTAACACAATCTGCTGACTTCAATTCCACTGATACCTATAAGGAAAGGGAGACGGTAAGATAATGCAAACGCTTAAGTTATACCCTTGTAAAGAGGAATAAGGAAAAAGGTTCTTAGTTAACACTTCCTAAATACACTGATTTACTCCTCTTAGGGAAGGGCTTCTGAAAACACCTTGGTTCCAAACAACTGGCTTTCACTCCAGGTTCCTGTGACTCAGAATTATTTGTATTATAATGCCTTCCTAATAAAGGCAGAGATCACACCTGACCAATCCTCCAAAATGAGAGGTACCCATTACATTAATTACAGTCTAGGAGAATAGAAACCATAGGTCATGAAAATAGAGAAAAATGAATGCAGGAAGTTGGGTTACAGAAAGGGTAAAAGATATGGTAAGTGATCAAGAAGAAACTGAGACAACTGGACATCGGCAGACACCAGGAAGGAACTACCATTCCTAAGCTAGAGAGACAAAAGGAAGAAGCACTGCTACAAGAGTCCAGGGCCAGAGTCACTGGAATTATGACGGACTTATCCAGTGGGAATTGGAGTCACAAAAGAAATTGCTTCTGCCAGCAATACAACTAGAGGCAAGCAGTAGCAAAAAAAAAAAATGCCCTGAAATCCCCTGTCAGTGCTTCCTGTCGGGTTTCCCAATCCCCATGGAAGATGGCTGTCCCTGGAGCCTAGGAAAAGCAGCCTGCAGAATTGGCCCTCCTTCAGTACAGAAGCAAGCAGAAGAGTGTAAAATGCACCTGAGGCCAAATAAGCCCAAGACCAGCACAGCTTTTCAATAAAGTTCATATTGTAAATGTGACGATCTCACAAATTCACTCAATCCAGTTGATTTTTTATTATTATACAAACTGGCTCTAAGATTTCAATTGAATATTAATACTTCCAGATCATCCTTCAGATTTTGAAATGAAAATTCCTAGAACTATCAATATCTAGAAGTGTAATTCTGCTAGGCAGGTCAAGAACTATCCAACTAGTTATAACCAGATACGCAAAAATGTTCAACTGAGGTGACAGAAAGTTTAGTAAAGTCTGTCTCAGTTTGCTTATATTCTAATTTGGAGTAATTTAAGAGATGCATTTTCCAAGAAAAGTAAAAATGGTCCCTGGAGAAATGAAGATGTCAGCCAACATTTAGTACACACTATTTTAAATTATTGCTAAGTAAATGCCTCAAATGTGCTTCTTCAAAGCACCTTTTTGTAATCCTTAAAAAGATGCTGGATTTTTAATTATATGTAACTAAATCCGTATCTTTTCACCCAATTCATAAAAGAAATTGGAGTGCTAATACAAATTCTTTGGTATAAGAAAAATAATGACACTGTGATTAAAAATTATTAAAAGCCAACCCTACCATAAAAAATCAACATACTCTTTCATGTACAAAAGAGTAACTGCTAACAACAGTGCCTGTCACTGGCTCTAGATTGAAATCTACTTACACATTAGATCTGAACATTTCAAAAGCTCCCTGAAATCCCTGCTATTTTGCTAGAATTATTGCTATGTTTATTCAAAATATATGGATACTTATAAAGCATAATGCATTTTCCCCAAAATTTTTTGATAAATTCATTTAGTGAAAATATATGTATCAAATACAGGTTTTTTCAAAAAGGCTTAAAAACTCTCCAAATACTTAAGAAATCTTTATCTAGAAATACTAACTTGTCTTCATCAAATTGGCATATCAACAAGTCGAATCAGTTGTCAAATACCATTAGTTTTACTCCACATACATTAAAAAATAAACATTCTGTACCCTGACTTATGATTTCAAAAGCAAATTCTAAAGCTATATAACATATCTTAATTTTATTATTTTAATCATGATAATAAATTCTCTTTTATGTGATAAAGGACACTGACTACATGGTCTGACATAAGAAAGACAGGACATTCAGTATTAGAGCAATACTGGCAACATCATGTTAAGTTTGATCAAACAGTCCTAGTTAAGTCCTTTCTAGTCCTCGCAGTTCACATATTTAGGTCTCTACAAATTTAGAAAATAGAAAAACAATAATTCCTTATTATGGTTTTAAAAGTAAAAAAGCTAATTTATTCTTTTTAAAAGATAACTAATGGCCAGTAAGTGCCGTATCAGAATAAACTACCATAAAAAGTTTGTAGCTGTTTTTAAAATAATGCCATTTTTCTGCCATTTACCAAACATAATTAAATGCAGAAAACTACTACCTTCTTCATTGCTCTCTTTTTTTAAAACCAACACAAGTAGTTTTTTCTGCAAACACTTACCATCCACTCAGATATAATAACATCCACTTTTTCTACAGGAAGGCAAACTTCTTCAATCTTTCCTTTAATTAGTATAATAGTATCTTCAAGTTTATTTAGTCTGAAAATTATCATAATGAATTAAATTAGTATGTTAAACAGACTCAGAAAACTAGTCAAATTATATAATTTTTTGGTAACTGTTCAGATTATTTTGTATGTTCTAAGTTTGATTATTCCCTGAGCACTAGAAATACTTTTGATCACTACATTAATGTCCACGAATGTTTCTGATTCATATGGTAATACCCTGAATCAATATTGAAAACTTCAGCCTGAAAAGAAATCTGAATTTGATCAAGAACATATGTCAATAAAGTTACTGTTTTGTTTTGTTTTTTTAAAGGGAGGGGTGTAGAGAGACATACAGAGCAGGCAACAAGAATATATTTTAAAGGCAAATTGTGTTTCACAGTGGAGAGAGAACTAAAAGCCAGAAACTATTTGAACTCTAGATCCTCTAGTAATTGTTGGCTAAGTGATCTTCATCAAATTATATCATAATCTTCTGAGCCTGCGTGCTCATGTGTAAAAGAGAATGATGATGCCTGCCCTATCTACTTCACAGCCTATTATGAAGATCAAATATCTGTGAAAGCAGCACATACATCCTCAGCACATATTTACTCAAAATATTATATGCTGCATAAAACCTGACTATCTACTACAATCTTAAATTATTTAACCTTGTCCACTGACACTCATTAGCTATTTTTATATGCTTGATGTAAGACTAGCACATATTTTTTACCTTCCTTTTAAAATAAAAGGAACTCTTTAACAGAGTTAAGGAGATGATTTCAAAAAGTTAAAAGTAAGCTGTGAAGTTTATATCTAGTTAAATAAATAAACTCTCAATCCTCAGAGGATGTACATATGAATTACAAAGGATTTTTTCTGCTAAGAAAGGAGGATGTCTTTCTCCAACTTTACTGAGGTATCATTTACATAAAATTAAATGCATTCATTTAAAGGGTAAATTTTGTTGACTTTTACAAGATACATTTGAGTGATCACTATCATTATCAATATATAGAACATTTCTATCTCCTCGAAAATATCCATTAGTACTCCTTCCCAGAAAAATCCTCCTGTTCACAAGCAAACATTGATTTTCTCTTTCATTACGTATTAGATTTGTATTTTGTAGAGTTTCTTATAAATGGAATGATAGCAAATGTACCTTTTTGTGTGTGGTTTCCTTCAATAAGCATACTTTTTAGATTCATGCATACTTTTGTGTATATCACTAGTGCATTCCTTATTGTTGATTAGTATTCCCCTGTGTGGATAAAACAATTTTGCTTATCCATACACCCACGGATGGAATTTCTGCTTTCCACTCCCCCTGATTATACTCTCGCTCTCTCTCCGGCAAATAAATAAATAAAATCTTAAAAAAAAAAAAAAAAAAAAAAAAAAAAATATATATATATATATATATATATATATATATATGCACATACATGTTCATAGGGATACTGGTCTGTAGTTTATTTTCGTGGAATATCTGTTTGACTTTAGTATCACTGTAATATCAGCCTTATAAATTATGTTGAAAGGGTTCTGTCCACCTCTAAGAGTTTAGTATTACTTCTTCATTAAATGTTATAAGAAATTTGTTATTTGAGCCTGCAGTTTAATTTGCGGGAAGGATTATAATTACCAATTCATCTTCTTTCCTTTCCTTTCCTTCCTTCCATTCTTTCTTAAGATTTTATTTATTTGAGAGAGAGAGTGTAGCAAGAGAAAACCCAGGCAGGGGGAGAGGGAGAAGCAGGCTCCAGCTAAGCAGGGAGCCTGATGCAGGGCTTGAGCCCAGGATCCTGGGATCACGACCTGAGCCAAAGGCAGACACTTAACAGACTGAGCCACCTAAGCACCCACCAACTCATTTTATTTACTAGATCTAGGTATATTCAGATTTTCTAGTTCTTCTAGAATCAATTTTAGTAACTTTCATTTTTCAGAGTATTTTTTTCATTTTACCTAAATTGTCATTGTTTATTGGCATAAAAGTGTTTCCTTCATTATTCTTTGTCTATAGGATCTGTAGTGATGTTCCCCTATTCAATCCTAATATTAATAATTTGTATCTTCTTTTTTCTTCTTGATAATTCCAGTTAGAGGTTTATTAATGCTGTCTTCTTTAAATAAATTTTGTTTTCATTAATTTTCTCTATTGTTTTGTTTTGTATTGCACTAATCTCTGATCTTTACTTTCTTGGTATATTTCACTTTTCTTTCCCTGTCATATCTTAAGATGGAAGCTTAGATCATAGATTTTAAATGTTTCTTCTTTTCTAATATAAGTATTTAAAACTTTAAATTTCCTCCTGAGTATGGCTTTAGCTGCATCCCACAAATTTTGATACACTGTGCTTTTAATGCAGTTCAAAATATTTTCCATATTCTTTCTTTTGTTATTTTTTCTTTGAACCATGTGTTATTTAGAAGCGTGTTATTTAACTGCCAAATATTTTGGGTCTATCAGATATCGTTCTGTTATTGATTTATAATTAAATTTCAGTAAGCCAAGAAGCTCAGTCTATAAGATTTAAATTTTTTTCAACTTATTAAGACTTTTTATTGTCTTACACAAAATCTATTTTGATGAATATTCTATGTGTACTCAAAAAGAACATGATTCTGCTACTTTTTGATTGTTATATAAGTGTCAGTTAGGTCTTCTATACTTCTATTCATTTTACATCTACTAGTTCTATCAATTATTGACAGAAAAGTACTGATATCTCCTGACATGATTATGAACTTATCTATTTCCCCTTTAATTTCTGTCAGTTTTTGCTTCATGTATTCTGAAGACTTGATTAGATGATTATAGGTTTAGTATTATCATATATTCTTGATTATTTAATAATTTATCATAATTTATCATTATGAAATATCCTCCTGAATTCCTAAAGTTTTATGTTTCACTTATATGATATTTATATATTCATTTCAGCTTTAAAAATGATTTGTGTCTTCATAACATATCTTTCCCCATTCTTTTACTTCTAACTTATGGTATTTTTGTATTTAGACTGGATTTTTTGAAGCTAGAAAATAGATGGGTCTTACTTTTTATCCAGTCTGACAATCTCGGTCTTTTATTTTTCATATATTTAATTTTTCTGCCTTTTTAAAAAAATATTGTTCAATTAGCCAACATATAGTACATCATTAGTTTTTTGATGTAGAGCACTGGGTGTTACACATAATCTCTTTTAATTGAATCTTTAGCACAAGGACTGTAAAATGGCCTCTAGCCTGTGTCCAGTTTTGTACAGTTCACAGGCTTAGGCATTGTTAAGAAGGAAGAAGCATGAGCAGCACAAGGGACACACGAAGTTTAAAATATTTACTGTCTGACCATTTAAAGAAAAGGTTTGCCAACACTTGCTTTAGAGCACTACAGAAACATAGCTAAGACAAAGAATATAGTGAGAAGATCTACAATAGAAAAAAATGAGGTCACAGAAAGAGAAGAAATAAAAGGAACAGAAAAAAAAATCCTTGAAGAAATAAAGGATGAGGGACGCCTGGGTGGCTCAGTCGGTTAAGCATCTGCCTTCAGCTCAGATCATGATCCCAGGATCCTGGGATCGAGTCCTGTATCAGGCTCCTTGCTCTGCCAGCCACTCCCCTTGTTTGTATTCTTACACTCTCTTGCACTCTCTGGCAAATAAATAAGTAAAATCTTTAAAAAAAAAAAGAAGAAGGATGAGAATTTTCTAGAACTGACAAAAAGCATTAAGCCATAGATGAATCCAAAGAATCTAAGACTAATTTCTTTTAAATCCATACATTACAGCACAAGTTCAATAAATCAAAAACAAAGACAAAATCTTCAACAAAGACAGGTTACCTCCAATAAAAATAAGTTTTTCTGACACGTGACTTCTTAATAGCAACAACAGAAGCCAGAAGGTAATGGAATGATAATACCAATGAACTAGAGCAGAGGTGGGCAAACTTTTTATTAGATTACCAAATATAAATATTTTAGACTTCCAGACCATATGGTTTCTGCTGCAACTATTCAAGTGCTATTGTTGTATAAAAGTGGCAATAGACATTATGTAAGCAAAAGGGCATGGCTATGTCCTAACTTTATTTATAAAACAAGTGGCTGGTCCATGGCTGAAGTTTATGGACTTCCATACTAGAAGAGTATCTCACCAACCCAGAATCGCCATGCAGATAAAAACATCTCCAAGATAGAAGCAGAATATACTTTTGAACAAACCAACACCATTTTGATTTTGTTTGGCTAAAGCCGTAAGTGCACAATGAAGAAAATGTTAAAGAACTAGTTCAGCAAGAAGGAAAATGATCTGAGAGAGTGAAATATGAAGGAATAAGAAAAGAGGATGGACTTATGGGTGTATGAATACAAAGGATCATGAACCACAGATTTTACCCAGGGTCAAGCTTTACAATTTCAAAAAACACAGGCAATTAAGAGGTCCTAATTAGAGAGAAGTCTGGGACAATAAAGGCAGCTGCTTTGGTCTTTCCTTCTCTATGTCAGGCATGTACTCTCTCACCCAGTATAGACATGATCTCTAAGTAAGGAGCCCCTCTCCATGTACCAGATTGTTCCCTACTATATGAGTCTCTTGATTGCTAATATCTTTGAAATTATTAAGGAAGCTTAATACTGGGTAATATCTCTGGATAATCAGGTTTGTGTGAGTCTACTGGAAAATATGGTAGCTCAGGGGGGTGCTATTAAGAGAACTCTCATACAGATCCATGAATCACAAAGGCTCAGGGCACTTTTCAAACCAGGAAAAGGAGGGGACTAAAAAAATAGAAAGATCTAATTCTCAGATGGTTACCTAGTCATCTTTGGTATGAAAAGCGGAAACTCAGACTCTGAGAAACTGGCCACTGGCCTGGCAGGGATCAGTAGGCAGAGGGGAAGACAGTGAAAAATTCTATTCTCTGGCTGTTCCTAGCAAGTCTGATAAATACTAGTCCTTTCAGGGGGGAGATAATGGCAGGAGAAAAAAAAAAACCAAACCTGTAAGAACAGTTTCTCCTCTCATTGGAAAGCTTCCTTGTGCTTATATGGCTACCTGAGGGAGATGAAGTATCCATTAGGAAAGTAATGAACTTAAGGCTATGGGTTATCCTAAAGATGACAGAGGCAGATGGACAAAGTCAGAGGACTCCTGAGTGCTGAGAGTATTTTGTGAAAGAAATAGGGCATTTCACAAAGACGTACCAGAAAAGCCTAGTGAATTATTATTGGCATGGACAATCAGGAGGATGCATCACTTATTTTACATACAACAGAGTAGAAAGGATTCCTTGGGTTGATGACAGATCCCTATGTTGCAGTGAATAGGTGCTTCTAGGTAGTACAGAAACTAAACTGCTCAGTAAGTTAGAGCTGGGCTACAATATGAGGCTAACTGCTCTGCCCTCTTCCCAACACACAGATAGTCCTCTAAAGCAGAAGGAATGCTATGAGTGAAAATAAACTTAGACTGGCTTTACAATAACAATATAATTGAATGCTACTGACAGAGATGATGATGTGGAACTCAGGGACTCCTCATTCTTGAGCATTTTATATAACCTTGTAATCAATGTGTAGTATCTGATTACTTTTATTAACCAAGAATGGGACTCCATGACGTTGCTGACATACAAAAGAAAGGGGAGAATCAACAGAAGAAAAAACAGAGGAAACAAAAACCAGCTCATTGAGAAGGTCATTTTAGATGGCTTTGGAAAAACAGTGTGAAAAAGAGGAATTAGATAAGTTCTCCACTAAGGAATTAATAACAAGCTTTGTAGAGGACGGTTCATATCCTAGTAGGGTCATTAGGGTCTTCACAGGCTTATTTTTAGCAGAAATTATTGTAGAAAATGTTCTAAGAAGTTGTTAAAAACAGCTGACTTATGATTCATGTAACAACCTTTATTGGGGAATATTCAACCTGTGGGTGAATTTTCCATTAAAAATGACTTAATACCCTTGCATTATGTGGGAGGTTAGAAATATTAACAATACACTTTGATATATTTTTTTTTCACTTTGATAGATTTTAATTTCCAATGTCTAAGTGTGTCATGTTCCTTATAGAAATACATGATTTTTTTTATGTTATGTTAGTCACCATACAGTATATCATTAGTTTTTGATGTAAGGAGGGCACGTATTGCATGGAGCACTGGGTGTTATACGCAAACAATGAATCATGGAACACTACATTAAATACAATTGATTTTTGTACGTGCATTTGTATTCAGCATCTTGATAATTTTACTATTGGAATAATTTATTTATAGTTTATTTTTGAAGTCCGTATTTATAAACATACCACTAATGAATATGAATAGTTCATTTTTCATTTTCAATTCTCATAACTTTCTTTTAATTCCCTTGCTGTACTGGGAGCTCCTTTACAGAGTTAGACAGAAGACCCGATGGCAGATAATCTCTGTCCTGTTCTTGAACTTAAAGCAAATGCTTTCAATGCTTCATCAAGATATGGGCCATAGGGCTTGTGTTTTTCTGTAGATACTATATATCATGTCAGGACATTCCTTTTTAGCTCTAGTTTGCCAAGAATTGTAATACATTGATATATTGAATGGATATGGAATTTTATCAAACCATTTTTTCTTCATCTATTGAGATGATCTCAATAGACTGTTCGGGCTGATGTTCTCATACGTAACCAACCTTATATTCTTAGGATAAACTTTACCTTGCAATATATTGCTCAATTAGTTTTCTAATATTTTGATTAACATTTTTGCATATATGTTCATGAATGAGTAACCTGTAATTTTCTGTTCTACTGCCTTAGTAGAATTTCAGTATAAAGGTTATACTGCCCTCATATATGGGTGCTTGATTCTTGACAAAGATGAATGACACTGCAAAGCGGAGAGGAAAGAATGGTCTCTGTAATAAGTGAGACTGGGACAACTAGGTCATTTAAACAGATTACAAAAAAAAATTTTTTTTAAATAAAAAAATAAAACCAGATCACTAATTCATGCCATATACAAAAACAATGCCCAAGAGATTACAGGCCTAAATGTAAAAAACACAACTATAAAGCATTTACAACAGAATACAGGAGAATATCTCAATAAAGTTTCTTACTCAGCTCACAAATAGCCTTAAGAATGTTGCTATGTGAAAATTGAGAATTTCAGCACATCAAAAGACACTATGAAGAAAGAAAAAGGCACACAAGAATGAGAGAAGACATCTGCATTAGATAAAACCTATAAACAATAAAATTTTAAAAATATAAAGATCGTCTACAAATAAAGGAGAAGATCCAACTCGACAAAAATCTGAGGAAAGATATCAACAGATATTTAACAGAAAAGAAACTCAAATGGCCAATAATCACCTAAATAATTGCCTCATTAATAACCACAGAAGTGTAAATTTAAATTGCAATGAGGTGCTATAAGACCAACTGGAAAAAAAATGGAAAAGATAAGAGTACCAACCAGAACCATTATATACAAAAAGTTCGTAACAGAATTTTTCATAATAGCTCTAACCTGGAAAACCTAAAAAATATCCATCAAGAACAGATCAGAAAATTGTGATATAGTCATCAGTAGCGTTCTTTACAATAATAAACATGAATGAACTCCAGTTATACATACCATGAACAAATACTAAAAAAAAAAGTTGAGCAAAAGCATCTAGACAAAAAGGATGCATAATATATCATTTCATTTATTTAAAAACCAGAGTTGAGTAAACTAAGCGATCTTAAATGGATGGCGATGTCAGTGGTTAAAGTAGAAAGCAAACAAAAGAAGTAATTACTATTAAAGTCAAGATGGTAGCTTCTCAATCAGGCAAGGGCAGCATCTGACTGAAAAAGGGCAAATGGAGGTGGGTGGGATTCTATCTATAGTGTGGTAATGTTCTATTTCTTGTTATTTATGCACTTTTAATACATATGTTATATTTCACACAAAAGTTAAAAAAAAGGGATGCTTTATCATATTTGGGGTTTTTTTTTCAAATAAGTACTTAATAAAATTCTTTCTGATAAAACTGCTATGGTTGCTTACTATTTACTGAAATACTTTTTAAGGCTCTAACAGTTACAAACACTTCAAAGGAAACAAAAAGTAAGCTTCTTAAAAGAGCAAAATGTCCCCATTGCCTAGAAGTATCTTCAGAATGCTAATGCTGAAACAAGATGTGTTCTGTAAGAGGCCATCTGCTCAGGCTGTTTATTGTCTGCTACAAGTCATAATCCTACTTGCATCAGTAATTACTTGTTCAAATATAAATATAACAGGAAAGATTAAGATTTCAGGCAATACACAGAAAAAAAGACAAAGGCCATAATTCCCAGTAATTCTGTATTAAGTGGCTCAACACAGATATCATTCACATAGATAACCTCTTTCTTGAGACTACTCATCTTAATCACCACCTGATTTCCCATTCATGAAAAAAACTATACATTTTACTGACTTCTCTCAAGTGTCTACTCACTAAAGCTTTCTTTAGCTAAAAGCATGCCAAATGAATTTTATCTCTAGAATCACCGGCTCAGAAACTAGCATAGCTTTAATCTACAGAAATATGACAATGTAATAAGAAGGGTATTTTAAGTAAGTCTCTTAATTAATCCAGTGAGTACTGAAACCATCTATTTTCTGAGTGAAAATTTTGTTAGGAAATAAGATGGAAAAGTATTGGTTATTCTAACATAAAAGTAGTTTAACTTTTATTTCATGATACAGGAATATCAGCATGATTAATTACACTGGGCATATTGAGTTGAAAGACACAGTCCACACATTTAAGAACATGGTCTAAGGGAGACAGAACAGTAAACAGCACAGGGTATCACAGAAGTTTATATAAAAAGCCCTTAAGTAAGTGCGGGACATTTAAGTTTAACCAGGAAAAGACAGAGCACCCACAAAGACATCTGTATGTCTTTGTGGGTGAGGGAGGGTCATCTCTGTGTTGCACGTGTCTGTGTGTGTACGGAAGAGAAATGGCAAATTAGAAGAACTATAAATAGTTCACTGTGATTAGAGCAAGAAGAAGTATACAGGGACAAAGTTGAGAGGTAGAGGTGATACTAAAGAGTTTAGATTTTATTTAAAGGTAGTAAAGAGTCATTTCAGGATTTTTTAGAACAGGAAACATAGGACCAAATGTGTAATGTACTTCTGTCCAATGTGGCTTAAATTAAAGACCTGGTCTAGGTCCAAAGAAGAATATGGTCTAGTAGGGAGATAAATGCAAGAAGCATAAAGCATTAGTAAACAATGATGAATGCAATGAAGACCTGTAATCAAGTAAGTGGCATTAAAATTTGTGACAAAGTAATTACAAAGTTCATCTAGAAGAATACATGAGCGCTAGGGAAGGGCAGGGAGGGAATATCCTGATATAAAAACATATAAGGTTTACATAATATTACTTTGCTTTCATTTCACTGTGGCACCCAAGCACAGATACTTCTCTTTTGTTCCCTCAGTACACTGAAATGACAAATAAAGCAATGTAAAATACAATAAATTGATAAATGCATAAAGATTTTAGGAGGTGGTATCAAAGAAGCAAAGATTCTGATAATTTAGTGGGAGAAAAAAGGGGATTGAATTATATTGGTACACTTGTCAAGAAGGCTCCAGTGCTTGGTGTACACAGCAGAGATTATAGTGGAGGTGGAAGCCATTCTTCACAACACAGAGCCCTGGAGTTAAGAGGTATACAAGGTAGAAATGACAGACACTGGAAATCAATGAAAGAAAAGGAGGTCTCCCTCCACACCCCTGAGAGACAAAACACATTTCAGCTACCTTTATTAAAAAATATAGTCCTCCATTCATAAATGCAAACAAAAAAACAAGGATTCTTTTTTTTTTTTTTTTAAGATTTTATTTATTTATTTGACAGAGAGAGAGACAGAGAGAGAGAAAACACAAGCAGGGGGAGCTGTAGAGGGAGAGGGGGAAGCAGGCTTCCCACCAAGCAGGGAGACTGAGGTGGGGTTTGATCCCAGGACCCTGGGATCATGACCTGAGCCGAAGGCAGACACTTAACAGACTGAGCCACCCAAATGTCCCCCCAAAACAAGGATTCTTAACCATTTGAGACAAAGGGCAGATATAAGTACATCCCATGAAAAATAAATACCACCAGGCAGATCATTTCAAATGCGGGCGCCAGACATGGAGTCAGAATAAGGCTTGTACTCCTTGAATACAATGAACTGCCTCCCTCCCAAATTATCATTTGTGTTTACAGGTGTGTAGCTGTGGAGTTACTAACATTGAGAACATTTATTGTTTAAAATTAGCAATAATTCAGCTTCTAATACAATGAAAAAAATGATGAAAAGAATCATCTGGATTCAGGTAAAGAAAATGGACTTTCCACTTTGATGTTGATTTACCCTTGAATGTTTGATGTCCCAAGTCTTGAAAATTCCATTAATTTATAAATTCATTCATTAAATAAGTATTTAAATTGAATACCTACCATGTGCCACATACATTACCTTTCCTATAGTAAAAAAAGAGAAAAATCCCTGTCTGGCCTTGAGGAACTGAAATTCTGGAAAAACTTGCATTTCTATGTATTTCATCTCCTGACCTAAAGCTTTAAAAAGCCTTACCAAAATGCTGATAGTGATCACTCATTCTAGGATCACAGGTAATCTTTAGTTGCTTCTTTATCCTCTCTACATCTTCCCAACACAAAACACATTCTTTTCCCCTTTCTTTTTTACTTAAAGGGGAGGAGAATTGAGTAGGGAAATCAGTCTGGCTGCCCTGGAGAGAACAGATGACAGCTGCTGGGAGGCAAATGCAAAGTACAAATAACCGAGCCAGTTACATGCAGCTGTATGAATTCAGGTGAGAAATGCAAGAATGTGAATTAAGATATGGATTCAAGACATGTCAATGATAGACGAGTGATGGATTTGAGAAACATTAAGGATTCTCAGTTAACAGGATTCTCTCTCCAACAGGAATGTTGGTAAAAAAGAAGCAAAGGTCAAGTATGAATCCCAGGTTTTCAATTTTTACCCATAAGAAAAGCACCAATGCAGTTCTATTCTCTCAGGTCTTATCTCTGTAACCATGGCAATAATTCTTGACCACACTCTAACAAAACTCCTGAACGCTTACATAGTTATAGGGTAATGATGCTATTCTATATGCCCCAAGCCATGGACCAAGATAAACCAGGATGACAGCCATGATTAAAGCAAACATGAATATTCCTGATGTGTACCTGGTGTCTGACATGCATTTACACCATGGGGGGGCGGTGTCACAGAGCAGGCGCCTATATGACCAGCTCTCTTTGAGAACTATGGACTCTAAGACTCAAGCAAACTTCCTCAAGTAGAGACATCTTACATGCATCTCTGAGGTTCGCAGCTAGAGAGAAATGTACATTTTGTGTGACTCTTGCAAAGAAAGGATTACTTGGGAGCCTCTACATGACCTCTTTACTGAAGGATATCTTTTTCTTGCTGTCCCTGAACTGTGTCTTTTGCTATAATAAATCTCAACTGTGAATACAACTTTATATTGAGTTTTAGGAGTTTTTCCAGTGAACCACTGGACTAGAGGGTAGTCACGAGACCTTCAAAACAGGACCACTGAGCAGACAGGAAATTAAGGATTTGGTGGGATGGGAGAAGAAATGAATTTAGTTTTCTTGTACAGTGCCTTGATCACCTTCATTATCTTCATTAGAATTCTACGGGTTTTTTTTATTAGAATTCTACGGTTTTTGAGCAGCAAATATGTTTTTTACCATTTTAGCTTCATCAGCAGTTCAAAATTCTCTGCAGCTTTAACTCACTCTTCTATGTTATTTCTATTAAATTTAGAAACAAAATATGAAGGAACATCCTTACTTCAAGAATTTATCCTGGTATGTTTTGTGATCAATTCAATATAAGGGTCACCACTATCTTTAAAATCATTATGTTAAGTTCATTCTTCTCAAAGAACTTTACCAAGCATCTGTCATGAATCAGATACTTTGCTAGGTGTTCGGAATAAAACAAGTAAGAAAATATAGCTTCTGTCCTAGAATCCAGAAGACACTTACGTAAACATGACAACAGATTAAATATTCTCTAGGCTTTTCTTAATGTTTCATTTCTAACAGTATTCTAGACACAAGCAATATAAAAGATTGCATCTTTAACGTCATGGTGGGACTGAAAGCAGTGCACTGTAGCTGTATGATGGATCAACCTTCTCATGAAAGCTCCTCTGCAACAACATGCAGAAGTCTGAATAATGAGCTATTCCATGGCTGAGTCAATGAGAAGGCAAAGGCAGCCCGAGTAACAGCAAAAATACTACCAGAAATTACCCCTGCCTCCTGAGGGTGAACACAGTATACAATTGTCTGGCAATTCCATAGATTTGCTGTCCTTAGGTAACTTTATGTTTCTAAAATGATCATTCACTGCAGAGTTCAAAGTATGACAGCACGAATAAGAAACAATTTTTCATTCCTTCCACATTTCACTTTGAGTTCTATTTGGCCCTGCTAATACAACATCTTTGAAAACCTATATTCTACTTTATTCATGTCTGCAACCTCAAAACAGCAAGCCTGACCTTCTTCTTAAGCCAAATATATATATATATTTATATGTGATATATATTATATATATAAGCCCTAATATACATGTCAGTTTACATTAAAATCAATATTTATTCCATTCTAAACTCATTTCTTTAGAAATATTAGATCTTTTTTAATTAAAGGGATACAAATTATTTTATCATATTTTGAACATAATTCAAGGACTGTACACTAAATATATTTAAAAGTAATGAAAAATGCATTTTAAAAGTGTCCCTCTTAGAATTTAAAGTGTTTTACAGATGTAAGCTTACAGAGTTTTATAGAAATTCTGCTGTGTACAGATATCTGACACAACAGCCTCAGAAGAGCAAAGAGAACTCACAGCCTGCTAACTGGAAGAGTTGTTTTCACTGACTGATGATAATTCGAGAAAGCTCCAATACACGATAATAGACAAGTATAAGAGAAGTTGAGAGGGGGCAGCTGGGTGGCTAAGTCTTTTGGCTTGGGCTCAGGTCATGATCCTAGGGTCATGAGATCCAGCCCCAGGTCAGGCTCTGTGCTCACCATGCGGTCTGTTTGAGATTCTTTCTCACTCTTCCTCTGACTCTCCCACCCACCCCATGGATGCATGAGCTCTCTCTCTAAAAAAAAAAAGAGGAAGAAGAAAATCTTGAAAAAAAAAAAAAAAAAAAAGAGAAGTTGGGAGTAGATTTCAAGGGAAGAGAGTGAGTACAGAATAAAATTGGCCAAACCTTGAAGTTCAATGGTATAAGAGAGTAGAGACTGTGAACAACTGAAAAAAAAAAAAAAAATGCAGAAAAGAGAGTCATCATATTTTGGGGGACAGCTACAATAAATGATATTTTAGAAACATAACCAACAAGATATAAAATACTATTTGAGGCACTGGTGCCAAGCTAAACATACCACTACTACTACTAATTAATAATATTACATTTACTGCTAAAATTTAGCAAGCAGTTACATGTCAGCCACTTTGTAAAACACCATAAATGGATTCAATCCTTATAACAATCTTATGAGATAGTTACCATCATCAACCTCATTTTATAAAGGAAGAAACCAGAGATTAAAGAAGTAATTTGCCCATTACTATGTAGCTAGCTAATCAAAAAGCCAAAACGAGAAATCAAGTCATGTGATTCCAGATGCTGAGAGAAATATGCTAGACTGCCTCCTCAACTGGTAGAACAATGAGCCGGTAAATTGTGGGAATATTAACAGTAAACTGTTTCCTGTGTATCTTTTTAGAGACATTCATAAATAGGAGAACAGAAGTTTTTTTACCCTATAGTATATATTTCAAATTTTCAAACACGACAAGGGAGAGATGCTTACAGACACTATGGAAGTAACTATCTTTTTCACAATAAAAAAAAAATTGGCAAAGGACGAAATCTCTGAAGAAACAGTATAATGTTGCTTTATCCAAAACAAAATTTATCTAAAGCAAAAAGGTCTGATTTTCAAACTCTATCGGTTCTAAGTAAAGCAAACTACTGAATACAACTAACACATGCCCTGTAAGTAGTTAAGTGGAGATACAGCACAGTAAATTAGCTGTGAGGATGAGGGAGTCAGGCTGCCTAGGATCTAATCCTGGCTCCACTACAAATAAGGAGACTTACTTAATCTCTGCCACAATTTCTTGATCTCTATAATAAGGATAATCGTATACTGTAATTATATCTACCTCAAAGGAAATCCAATAGAAAGTACTAATGTTAGCAATTTTTATTATTAAAATGAAGTACATAAAACCAAGTGCTAAGTCATTTCCAATAAATGCCCTTATGCAAAAGTTCCATACCCTGCAGTGCTACATTTTATATACAATGAATGTGAATATAATCATTGTATATATTTCTAAAAAGTCACTAGGAATTCTATGTGAAACAAAATAAAACAATACAAAATAAAATGAGTGTTATCACTATCCTTTTCCTTTTCTTCCATAAAGGAATTAAAATGAGAGCACATCTAGTCTCACTTTGTAGAAACCAAAAATGAAAATTAATATGTAAATGTCTTTTGTAAGATTTATAAGGTCTTTTATAAGATTAGAGCTTCAAGTAGAAATATTTTACCATAATCTTCCTATCAACAATATATTTTTGATAATGGTTCTAAAACAATCTCTTCTTTAGAACACTGGTTCTCATATTTGTTTGGATGGCAATGCACAAGCAAGTGAGGGTGCTCTTTATGGAAACCCCAAAATGATGATGATGTCCTTACTGGTATCCTAACAATTACGAAAAACTTCACTAGATTACAGAGTTGCCTATATACACGCAACACATACGCCATTTTCTCCAGTATGAAAATAATAAACCACAAACCCAGAACTATGAAAAATCTAAGCAAGATCAATGTAATTTTTTATTAACATTAATTTGGTACTTGTTAATAAATTATGTGCCAAGCAATATGCCAAAGATATTTATATGTATATCTTACTTATAACTTACCTTGCTCATAATCATGAGGTATTCATTATTACTTTTATTTTGACGGTGAAACAGCAGGTGTCAAAGAGGTTAGATATAATTTAATTGAAGTTCAAATAACTGGTAAGTGGGAGTGAGGATTCGAACCAATCCTGACTCAAACCTTGCACTCTGAACCACAACACTAAACTCTACATTTTACAATAATATCTAAAAGTTTAAACATCTTACATAATTATATTCAAATTTAATACTGATAAGAAAGAATTAATATTAATCAATTTTAAGAACAGAACACAAGTATCAATGGGAGGACCATTTAAGAACTGTTGTTGGGGATTTAATGTATGCAGGTGATTATAGTTAATAATATTGTATTTATACACTTGAAAGTTCCTAAGAGAGTAGATCTTAAATGTTTTTAACACAAAAAGAAATGGTAGTAACAAGATGCAATGGAGGTGTTAGCTAATGCTATGGTGGTAGTTATTTTACAAAACACAAAGGTATGGAAGCAATACATTGTATATATCCAACTTATACAATGTTATGTGTCAATTATATCTCAATAAAGCAGGGGGAAGCCAGGGGGAGAGAATTGCTGAGAAGTTCCTATTAGTTATTTACTCTGAAAATTACTCCTAAGTTCCAAGTATAAGGTGTTTCATTAAGTATACAGCTAAAGAAATCTAGTTCTGTAAGCTACAGTTCAAATAAAGGCCTTCTTACTATAACATAAGCCAACTGTGAGGTCAATCCTTGATCAATTAACCTAACTTAACTCCTCAAAGAGAGGAGGTATTTTTAGAGAATAAACTAAGTTTTGGGGGATAAACTAAATCCACTCTGCTTTGCCTGCAGTCATTTTGGAATTTACTTATTTTAATTTGAAGGAGGCACAAAGGTTAGTGTTGGAAAAAAGAAAAAAATATAACCCTTGGTCTTTAGTCTGATTGCTATTTGCTAAAGGAAACATTACTGAAATAAACATTCAGTTTTGTTGAGTCCTTTAACAATATTACCTTATATGTCAATGATTTCGAACTCTGTATTATTATAATTAGCATATTTAGACCCATAATTGGAAAGATAAGAAATTGTATAAAAATAATTCTCATCAATGAGAACAGTGAAAAAACTGTTCATAGCTCAAACATGCCTAGCTCAATCTAACCTAAAATCTTATTATTCTAGAATGAATTTTTACTAAAAGACACATGCCTTGAGTCTGCTTTAGATAGCTACTAAAGACAAGAAGACCTATTAATCATATTTAAAAATAATCTTAAATCAAGCCTTAAAATACATCTACCTTATGATATCCATTGCTTGGTAAAGTATTTCAGACTGATCAACTCCAAGAACCTTCTTTGCCCCAGCTTTAGCTGCAAACATAGAGAGAATTCCAGTTCCACAACCCACATCCAAAACGACCTGGTGTAATAAAAAAAAAATGTTATTGAGAAGGTCTATTATTTTAAGTTCTACTCATAGATTATGACATTACAGGCAAGGAACAGACCACAAAATTTTAAAATGTTTCAGATCTATGATGGTAGCAATTTCTATTCGGAGAAACAGAAGACAGCATTACAATGGGTTGTTTTTTTTGCGGGGGGTATGTAAGTTCTATGTCCAACATGGGGCTTGAAGTCATGACCCAAAGATCAAGAGTCTCGTGCTTTACTAACTAAGCCAACCAGGCACCCTGGTTGTTTTACATTCTCAATAGTGTATTTGGGCATATTCTGCTATAATCAGATACAACAATGTAAACTAAGAGATGTTTTATATGAAATAAGCAATTCTTATAGACTTAGAAGTATTCTGTTTATAATTTCCCTACTGTATGCATGCTCTAATTTAGATTTAGTAATTCTAAATTTTAGCAGAAGTAAACTTTCTCAAGTTTGAAGGCAGGAATTAACTTAAGCAGGATAGCCTGATGCAATACAATTAAAAAGTGCTTATAAAGGAATCTTAGATGTAGAATATTGTCATATCCCCTCCATTTCCAAAATTATTCAACTCATTTAAACAATACAGGTACATTAAAAATAAATTGGCTTCTAGAATTCTGAACTTCAAAATATAAGTTTTAAAAATGATCCTTGGGGCGCCTGGGTGGCTCAGTCAGTTAAAGGTGTGCCTTTGGCTCAGGTCATGATCCTGGGGTCCTGGGATTGAGCCCCAAATCGGGCTCCCTGCTCAGTGGGGAGCCTGCTTCTCCTTCTCCTCCCCACTTGTGCTCTATCTCTGTCTCTCTTTCTCAAATAAATAAAATCTTTAATAAGTAAAAAAAAAAAAAAAAAAAAAGATACTCATTACCATTAGTGAAGGTAATTAAGAATTAAAGTTTAAGATGATATGGGGACAGGTAAAAAGCAATTATTTCTAAATCAAGAATTGCATGTTATTTCCAGGATGGTATAGTGAAACCTGCTCATCAGTGAAAAACAAAAACAAAAACAAACTGCTGAGGACACACATTAAGCAAAGTACTCAGAGGTATGCTATTCTGTGAAATTACTGAAAACTGTAGTGCATTAAGTCTTTCATTATTGACAGTCTAAATCTTATGTACTTATCCCAAAATATGAAATTATTTCCGTATTCTCCTGTAAATATTCGTGCAGTTAAGAGCAGGCATTGATCACAGTGATGGGATACGGCCACAAACAAGACCAAGTCCCTGTCTTAAGGAAGCATACCATCTTGTGGAGAAGACCAATGAGTAAACAAATATAAAATAATGTCAGTTAGTAGTGTTATAAGGAAAAATCAAGCACGAGAGTAGAGGTTAGAGCAGGGAAGAGGGGATACATCTTTTCAGAATTTTAAATAGGTCTGTGAATATGTTTCTGACACATGTGAGCACAGAACTGAAGGCAATAAAGGAGCATGCTATGCAGAGAACTGGAGGAGTGTCTTCTAGTCATGGAGGATATTAAAGGCAAGGCACAAAATACCAGGCAAAGCAAGATCAATGTGGCTAAGCTGGAGGAGAAAAGATTGCTTGGAGGTGAGGTCAGAAGTTAAGAAGGGGCTATATCACACAGAACTTTTGGATTTTATTCTCAGCAATGGGAAGCTACTTTAAGAAAAACAGAATAAGAATGAAGAATTTATTAAACTATTCAAGAATTATTTTATTCTTCAACTAGGTAATATAGTTGAGTAGCTTAAACATCAAAAACTCTATTTCTTACTTAACCTTCAAGAGACGTTCTATGTAAATATAATGCAATACATTTTTTTTTCTTCCCCTTGTGGGGAAGGATATGGAATCATACTCACTGCCCTCGCTACATACTGCTTTTTGTATCTAACAATGTAATGCAGAGATCATTCCGTATCAATTTACAGAACTTCTTTCTCTCATACAGTTTTATAGGATTCCGTATTATGGCTGTTCTCTACTGATGGACATTTAGGTAGTTTCTGAAATTTTACTATGATAATCAAAGCTATAAATAACCTTATACCCAATCCATTCACACATGAGTAAATCTATCAGAGAGAATGTACATATTTGTAATCATGGTAGACATAATCAAATAAATTCTCTTCCTTGGGCCAATTCAACCAGCAATGTTTAAGTGCTGATGCCCTTACAGGTGAGACTAACATACAGAACATACAATCAAACTTTTCACTATTTGCCAATCTTGCAAGTACAAAATGATAATATATTGGTCTAGTTAAAACATGTATTTCCATTATTACAAGATTTAGCATCATTCCTTATGTTGTAGAGCCATCTGTAGTTCTTTTTTTGGAAACTATCTACTTATATCCCTCTATTTTTCCAGTTGTTAAGCTTTTTCTTATCATATTTCTTTCTTTTTTTTTAAGATTTTTTCATTTATTTGACAGAGAGAGATCACAAGTACGCAGAGAGGCAGGCAGAGAGAGAGGGGGAGGCAGGCTCCCTGCTGAGCAGAGAGCCCGATGCGGGGCTCAATCCAGGACCCTGAGATCATGACCCGAGCCGAAGGCAGAGGCTTTAACCCACTGAGCCACCCAGGCGCCCCTAAATTTTTTTTTTTTTTAAGATTTTATTCATTTATTTGTCAGAGAGAGAGCGAGCACAAGCAGGCAGAGTGGCAGGCAGAGGCAGAGGGAGAAGCAGGCTCCCTGCCGAGCAAGGAGCCTGATGTGAGACTCGATCCCACGACCCTGGGATCATGACCTGAGCCGAAGGCAGCTGCTTAACCAACTGAGCCACCCAGGCGTCCCTCTTATCAAATTTCTAATCAAAATTTTCTTATTAAATCTTGTCAAATAACAGTTCTTTGTAAGTTAAGGAAATTAAACCTCCATAATATAACCTGGAACGTTTCTCTCAGCATGTATATTTTTTTAAGGAAATCTTTTGTTTTAGTAGCTATGAGAGATTTATTATTTTTGTTTGTTTTGAGATTATTTTTTTAAAGATTTCTAAAATTTATTCATTCTGGGAGCGAAAGAGAGCATGAGCAGAAGGAGGGGCAGAGGGAGAGGGAGAAGCAGACTCTGTGCTGAGCATGGAGTCCGACGGGGGGCTCGATCCCAGGACCCCGGGATCATGACCTGAGCTGAAGGCAGACTGAGACACCCAGGTGCCCCACTCTCAGCATATATTTGATTCAGCTTACAGTGACTTTTGTTATGTAGAAATTCTTTACTTACAGTAAAACTCATCAATCATGTCTTTTATGGCTTCCTTCTGGATTTTCATAATTAGACTGACCCTCCCCATCTTTTTCCCTATTTCATTCTCATATATTTCCTTCTGGTATATTTATGGTTTCATTAATATAGTTTGTTTTTATCATAGTATATACTAAGAGGTATGGTTTCAACCTTACTTCTGTTCAGATGGCTAACCAACTGTTGCAACATGCTATTAAACAGTCTGTGTTTCCCCTACTAATTTGATATGACTGTTATGATCTGAATATCTGTGTCCTACCAAAATCTGTATGTTGAAATCCTAACCAAAAGTGATGGTATTACAAACGAGGGTCTTTGGGAGGTAATTAGGTCATAAAGGCAAAGCCCTCATGAAGGGAATTAGTACCCTTATAAAAGAGGCCCCAAGACAGATTCCTCTCTGGAAGAAGAAGGCATTTTTATGAACCACAAAGCAGGCCTTCACCAGAATTAGCCAGTGCCATGATCTTGGACTTCCCAGCCTCTATAACTGTGAGAAATAGATTTCTGTTATTTATAAGCCACTAATAAGTTCATGGTATCTTTGTTATAGCAACCTGAATGGATGAAGACAGGGACCTTGGGCATTAAGTAAAAATTATGTATATATTTTGGATTTTTATTCTGCTCCATTAGTTAATATAATAATGTGCCAGTAACTATACTAATTATAGAAGCTTTACAGAATGTTTTAGTATCTAGGTAAGGCTGGTCCACCCTCTGGTCCACCCTCACTGCAAAATTTTTTTCACAGTGTTTCTGGAAAATTTTGTATATTTATTTTTTCATAAGAACAAGAGAATAAACTTGTCTAGGTTTTAAAAAAAAAGTCTTAGTATTTTTATGGGGATTGAGCTAAAAATTCTAAGTTAATTTAGAGAAAATGGACAATTTGAGTTTTCCTACTCATGAACACAGTCTTTTTCAATTTGTTTAAATTATCTATCCTGTTCTTCAGATTTTAAAAAAAGTTTTTTTCGTATTAGCCCTGCACATTATTTAAGTTTGTTCGTATGCATTTTATCTTCTGTATTGTTTACTGTTATGAGTGGCGTGCCTCATTCCATTATATTTTGAAAACACAATTTACTAGAATTGACTCCAAAAGAGAGAAAATCTAAACAGCCTGATTTTCACTAAAGAAATAAAGTTGTCAAAAGGTTACTACTCTGTGTCTCCTATCCTGTGCCCCTCCAAGAAGGACAAGGCCCGGATGCTTTAATAGACAGAATCTGTTTCCTGCACATGTGCCCTATCTGAGTTGAGTCACGACATTTTAACATAACTACTTTAACAAAAAAAAGTTAAGGATTTTAAGATGGAAACTATACATCATTGCAAACTAAACTAAAACATTTTCTTAAGTTACAAATAAAATGTGTTAACCGTAACAACAAGAAAATACTTTAATAGATAGCATATATGCTTATAGTATATCAGTTTGAAATATTATATGGCATAAAATAAAAATGGAAAAATATATAACACAATCGTAGGTGATAAGTTCCCAGAAACTTTCACTGAAATAAGATATCTGCAAAATTTAAAATTAAAAATAAAAAGTCAGTGTGGAATTTAGAAGTTTGATACTATAATATTTGGTAATGGTGACTGGGACTATCAACAATCACATACTGTTTATGGAAAGACAGGCTGACAGCACTAATACCACCCAAGTGGTAAATAATCTTTTTTGACCCAGGAAGTCTACTGCTAGGAATTTATCTTATTATTGTACTCTCACATATATTAAAAACAAATTTAAATATTTTATATTTTTATATGAATTGTTTCTAGTATTAAAAATTAAAACTTATGGACATTCTTACATTGGACATATGACCCATTAAAAGAATGTTAATAAGGAATCATCTCTAAGAAAAGTTGTTGAATGAAGAAAGCTAAGTACAGAAGGATATATATCATATACTCCCATTAACGTATGTGTTCTTTTGTAACACTATATACACACACACACATAATTTATGTAAAATATGTATTTTATATATATATATGTACATATATATATATAAAAGTCTTAATGCTCATTTTGCAAATGAGGAATGTAAGAGAACTTCAGAGAGGGAAAGGAACAGGTCAGGATCATAAAGCTGGTAATTTGCAAAGCTAACATGCAAACATAGGCCAATCTGCTTCTAAAGCTATATTTTAAAAAATATTTTTAATTATATATTAATTACTTATTACACCTAGCTCAAAATTAGGTAATAAACTAAAATTTAAAACTTGATAGAATCAAAGGAAGGTAAAATGATGACAGAATAAACTAACATTATTTTATAAAATGATGAAGGAATTTGATTCCTTTTTCCAAAAAAAAGTGAAGAAAAAAGTGAATCAATTTAACTGTAGATAATAATCAAAAGCATAGTGAAGGCACTTAACTGTGAATTTCTTCAATGGACTACAAATAGAAATTAATTATGAGTGCATGATAACACGATTAAATACCACCCAAAGTTAAATTAAATGTGAGAAACCATATGGCCTCCACAGGAGGTTTGTGAATTCAAACAATATTAAGAAAGGAATAGAGGAAAGAAGGCAAGAAGTGGGGTTGGGAAAGAGAAGGAAGGAAGAAACACATTTTTAATATAAGCATCTTTTGAAAAATAAATCTCTACTATGCACTACATAATATGATACAGAAGCTAGGGTTGTATAAAGTTTGTCTACCTAATAGAGATAAAAGGAAACAAAAACAATGTTAATAAAACTTAGGAAAACAAGTTATTTCATACATTTAAAAAAGAACGAGATTTAAATAATGTTATGAACATACTCTATCATGGCACATAAAAATCGTATGACCTAAATATGAAAAATAATGTCAATTAAAATATAACAATGCATCCCACTCTAATTATTCCTTCTATTTTAACATAATGGTGTTTCAAGTGCAGTGGCATAGGGTTAAGGGCACCAAACTAGGAGTAAAAACCCTCAGCTTTGTTTTTGTTTTAATTGCCTGTTTTAGGGCAAGTCAATTAACCTATTATCTAATTACCTAAATTAGATAATTACCTAAATATCTACATGTGCAAAAGGAGATAAATACTTGCCCTGTCTAGTTATAGGTATCTTATACAGTAACAATGACACAACATGTTTGAAAGCAATATATAAATTATCAACTGCTACTTAAATATATGATAAATTTTCTAAATCTGTAGCCATAGTATAATAAAGTATCCCAAATCACTTAAAAATATGAAAGCTCTAGATTATTTAATATTGTTAATTACAGAAATTAAACCCTGAAAGTGTTTTAAGGAATTATAAATTGGTAGGTATAATATTTTACACTGCAGTATGTTTTTGAGAAGCCATAAATGCCAAGCAAAACTAATTACACATTGATTAACTTAAATGAAAACATTTTAGAAAAACTGCTAAGGAAAAATATTCCCAAATTATTAATAAGCTGTTTTCTGACTTTGGCAGATTTAATGTCTTCAGTGAGAGCCGTAAGTAAAACACAAAATAACTGAAACATTACATATTTTCCATGGGCATGTATTTTGTCTGAAAATATAATATATATACACAACACTTCTATAATACCATTAAAATAAAAACCTAGAAGCAGAAAATGACTGTGTATGTCTACGAATCCACTAAGATACATTCCATATATGTAGAAATATTCAGAATTACTTAATTTCTCAATGATTAATCTTCTAATCACAAATACTTGTGCCTTTTCAGTAGATTCTTATATATCACAAGACAAGAATCTATTCAGAAGCGTAATGGAAAAGATACTTCTAACTTACCTTCACTTAACAAATTCTTACAGTATTTGTATCAAAAAGTATTATGAAAAGATGGCTCAAAAACAGTGCTTTTGCAATTAAAAAAAATCATAAAATTTTCAAACCAGAAGAGATTAAAATAATTTCATTTTACAGATGAGGCCCAAAGAAATCCACCCACTTGTCTAAAGTTATTATTTATCTGGTTCCTGAGAAGCCAGGCAGGACTAATGATGCCCAGACCAGTACATGCTTAATTTCTCTATAACATATTAATGAAAAAATAAAATAAAAATCTGGGCACAGTCTAACTACAAATACAAAGCAAAATTTTTAATAGTAACATATTTGCTTCATGGGAAACAAAGTGGTTTTTTAGACATATTAAATAAATTATTCCAGCACTTGGGTATAAATATAAAAACCAACTATAAAAAAATTTTTAGTCTCTGCTGTAGTAACATGTAAAAAGCACACAAAAAAGCTAAGTACAAAAAACTGATAAAAACCAAGATTTTAAAAATGAAATCACCTATTTGTCTATACAGGGGATCAGTAAATACAAAGAAACACATACTGTCATAAACTTTTCATGTTAGGTAATGCTTTGGTGAAGATATCAGAGTACCATATAAATTCCAACTGTCTAACTCAGCTAAGTCACAGGTAAAACACAGCTCTTGGGAAACAGATACGGAAAATGAAAAGCCAATCTGTATTATATTCCAAACAAAATGCAAATCAGGAAAAGAAATTTTTTAAAATATGGAGGAAGTGAAGAAGAAAAAACGAAAACAATTCATAAGGGAGGAAATACAAATGACAAAAATTTCAAACACACACACAGTGTGAAATTTCATCTTTGAAATAACCTGAAATGGTATTAAGACTAAATGTAAAATACAAAGTGTCTCATAAAGGAGTAGATGAGGTCTTAAAAGAAAGCACTTAAGTTCTACCTTACCATATTTGACCCTACTTATTAATAACTTCTTAAAATTATTAATTTTTAACTAATTAACACATACTAGTCACTAGAAGTATGCTTTGGTACAGGGCTTATCTGATACATTCTAAATTCATAGGAATCACAGTACATCAACAATATGGTTTAAGCAAAATAATCTAGATAAGCAAAGTTTAACTAAACCATGTCACTGTAATTAATGAATTTCAATTTAAAAAAATCTGTACACTGAATGACAGCACCAATCGGTATTTCTGCTATCAGGATTCTGCGCCACAGAGAAGCATCATAAAAGTCTCCCAGGAAATAAAGCCAGAGTACACTAAATCAACTGCTAGCACAATGAGACCCAAGAGAGGACTTTTACTGCCCAAGATCCACATGAAATGTACAATTCTGTAGCCAATGCTACTCACCTTGTCTTTGAAGATATGTGGATTTTGATATATAAAATCTCGGTAACTTTCTGTTCGTACTTTGTCCTAGAATGGAGAGAGAAAAACATTCTGTTTATAGGACAGACTGAAAATATAAAAATTTCTAGGAAGATATTTGTTATTTTATCACAAATTGCTAGTTTGCTTGGAAAGCTAAGCTTAATTTTTTTGTCCTAAAAGAAAACAATAAAAAATAGAAATGCCAGCAACACACAAAGAAAATTACTGAAAGTCAAATAAGGTCTAAGTTCTTAAAGATGTACACATTTTTGTCTTGACACGTGTTATCATTTCAAGACTTCAACTGATAATTAAAGCTAATAGAAGCTGAACATAATTGTTTTGCTCCTTCAAATAAGGCCTGAAATCTAGAGTCTGACAACCTATAGCAAAGGGACTCTACTATGTTAAATGTTAAAATGCTAAGTTAAAATATGGGAGAAAAAGAACCAAAACTGATAAATGTAAAAGTTGCAGTTACATATAAAAAATGAAGCCACACGGAGTATGGTTTTTCTATGAAAGTCACTGATCAGCACCTATCTGATTTATAATCCTGTTTTGTTTCTAGAAATGTCTGTAGTAGGAAATGATGCTTAAAAGCCTATAATCCCAAAGGTAAATCATTTGAGCCCTGCAACTCACATTTGAGACTTCTACACTCTGTAGTCTCACATGACCTGTGACTGAGGCAGGCATCGAATGCGAACGTTTATTTTAGTTCATGAAGAGAGCCGATTCCCTTTTAAATTACTTTAGTTGAGACATACACAGACAGCAAATTAAGCAGTAAGGGCCTCTGCTGCCAAGTACATAAAATGAGCACGATAAAAATAGAATAGGAATTCCAGTTTTGGGTTTCAGACTAGGTAAAAAGAAATGTTACAGCAAATACTATGATATCAAAATTTATGCAATCCATACCCTTAAAAAAACAATTTTAGGCCAAACAAAGAAACAAAACCCATATAAAGGTCTCAAATTAAAAACCAAGTTGTTCTACTTAATTACAGGATATAAAAAACGGGGAATTGCAGAATTAATTCCATGTTTTCTGATGGAATTATTTCTTATTGCTTTATAAAAAATTTAAATCAGGTTTATTAAGCCTTTCCCTGAAATTATTTTAAGAATTACTAACAGAATCTAATGTTTAAATAAATTTACACATATTAACTATCAATTTTAAAAGTGTTTTTAAAAAAATGTATACCCTTCCATACATTTGTCATTTTTATACTCATCTTGTACTACAATCAGTGATTTTTGCTGGGTGAACATCAGTCTAGGAGGCAGTCACTCGGAAAGCTCTCGCCAATCACACTGCCTCACCACTGCTCCAACTTGATTACGAGCCCCCAAATGCCTGTCCTAAATCCATGCACCGCTGCTCCCTCAACTACAGTCCTTCATCCGGGCTCCTTTTACAGATCCATCTGCTTTCATTCACATGCTCGCTCTCATGCAATAAAATCCAAAGTATATCAGAGTGCCTTGGCCATAGCAGAGCTACAGTATAATAACTGAAGTTTTGAAAGAAAAACCACTGAAAATGAAAATGCAAGCAAATAAAAGACTAGCACTCATAATCACTTCTAAAAATGTATTCTAAGAAAACACAAACACTTCAATACAAAATAAGGTACTAGAAATTTAAAAAATTTTTTTTCGCCAGCCTATTAAAACTAAGAAACACAAAAGAAGAATAAAATCAGAGCTCTAATACTAAGAAGCAACATAATTTTTTAAGACTAGTAAAGTGCCATGGAATTATTCCTACAAATATAAAAAAAATTTAAGAATGAGACTACAGAAAAGTATATGCTACAAATTTTACATATATAAATAACAGTATGTTTAAAATGTATAGGCTAATGAAGGTGGAAGGAATGCATGAGTCAGATGGAGACACAATGAGAAGAATGCAGTAAAGAAAATTTATCTAATGGTACCATGATCTGTGATAAATGTTCACCATGATGAACAATATTTTTCTTGGAAAAAAGAGTGATGCATCTCAGATTTACATTAGTCAAGAATGACTTCTTCAGAAAGATAAAGTGGCAAAGGATTTTGAAAGTTCATGTAATCCATCCTTCCATCAGCTGTATCTCTGGAATTCAAAAATGCTATCTTCATCTGAACTCCAGAAAGTAAAATTACTAAGTACCTTTATTTATAATTATAATCACAACATATGCCAAAATAGTGTCACTGAAATACCTGAGACTAAGCAACCAAAAATCCAAATACTCTTTCCATAAAAGCAAGGACAATTCTAAGCATAAAAATAAATCCAATCCATAGTTCTCAATTTTAAATTATTTATAAAGATCAAGCGAGATTCTGGTAGTAACATGACATTAAACAGATTATGCAAGCTAGAATTGTTTTGATAAGAAACAGAATATTGCTTGATACACAGAACATTTCCTACTCACCCACAGTATGTAAGTCAGCAAAATATAAATTGGATAAATAGTTCTTTTTGCATGAAATATATGCTTATTTCCTATGAACACTTAATCAAGTCACCCCCAAGGAGAGGTAATTACATTGTGTAACAGCTAATGGGAAGTGAGGCATGGAAAATTATATTAATAGGGATTCTTAAATGATTCTCTAAAAGGGAAAAGGTAGCACTGGAAACTTCAAGCTGGGATTTCTTAAATGCATATGTACGTCAAAAGGACTTAAAGATATACGATCAGGTGTAAAGATCCTCTAGTTATGGGTATATAGCTACAAATGTCCAGGACAGATATTTGTAAATAAGTAGTCAAAATGAACTTCCCTGATGATTGTATATAGGATACTTTTATGTCCTATCTACTTGGAGTCTCAGTAACCTTATCTGTTTGAAAACCCACACAATTTCCATATCAAAGGCATTAAAGGTTCATGGCACTTAAATTGATGGGATGATTTAAAATGACAAATATGGGCTTAAGTGAACCCCTTTAAAAAAATTCTAGATACAATAAAATTAATTTTAACAAAGAAAACAGAGTAAATCAATTTCTTTTAAACAACCTCACTCTAGACTTAAAATAATTTATCATTTATAAGATAACTGTTATTTATAATGCTATGCCATTACCCAAGTGACAACAAAAAGCACAACTAACTGTGACATGTCATTATTAGAGAAATGACATGACACTGCTTTAAAAGACCCCAAGTAATTACAATTACTATTAATCAGCAGACCTCCACACTGTGATCTTGCAAACCTGACTCAACAAAATACATACATGTTATTAAATAACCCTGGTTAATTCTGTGTCAGAGGAACAATGGTCTCAGGGCTTTCCAAAATAAAACAATCACGGAGGAAGGATTTAGGAATGAATTTTTTGTTGGCTGGATTTAAGAAAAGGTAGTGGCATCTAAAATTCACAGAGATGAACATCTAATATTTTCAATAAATTTTTTACATTCCAATACTTGTTCTTCTATAGTTTCACTGAATTAAAAAATTAGACGTTACTATTTTACAATCTATAATACATAATCAAATGTGTAATTACTAGGTATGGCTAGAAATTTACTTATATTTTATATGGACATTATCATTACAAAAATTAAAACCAACCAAATTTAAAAACCTAATTTGACCATTTAGGAAATTCTACATATCGATGATTTCAAATTTAAAAATTTATGCCATGACAATTTTAAGAATTACTTATAATTAAACTTTTTACCAAAAAAATTATTTGCCCAAACTGAAGTCGATACTACTACTTAGAACACTAAAATTAATCATCCCCTTTGTACATTAAAAGGCAAATGTATAATTTATTTGTTCCTATTTAATAATTGCTCTTGAGAAGATAAAAACCCGCAGCAGTTTTTTCCAATGTTTTATTTCAAGCAAAAGTAAAGATTTCATAAAGATTAAGAATGATCTTAAATAGAATTTACAGTGACTGTGATGCTCCTGTAGTCTTTTCAACCCAAGATGTGCTATTAAGCACCAAAGAGATTTAAAAAGCAGTTCTAAAAAAACACACAAAAAAACCCCAGTTCTACAGAATATATATTAAGAACTTGTTTTATTCTGTTTTTCCTTTAGTATAGATTTGGTGCATTTGTGCTCTTTTCTAACCTTTAGCATTTCTTCATGTATCCCATAATGCCCGTATGAGCTGAAATAAACGCCATCCTCATCTTCCTGGAGGTCTGCAATGGCAGTAGTAGATGACGAGCAGGTTCTGACATCTGCGTTCATCACAAAATCCTGAGCAAATTGTCTGTAATCAATTTGAAATACACCCTTGAGACAGGTTTATTGGACCATGAAAAAAGGAAAGGCTAGAGGTTGAGGGAGAAGAAAGGGGAGGGAGTCTGGTATGCAGTGTGATGAGCCTTCTAACTCAACATTCTATCTTAAGCAACTGAAGGCTCCCCCTGCTGGATCTTAAGCAACAGCATATGCAAACTCAGATGTAAACATTCCTTCTGCAAACCACAGAAACACTGCCAACTGAAGATTACAGCTGCCTGTATCTTTCAATTGAACAAAAGCACATTATTTTTATTCAACTTTATTATTACTATTGTTCTAAAATCTTATTTTTGCCGCTGAATCAATGTGGTATATTTCAACACTATTAATATTCTTTGAAACCATAATATTTCATGGAAGGTTCATATGGGCAGAAAGTTGACCCAAACTGACAATTATTTACATATACCACCACCACTTGCTGCAGCTCTAAAACTCAATTCCCTCTCTGATCACAACAAATTAAGTATCTATAATGTACGTATGGGGAAGAAATGCTAAGGGAGGCAAATAGTAGAGTTGTTGTTGGTTACTAGATGAACCAGCATAAAATCTCAAAAACAGGGAAAGGGAACCACAGGTATACTATGTTCCCTGGACATTCTAGCAAACCATCAAATGGGTACTGAGGGAATGGCAACCAACTTACAAAAATCCAACAGCTAAAGCTATACTTGGTAGAAATGCAGAATCTCAGGCCCTACTTCAGACCTCTGAATCAGAATGTACAGTTTAACAAATTCTCAGATGATTCATATGCACATTAAATTCTTTGAAGAAGTAAGCCAGCAGAAGGCTAATTTATTCACTGGAGAAAATCATCCTATGTATCTGGTTTTTTAATTAAAGACTACATAATTATACTTTGATTCTTTAAAAACAAAAATTTCAACACTGTATTGTCCCCAAACCTAAAAAATATTAATTACTCCCCCTTAAAAGGCTAGGAGAAAAAAGTAAATGGAGAAATCTATTAGATACAGAGTAATTCAAAGAAAGGCACTATCAAAGAACAAAAGCACTCAAGAGGACAACACTCCTATAACAATAACCATTAGTACAAAAGTAATTATAAAGAATGTGAAACAGGTAAAACCACAAAATTTTGTTCATCAACTATAACATAAAAAAATGTTGCATATCGTTAATTAACTTAAAATAAATTTAAAATTAAACACCTACATTGTGCTTTCCAGTACATGAAATGTCTGACCATATTCCACCTTATTATTAGTGGTATTACTTTTGGGATCTAAATAACTAATATTCTGTAAGATTGAGAAATTACTTCATTCTTTGCAGATCCTCACGTGCTCTAGCTAATGCAGCTTCTGCAGACAGTGCCCTGGCTTCCATATGTTTCAGTTTTTCAACAACAGATGTGTTTTCACTGAGTCCATTGGGGTATGAGAATGGGACTGACACTGGTTCATAAAGATCTTCTACATCTAAAGAAATAAATGGACATTATTATCAGGCCATCTTCTGACAATGAAGCAAATATAAACATGTTATCAATAAATATATATTAAGTGCCTACTATACAGCCAACTGAGAAATATTTGTTGAAATACCTCTAATTAAATAAATCTTCAATATCCAAACTGTTTCCATTTAAATTTAAAGAGCATGCTGTTAGTCTAAGTTTTTCATTAGGTGGCTAAATTAACCATATGTAAAAGCATTAATTATAATGAGCCAAACTCAGGAAGAAACAAAAAATAGAAGGAAAAGCCCTAATATGTATTGATCACCAGGTTTCTTTCAACTACACACATTACATCTTGTTTCTTCCTCAAAACAAACCTAAGATGTAAATGTTTATCCCTATTTTGAGGCATGGGAAATATAAATTTCAGAGAAATTAAGTGAGCAGCCCAAAGTCATTTGGCTATTTTATAAAATAACTAAGATACAAACTCATGCCTGCCCTCCTAGCCATATTCTTGCCACTACACTAGGTCCCTTCTCAGACTCTGGGTCTTTATCTACAGAATAACAGGTATTACATTTAGATATTCACTAAGGAGAGTGTGTACAGAAAGAATTCTATACATTCAGTAACTTTTAGATATTCACTAAGGAGAGTGTGTACAGAAAGAATTCTATACATTCAGTAACTTTTTCATCCTAGGTAATGGGTAGTGTAATCTATATACCAATGTCTTACTGCTGATATTATTGATATTCTAATTCCTAATATTAAAAGACTTAACTTTAATTTCTTGATGTATAAACTCATTAACTTCCACTGTAGAACTAACAACTCTGCAAACAGAAGTTAATATATGGAGTTAGTGACTGTGGTCAAAATCCCAGTGTCTATTAACCAGTCCAATTAACTTTCAGATCAACTTAAAGCAATAAAAATGATGCAGATATATTTTCTCTTCAGGACAGCACTGTAAGAATATTTATTTATGAATAAATATGGCTTTACTTTTCCCTATTCAGTTTTAGTTCTGACACAGAGTTGAGAAAAAAGAACTAAGCTTAACAAATACATGAGAATATAACTTAGAGACTAGAGACTACATTGAGCTTCTTCTAAAAGCAGTAGTACAGTATGCCACTAATCTCTAATCAGTCTGACAGAATACAGAGTTACTGTTTTAAAACAACTATAGATTCATTTGCTATTTAATTCACCAAAAATTAATGAGAACAACAAAATATGTCAAGGACAGTACACCATATTTTCTACTTCTTACTACAACTCTGTGTATCTCATTTTCAAACTTCTTCAAACTATTTACAAGCCAGCTTGTTGATCTAAACTACAGATTAGAACTGAACAAAGTAATTGATTTCTTTGTTTCAGCAAGTTTCCCTGTTTGCTTTATGCTGCAATACAAGACGGAGTAAAAACTTTCAACACTAATAATATGTAGATAGTCATACATATGAAATGTTGAAAAGGAGAAAGGATTCAGTCAACATTAAGATCCATAACTATAATTTATCAAAAGTCTAATTCAAAGTCCTAAACCATATTCAGGAAGATGAATTTTCACATCTACATTCTGTCTCAGGAGGTTCAAATCACCTGGATACTTCATTTTGGCAGCTGAGAACTACCACAAAGGATGGTCAATTTATCAAGAAGACGTAACAATTATAAATGAGTATAAACGTCACAAAAGCAAAAACTGATAGAATTAAAAGGCAAAAACACACAATTCGTCAGTCATAGAAATGTAAATACACCCTTGTCAATGACTGATGAATTAGAAAAATTCAAAAACGTATAAAAGATCAGAACAAAAATATCCAACACCTTAAACTATTTCTAGAATACTGCACCCAAGAACTGTATCTGACACTCTTGTAGAGTGCTGATTTTATAGTCAGTCCGTCAATTGGGGTTTGTCTGATGTTTTTTCATTATTGGAATAAAGTTACACATTTTTCGGCAAGAACAGTAGAAAAATGCTGTTGTATCCTGAGTGCATTTTGCCAAGGTGTCAATAGGACTTATTAATGGTGTAGTTAACCTTGATCAGTCAGCTGTGGTAGTGTCTGCTGGAAAAGTTAACATCTCCCTTGTATTTAAACTTCTTGGGGAGATATTCTGAACTATGCAAACCCTATTTCATTTTAAACTTTTGCCCACTAATCTTAGCATCTATTGGTGGATATTTTCTGCAAGTTATTACTACGGTGTTTGCGTAATGGTGATTTTCGATTTCTCTCTTCCCTTCTGTATTTATTAATGAAAATTTTACTCTAAGTTCACGCTGCTCCTTCTCCATTTATTTAGTTGATTATGTAGGTATGGCTCCATGGATATTTATTCTATCCTATGAACTAAAACCCAATACTATCACTTTCTGTGTTGCTCAAATCACTCCAGCTTTGGCCATGAAGGGTCCTTTAGGTTGGCTCCTGTATTCTTGTGTAAGTCCCCTCCTCCCACCACCACCCCCTTTTTCTTTTTAAGTACTTCCTCACTTTGTGGCACAAGCTGTTCCAGACTCATGTTGTATCATTCTATGCCAACCACGGAATCAATCACTTCTCCAAAGAGCATTGGCTCCCTTCATTGGACAATGGTGTTAAAATCTGGGCAATAGGCACGCTCACTGCTACTGGGGTTTTTCCACGCTCTCTCAACAGAGCTAGGAAACACATGTGTATATACTAACCCACACATGCACAGACCCCTATATTTCCGTATCTATCTGTATATATATTAAAAACTGTGAATTTACACTGCTACCTCCGATTCCAATCTATCACTACAGGACTCATCTCATCCTTCTGTACTTCCTTATCTGACACCTCCTTCTCCAACAGTGAGAAACCTAGCTCTTATTATCTGTAATATATTTACTTACTTGTCCATGCTATTACAGACAATATGTAGTCCCAGAATTGCTAGCTCCTACCCTACGAGAAAAACCCTTCTGACTAGATTACAGCATTTATGTAGTCTTTTTTTACAACATCCAGTCAAGATTTTAGTTACTCAAACAGTTCTTTCCTTCCCCACCCCTTCAGCAGTTACATTAGTCCTTTGTTAATATAGTTGAGTTCATTTGTTAGTGTTTGTATTCCATTTTGCACCACCACCACCCTCACACATCCTGGTTGCTTTGTTGGTTTTTTTAATTACATGAAAGCTATGAGAAATAATACTACAGTCCTAAGAGTGGGGATATACAGAAGGTACCCTCCCGAGAAATTTCACTCCCTCCTTATCCCTGTTACCTCAACCCCACTGTGCCCTTTCCTCTATCCCTGTCCCACTAAATCCCATACCTAACTGCTCTCTTTAGTTTTTAGCTTATCTCTTCTGTATTTCTTTTGTACAATTGAGCAGACACACGCATTTTCTCAAATCTCTTCCTTTCTTACACGAAAAAATATCATACCATAGATACTCTTTTGAGCTTTGCCTTTTCTTGTTTAACACTATATCTTGGATATCACTCTATCAGTTCAGAGATCTTCGGGGTTTGTTTTTTTTTAACAGATGGTGTGGACATACTAGAGTTTATTCAACTACTCTTCTATGTATGAGCACTTAGGCTGTTGTCAATATTTGGAAATTACAATGCTATCTTGAATAATCTTGCGTACATGTATTTTCAGAATGTTGGAGGTGTACCTTCAGAACAGATTCTTCTCTGTAAAACTGTTGTGTTAAAAAAGTAAGTGCATATACAGTTTAGTTAGGTGTTGCCAAATTTGCATTCTACTAGCAATGTATCACAGTACCTGTACCTCCGCAGCCCTGTCAAAAACACACGTCATATTTTAAAAATATTTACTAGTCCAATAGGTAAGAAATGGTATCTCACTGCTGGGCTACTTTTGAACCCTTTTTGGTGGACTGTCTCATCATGTATTTTTCCCTATTGTTATATCAAGTGTTTGATCCTTGATGTTTAAAGGTTCTTTGTTTATAAAAGAATACTGACCCTTTGTGGAATATGTTCCAAATATTACACTGTACTTTAAAAAAAAACCTCATTTTTATTTTTTTAAAGATTTTATTTATTTATTTGACAGAGAGAGAGAGATCACAAGTAGGCAGAGAGGCAGGTAGAGAGAGAGGAGGAAGCAGGCTCCCCGCTGAGCAGAGAGCCCGATGCGGGGCTCGATCCCATGACCCTGAGATCATGACCTGAGCCGAAGGCAGAGGCTTTAACTCACTGAGCCACCCAGGTGCCCCAAAAACTCATTTTATTTACTCAGATTTCATTAGTTTTTCCCTAACATCCTCTTTCTGTCCCAACATCCTATTCAGGATACTATAATTCATTCAGTTGTCATGTCTCCTTAAGCCTCCCTTAGCTATGACAATTTCTCAAATGTTCCTTGGATGATCTTGACAGTTTTGAGGAGTACTGGTCAGTAGTTTGTAGAATGACCCTTATTTTGTGTGTCTGATGGTTTTTCATGGTTAGATTGAAGTTACTGGTTTTGGGGAGGAAGACTAGAGGGAAAGTGCCATTCTCATCACATTATATAAAGAGTTCATAATATCAATATGATCTGGCTACGGTAGAGTGTGCCTGGTTTCTCCCTTGTCCCCCCAACCCCCTCTTATACTGTACTTGCATTGCCTATTTTCTTAGTCATCTTCTTTTATTAATTCAATCATCTTTAAATCCTCAAAGCCTAATACTCAGCAGATGCTCGATAAATATTTACTGAAAGGCAGTGGAGGTTCAGTGGTCAATAATCAAGCTTGGAGCCAAGAGAGCAACGACCTTCTCTTCCATCTCGCTCTGCCAAGGGCTAGGAGCACAGACTATTTGAGAGAACGCAGGCAGCACACTCAAGGCCATGCCCAATTCAAGTTCTCCTTTTACTGGCCTCTTTTAAGTGTTCCAGATCACAGTTGTGGCTTCTTCATCCAAACTCCTGTAGACCTTATTTATTTACTAATAACAATAGATTCTCCTTCATTAAGCACTTACCCTCTGACAGGTACTGCGCTAATACGCATTATCTTTGCAACGATTTTAGAAGGTAGGTATCATTATCATCTTTTTACAAATTAAGGCTAAAAGAAATTAACTTTATATACCGTTGGAGAGTTAGATTCAATACTGATCTGTACCCACGGTGACCAGCACACAACATTCAGTATCTGCTGATCTGAATAACCTCTCCCTCTTCTAAACAGTACTACCTTTTCTACTTCTCACAAAATTTATCATATTTGACCTCATAATATAAGACAGACATTTAAAAGCAAAACACTCTTTAAGACTGTGGCCTCCCTATAGGAAAGATTCATTTCTTCATGTTTCTAAAGCATTTAACATATTATTTTTATCCTGTGAGTGTTCAATAGATGACTCTGAATTTAGGAAGTCATGAAGAGCACTTAGTGGGCACTCTGCCATTTATCAAAGAGATCACTTTGATCACTCTGGGGAGAAATGAGATTAGAGAGAATTTGTAAAAACAGGAAAAAATCAACTTGGGACTCACCAAATTTTGAGTCAGAAAGAATCTCAGATGAAAACTTAGTAACAGACAGTTCTGTCCAGGATTACACAGTTCCTGAATCCAACATTAAGGTCCTTACTACTACATCACAGTACCACACAACTTAATGATTGTCCTTCTCAAGGAACTGAGTAGTTTTCTGCAGCTCTCACTAATCAGAGAACTGCTCGACTCCACACTGTCAAACTTCTGTATGTGAAGGGACATGTCCTTTTAGAACAGTCTTACTCACCTGAAGAGAGCAAACGCTTTACCTCTAAAGATAGTATAATTAAGGGGAAAAAAACCATAAATTATTTACCCTGATAAGTTATAACAATAAAGTATCTATAAGAAGCCAACAGAATTTTCACAAGATCCCTATTTAATAAGGAATGAGCTGGGGTGCCCAGGTGGCTCACTCAGTTAAGAGCCCGACTCCTGATTTTGGCTCAGGTCATGATCTCATGGATCTTGGGATCAAGCCTCACCACAAGCTCTACACTCAGTGGTAATTCTGCTTGAGATTCTCTCCCTCTACCTCTCCACCCACTTGCAGGTACACACTCACTCTCTCTCTCAAATAAATCTTAAAAAGAGTAAAATAGGGAATGAGCGAATGCACAAAGCAAATAAGTAAGAAAGCTATAGTCAAGAAATGAAAGTGGCCCTGCCACAAGGAAGGCTATAGAGTTAGTGTTTATGTAGGTAAGCCCATGGAAATTCGAGTGGAATCTGTTTTGCGTCAAAACAAAATCTCAGTAAATTAGATGTCAAAAAAAAGTCAATTATCTGATCTAAATATATCAGACAAAAGCAGCAAATACTATTAAATCTACTTTAAAATTATGCTGAAGCAGAAAAAAAATAAAAAAATTATTTTGAATCAGCAGATTTAAAAAATTTGGTTAATTAAAAGTAAGTTAAAATTCAGTTAATTAAAAAAAATTCAGTTAATTTTAGTTAAATTAGCTAAATTAAAATTTTAGTCAATTTTAGTAGACTAAAAATTAGTCTACAATTAAAAATTATTTTCTCAAGTGTCCCTATGTTTCAGAACATCTTGTACACAACATTTAAACAAACTTCTATTTCTAAATTTCTCTCTAGTAATGGTCAGTGTAACTATCAGTTCTTAAACAACTTTCCTATTGAAACCAACTACCTGGCAAGGTCTTTAGAGAATTAAGGAGATGATATATTTTCTTAGGAAACTTAACCACCATTTGCCATTACAAATGACCCTGTGTTAAAGTAGACCCAGTAGGTTCATCTTACCAAATTGAAGTAACAGGTCATCTTCTAATACTGGCTTCAAATACTCTTCTTTCTCCCAAGGCACTGGGTTGTATATGGAATTCATATACTCAACTGTAGGATTCTGGATGTAAAAATAATTGCTTGTTTTTTCATTGTATATAATCACAACGCCCCCACCCAGCAAAAAGTAGGAAAACTAAGCAAAAAAAAAAAAAAAAAAAAGGAACCATGTCTACCTCACATAAAATCTCTATTTAAGGAGTCTATGTTCACCTGTCATTTCATTAACTTGATTGGATGGTTGCTTAGATTAAGCAATACTGTTTCAATATACCTTTTTATTGTTTGGATTTGGGGGAAGTAGCATCATAAACATTCATTGGAATAGAAGAGAAAAAAGGACTAACTAATTGAAAAATAGAACAAAAAGATAACCACAGTACGTGAAATCACACTAGAAATTATTTCTGATTCAGGGAAATCCTGTGTATCAGTATTATGTGACACCAAATTATTTTTTCACATAACGTCAATTCACCTCTTGGACATAGTTAAAAATGATTACCTCACTAAGCATGGTGTGTATTCATTTACTTGGTGTTTGTATGTTGTACTAGTTCCTAATGTCTGTGATTCCCCCAGTATGATTACATAGCAGTTCTTTATATTCTTCTAAAATCAACACCCCAATAGTCACTGTGGTATTTTAGTTTCCAAGCAAAATTGTAAATTAAGCTACCAACTTACCTTAAGTCTAATAAAATTTATTAGTTTAATGTATCCATAAAACTCAAGTCCTAATGGGGAAAGAAAAAGGTAATTCACTTATTTTAATATGAGTTTTGTAGAAATGACATATTCTATAGAAGCTAGATAATAAACTATTTGTGTTCTCTAAACTACAACTTAAAATATTTTGAATTTCCTATTAAGAATTAGAAATAGTAACTTTAATACTTCTGAGTATTTTAATTGAGAAACAGCCACATGGATAACAATTTTTAATGTTTTTCTTGCATTTTTAAGAAGTAGGTAATTAATTTTTAGAATTCAAATCCTCATTTGTAAGAACAGTATTAATCAGGAAAATTTGGTTGTAGATTTTACCAAGTATTTGGCAGCTGATATTAGAGCCCAAAGTCTCTAAATTCCCTATTTTTAGGGTGCCTACCAAATTACAATTTTGCCTGGACATGGAGTATTCAAATTATACTAGCTTTTACATTAAGTAAATGATATAAATTAAAAAACAATGAGGCTTGTTCTCTTTCCAGAAATGAAGCACCATTTAAAGCATGGAAAAGCAATAGGATATCCAACCAACTTGTTAACATTTGTTGTGAAAAATGTTATTATGAGAAACATAACAGCATTGAAGATGTTTTATATGCATAATAGCATACAAAAACCTCTATTTGTTAAATAAAATTTTAAAAATTATAAAGTATGATTCCAATTTAGTTTAAAAATGCACATAAAAAACCAATAAATCATGTCTTACAAAAGCAGCTGCAGTTGAATTTATGATTTATAAACATATTTTATCATATATTTAATGTCTTTTCTAGTTGATAGAAAGAACAGGGACTAAAAAAACAATTCTGTATTTAGTTAATTTTAGTGGAACAGTGTAGCTCTTCTGTATCCATTTAAAGGAGCAGACTTTAATTATAAGGGAAGTATGTTCAAATGCAAGTTTCAAAAGAATCATCTAAATATTTTGTTTACCACCTTAACTTCATCACTCCTTTTTCTATACTCTTACCAAACTCAACCTTTTTGTCCTGAAGTTCATGTTATGCTTTGACCTGATAAGTTGTCTTTTTTCACAAAGACCCACCTCCTTTTCCAAAGTCCACCTCTATCCTTGCTCTCCCTAACTGTAATATGATAAAAATGCAATCATATGCCAAGGTGTTTTTTTTTTTTCTTTTTTAGTTGTATAGTCAATGTAAGCTTAAATACAGTGAATCTTATCTAGAAGAATGATTTATAACTAGTCCTCCTTCAAAGGCTACTTGTCAAAAAACTTCATAAGATAGGTTGTTGTTATATTTTTCATTACACTGAACTTGTGTAGGAAAGGAAAGGTCTGGAAGAATACAAAGTTTGAACTTAAATTTCACAACTAAAATTTTCTTTATTCTAAAAAATACTCACCATGTTTATGGACCATGTTACCAATATTAAACTGATGCTCAGACTTACAGTGTGAAAATGTTTCTTCAGCAGATGTAAATAACCTGAAAAATCAAACAATAACTTCATGAAAAAGTCCCCTCAAAAGTCGTATTGATTTCATGTTAAATATACACTCCCCCCTATTCTGCTAAGTCCTATCTTAAATCCAATTAAGAAAAAACAAACATACCTGTAGATGAGGGACCCAGCATTTCTAAAGAGAATTAGTACCTCTGAGTTGCGTTGTATACCCTAAACAAACTACATTTTAAATGTCAAAGTTAGTTTATTTACCAAACAATAGCACCGAGTTTATCAAAGGCTTTTAAAGAAGAGAACTCCCTTTGATAGATTGTTTCTCTCAAGATATGAAAATTCCCTAATTTTCTATGGAAGATTCTTTTCTGCTCTATGTCAGTGCTGCTTCCAGAGGCTTTGAACTGCGACAGCTCAGACTGCTTTTAGAAATAAAGTATAAAATGTAATTTTTATAGCTGGCATATTCCCAAAGTGCTTATTTCAAAAGTGATCTTGCAGTGTTTTGAAAGTACTTGTGTTACAGACATTGTGAGCCTCTTTATTATGTGATGCGAAACTGAAGGATACTTGAGATAGGAATACACAGAGAGGAGCTGCATACCTCCTCTGTAGCCCTAGCACCTATGCACTGGTTAGTTTTCAACAAATGTTTACCTTGTTGTACTTATACGACCTATCACAAAGTACATCCCTGATGCTCAATAAGTATTATTTTATGACAACTGGAGTGTACGTAGACATTCTGTACCCACGCAAACGGCCCTACATGTGAGAACAATGACAAATCAAGAGGAGCTAATATACTACCAATCAGCACCATGCCTAGATTTATGGGTAACTGGAAAATGTTTATCCAAGTAACACTGGCCAACGCCAAGCAGGCCTCTTTCAGGCCCACTTCCAGAAAGTCGACCAAAGTCAAAGCTTACTGAGATGAAGAGGCAGAATTTTAAGTGGAAAAAACATGGATTTGGATATAAGACAAACCACAGCTTTGTGACCTTGAACTAACTAGTTACTGATATCATAGTTTCTTTTTCCCTAAGTGAAAAAGGCGTCAATTCCTTTCCCTTCAATAGATGGGGGGCCCCTATCTAAGAAAGGTGATTCCTCAGATGGCTCAAATGGAAATATTACACCTCACAAGCTCTGTACTCATTAATGAATTATAGAATGATAAAGCTGGAAGGGCCCTGAGGGATTATCTGGTTTAGTGACTGGCAAACTTCTCATTAGAATCATCTCAGAAAATGCCTTTATAAAAATAGAAGATTCCTAGGCCCAGCGGTGGCGCCGGGTTCAGCATCTTTTTAAAGTCTCAGATGACAAGGGTGCACAGCTAGATTTGGGAACCACAGATTCAGATTTCGCACAAGGGGAAACTGAGGCCTGTGGGAGAGAAGCAATATGGTTTCCAGTTCATGGCTCTTCCCTCTACAGCACTGTGCTTCCTTCTTAACCAACCCTCACCCCACACCACTGGTTCAGGATTCTCGGGCAGGCCGCTAGGGTTGGACTTCAGACGAACGGACCCACGGGGCCCGGGCCCCCTAGGGGTGGCGCCTGGCACTGAGGTGGACGAACCTGTCACAGAACAGGCAGGGGGTCTGCTGCTTGTCGTGGGGGAGCTCAGCATCGTCCTCATCCTCCCAGGCGGCCTCGTCACCGCTGTCCGACAGCTCTGGCAGGTCGTCCTCGTCCTCCACGGCGCCCCGGCCGCCTAGCACACGCAAACGATCAGCCCTGCCCCGGACCGACACGAGTGCGAGCCTGGCGCACGAGGAGCCGGGTAGGGGGTGCGCCGCCCTCTGCCCCGCTCCCCCACTTCCCAGTCAGGCCCCACCGTCCCGCCCCGCATCCGGGAGGGGCGGCGGGAGGATAGGGTCTTTCTCCCGCCCCGCGGCCTGCGCGCCGGGCGAGGAGGGTGCTAAGGGGCCGGGGATACCCACCCGCAGCGCCCGACGCTAACGAGCACATGGCTGTGTTGCCCGGAATCCCGCGCGCCTGGGGGCGGGGACCAGGCTGGGCAGTGCGCGCGCAGCCGCCGCCGAGCTCTCCGGGCCCGGAACCCTGGGAACGAGAGCGAGCGCGAGCGCGCGGCAGGGACTGAACTAGCGGAGCCTCACTGTCGCTTAAAAACGCGAGAACGCGCGCGCGCGGGTTTGGGAGCGCTTCCGGCCTCGAGGCCCGGGTTGTTGGTCACGTGAGTTGGGTGGGCGGGGCGGGATCCCGTTTTCCCCTTCCTCCAGCGCCAAGGTTGATGTATCGCGCGCCAATTAGGCGCTGCAGCCGGTACTGAGTGTCGCAGGCTTTGATGTGACTTTTGTTTCTTCCTCGCGCTGTGGCAGGTGTCAGCGGGAGGCTCTCGCCTGCGCCCCTGAACCCAGAGCGCAGAGACCCGCCGCCGCGGCTTTATAGTGGGCACCGCGCCTTCTGTGCGTCTCTTACTCGAGGAAAGAGCTGTTAGTGGAGGGGGCGGCCGACCCGCGGCGCCCTCTGGTGGCAGAGGAGGCGGAGCGCAGGCAAGAGCCTGAGTCTCGACTCCAGTTCCTGGGCTCTCTGATTCCCTTGGGGTGCAGGAGGGTGGGGAGAGGAGACTGCAGGAGCCAGTGTGGGCGTACTAGAGCACACATAGGTGCCAAAGCCTGGCGGACTGTTTTAGGGATTTTAGTCTTTCAAGTGCAGTGGTTAAGTGAGAGCATGGACTTCCATCCAACCTACTCAGTCTGAATACTACTTATGTGACTTTGTCCAACCTACTCAGTCTGAATCCTACTTCTGTCACTTTGTCACTCTGATCTTGAGCAAGATCAAGACTTCTCACCGCCTCCACTTCCTCACCTACAAAACAGGAATAACGACTGCACTAGCCACAGAGTCACTGTAAGGATAAAATGACTTAATATGTGTAAAGTGTTTAGACATAAGTGTTAACTTTATCCTAAACTACGGGAAGCAGCAGATGGAGTGATGCTCTTTCATACGTTCAGAAAGTGACATGGCTGTTGGGTGGGAAGAAGACAAACCTTCTGTGCTTCACGCCTTTCCCCCCCCTTCCTAACATCTACTCCAACTACGGAATGCTTTGTTAGGTGGGAGTGGGCAGCAGTAATTTCTGTAGGTCATTGACCAGCTTTAGTTCCAGAGACTAGCACATGTTTATCCAATTTAATTGACTATCTTGGCCTACCACACTCCACATAATCCTGCCTGATTTCCATGTCACCCCAACTCTTCAGCCTTTGATTTAGAGCTAATCATCTTCACTCCTCAAGGCTTCTGCTAAGAATGCTTTACAAATACAAACCACCATTTCTCAAGAAGTTTCTTTCCACTGTCTTTCCAGTAGCCCTCCATTAGTTTCTTTCTTAGCGTGTACCATTTGCTTGTTTTTGTTTTTTTTTTTTTTTTGGTTTTACCCCCATGAGGGTAAGGGCCTTGTCTCTTTGTTTTCATTTCTCTAGCACATAATAGATTGCCTAGCTCATAGTTGGTACTTGGTAAATTTGCTGAATAAAAATGATGCCTTTCATTGCTAAACTCTTCTGAATGTACTCCTCTTATCTGTAAACTAGAGGACAGAATCTATCAAATACTAGTTTTGAATATTTGTCCTTATACTGCAAGAAAAGCTGCTGGCTCCAATAGGTTAGATTTACTGTTCGCTGCTGTATCCATTCTTCCTGTGTGCCCAGGAGCACTTAGGAAGCATTCAGTATGGTGAATGAATTAATTCAAGGCCTTTCGTTACCTGGGCCCATCCACCTTTTTGCTTTATCCTTCCAACATAAACTCTTTCTCCAGCATGGGCCATCTTCTCCCTGTGTGTATAACATTTGGAGGGAAATCTGCTAAATTCCTTTGTAACACCCAGTCAATGTTAACACTAAAGTAAGTAACACACAGTACAGAAGGGTGACTGAGCCAGAATCTTGTCCCTTAAATTTGTGTCTCACCACGATGCTGGGCTTGGGAGGGAGCCACTTTCCTCTCTACTCCAAAGATGAACACAGACCAGCGCCACCCCCCCCAAACATCCCATCTCACTTTTGAGTTCAGAACAAAAAGTTGAACATGACCTGACAGAGTTTTATGGGTAAGGAAATAACAGAGAGAGTAACTTAAAATTGGCCACTGGGGGTAGCTGCTTTTAGAGCCCGCAGGCCTCAGGATGTCCTCATGGGGTCCCCTCACTTCATGCCTCACTCAATGGAACCCATGCCTGTTATCACCCAAACATGCAAGCTCTTCAGAGTCCAGCCCCAAGGGAACCCTCCCTGGCCCAAGGAATGTTCCATCTCCTTCCTAAAGTCCACATCCTAAGACCCCGCCCCTTCCTAAAATATGTCTCTTTCCTGGTTGACTGACAATGGGAATGTCCAATCCCTTCTACAAATATACACCCGCAATTGAAGGGGATGGCCTTCATCCTCTGGTGTTCACTGAAGCTTGAAATGTACCTGGCATACTGGAGACCTTATAAAAATGGACTGAATCATTCAAATCAATGTTTCCCTCAGCATAGATGTTAAGACAGGTTTCACCACTATCCTTTGTTTGTGGATGGAAATTAACACTGTGTACTCCTCTTGATTTTGACCCTTCCTTCTGCATCTTTCTTTCCTTTTCAATAGTTTTTAAAGTGTGGCACCTTGACATACACTTCTACTGGCTATGTGAACATTTTGCGGTTAATCACTACTGGGATCCTAGACCCTATAAAAGAAACAAATATTTCAATTTTTTCATCCACAGCATGTACTCATCCAAGTCACTGTTAACTGGAACTTCCTGGAAATATACAGATACCAGAGGCTTTTGCAGAGTGGTTAAAAATAATACAAGCTATGGGTCGGGCTGACTTGGGTTAGAATCCTGGCTTTGCCATTCCTAGTTTCAGGTCTTTAGCTTTGGGCCCTTGGGCAAAGCACTTAACCGCAGTGAGCCTCAGTTCCCCATCTAAGACATGGGGATGATAGTAGCACCTGTAAGGATTGTAAGGATTGTCGAGGGTTACAAGATAGATAGCATGTGTAAAGGCTGGCACTTAGCCAGCACTGGATAAATACTAGCACTATTCTATCATCCCACTGGCCAAAATGCTGCATATCACCACTGATACTTGGACATTTCCTAACGATCACCCAGGACTTGTCCTTTTATCTTTCTTCCTATATTTAATTCTCCCATGAATTTTACAAGCTCGGTTATATAATGGCTTTTATTATACATTGTAAAGAAGTAGTAAGGCACAACGCCCACTAATACAAACACAGCAGTCGGCAACGGGTAACTCAAAGACATAAATGACAATTTTAGAATAGATATCCTCCGCATAATATATAAGGTTCTGACTGCAGACAAGCCTTTCAAAGCAGGCCTCCCCACCCGTGGCAGCAGAACCACTAGGGGAAGCTTTAAGAAAAACAACAGGTTCCTGTGCTCCTACCCTGAAGATTCTCCTTCAGAGGTTTGAGGTAGAGCCTACGGATCTGTTTTTGAAAAGCTCCCTGGGTGATGTATCTATACGTCCGACCAGGCTCTGCACTGCTGATGCAAGACACAGTAATTTTTTATTGGATCTGGGCAGCTGAGACTAGTGAAACTACAGTTAAAGCACACTGACTTTTTTAGACCCTGAAAGTACCAATTAGGTGGCGGGTGTTGAGCTTTCCAGGGGAAAGCATTTCTCCAGTGTGGTCATGGCGTGAGAGAACTATCGGCTTTCCCCAGCTCATGGATGGCCTTATTCTCCAGCAGTTCCTTCTTCTTGCCGCTTGGGCTCACTGCGTTGTTCAGCATTGCCCTAACCACAGTCGTCACTGGGACAGAGTGCCCACTGGCCCAAGATTGTGGTAAAAAGCCAAAGAATTTCCTAACCAACCACTCCTCTGGGCGAGATTCTTGCCTTTCACACAGTAGAACTCTAAAGAGAAAAAGAAAAGCAGAGGAAGAGATGGTTTATTGTCTTCAGACCATATAGGGTGTTATGAACTGTGCCCACCAAGTTCATGTTGAAGCCCTAACCCCCAGTGAGGCTGTATTTAAAACAGTGCATTTAGGGGGGTAATTAAGACTAATTTAGGTCATAAGGGTGGGACCTTGATCTGACAGGACTGGTGTCCTTACAGGAGAGGGAGAGATTTCAGATACCGCTTCACATGCACACAGAGGAAAGACCATGTCAGGACACAGGAGGCCATCTACAAACCAGGAAGAGAGGCCTCAGCAGACACCGACTCTGATGGCACCTTGACTTTGGATTCTAGCCTTGAGAATTGTGAGAAAATAAATTTCTGTTGCTTATGCCTCCCAGTTTGTGGTGTTACTCCGTTACGGCAGCCTGAACAGATTAATACAATGGGTGAAAGGTTTTATTTGGAGAATGAAGAGGATTTTTTTTAAAGGCAGCAAAAGTGACCCAGGAAATTCCAGACTACTCTGAATCTGGCACCAACAAACGGTCTACCCTTTCTTTCAAAGCCAGAAGGTATGTTCTTCAGAGGAGCAATCCACCTCTAAACAACTTCTTTCATATCTTAGATATTCTAGTTGTCAGCCTCTTCAAATGAAAAACTAACTTCTAGGGAAAAACGAACAGTAGCATAATATTAGGCAGTATGAATACTTACCCAGGCCTAAACACAGAGTAACGATCAAAATGTAATTCTTCAACCCTAGCTTCCACTTCTCCCTGTTAATAAAAACCACTGGTATTTAATCAAGAAGACCAATTTACTATAATATAAGGGAATAACTTGGGGTTTTGAAGATAATCTGCTTCTGCGGGTCTCAATAATTGTAAATATCCTTACCTAGAATTTTAGATTCTGGGAAGCTAAGGAAGAGATCGTTTGTCCTGATAGGCAGTAGAGAGTTTAAAAAGATGCCCGGAATGAGAGGATGGCTGCCTAGTCAGTCCGGCTTCTCATGCGACTGATTTTAAAACAGATCCAGAGAGTAAGTAACACGTTAGGAGCTCAACCATCAATGAATAACCTCCCCTTAGTCTAGAATTAATGTTGCAGGCTGATGAACGTCAACCTTTTTTGGTTTCTAGGTATTTCCAGTGGGTCAGAAGATGCACAGACTCTCTCTATTACTGTCTTCCTAACAAATCCCATCAAATTTTAAGAGACGGTGAGATTACATCTATACAATGGCTTTAAATTAAATTTGTTAAACAAACCATGAATTTTCATGTAAGGCATCTCTAAGAACAGAAATGCCAGAGGAGCTCAGGCCACAGGGACATCCGAAGGCCTTGTGAATTCAGTGGCACACTCCCCTTTCTTGGCCTGTTCATACCATTCATTTGGCGCCTCACCTGACACATCACATCATCTTGGGTAGCTTTTTAAAAAACGTATTAAAATGTTCATAGCAGCAATGGCCACAATCGCCAAACTGTGGAAAGAGCCAAGATGCCCTTCAACAGATGAATGGATAAAGAAGATATGGTCCATATATACAATGGAATATTATGCCTCCATCAGAAAGGATGAATACCCAACTTTTATATCAATATGGACGGGACTGGAAGAGATTATGCTGAGTGAAAAAAGTCAAGCAGAGAGAGTTATCACATGGTTTCACTTACGTGTGGAGCATAAGGAAAAACATGGAGGACGTTGGGAGAAGGAAAGGAAGGGTGAATGGGGGGAAATCGGAGGGGGAGATGAACCATGAGAGACTGTGGACTCTGAAAAACAAACTGAAGGTTTTGAGGGGAGGAGGTGGGGGGTTGGGTGAGCCTGGTGGTGGGTACTGAGGAGGGCACATATTGCATGGAGCACTGGGTGTGGTGCATGAACAATGAATCTTGGATCACTGAAAAAATAAAATTTAAAAAAAAAACTTATTAAAAATTAATGCTTTTTAGTATATTTACAGAGTCATGCCACCTTCACCACAATCTAAGTTTAGAATTATTTCTTCACCCCTCCTGCAAAGAACCCTACGCCAGCTAGCACTCACTCCCGTTCCCTCCCCTCAAGCCCTAGCCAACCATTAATCTTTCTGTCTCTATTGATTTGCCTATTCTAGATATTTCAGATACATACAATTCTACAAGTTGTGGCCTTTTGTGACTGGCCTCTTTAGCGTAATGTTTTCAAGGTTCACCTATCTTATAGAATGTATCATGCCTTTTTACAGGTGACTAATATTCTTTTCTATGTATATACATCCATTTTATTCATCCATTTATCAGCTGATGGATATTTGGGTTGTTTCTACTCTGGCTATTGTGAATAATGCTGCCACGACCATTCATATACCAGTGCTTATGTGGACAAATGTCTTAGCTTTTATGAAGATATGTTTTGTCTCTCTTAGCAGGGTGCATAGAAGAGTTAACATAGCAAGCTGAGACTCTGTTACCTTAGAAAGGCCTGCATGCAAGGTGAGCTCTGGCTTGTGTCTGGGAACTTGGATTTCAGGAGTGTCCCTGTCATTATCTAACTGATAGGGTGGTTTACAGTGCCTAAACTACTTGTACAAACCCTGTGGCTTTTGCTGAACACTTGCTTTCCTTCTGGAAGTTTATAATTTTTTTTCTACACTTAGGGTGCCAATGTGATTGACCCCATTGAAACTCTAAACTCTGGTGCTCACGTGAATTTCTCTCATTTTCTCAACACTCATTGCTGAAGAAATTAAGCATTTGTGACTCTACTGAGAGAAGACTCTTGGAAGCTCATACCCATTTCCTCTGGACTTCACTCGATGCACTCCTTCCCTTTACTGACTTTGCTTCATAGCCTTTCATTATAATAAATCATTGCTGTGAATATAACTATATGCTGCATCTTGTGAGACCTTCTATTAAATTACCAAACTTGGGGCTAGCCTTGGGGAATCCCCAAACAAGCGGATTAGAGTTACCTTGAGGGCAAGAGCCATACCCACTACCAAAATATCATCTACTCTGAAAAAGTTTAAGAATCACTGCCTCAAAAAAAAAAAAAAAAAAAAAAAAAAATCACTGCCTCAAAGTCTCTTCTTTTTTTTTTTTCAGTCTCTTCTAATACTAAGCTTCAAAAAAAATCACTGCCTCAAAGTCTCTTCTTTTTTTTTTTTTTTCAGTCTCTTCTAATACTAAGATTCCATGCTGCTCTTCAAGACTAGAGCTGTCGCAACTCATTTCATGATTTCCAGATAATCAACACAGGGAAAGACGCTGGAAATTATCTGTCAAAGCACTCCTGTTTACTAAATATATCCGTGCAACAAAAAGTCCCTGCCGCCAAGTGCATAATATAGTGCATTTCTGTATTATTTAGCATTTTACATTATTTAGTATTGCCAATTAGCCAGGGTTCTCCAAAGTATATGAAAGAAAGAAGTGTGCACAAACCTTAACTTGCAGGTATAAAAAATTGCTTGACTTATCAGCTCCCTTAGAGGACAGCAAGTTAAAATGTTTGCACCCTCCAGCTTTTGCCAGCTCTGCAGACTTGAGGACATAATCTCTATCGACTCGAACAAATCCTTCCTGAGGGGGAAAAGGATGTGAGTTATTTCCAAAAAGCTGTGAGTTCATCTTAAAGATTACCACTCAGGTTGGGTGACAGGCTGGGAGGCCTGCGGGGGAATGGAGATCTAAATAAAATGCATCCAAGCATAGGCCCCGGGAACAGCTCCAAGTGTGATCCTCAGGACAGACGGACCAGCTGCGGCAGCAAGGCCAGTGAAATAACAACAGTGACATTGAGACACAGACACCAAACAAATCTGCAAGGAACAAAAGGAACAATAAGACCAGGCTAAGAAACGGCTTGAAGTCACACATTTCTTTGTCTTTTAGTAACTTTCCAATTCTCAATTTTCTCTGTGTCAACTCTAATGGCCGGAGGTCTTGGGGCATAGCTGAGAACTCTCTCCAGGCACTATCAGAACAAAGTCTATATAATTTCCCATTTTTGTGTATGTTTTACAACATACTTCATATACCAGTAAAGAGTGAATCCTCACATGTTTTTTTACTGATAGGTATATAATTAAGAATGTTTAGGGACCCCTGGTCTAGACTCGGTCCAGTGAGTGCAGTGGTAGGGTCTTTCTTCTTAATTCATATGTCAGCATCAGTGTATGCCCGGCACATGATAGGTAATCTAAAAACATTTGAATGAATGAATAAAAGTCCAATGAAAGCAGAGAAATGGCAAATCCAATTAGAGAGAGAGAGAGAGGCCTAATGGATAAGGCACTGGCCTCCTAGAGAGAGAGAGAGAGAGAGGAAAAAAAAAAAAAAAAAGAACTAAGTGGCAGTAAATAGCAGGAGGGGAAGACTGGTGCAAACAGTAGAATGTAAACTCACCTCCAGGGCCTAATGGAAGGGCACATGCCTGTACCCAGACAAGGCAGTGCCGGAAGCAACAGCTTCTCAGGACCACCAGCAATGCTGGCATCCTCGAACTCCAGAGCGCTGGAGAGGAGTCTAAAGCCTAGTGAACTTTAGACCCACAACTACATAATGAGGTTTTCTACAATGATGATTCCAAATCGGAAGACTACATTACCACCCTAATGATTTTTTTTTTAGTTAAAAATTTGCCCTAGAGTACATATTGACCCTAAATGTTTTATTCTGTAAGGAGACGTGGGTCTTGCAACTCAGGAAACATCATATCCAACCCCTTCATTGGGAGATGTGAAAACAAGGGCCAGTGATCTGGTGAACGTCTGGTAAGAAGAGAAAGCTGAGAGCGGAATACATATTCTTGCCTCTGAGCTGTGCTCTTCATTGTCCCATCTTCCTTCTCATCTCACACTGCCTGCAGCTAAAGAAAAGGACTCATTCGTAACTGGGGTGGCCCCACAAAGATGTCTGTGTGCTGATCCTCATACCTGTGAATACGTCAGGTTATACGGCAAAGGGGAATTCAGGCTGCAGGGAATATTAAGCTTGCTAGTCAGCTGATCTTAAAATAAGATTATTCTACATTATCCAACTGGGCCCAAGGTAATCAAAAGAGTCCTTAAAGGTGGAAAAGGGAAGCAGAAGAGAAGGGATGAGCTATGCAGTGTGAGGAGTACTCAGTCTCCTGTTCCCGCCCTGAAGATGGAGTAACAAAATAGATTCGTCCCCCCAGAGCCTCCAGAAGGGAACACAGCCCTGTTGGCCCCTTGATTTTATCCCAGTGAAATCCATGTTGCATTTCTAACGTATAGAACTGTAAGATGATACATTTATGTTGTTTTAATCCACTAAAGCTGAGGCAATTTGTTACAGCAGAGGTAGGAAACTAATACACATTACAATTTTAAAACAACAGGCCCAAACTTTTTCAGATTTGTATGGAGGTCAGTCATAGAAGGAAAGTACACATATTATAAGTATAGAGCTCGGTGACTTTTCATCAGCTGAACACCCTCTGCAGCCAACCCCCAGATCAAGAACTAGAATGTCACCCTTACCCCCAAAGCCTCTCCTGTCCTCCTCTGTCAGCCGGGACAGGACATTTTTAAACACGCCCACCACCTGCAGGGCACTGTTAGGTCTCACCTGACGTAACATAAACGTCACTGGTCACCACATCCCCCCCAGCTCCTTCCGTGTTGTACACGTGCATGTTCGAGCCTCACGACAGACTCGCCTACACACTGACGCCAACTCACGATGCTGCACTTACACCTGTGTGAAGCAAACCGCCTTTACTGCCCCGCCCCGCAGACAGGGACCTGAAGCTCCTCACAGCCATTCTCCGAACTGAGATTTTACATGTGCTGAAGGAATCCCCAAACTCTGATTTCGAGAACAGGTCTGTTATTCACAATGCAATCACAGCGTTGACTAGTGAAATCAATTCCTTTTCATTGTTGCTGCTGTTTTAGCCCTATTTCTTGGAAGCGTCATCATAGTTGTCTCTGTTAAAATGCTCTTTTTCTTTCATCAGCTTCTTTAAAAATAAAGGAAAGATTCAGCCAATCACAAGTCCCTGGACCGACGCTGTCTCTCTCGCTTAATCCAGGGCCAGTAAAGGGATAATTTGATTAAACTGAGACCCTAATTTATTTGGCTTTAGTTCTGGATCAACCTCTTCTTAATAGAGTCCTGCCATCTCCAATTGTTTGATGAAAATTAAAGTGACATAAATGCCATGGGACTTTTTCAATCTGATTAGTCAGCTAAAGCACATCAATACCACCCTAGCCATCAGACTCTAGCGTCCTTCCTTTCACGGGCCTGGCTAACAACTGACAACCGTTCCGTGAAGGACGAGCACCCACGCTGCTGCATAGACCCCCACACTTGGCCCGTCATCCCCGTTCAATGGGCCCTGTTGACAAGGTGCCCATACCTTTCTCCACTGCTGTTCTCTGGACAAAGCTAAATATTGTTTTATTAGCAATCAATGGCTGTTAATCCAAAATGATTTCACAAATCCTCTGAGCCCCCAAGCTGATTATAAATATGCATTTTTCCAAGCCCACAATTTTTGAATTTCACTTCCCCCACCCTGATGCGTGGCCTTTTAGCTGGTGAATGAAACTCAAAAGCAGAGGGGTCAACGGCTTTCAAGGACTTAGAAACCAAACTTAAATGTGGATCCTCGTGACAGACTTGGAGATACCAACACACACTAATTTTCTCTGCAGTGAGGAAGATTCCATTTAGAGATAGAAGGAAGCTGTCTTTAAATCTTATTAACATCCTTTCTTGTTCTCTAGCGGTGCAAAAAAAAAAAAAAAAAAAAGAAAAGAAAAAGAAAAAACAAGCTAAAACAAGCTACTTCATAACCCATAAACACAGTTTTCATGTGTTTTCCCAGAAAAACCATATTTAGTTTCCCTAACCATATGGCAGGAGAAAAGACATCTCTTCTGAGAGCATTACATCCATTCTGTTACAGTGTCTTTATGATTCTATAATCAGTGTATCTTACTTTAAGCCAGAAATCAGAGTTCCTTCTAGAAAAAGGAATTGATTAAATAAGTTCCCACTATAAATTTCCTCTCCCAGCACCCACTCAAAAGAATAAGCACGATGTAATACGACTCGGCAGGATCGTCACAGGCTCCACACACATTAAGGGAGATAAATTCTTCAATTACTCTTTAAATCTTATTAAAATCCAGAGCTACAAAGTATTTCTTCTAATCTTCTTTACACATGCCTGAAAACTAGGAACACGGCAGCTTATGAACAACTTCTCCTAACAAGGTATTTCAGCACTGACAGGCATGTCCGGAGAGCACACCAAAATGACTCAACGTCCGGGGCTTCCTTCTCCAACAAGGGAGGTTCTGTCATTCTGTAAAGGGGTGCACTTAGCCACATTCCTGCTTCAGATTCTTTCTGCTTTACTCTCATTTCAATGCAGCCCTATAAATTAGACTAGAAGACAGAGATGCGGACAAACAACAAATGGTATGATCCGAGACCCCGTTCGTTGGTGTTTCTGGAGGGCATCTCTCTCTTTGATGTACAGTGGTAGAACCAAGATCTTGGTTAGAGAAAAAGCTCTGGATAGAAAAAGAAAATCAAACAGATAACTGAGATTCTTGAGTCCATCTCTACATTCTCACAAAATGTTTCCAAGTGGGGTCTTCTTTTCTCTGGGTGATGGAAGTCAAAGAATTCTCCAGACTAAAGAGGTCTCAGCGGCCACCTCCTTCTCAGTATCGACAAGGAGGCACCGGCCCATGGGAGCAACCCAGCACACCCAAGGTCCCATGGCTATTTGGTATCCAAACAGAGCCTCAAGCCACTGAGGGCCCTATGACTTCACAAGCCCCCTTCTAGACATCGAATCAAATGGTACACATTACAAAAGGAGGCAGCAAGCTTTTCCCACAAAGATGGGAGAGCAAACCCTTTCAGATTTGCAGGCTTCTGCTACAGTGACACGGCTCTACCATCATGGTACAACAGCGGCCACGGATAATACATAAAGTAACGAGAGCAGCTGTGTTCCAATAAAACTTTATTTATCGATACTGAAATTGGAATTTCCTATATTTTCACATGTCATGACATATTATTCCCCTTTTGACATTTTTTAGCCATTTAAAAATATAAAAACATTCTTAGCTCAATGGGCTATCCAAAAACAGGTGGGCTGTATGTGGCCCACAGCCTTGGTCTGCAAGCCACTGGATTAGAAGGATGTTTCATTAGAATCAGAAGCCAGAAGACTCTAACGATGCCTCATAAATGTTACAACAGCTGCTTTAATCACTTTATCAGCATTGTCCATTCAACAGAATCCAAGAACCTGGACCATGAGGAAGCCAATGGAGAGGCGAAACCTTATGACACCACCTCGAACTCACTGGCCCATCCTTCTCCGAATACAAATAAGCGTAAAACGCTATTCTCAGTGATATCTGCAAGTTTCTGCACTACACCCCAGGCCAATGTAGATCTGGTTTCAAAAGGTATTGCAACCTTCACTAGCACACAAGTTGCTTCTTAAAGCCAGGTGAAGGCCATCTGGGACTCCTGTACCTAGAAAAGCAGCAGGAGAGGAAGACTAACACACCCTAATGCCTTGTGAAAGCAGCTCCAACAAGAGGAGGGTTGGCTGCGTCTGAATCTCCCAAGATGCTACAAATAGTTGCCAAGCTTCCAGCCTTGGAGATTCTGACCCAGTAGATCTGGACTGGGGCCAAGTAAGGAAACCACTACACGGACTGGACAACTGGGGCCTGTGAGTGTGAAAAAGGAGATCAGCATCTAACACGACTTAAAGAAACGGTTTTCCAAACAACTGAAAAGGCTAACAGACCTATCCCTACACCAGTTTCAGGGGAGATCTGAGTAGACTGAATTTTATGGGTTGTAATGTTTCCTCAAAACTCCCATGTTGAAGTCATGACCTCCAGTACCTCAGAATGTGACCTTATTTGGCAACGGGATCATTGCTGATGTTATTAAGTTAAGGTGAAGTCAGACTGAGTAGGGTGGTTCTTAATCTACTTGGCCTTGTGCTGTTGTAAAAAGGAGAAATTTGGACATAGCCACACATACTCAAGAAAAACACTCAATGAAGAGGCACAGAGGGAAGGAGGTCATCTGTGAGTCAAGATGGGATTGGGAGGGAGACAAACCAGAAGAGACTCTAATCTCACGAAACAAACTGAGGGTTGCTGGTGGGTGTGGGGGAGGGAAAGGGTGGCTGGGTTATGGATATTGGGGAGGGTATGTGCTATGGTGAGTGCTATGATATGTGTAAGCCTGATGATTCACAGACCTGTACCCCCGGGACAAATAATACATTATATGTTAATTAAAAAAAAAAAAAAAAACGGAAAACAAACTGGCAGTTGCCAAAGGGGAGGTAGAAAAGGGGATGGGTGAAATAGATAAAGGGAATTAAGAGTGCACTTCAACTAATGAGCACTGAGAAATGTATAGAATTGTTGAATCGTTAAAGTGTACACCGGACTACCCTAACACTGTACGTTAATTATACTTGAATTAATAAATTTACATAAATTAAAAAAAAAAGAGAAGCCTGGAAGTTCCTTCCCTCCCAGTCCCCAGGGGAACCAAACCTGCCAACACCTTGATCTCAGACTTCTAGCCCCCAGAGCTGTAAGACACTAAACTCCTGCTGTTTAAGCCACCCTGGGTATGGTGCTTTGTTAAAAGCACCTTGGCAAATTCACACACTGAAGATCATACAGAAACAAGATGGCAACTCAGAGGGTGTCAATAATGAGACAGAAACTCTAAATTTCTTGAAGTTTCTCTACTGGAAAGTCCTATCGGTAAGGAAAACTGGGGGATGTTGCAGTTACAAAACAGCTCCAGAAGGACACCAGGCTCGTACCAGCTTCTCGGTATCTACCTGAAGAGCTCTTTCTCTGTAGACAGGGATGCCGACCTAGAATACCAGGTAGGGTGAGCTTGGACATCCACAATTCCCCATCAAACAACTATTACTACCTAGCCACCTGTGAACCGTGACGTCTTTTAAACTGCCTAACATTATCACAACCTCCAAATTTTATATCGCATTCAATCTAAATTAGCATCAAAATTTTTTTTTTTTTTTGCATCAAATTTTTTTTAAAAAGACTTTCTGGAGGAAATGTCAGCTTACTTTCTGTCACTATCCTCTTGAATCATTTACACCCCAACTCCTTTCTGAGCTTATGTTCGGCTTACTAGTTTTTTCCTCTTGCTTACCCATTAATCCTTTTATCTTTTCAAACTGATTTTGGAAAACAAACTGATTTTGGAGCCTGAGGGGTGGGGAACCAACTCCATCTAAAAAAAATAGTCTGGAGAGAGAAGACATCCAATTCCTCTGATTAAAATTGCTTTACACAATTTCAATGCAACAAGCAAATTAGACTCTTTCTTGGAGCACCCTATAATGAGATTTGCCTTATGTCATAAAAATCAACTGCTCTATGCCTAATGCAGTGGTTTTATTTTGCTGAGTCACCGCCAAAATCAGGTTGGCACTTGAGACAGTTCAACCTGCGGTGCACTAGAACAAAAGTTTTTCAAAGCTTTTTAGAGGGCACACTGCTTGTGACTGTCCCTGGGACAGAAATGACTGTACTAGCTGCTGAGCAGGAAAACGACCCTTTCTAGGAGACACAATGTGCCAATTCCTGGGACAGTAAACTTCTCTATAATCCAGACTTCCCAGCACAGAGCTCAAAACCCAGCTGGGTTCCAAAGTGGACATGACAGAACTGCAGGAGACTTGGAAATACATCCCTACCAAAAGCATAAATAGAATTATTCTTTGGATCACCAATAGGGCCAGAGAAATACATCTGAGCTGAACTCCTTAGCTGGTATAAACCAATAGTTCTTAACCACTGCCCTCCTAATGATTCTGATACATGGGCCTGTTTATAAATCTATGATAAGGCCCCAAAGCAGCATCACGGTCCTGCATATTTAATAGACACATTTAGGGGCACCTATGTGGCTCAGTCGGTTAAGCATCCAACTCTTGATTTCGACTCAGGTCATGATCTCAGGGTTGTGAGATTGAGCCCCACTTGAGGCTCTGCACTGGGCATGGAGCCCGTTTGGGATTCTCTCCCTCTCTCTCTGGCGCTCCCATCTCCCTCCTCCCCCACTTTCACTCTTGCGCTCTCTAAAAAAATTAATAAATAAATAAACACATTTAGCTCCAACAATCTTCTGCCAGAGGACTAAACTATAGTCAAGGTATAAATTAAGATGTATTAAAACTTGCTGAGGATCTACGTAGTAAGCAATGACTTTTAACTAGATAGTAACCTAGGACTTCTGGACAGAGGTCGATGCGATTTAGAATACCATTAAAAAGAAGATAAAACGTGGATTAGAACAGTTCTGCGTCAGTTAGGGCTGAATCACCACTGGAGCTGAATCACCACTGAAAGCTGAGTCATCGCTAAAGGGTGACTGAATCGTGCCTCTGTTCTGATGCTCTGTATCTTAAGTTTAAAACTTGGCATGAAAATAGCTTGAAGTAAATCATTCATTTGAGAGAGAACGCTTTAAGTTTAAAACATTTATAAGAAAAAAAAAAAGAAAAAGCTTATTGCTAACAGCATGAGCCAGTTACTTTTACTCAGACATAATGGTTTGCCTTAGTCAGGGGATGGAGTGACAGCAGTATTTGTAAGAGGCAAGACCTTGTGAATATTTATGATGTCTCCAGCACGAAGGCCTGATCTCAAGGACTACTTTGAAAGAATGATGAATTTATCAGTACTAATCAAAGCATAGCAAAGGCTATGGCAGTATATGAAATCATAAATGATAAGAGCTTATTACATGTAAGCACTACAGATGTAAAGAAAAAGAGTAAGCAAGAAAGGATCGTTGACATTACCAGTCAGCGAAAGGGAAAGGGGTCTCTGTCTTCCTTACCGCCCCAGCTTTTTTTCTGGTGGTGCCCAGGCAACAAAATCCAACATCATGACCTTGAAAGGCAGAAGCGTAGTCGTCCAACTTTTCAAAGTCCACCACTTCTTGATTCTAGACAACAAGGACACAGCTGTATATAACTTGATGTTATTAACAAAGAGAGAAAAAAAAATACTCCTCTAGGTTTAAAGAATAAATTACAGAACATTACTGAAGAGGCTGCCCATTTATCTCATCAAACTTTGCAAGCTCTTTGCTCTGGCATCTCTTTCTCCTGCCATTCTTCTTCTACCTTTTCTATGTTAGTCTATTTAGTAGGGCAGATTCCTAGGGCATGAGAATCACAATTCCACATAGTGCTTATTTTATCTAGTAAGAAACCTCTGATAGAGCTAGAGTGGCACTGGTGCAGAGTGGTAAAAACTGGGGCATTAGATACTAAGCATGGATACACTTAATAATTTACACAATATTGATAAGGTACTGAGTAGTTTTTAAGACCTATGAGCAAGCAACTGTTACAGGTACTATTTACCAAATGGATACTTTGCTGGGGGACAAACCAAGTTTTATAATATAATTCAATAGAAATTAAATTAAAGAAAATCCATAATCATAGTATATAAATTTTTTGCAAGCTCATTTTTTTCCCACTAAAAAACAATTAATCTAAATTCAAAATCAACAATGCACTTGCATGTCCATGGTACACATAACTGGACTATAAGTGATTCAGATCTCTAAAGTCAGGAATTATAATTTTCTCTCTGTAAAAATAAAAGACCTGTCTATACTACCAGGAAGGACACCAGTGAAGTACAATGTCAGGGCAAGGAATGGTGTTTGGAATCTCAAAGACCTAGGTTCCACTCTTGAGCCTGCTACTTACTAAGCATGTAATTTTGGCAAGTTATATGCCTGTTTTTCCAGCAATAAAATGGGAATGATAATCTTTCTTTCAGTCCAATTCATGAATGACCCATGTTAGAATCAACCAGTGAGTGCTTAATAAAAAGGCATATTCCTAGGTGTCACACCAATACTTCTGAAGCAGAAAATGCACTTTTAATAAGCACCCTAAGTAATTCTTGTGCTCATTCAGTTTTAAGAACCTCCCATGTAGGGATGCCTGGGTGGCTCAGTCAGTTAAGGGTCCATCTCATCTCTTGTTTATGGCTGAGGTCATGATCTCAGGATGGTGAGATCAAGCCCAGTCCGGGGAGGGGGGGGTAGGGAGTCTGCTTCTCCCTCTCCTTTTGCCCCTCCTCCTGCTCATGCACTCTGCCACTCACTCTCTCTCTAAAACAAATAAATCGTTTTTTTAGATATATTTTTTCAATATTTTATTTATTTATTTGACAGAGAGAGAGATCACAAGTAGGCAGAGGCAGGCAGAGAGAGAGAGGGAAGCAGGCTCCCCGCTGAGCAGAGAGCTCGATGTGGAGCTCAATCCCAGGACCCTGAGATCATGACCTGAGCCAAAGGCAGAGGCTTTAACCCGCTGAGCCACCCAGGCGCCCCACAAATAAATAAATCTTAAAAAAAAAAAAAAAGAACCTCCATGTAACCTCATAAATTTGTTGTGAAACTTAAAAAAGACAGATTGAGAAGTTCTCATCATCCGGGAGTTCAAATAAAATGTAGTTTTCCTTCCATACCATCAGCTCTTTCAAAAGGATTTTTCTGGCACTGTGAGCACGCTGAAGAAAAATATGTTCCCATTAAGGGCATAAGCAAAAGATGTGCCACCAAAACTCAATTATCAGAGCACAGAACCCAATATCAGTTTCTAATAACCAGAGGTATTTGACACACTCCATGAAGCCAGACTGTGAAGACCACATATGAACTAAGTCTGAGCAAAGATGTCCATTTTAAACAGAAAAGTCCTGGTGGACTCAGAATAGTTGTAAAATTACCTGACCATGGACCTATAGGGGTTCAGAACATTTATTTGTGAGACCACTTGTTATTTGGGATGTTCCACCTGTGAAGCCTGTGGGACCAACTTCTATAGCTTAATTTACTGTATTTCACAACTCTCTTTACATGGGGAAAGGAATCTCCACAAAGCTCAGACTTCAAATATTTAAGGGAAGTCTGGCATATCATTTTGTTAACCATGAAAGTGTGACAATGAAGAGAATATTCCACTTACAAAGCTGCAGCCCCGAGAAGTTAGGCAGGGCAATTCTTGCAGGTGAATAATCTCGCCTTTATTGCCATAGACTTTGCCTGCAATTTACTGACATTAATACTGAGTGGACAGGTAAATAAAACAAGCAAAAATGGTTGAGAAAATGGTCGCAGGTTACCGGACTGTCTCTAGAACCCAGCTTGAACGGCCCTGAAAGCTGGCTCTTCTCTGTCTTCCGAGCCCTCATTACAAGCCAGGCGGGCCTTATGGGGTCTAGATGGAGAGAAGGGCTTTGCCCAAGGTCATACAGTGAGTGGGGAGGCCAATCTGCGCCTGCAATCAGGACTCCAGCTTCCAGGAGGGGCTCTGACAGACCATTCTCCACCACACTGTGATCACCTCTCCTCCACCACCGGCTGAGAAATGTTCAGCCTTTAGGCATGAATATTTATGTTCACTCCGAAGAATCGCTACTGTTACATTTTTGAGTCCCAGCTCAAATACCCACCACATTTTTACAAGCGTCTTCATCGAAGGTGAGCTTTCTCCGGCCAATGAGCGTGACTTTGGAAAACAGGCTTTGTTCCAAGATTTCTTTTAAGAGCACTCTGCCGGTTTCTCCGCTCGCGCCCAGAATAAAAACAGATTTATTTTGCATCCTGAAGTCTTCCCGAAGCTTCGGCAGTGCCTCAGTCTCCGCCATGCTGCAGAAATAACATCGATAGCTGCTGGTCTTGGGATGTTTAAGGGATGGCCCTTCCTTATCCGGGGTAACAGTGGCGGTTTATTTGCTCTGGAAAAAGGTATGTTATTCTCCGCAGTCTGGGCCCAGGGGAAAGTGCTGAATCACCTGCAGGGCGTGGCACCCTGGCCAACGACCGCACCTGAGCCAATCTACACCTCCGAAGGGACCCTAACACGATAATGCGCCCAGGTGCCATGGCACCCAAAGGCCTCGTTCCCATCGGTACTCCGGGTTCCAACCTCTCCTTCCTCCGCCCACTGGGGTACGAGGGCCCAGCTCAGTCCCCTGCGCGGAGGGGTTACCTGGAGCCAGTCCCCGACCCCGCGTCCTCAAGCCGCAGCAGGAGCAGGGCGGCGACCAGTGCCACCGCCACAGCCGCCACCGCCGCCGCGCTCAGCGCCGCGGGCCCGGCTGTCCGGGCTTCACCCCTTCCCTGCGGTTCTTCGACCCCTCGCCCCATTCGGCGAGTGCCCCTCCCAGGCGCGCCCGGGGGTCGCAAGCCGCAGAGCCCGCGCCTACCCGATTACGTCTTCCGGTGACTTCGCGGCGCCTCTGCCCCGCCCCGCCCAGCGGGGAGGGGCCTGGAGGAGGGCGGGGGGCGGACGGGTGTCTGGGCGCAGGGCCAGGCCGGCCACGAACACGTGCGCAGCGCCAGGAGGTGTCGCAAGCTTGGAGACCGATCCCTGAACGTCAGCAATCGCGAGCACCCTCTTTCCGCGCTTCGTGTCACCACCCAGGCTAAGCTCGCCCTTATCCATGGCCTCAGCCAACAGACTGGACCTTCGTTGGTCTGTTTCTAAAGCATGTCATTTCAGTTGTGTATTGGACATCTCTGTCTCAAGTTCAGCACGTCAAAACCTTAACCTTTGCCACCCAACCACCCCAAACAGAAATGAAACAAACCTACTCCTTGCCTCTCTTGGGTCTCACTGTGCCTATGCATTCTCACACTCCTCACCCCTCCCTCCTCTCTCAAGTCAGAAATTTGGGCTGTCCCCTTGGACTCCTTTTCCTGGCTTTTCCACAGCCCATTTTAATCAAGTCCTGTCGTATCTGCCTTTCAGATACTTCTCTTGTGTAAGCCTTACTCTCACCATAGCTCACCAGCATAACTGGTTTCCCTGCTCAGGTCCCAGGTGGCGAGCCAGGGTGATCTTCCACACCTGATCCTGTGGTTCGCTCTCCCAAGCCAGATCGGTGGTGTTTAGAACATAACAGTCTACACTGGACCAGCTCTGGATCTTGGAAGTCCTGGATAGGAGTCAGAATCACAAGTAGGAATCTGAACAACAGAGATAGATTGTGTTGTTGGTTATTTGGGGCTGCCCAGCACTCAAATTCTATCCCTATTTTTGGGAATTCCAAAATAAGAGGGAGGCAGGACCCCACCTCCCACTCTAGAAGCCAAGTGAAAGCTTTGTTCCCTCACCCAACTCCTTGTAAATTGTTGTATGTAGGTGAGACTTGGGCTCAGCTCATCAGACACTGCCATCCAGGTTTTTCGCTTTTGGGGGAGTAATAAGTAGTTGCAGTGGAAGCCTGAGATAGGGTTTAGTTTGGCGGGACAAAGGTATAGGATAAGGGCATCCCCCTGATCTGTCAGCCAACTGATGGTGTGATCGGTTCTGTGTTTTGTCTCCTTAATTCCTGACTATTTTCAGAGCCTGTTCTTTATAGTTTGTTATTCTTCCAAAAATTTTGTTTCCTGCTTAAATTGACCAGAGCTACTTTCTCTTGCTTGCAATAAAAAATCTTGAATGATACAGAGTGATTTGTTCCCCACTGGCCTGTCACGGTGCTTAGACCCCTCCCTTTGAGTCCCTACAGCTTTTCTACTAAAATGCAACTTAAAATCTTGTCAGCTAGCCCTGTCTCAAGAATTCATTCATCAAATCTGTTGCAGAGATTATTAACTTTCCTCTAGTGTCCACTCTTCCCTTCTTCCTTTTTTTTTTCCAGTTGTGGCATAATTGCTATACAATAAAACACACCCGTCCTAACGATTCGGTTCCATGATTTTAGACAATTGTGTATAAACCTAAGTAACCCAACTAAAACAACATATAGAACATTTCGGTCATCCTGGAATACCTTCATTCCTCTTTCTAGGCAATCCCTTCCCATCCCAGAAGCAACCGCTTTCTGATCTATTAATACAGATTAGTTTTGTCTGTTACAGAACTTCATTCAATAAAACCATACAGCATATACTCTTTGGTGCCTCAAGTTTTTCTGCTCAACATAATGCTTTTAAGAATCATCCGTATTGTTTGTAGGACTACATTATGACCTTCAAAGGCCCTAGTGACCTAATGAGCCCCTTTCTTAATAAAAAATAAAGTTATATAACACAGTTATATCTGTGTTACTAGAAAAACAAATATGTCTATATTAATTAACATATTAATAAAATGTTTTCTTCAGGCTTAAAGTTCATTTTTTCCTCCTGATTTTAAAGAAACTGGAACATTCTCCTGGGCCTGGGCACTGTGCCTGCTGTGCCAAATGGGTTAGCCAGCCCTGGTTGTTTCATGTATCAGTACTTTGTTCCTCTGTATTGCTGAGTGGCATTCCATTGTATGAATATCCCACAACATGTTGCAGCATTCTCCTCTTGATGGACACTTGATTTGTTTCCTGATTTTGGCTATTATGAATAAGGCTCCTATGAACATTCTTGTACCAGTCTTTCTGTAGACATATGTTTTCATTACTGTTAGGTAAATACCTAGGAGAGGAATGGCCAAAGAGTTCACTCGGATGAACGTACCATTTTAGTCTCCTACCCAGTTGGTATCATCGATCTTTTTAATTTTAGTCATTTAGTGAATGTTAAATGATTAAATGGCTCCCCGTCTTTCTTTTAGCAATAGAGTCCCAAGTGATATGTGACCGCATGGCTGTCCATTTAGATTTTGTATTTCCCAGTATCATTTGCAAGTCAATGCGACCATGTGACAATGTTTTAGCCGATGAGCGGCAAGCAGAGATAATATGTCCCTGTTTGAATCACATTTTATTTTATTTATTTTTGCATTTTTAAAAGATTTATTTTTTTTATTTGACAGAGAAAGCATGACCTGGTGCAGGGGCAGGAGAGGGAGAGAAAGAATCCTCAAGCAGACTCCCTGCTGAAGATGGAGCTGGTCCTGGGGTTTGATCCCACAACCCTGAGATCGTGACCTGAGCCGAAATTAAGAGCTGAGGCCTAACCGACTGAGCCACCCAGGCGCCCCTTGAATCACATCTTAAGAAGGAAATTACCTGCTTTCCCTTCACTTTCCCTTTCCTCCTATCATTAGGCCAGAACATGAATGTGGTACATTCTGAGCCAGTGAGCCAGCTCTGACTACGGGAAGAAAAATACCCTAGGTGATGGCAGAGCAAGAAGTTAGAATCTGAGTCCCTGGATGACTTCCTAGAACAGAGACACTTACCTACCCTGGACTGTCGGCCTTCCTGTGGGCAGTGGGAGAGAAGTAAACGTCTGTCATGCTGGAGCCACCTTAATTTTGTTTCTGCAGCTTAGCCAGCAGTTGCCTAAAATCCTTTTAGTCAATCTTGCCAGTGGGTACTTACTGATTTTTTAATGTGAGCTAAACACTGTGCTAGGCACTATAGATTTTTCCAAGATGAATCAGATACCAGATACATTTACTCACCCGAAAAGGCAAGTCATGAATAATACTTGAGGAGCCAAATAAAAGTACTTATTAACATTCTCAAGCATCCCCAAAACCTTCATAGGGTTTTGCACATGGTAACGAGACGAGAGATGGAAACTCAGAGAAAAACAAGCCCATGACTTTTCTTCTCTGACAGTTGGCAAGCATCAAGACCCTGAGATAATGTGACATGTCCTAAGCCACAAAAGTCCATGGCAAATGGGAAGAGAAAAGCATAAGGGAAGGAGGGAAAAAGGAACATAGAAAGATCCTGGGCGAGAAGACCTATCTGGCAAGTTCAGGTTTGACATCACCCTTACTTAAATGAAGTTTGTTCACTTATCTTGGCTTCAATTTTGTTATCTGTAAAATGAGAACTGTTTTATTATGTTCATTTTGCTCTAAGGAGCAGAGACTCTCACCCATGCTAATTTGAGTAAAGATGGTGAATATTGTAAGGATACACGTATTGTGTAAGGGAGACTGAATCTCAGAGAAACCTGAAAATATGATCTGCCGTAGGATCCGGCTTCATGGAAACAGAACTGGAAGGTAGTTCTGTGTTTAGGTCAAATGGAGATTCTTTAGGATCAAGGATCAATGCATCTTCACTTTTCAGCTCTATTTTTAGTTATACCTTAATTTATACTCTTTCTGTTTGAAGCAATTGAAACACCAATTCGAAATGCTTGGAGCAAAAAAGAAAATATACTGGCTCATGCAAATGAAAAATTAGTGTGTGTGACAGCCTTGGGGATAACCTAGAGTCAGGTCTCAGCCAACAGGGCCAGGACTCAGTCCTTTTGGCTCCCTTGACTCTGGTCTCCTTCATGTTGATCTTCTCTCAGACCCCACAAGATAACCTGAAGGCTGTGAGCAGCTCCAGCCCTTCACCCTCTGTTTTAGCCAGGGTCAAAGATAGGAAAGTTAATGGCATTCCAAGTAGGTAATCTAGGGTAAGTGTACTAAATGGATGGTGTTTAAAAGATCAAAGGTGGGAGAGATGATGAGTTACCAAAACTTAGAGAGGACTATCTTACAAGAGCTGTGATCTTCAGTGGAGGACACTCCACTGGGGAGAAGTCAGGGGAATAATACCCCAAACTCTCTCTTCTCCTTCCCTTTGGTCTCCTGCTGGTACTTCTAACTGGCTGAATTCAACTAGAAGTCAAAGGGAACTTACATTGTGCAGACTAGGTTTCTCCAGGGCATAGAGCAGAGGGAAGAAATGAGGAGAGTGGATCATTCAAGACATCAAGTGCATCCTCCCAGATTCAAGTTTAACAGAAAAGGGCACAATTATAAGCAAAAGTCCCCAGCTGTGTCTCCTATTCTGATTATATCCTGACCATCACTGTGGCCAATGGAATGAAGCCTGGATGGAGGTGAGGAGGTAGAGCCCTCAAAGCAAGTAGGTCACTATTACCAGAAGAAAGGAGAATGGATGTTAAATGGCATCTAAAGTGGTCATACTTCTCCATTTGTTAATCCATTTATCCATAAATATCTATACTGGAAAATTTTTTTTTTGCAAAGGAGGGCTATACATGAATGTAGCATGACTGGGACATCTGGTTGGGCACAGAGAGTTTGGATTTGGTAGAGATAGGTTTTTTGGAAGAAAATTTTGCAGTATTCCCCTGTCACAAAACAAATGCAACCATGAATTGCATTCAACAATTTAAGTAGCTGATTTAGTATATCTATTATGTTCTTGACAGTATTTTTTTTCCCTTTTGAAAGCTGTGGGAGTGGAGAGCTCTTGGCATATGTGCCCACGTTTCCTTTCCTGCCTCCATGCTAATTTTTTTTTTTTCATTTTATAGGTGGAGAAACTGAGTCACATATCTGTTAAATATTTGATCTAAGATCATAAAGTTAAACTTTGGTGTCAGTTCAAGAACCTAGATATCCAGATCAATGACAAAATATTTAGTTATACTACTGCAATTCTAGGATCTTTTTTTATGAAAGCATAGTTCTTCTTGTTTTTAGCTGATTGTCCTATATTTGTTATATTATTCAGGTTCCCTAGCATTTTGGAGTGTATTCTGTCAGTGATCTATGTTGAGGGAATGTGGTAGGTGGGAGTGTGGCTGGTTTTGAGGGGCCAAAAAAAATCAATATGGCTGTAATGGAGGGATGAAAGCATACGACAGGGGCAGGGGAGAGGACACTGGAGAGGCAGGTGGGGTCTACACTGTACAGGACCTCCTAAGATAAATTATCATTGTGATTGTTATTTATTTTTTTTAATTTACTAAGCTTGATTTCTTACCATTGTACTTTCAATGGCTTTCTTCAATTTAAAGTGGTGGCATATTACTTTAATTACTATTAGTACATTTATTAATACTTATTACTATCAATACATTTAATACAGTATGTAAGAATGAGCAAATTTTAAAAATTTATTTAGAATTTTTAAAAATATTAAGAACAAGGGAGTGTATAGTACATGCGGGATATGACAAATTCATGAAGATAGTATTTAAATGAGTAACATTTGGAAAACACTGGTGTGCTGGGCATTTTTCATTTATTCCTTCAGATCTACTTTTCACCCTGCATCCTTTTCTGTGACCGCAGACCTGACCTCCAAGGCATGCACCATCTGATCTCCCTTGTTCTCTGGCTTCTGGTGGAATTTGGCCAGTGGGAAGCACAGGAGGGAGATGGATAGGGGGAGAAGTGTGAAATTAGGGTCTTTATCTTCCCAAATCTCTTCTTAAGGGTTGCTGTGGGTTGGCCCTCTCCTAGAGGGCACAGTTCCTGCCTGCCCACCCTCCCTTGCAGTTACGGGTACTCTCCCAGGTTTTGGTAACCACCTCCTGAAACCTGACATCACCTATTCAGACCCAAGTGTGGTAAAACCTCCCTGCTGGTGCTAGCATTGGGACACAGCACCATCCCTCGTTTGGTTTTTCTTAACCTTTCCACACCCTCGTAAATCTTCTCTTATTAAAAGCTCCTCAGTTATACCATTTGAACACACTATTATGTACTGCCAAAACTCTGACCAATGCACCAGTTACGTTGGAATTCCTGAACTTTGAAGTCAGGCAGAAGTAGATCTGAATCCTGGCCAGCCTCTTAATAGCTGTGTGGCCTTGGTCAAGTCCAAGTGGGCAAGCAAGTATCCATCAACCCAAGAAGAGTCTACCTTATGAGGTCAGGCACCACATCTATCTTAACACCATAGCCCCAGCTCTTGGGGCAGGGTTTAGTACTTAGTAGGTGCTCAAGAAAATTTTTGGTTTACATGGATTTTTCTATACCTTATATAGGAGACCTAGGAGAGAAAGAGGTCAGTTTGTCAAATACCCTTACTTTACAGATGATGCCCAAGAACGAGGCATAACTTGTGCAAGCAGTAAGCCTCAGGTGTGCTCTTTAATAGTGACAACACAGGGAAGGGTAAAAAGAGGAGAAAATATGACAAGGAACTCATGCACAAAGGTGCCCTGCCCACACCACCCCATGCCTTTGCAGAGCTCATCTCCTTCCCCACATCACACCATCTCAAAAGACAGCTCCCTTCTGAGAGGGAATGCGTTGGGTTAGCATGTCTGCTTTCCAGTAAGAAGAAGCAACACGAGGGGCACCTGGGTGGCTCAGTCGGTTAAGCCTCTGCCTTCGGCTCAGGTCATGATCCTGGGGTCCTGGGATCGAACCCCGCATCGGGCTCCCTGCTCAGCGGAGAGCCTGGTTCTCCCTCTCCCTCTGCCTGCTGCTCTGCCTACCTGTGCTCTCTCTATATCTCTGTCAAATAAATAAATAAAACCTTTAAAAGAAGAAGAAGAAGAAGAAGAAGAAGAAGAAGAAGAAGAAGAAGAAGAAGAAGCAGCAGCAGCAGCAGCAGTAACAAGAGGGAAAGCATGTTAAGGATCCGAGGGTCCCATACAGAAGACCATGAAGGGGCACCAGCCTGGAGCAGAGGGTTTATTTGAGACATTAGGCTGAATGAGTGGGGAAGCCACAGATGTCTCGAGCCCTTAAAAGTCAAGAAGAAGTGAAGGTACAGTGCACTGGTGTTCTAGGGCATCCTCCTCCTGGAGGACGTAGGGAAGAACTGTCCCTTCCTCCTTCCAGCTTCTGGTGGCTCCAGGCATTCCATGGCTGTGACTATAGTATTCTCATTCTACCTCTGTCTGTATATGGCCTTCTCCTCTGTGTCTGTGTCTTCTCTGTCTTACAAGGATAGTTGTCATTGGATCACCCAGATAATCCAAGATGATCTCATTTGGAGACTTTTAACTTAATTACATCTGTCAAGATCCTTTTTCCAAACAAAGTGACATTCACAGGGGTTAGGATGTGGACATATCTTTTGGGGGGGTGGCTACCATTCAACCCCCTACAGATGGCAAACGGGACAAATGTTAGTCAAATTTAAGCAAAAGAGTTGCTCCATGAGCTCTACTTTTAGTGGATGAAGATGAAGCCGGCAGGCAGGGGTGTACAGAGAAGGGATAAATACAGAAGAGGGCTTGTGGTTGAAGCCTTCACCAGAGTATCCCATGGGAGGAAGGTGTGGACCAGAGAATCACTGCAGGAAAGAGGAGGAAGTAATACATATGTGAGACTTCCTAAAATAACTATCATCCTTGGTTACTTAAAGTTCTGTGGAATATAGAAAGAGCAAGAATTTCAAGTTATAAGCCTCAGCTTAGACACTAACTAGCTGTACATTTGGTCAAGTCTTTAGTTGTAGTCTCCTCACCTATAAATGGGAGGATAATAGTAAAACCAGCTTACTATCCAGATTGATGGCAAAGTTCCAATTAGACGGGGCACGGGAAGGCAGTGGAGGCTAATTAACTGTATATGCCATGGGATCAGTGCATCTGGTCTAAAGTCCCAGCTCTGCCACCAGCCAGCTAAGTGACTTTCACCAAGTTCCTTAGACTTTCTATTCCTTGGCTTTCCCATCTGTAAAGTGTGAATGATAATTACTTAACTCATGGAGGTTTTGTTGGGGAGTTAAATGAGATGATGTAAATAAAGCACTTAGTATCTAGCATATGACAGGCACTGAATACATGTCTTATTACAGGGAGAAACTTTGTAAATTTTGTTTAAAAAAATCTAAGTACTATGACAGTGACTTGCCATTCTGACCACACTAAATCATCTCTTGAAGCTTCAGAAAAATGAAGATGGCTGGGTCTTGCCCTAGACCTAGAATAAAGAGCCAAAGTTTGTTTGTTTTTTTTTTCCAAGATTTTATTTATTCATTTGGGACAGAGAGAGAGCGTGAGCAGGGGGAGAGGCAGAGGAAAAGGGAGAAGCAGACTCCATGCTGAGCCGGGAGCCACACATGCAACTTGATCCCAGGACCCAGAGATCAAGACCTGAGCTAAAAGCAGACCCTTAACCATCTGAGCCACCCAGGTGCCCCAAGATCCATAGCTTTTAAAGTTTCTCAGATGAATCTGCTGCATGAAGGAGAAATTCAGCAGAACACGTTATTAGGATCCATTTCTTAATATCCATAAGGAGAACAGTCTTTACTTTAAAGAGACTACATAAGTGGCCTGAAGTATCCTGAGCTTAACTCCTCCTTTAAAAAAAAGTGTACTACTTATTACATGTCAAGTACCATTAATGACTTCTTATGTATTGACTCATTTAATACCCACAACATCCTTATGGAGCAGGAATTTTCGGTATTACAGATAAGGAAACTGAGGCACAGAGAGGTTAAGCAGCTCACCAAAAGTGAGAGCAGTCTTGCCAGATAACACACGCGACACACACTTCCCCCACATGCCTTTTATAGGCGGTGCGATTCTCTAGGAATAGGAGCCACAGAGGAAAGACTGATAAAGGAGATCACAGCCTGGGGGGACTAGAGAAACCCAGGTCACATAATATTTTACAATTCCTGACACAGGCACTGGTTACAGTAGCGTGCAGAGAGACAAAACAGAAGTGTGGTCTGTAAGGGTGTGTGCAAACTGTGTAGAAAACAAATCCAGTTTCAGTTTCACGCCTCTCCATTCCGGCCAGCAACAGCACCCTTGATTAGTTTCCGCCACAAAGCACCAGAGGGCGCCAGAGATGGCGGAAACTTTTGTTTTCCTGGGACCCCCAGTGATAGAAAATCCTCTCTGATCTTCATGTAGCAAAAAGATGCTCACTATTAGTTCTTTTGATTTTTTTTTAAATGAAATGACTATATGCATAAGTTTACTGGCTAACACTTTCGGGCGAGGTGGGTAGCTCACAAATGAAAAAACAAATAAGTAAGCCTTATTGGAGAATGCAGAAGTAAAGGAGATTGCTAGGCATGAATTAATTCATTTGTCAAACATTTATTAGCTGCTTTCTGTGTGCCTGCTGGTTAGATGCTGTCGGGGACACAAAAAGTGAACACATGATTTTCCCCTGAACTTAGCAACTTGCAAGCCAAAATTTTCAGAATGCTCTTTGGAACTCTCTTTACCCTCTTCATCTATTGACCATTAATGTCTTCAAAGGAAGTCTGTGGAAGGGATAAGCACAAAGGCCTTGGAGTAAGACAGCTGGGTTCGATTCCCAGTTCTGCCACTTTCTAGCTGTTAAGCTCCTTGTGCCCTACTTTCCTCATTCGTAAACTGAGGTGGTTACAATACCTACCTCGTTGGGTGTTGTGTGGATTCGCTGAGATAATTCTTGCAAAGTGTTTAAAATCGTGTCATATTTAAGAGCTCAGTGTCTATTCATTCTTATTCAGATACTACCCATCCTTGGGAGTCCAGCTGAAATCACAGACAGAGAGATTAGGTCCTAAGGCATTGTTTCATATAATTATGCAGGCCAATAAACTCTCTCTTGGTTCAATCACTTGCAACCGAAAGCATCCTGACTGATATGGCAGCTATATTTATTAATTCTTAAATTTGCGTCAGTTACTGTGCAAAGTACTTTCCACGTCTTTTCTGTCTTTTAATCCTAATAGCTCTACAAGGTACAGATGAGAGAGGTACTGATTTGATTCTCATTTTATAGATGAGAAAATAGTAAAAAGCATTAAGTAGCCCACCTAAGGTCACACAGCTAAAAAATAGAAGACTCAAGATCTGAAACCATTTCTAGTCCTACTCTTACAATTGATGTTCCCAGAAATGACACAAATACATGCTTTTGTAACATGTTTAGAAAGTATGACCTCAGTCATTTGAGACTCCATGTTACAGGCACACTCCCATACACTAGAACCTTCACTGACTTTTCCCTTCCCCGAGTACTGGTCAAGGTCACTATCAGAGCCCTCACATTTATCCCTCAATTACCTACTGTGCACTCCCATTTACTGTCTTACTAGAACGAACAGTCCATGAAGGCAGGACTTTGTGTTGTTCACTGTTATGTTCCCCAACACCTAGGAGGATGCTTGACACAATATAGGCACTAAACAAACATTTTTTGAGTGGCTGAACAAACAAATATGGGTTAGCTTTCCTTGATCACATTGGACAACTTGGAGAGCAGATTAGTTCAGAACATTATGCATTTGACAACATTGGTCAAAAATCCCTTGGGGGGGGGTGCCTGTGTGACTCAGAGGAGTCTGCCTTCAGCTCAGGTCATGGTCCCAGCATCCTGGGATCGAGCCCCGAATCAGGCTCCACGCTCAGCGGAGAGTCTGCCTCTCCTCTCTCTGCCCCGCCCCACACCTGTGTGCTTGAGTGCATGCTCTCTCCTCCCACCTCAAGTAAATAAATAAAAGCTTTTTAAAAATCCCTTTTTGTTTCTTTCTTCCATATCACCTCATCATAGGAGCTAAATGCACACACATACACACATGTTGACTGATAGATATTTCAACTCCATCCTTAAAAGGAGCTCCTTTCCTTCAGATTCCACAGCAGGATCCTGTGAGCACCTGCTTAGTCCACCTCAACTGAATGTGAATGTTCCCAGCTCTGTTCTAGGCTCCATCCTTAAGGACAAAGCAGGGTTTACATTCTTGTCACTGTTGTGATGGAATTGGCCACAGCATAGAGCCTAAATGATCTGGGGTCTCATCCCAGCCTTGCCACTACTCCCTTTAGCCTCCATTTCCTCAGGTGTAAAATAGGAATGATCTCTCAGCTTTTTGTGAGGATCAAATTATATGGTTATGAAAAGGCTGAAAAACCATGCAAGATATCCAAAGGAAGACATAAATTTAATACATACATACCATTTCTGGGTAAAAGAGGTTTAAAAAGAATCTCATTTTGATGACTGAAGGTCTTATATTGATTGGCTTGTGAGGTACGTAGTATAGGATTTGGCCAAATGCAAATTGGAAATAATTTAGCTACATAGGATTTGGAAGAAAGCTATTTGGTTGAAATTAAGTTGGCTCCTAGGACAATTTTGTCAAAATATGGTTCGGTGAGCAAACTAAATTAGGAAAACACCTAATTTTTCTCAGTTATTGGTTTTACAAGAATTGGTTGTTTTGGTTTACTTTGGGGAGAGGGTTTTGTTTTTTATTTTTTTATTTTATTTTATTTTATTTTTGAGGGTTGTTTTTTAAATATTGTCTAGCATTTTTGTCATTTTGAAGAATTTCTGTTTCTTTTCCTCTGAAGTCATTTTAAGTATGCCTTTGAGTTGGGGTTTTCATCAGTTTGGCCATTTGTCAAATGTGTTTCCTCTCAGGAGATCCATTTAGCATTGATTAATTATTTATAATGGGAATTCATAATTGAGTAATTATAAAAATGAATTGTCAGAACACAGTCAGCTACTTAGCTTGATAACTATTGCAGTTTGTCTTTCAAACATCAGAGCTCTTAGAAACTGGTTGGTTTGGGGTCTTTTTACCACTTTTATGCAATTTACTGTTAAGAGAGCAATGAAGGGAAGAAAATCTTGAGTGCAGGGGAGGGAGCATTCAGGATTCCTGCATGGACAAAGACACCATTATCTTAGAAGAGCCTTCGAAAACCTCAATTTAAATGTAAAACTCAATTGTTGAAGTGGAAAAAGAAAGATTGCATGGGAGGAAGGCAGTGAGGGGATTTTACTCATCTTGATGTTGTCAACTCAGAGGAAAGCACAAGAGGGCAGTGCAGTGCTAAATATCTCAGAGCTGACTGCAGAGACTTGCAGAAAAGCGTACCATCAGGGAAGGAAAAAAGTCAAACTCTTAGAAACAGAGCGGGGATGGTGTTTGTCAGGTGCTGGGAGGTAGGGGATGTGGGGAAAGATGGTAAAAGTGTACAAACTTTCTTTAGAACGGATGCCTTGGCACACAAGGTTTTTGGGACTACTGGAAAGGACAATGGACAGGAAGTGCTCGGGACAAAAGAGCTGCAGCAGAACTGATTACTATTATTGCTACGTTTTATTGTTACAATGCTTCCCATTTCTGAACAAGACAAGTAATACACAATCTGATTACGACAGCAGACAGTTCATTTTCCTCCTCTTCCCGGGTGAAAAATGTCCTTAGTTTAGAACATTCATTCTCATGCTGAAAGACCATCTATTGACTATGGAGATCGGTATAATACAACTCATTGGAATATAGAGATTAGAGTTCTTGCAGAAACACAGCAGATGAAAATGTCCTATTATAAGGACATTTATATAAGTTAAGATGTTGTTAAAGAAAGTTTATGAGGGGCGCCTGGCTGGCTCATTTGGTGGAGCATGTGGGGTTGTGAGTTTGAGCTTCACGCTGGGCGTAGAGATTACTTAAATATAAAATCTGAAGGGGCACCTGAGTTGCTCAGTCGGTTCAGCTCAGGTCACGATCCCAGGGTCTTGGGATGGAACCCCATGTAGGGCTCTCTGCTCAGCAGGGAGCCTGCTTCTCCCTCTTCCTCTGCCTGCCGCTCGCCCTGCTTGTGCTCCCACTCTCTCCCTCGCCATCAAATAAATAAAATCTTTTCAAAAAATAAAATCTTAAAAACCACAACAACAAAGAAAAGTTTATGAGTACAGCCCAGCAAGCCAAGAACCCATAATCCCATTTTTCTTGTCAAATCCCAATACCCGTTCTAATAACAGTAATAACGATAATAATAATGTAGTCCTCATTTTTCCAATATAAAAAACTGCCAAGCCTTGACTGGTGAAAAGAATTCACCTGGGGAAACAACAGCCATCCTGCCATGATGTCAATCATAATAAATCACTGTGCTATGGATAAATCAGTCAGCAAGTCAATGTTGTCTGGTGAGAATTTAAAGAAAGGAGAACCAAAGACCAGAAGGAGTCCCTGAAGCTCCCTGGTCCCCTAGAGATTGTTGCATGGGAGGCTAGCACTTCATAGCAGTAAATATTCTGCAGGTTCAGAGAGATTTCTGCTAACACTACTGGCCTGGACACATTCAGGCTGAATCAAGAATTCATTTGGGAATGGGAAAGTAGAAAGACTTGAGCTTATTTTCAAATTGTACATAAACGAAAAGATGAGTGCAATGTCAGCTGCTAGTATTTTGGGTTTCTGTTGATCTGAAATATTCTCTATATATGCATTTTAAAAACCTCACTTTTTAATTAAAATGTAGCATCCTGCCTTATATCCTTTTTGGTACAAATCCAGCTGCATGTAAATGACTGGAATGAAATGCAAACATAGTAATTAAATTTTAAGATAAACATGTGCTTGTTGTGTTAAAATAATTTTACATGCTTATCAAGATAAAACATCCCAAACATAAGCATTTATTTGAAGATAATTTCAGCAATAGTCTCGTTGTGCTAATACAACAAATAATAACCCCCACACTTCCATGTTATACCGGAGATGATTCACCACCCTCCCCTGTAACTTCAAAAGCATCTGCTTTAATTCATTCTGCTTATTACAAAATCATCATTCGGTTTTCTTTTTTTTTTTTTTTTAAGATTTTATTTATTTATTTGTGAGAGAGAGAGAGAGGGAGCGAGAGCACAAGCAGGAAGAGGGGCAGGCAGAGGGAGAAGCAGGCTCCCACCGAGCAAGAAGCCCAGCAGGAGACTCGATCCCAGGACCCTGGGATCATGACCTGACCTGAGCCAAAGGCAGATGCTTAACTGACTGAGCCACCCAGGCAACCCATCATTCAATTTTCTAATATTCTACGAAAATGGATATCAAAGTTACTATCTTAAATGTATTGTCCTTGGTAATGAAATGTGCACTGTAGGGACACCTGCGTGGGGGCTCAGTTAGTTAAACATCTGCCTTTGGCTCAGGTCAGGATCCCAGGGTCCTAGGATTGAGCCCCGCATCAGGCTCCCTGCTCAGTGGAGAGTCTGCTTTTCCCTCTGCCCACCACTCCTCCTGCTCGTGCTCTCTCTCTCTGACAAATAAATAAATAAAATCTTAAAAAGAAAAAAGAAATGTTCACTGCAACTATCTGAGTTGCAAGGACTCCTATATGTATATAGGAGTAAAGATGAAAACCAAAAATATGTTCTTTGTAGGAAAACTAGTGATTTAAATAAAACCAATTTTAAGAGTAATGGTTATCAACTTGGATAACTATGGTTAGTGGCCACATGAATGGCTTCATCTGCCAACTAAATTCCTCAATTTAGACCTGGATGGCCCTTTCCCTTGGAATTGCATGGAGGAGATCACACACTTCTGACAGGGCCAACATCAATTCATTTGGTTGGTATTACTCTTTCCCTGGGATAAGACGGACTGCCAGAGAACATTAGTTCACTCTGCGGTCATGGTTCAAAAGTGCAACTAATTGTTAGTAAACCATGCTAATTGTCAGAAATAGATGCTTTAATATGGGTAAGTCATTCTTAACAGTGTAATCAAAGCTCTTGGAATGATGATCTGCCCTTGAAATATGGATTCCAGAATTCCAGAATTTAAGAGTTGGAGTTTTTAAGCCATTCCTGTAGCCCCTTGGGATTAAGGTGGAGACCCTTCTGACCTTATAAAACTCCCCAAGATTCTATTCCTATCTTACTAATTGATTCTATGTGCTTACTAACACAAATGTTTAAGTCCTTTCCTGGAGTCCAAAGTGAATCTGATATACATGTAAAAAGAACACTGAATTTGGAATCAAAAGATCTGGACTTGACACTTTCTATTTGACCTTTATCCTTTCTGGGGTTCAGTTTCCTCATCTGTAGAGTAAAGCTAATAATCCTTACCTACCTCAAAAGGGATTGTGAGAATCAAATGAGCTAAGGTATGTGAAAACATTCAATAATCACAAGGCTGCAGACATTTAGGAAGTTTATAAAGAAATAAAATCGGGTTTAGATCGTAAATAATTATGCTACTGGGAATCTTGGTTATGATTATTCTCAGTCTACATTAGACATTCCACTCACTCAGGGATCTGACACCTAGGATGAAATTCTACAGAATTTCCACATCCATCCACTGCTCCTAGACTTTTTAAGCAGTTTGTGAACTGTCAGTCACTATACAAATTAAGCTGTTACCAAAATGACTACTACTATTATACTAAGAGCCAGTGAGCCACCTGTTCCAGAAAAGCCTGAGGCTAAATTGTCTCATAAGGCCTGGGCTAAGGAGTTTCGTCTTGGAACCTATAATGCATATTCTTTATGAATAAATCTAGCTTCCAAAGAATGTGACCATCCAGAGAATCACAAAATCCTAACAGGCTAGTTAGCAGTTCCAAAGTCAAAGGCCCATATTGACAAGCAAAGTAGCAGGGAAAGTGTCTGCCATTTGCACAGGGCTTTCCAGTTTTCTATGCATTTCCATATGCTACAAATCAAATGTGTATATGACTCTCATTATAGGAGCACTGTCAGTAATTTGAGAAGTGGCAACAAAAAGTAAGGAAGGAAATAGCATGAGTTAAACCACTTATAAATATCTTAAAGCAAAACTGTAAAATAGATTGAATATACAGATGTATACCAAATTGAGCTGTGATACTAATATCTATCAAAATATAAAGCCATGCTTGTACACAGTGGAGCAAAGATTTGTGTCCACTCAGCATTTATTTCCTCCTTCCCCCTGTAGTTTCCTAACTTTCCTTTGGGAAAACATTACTCATTTTCTAGCATCTATGTACTTTTGGAAATATTGATCTCATCCTTTGGTCTTGGGGTTAGCCCTGATTGCTCTATACCAATCTGAATAATACTGACCTCTGTCATCATTCAGGAGTAGTTCCATCACAAGAAAACTTAGACATTTTGTTTGAAGGTTATAGGAAGAATCTTTCCTCCCAGGAGGTGAAGGAGAAAGTCCATAGCCCAGCATACTGCTGGCAGCCATTGTAAAACTAAGAATGAAACCAACCTAATGATAAATACACCTACACAGAGGAGGCGTGCACAGGTGTACAGAGAAAAGAGGTGGAGCCTAATTCATCTCAGGGCTTTCCAGTTATGAAAGCCAATACCTTCTCTCTGTATTTAAGCTACTTTGAAATTTCTGTTCTTGCCACACAAATTACCTGTAATGATATACTTAATAAAGTACTTTTCCATCATCTATTGGACCCTCACAAGGACTCAGTGGAGTGGGTTTTAGTGTCATCTCTATTTTACAGAAGAGGAAAGAAATCTCAGGTTCATGACCTGCCTAAGGTCTGTCCCATGTATGTGTTACAGCTGGAAATGGAGTCAGGTGTTCTAGTCTAAAACAATTGCTTTCTAGTCTACCTGTCATGTTGAAATGCCAAGTTAAGAGCACATTTTTGAATTTTTATGACTTAGGCAACATATAAGATTTTGTAATTATTAATATTATTAAAACACGGTAGACACACATTATAAAATCTGGAATCTCAATCTTTGGTTCTCTGCAGTGGTTAGATTCCTTAATTTTTTAATCTTTTTGCCATCTGGGTCCTAACCTGTGGTCTGAATATGCTGTAATTTTTATTGAGTGTAATTCCGTTCTTGCTCTGTACTGTACAACAAAACAGAAATGTTGATCTTAAATTATGTGAAAGTTGAGCTACAAACATCTCATGGTTAGTGCTGCTAGCGCTGATGCTAAGAGCATCACAAAGAATCTTCAAATTGCTCGATCTCAAAGCATTTGTCAATCTCAAAGCATTATTCTTTGAAGACAAGATAAGACCCTGTATTAACCCACTGTTAGTTTCTCAATGTTTTGCTAAAAAGCCCATTCTCCAATGTCATGGATGTGGAGTCTCATTATAATAGAAAGGCTCTATTGATATTCATTCAGCGAAAATTTTTAAGGACAAACTATGTGTCAGAAACTACTGGAACTCAGTTACACATTTGAATAAAAGTTTATTCTACCCTTGCATTTACCTGTCCTTTTGTTTTAATTCAGTCAGTCAATAATTAGCAATCTTCTAGGTCGAGGATCTTCCAGGAAATGTGAGGGATTCAAGATGTGGTCTTTGTCATTGAGAAACTCACAAGAGAGCTGGAGAGAAAAAGAAATACTGAAACATAAACTATGTAAGAAAAACTAAATTATATGCTCATAATGAATATCAGAATGGGCCCAGTTTTCGGAAAAGACTTCAGGAAGGTAGTGAAACACAAAATCAGTATCAATAGGGGTAACAATCCTCTTTTCCTTAATAGAGGGTCACTATGCCGCAATACCTCCATGTATCTGGCTATAAATTATGCTCGATTTATGCAAAGATTCCTGCCTTTTTAGCTGGTTTCATCATCTGATAATAGGAATAAAACTAAAACCTTCTTCATGGATGGTTGTGATTATCCAATCATATGTATGAGATGAAAGCATTTTAATACCACTTAGGATGCTTTCAGTTGTAAGTAATAGAAAACCAATTTTAATTTGGGCTTAAATAATACAAAGAATGTAGGGGCGCCTGGGTGGCTCAATTGGTTAAGCTTCCAACTCTTGGTTTCAGCTCGGATCATGGTTCTAGGGTCATGAGATGGAGCCTCATATCGGGTTGCATGCTTAGTACAGAGTCTGCTTGAGATTCTTCCCCCCACACACACACACTCCTTCCCCTTCTGCTCCTCCCCCCATTAGTGCTCCTTTCTCTAAAATAAATAAATAAAGTCTTAAAAAAATAATACAAGGAATGTATTCTCTTTCTTAACTCTGTAGGTGGATTAAACTTAAGGCACAGCTTGAATAGGGCTCTACCATTTTTTCTGATTTTCTCAAATTTTTCCTTCTTTGTGTAATGGCTTCATCTTTTGGTTGGCTTCCTGTGTTTTTCAGAGTTTAATCCCGAGACCATCCTCATCAGAATTTCCTATTGAAGTAGAATCTTGGGATGTAGGGTGGGGAGAGTGTGTCCAGGATGTTTATGTTTGAACAATATTTCAGGTAACTCTTAGGCACACTAAAGATTGGGAACAACTGGATAGCCCTGAAGGAGGAAGGTTGAAAAAACATAGCGTATTCCAGATTTTCCTATCATAGGTTATAATGACTATAAGGCTTTAGCTAACTACTTTAAAGCACAAGTCCATTTATTCTTATTCTAAAGGTACTCAGAGAGAAACTGAGGCTCTGTAAACATGATGTTTAACTCCAGTCTCTTGCCTGTATCCTTCCCTTCAGACATTTAGCACATCCACCATTTTTCTTCGAATGAGAATCTATAGAGGGAGAGGCAGATGGAAAGTGAACTTACAGAGAGTATCATTGGAACTTTTTATTGCAGCAAAGAAAACAGACTCTGGTTGTATTAGGAAAAAAAGAAAGAAGTCCATAGAGTAGACACTAGGTGCTCACAGAATTGACAGGAGGCTGAGGGACCAGGCTTAGAGACAGTGAAGGAAGCATGAGACTCCTGGAAGGGTAAGCATCAGGAATGGCCACACCAACTGCCTAGCCCAAAGTCTACTCTGCAATGCAGATGATGTCCACCTCTCCCAAATACTTGCACTACTTGTTCAAGATTGATCCACCAGAAGACACACATCTATTCTATTGTACATGAAATGGAGAGTGAAATCTAGCACCTTGGGCTTCTGGGATAGGAGCTAGCCACTCTCCTCTACCAAGACTACACACAAAAGGAAAGTATCCAGAAAGAAAATAAGAAGTGAGACTACCTACAATTCAATATAAAAAAAAACAAATAACCTGATTAAAACATGGGTAAAGGACTTGAAGGACTTGAATAGACATTTCTCCAAAGAAGATACATGAAATGGCCACAAGGCATGAATATGTGCTCAACATCACTCATCATCAGGGAAATGCAAATCAAAACCACAAAGAGCTATCACCTCACACCAGTTAGGAAGGCAATTATATATATAAAAAAAAGATAAGCACTGGCAAGGATATGAAGAAATTGGAACACTTGTACGTACAATGTTGGTGGGAATATAAAATGGTGCAACTCCTAAGGAAAACAGCATGGAGGTTCCTCAAAAAATTAAAAATAAACTTACCATGTTATCTAGCAGTTCTATATATACAAAATCTGGGTATATATACAAAAGAATTGAAATTGGATCTCAAAGATACATCTGCACGTCCATGTTCACTGCAGCATTATTTACAATAACCAAGATATGGAGAAAACCCAACTATCCATCAACAGATGAATGTATAAAGAAAATGTGGCATATACATATACATACATAATATGAAACATTATTCAGCCTTAAAAAAGAAGAAAATCCAACCACTTGCAGTAACATGGATAAATCTGGAAGACATCATATGAAGTGAAATAAGCCAGTCTCAGAAAGACAAATACCGTAGGGTTCCACTTATATGGACGGTCAAACTTACAAAAGCAGAGAGTAGAATGGTGGTTGCCAGGAGCTGGAAATGGGGAATTATTGTTCAATGCGTACAACATTTCAGTTATGCAAGATGAATAAACTCCAAAGGTCTGTGATATAACCTATAATTAACATGGTATTGCGCCCTTAAAAATTTATTAAATGGGTACATCTCATAGTAAGCATTCTTACCACAAGAAAAAAGGAGGACACAAAAAACTTTGGAAAGTGAAGGATATTTATTACCATCATTGTGGGTGTATGCATATGTCCAAATTCATCAAATTGTACATGTTAAAAGTACAGTTTTTGGTTTATGAATTATATCTCAATAAAGGCATTTTTTAAAAAAGTAGTGGGACTAATGAATGGCTGGGCAGCCAAATAATGGCAATTGCCCACCACAGGGGGTTCTACACTAAGGCATTTTCCAAAGAACACTGAGCCTGCCATCCAGAAAAGAACCCCCTGGATTTAAACAGTAGCATGATGGGCGGCCATACAGCGCCACTAATGAGCACCAAGAAGGGACTAAATAAAGTTCCAAATGAAGTTCCAAATTCTCATCCGTCCCATTTAGGTGACATACAGGGCATCTGATGAGCAGAGAAAACATCTGCAGTTCAGGAAAGGTCCAGTGGGGAGGGCTGTTTCTCCTTCCCGATAGTATTTATTTCTGGGAGTCACATTTACGTCTAGTGAGACTTAAATTCAGAACTTGGGAGTCTTCCTAGGATCCTAGTAACTCCAGCCTGTAAAAACCATTAGAGATCAAATAGCACACTGGTTTGAAAATGTTTTTGCTTCAGACGCTCTTCTTCAAAGCCTGGTATGTAAAGTAGATCAAAGTACAGCTGCGGTGGTTGGAGTGGGGTGTAGTCCTGAGCCACCTGCTTGGCTTCCCCCACTTCATCCACACCCTCCCTAACCCCCCCGCCCCCAACGCCAAACAAGCCCCTTGAAGCACCTGTGCCACACTAAGTTAGCCACCTATTGCTGCAATAAAGCTGCATGGTAAACCAATCCTCAAACTTGAGGCATTGTAACAAAGGGCATTTATTTTATCTTAGAGTCCTGCAGAATGCATGGGGTCTTGCGTGGATTAGGTGAAGGAAGGGTAAGTAACTGTTTAGAGTTTAAGGGAAGCCAAGCAGACCCTGCTGCCTTAGTATATATTGCAAATCCTTCCACTGATGATACCCTCCTTTCTGTCCTCTTCCTCCTCTCCTGTTTCAATCAGATTCTACGAATTTATAGACTGTCTGCTCTGTGCTTGGCCCTACCCTGGGCGCTTGAGAAGCAGAATTCAACCTATAGTGGGAGCTTTTTCACTAATTTACACTAAAGTACGAATGACTTATTGGATCTGTTTGCCTCATAACTTATAGCCACAGAGAGCACAGATGTCCAGGTGAATGAAGGCAGGGCCCTTTTGGGCAGAAGGGCAGGACACAAACAAAGTTGCTGAGGATTCCCTCAGCCTATTTTGCAAAGATCTGTATCTTAAACTTTTTAAAAAAACATATTTCCCAGGACTCCTAACACAGTGCTGTGTATTCAATCCATGATCAGTAATACTTCATTAATTTGTTCATTTGATGAATTTTCATGCACCTGTTGTCTCTCAGGCGGCGAGTACTCGTCAACTGACTGACTTGTCTAGCAAAACAACTGCAAGAGATCATCACCATTCTTTTTGACTCACTACTTCCAAAAGACACTATTACCATAGGTCCAACAGGACATGTTACATACCCAAGCTCTGTGAACTATAGAGTGTTGCAAAATAATCAGGGATTTCCATTATTATCAACATCGATATGATGCAGAGATGAGAGGCTTAAAATATGATCCCTGCTTCAGGCTCCAGAAGGATAGAGTCTTGGATGAGGAAGGAACTCCAAAACTCTTTTTTGATCATTTGATCATTTACCATATACTCTCAGACACTACGGTAGTTGCCGAGAACATGGCAGTGAAGACGACTTCACATTTTGTATCCTCATGGAACTCACAGTCAGTGCGCTGAGGGCTGAGAGCCACGTGGTGATTGTAATTTCTTCGAGTCAATCTGTACTGAATGTTCTTTGTGTGCCAGGCCTATGCTAGGAGTATAAGGGTTTAAAAAATAAAGCAAAGAAGAACAACCACAAGCCATCCTTGCTTCTAGGCTACTCACAGACAAGCAGCTAGAATGCTAGAATGACATGCTGAAATTGCTATCATTCAGGATGTACTTGGACAGCTCCAGGGCACAGATGAGGTTGCTATGACTTCTAATTGGAGAGGGGGTATCAGAGGAAGCCCCATGAAAACACTGACATGGGCTGAGCTTTGTCAGAAGCTGAGTTCACCAGCAGGATCTGTGACTGTTTAGACTTCATCCTTATGGTTAACGCTGGACTATTCAAAATATACAGCTGCCGAAGACACTCAAACAGAAACAGAAACCACTGTAGCAAGGTAGACCTGGGCTTCAGTTGGCTCATTTATAAGTGCCGTTACTTAAAAGTTACGTTTCCCCTGATTTTGTGAAAATGTCCCCAGTGAGATCTTGTCATCAGTAACCACTACTCTGGACATCAGGCGATTGTTGACAAATGTGGTTGACAGTCCACTTATTTTCCACTTATTTTAGACGTTGTTTACCAACCTGAACAATGACAAGTGAAAGAAGAATGTGGGAGAGAGGAGGAGGAGAGAAAAAAAGAGAGAGAGAGAGAGGGAGAGAGAGAGGAGGAGGAGGAAGAGGAGAAGAAGAAGAAGAAGGAGGAGGAGGAGGAGGAGGAGGAGACGGAAGGAAGGAAGGAAGGAAGGAAGAGATGGAAGGGAGGGAGGGAAGGAGGGAAGGAAGGGAAGGAGGGAGGGAAGGAGGGAGGGAAGGGATAAGATCCATTCCAAAGACAGATTCATTTGGAGATTAGAATCCAGTACGAAAGAGACACTAATTTTAAAAAGGAACATCATGGCCTGGCACCAACAGATGTGAGACAAGCAGGTTCAAGACCCAAGAGAAAAACAACAAAAATAAGCAGCTGAAAACAACTAGACAGGAAGGAGTCAGGATAGACAGGTGATGGAGCGGCACCCAGAGGAGGTGACCTCATTCCAAAAACAGGCAGAGACTAGGCTGTTGCTCTACTTACTAGGAAAAGGGTAAAAAGTATGTAAAATTTTGCCCCCGTGCATACAATCACCTAAAAATAAAAATCGCTTCAGCAGAGGGAAAGTAGTTAAAAACTGGCTATTTGCAGAGAAGGAAAATGACCATTTCTTATCCTGTGTGCAGTGAGCAGGCTGAAAACTGTCTCCCCAAAGCCAGCTGAGAGTGTGCTTTGAGGGCTGTAATGGCTGATGGCGGGGGGAGGGTAGTTTCCCCGTCCCTCTACTGAGCTTTTGTCCCAGAGCAGTTTCCCACTTTGATGATGATTCCTATTTGTCACTAGCTTGGGTTCCACTAAAGTCTTTTTCAGCTATTTTGCAAGAGAACAGTTGGAATAGATTCCTGGGGAAGATGGGATTTCTGACTGCTGTGGCTGAGTTCTAGAAAGTTCCATCCCTTGAAATGTTCGGATCCCAGGCAGCACGGGACTTGATTTCCAAATAGAGTCCTGGGACCGTCACTTCGCCCGGGGGATTTGCCCTTTAAGCTGCACAGAGACAGGCATCAAATGATACCCATCCTGACGGGGGGGGGGGGGAGCCCAGGGAGAAATTTTACGTTTCACAGCTGAACCAAACTTCACAATGCGCCAGGGAAGAATTGGTAAAAGGTTGAGCTAGAGCGACAGTCTTCAAATTGGAATACTAATGATGACCTTTAATGAAGCCTGACAGTACAATCTGTTTCTCATTGTTGCTTAAGGGCTGGCTCCCAAGCACACCCTGGCTTTCAAGGAAGGGACAGACTGGGATAAATGGACCCTGCTGGTGAGCAGGCCTGAGCACAGCTGATCTTTCAGCCGGGATTAAATTAATTAAAGTGATTCTCTCAGCCAAAGAATTAGTCTTTTTATCTGTCATTATTGTATTGTTTATTAATCTCCAATGGGGGCTAATTGGTATCTGAGCTTTTGGGGACAAGGGATCTTAGAGTGATAGGGATGAAACTGTTCTCATTTGGAATGGGGAGAACAGGAAGGGTTGTCTTAGTTCTAGATGTGAAACGAGTTGTTAATTTAAGACCTTCATCAAAAGACTACAACAGCCTTAGGCAAGAACAGTAAGGCAAAATGAACCTATATGGAGAAAGGTTTAGCTGTGTTGGCTTTGCCCCGGATTAGTAATCAATGGAATAGTCACTAAGAAACCTGCAACCATGGCATGGTGCCAGGGAATTAGAGGGACCCATTCATATGCCATGCCTCCTTAAATAGGGTGCACTTTAGTTAATGAGATGCCTGAGTCCCATGCCCCAGAGGAATCTGGAAAAAAAACTTGAATACCCGTCTAGTTCAAACTCCCAATTTAACAGATAATAAGGAAATTGCAATCAGTCATGAGGAAGTTTCTCAGAGCTGGGATATTTCTTAAAGTGGGAAAAACATATCAGGACAGGCTTGACCATCCAGATGTCAGCTAGGTCCAAAGGGAATATGATCCCTCCTCCTTCTCTGCTTTCAGTTCTACTCTCAGGGCTGGGATGACCGTGGAGGGATGACCCCCAGAGGAGATCTTGCACCTGGGAAGATAGGGGAGGAGTAGATATACGTCCTGAGCCATCCTAGCCAGGAAAAGAGAGAAACAAAATTCTGTTGGTATTAGTAAAGGCTAAGTTTGCAAGTGAGAGAAGCTCTACTGTCCTTTGCCTCATGGCTGCTCCAGGGAGGTCTACTCTGGGGGAGTTCCTGTTCTGAAGGCCACCCTGCTTTAGCAGTTCTCTCCTATTGCTCTGAGCTCTGGCATCTGGGGATTGCAAAAGAAGCGAACTGATTTCAAGACATTATTTTGCAAGCTTGCAATCTCTCTCTGGCAATAACAACCCTTAAAACCATGGTGGGCTGCAAGACTGTTAGCATTCTGTTAGTGAGAGCGGACGAAGGCCCAGAGCCAGAAATTCTGTTCATGATCCCTGAACATAGACACCACCCTCGTGGTTTCTGTCTCTTAGCAATAGTCTTGCTACTCTAGTCCCACTCTGATCACGTGGTGCCACCTTGGCCTCTGCAAGCAACGTAATAGCCCGAGGTAGGAAACAGTCCAGGCTGCCTCCCAAAGAATGGCTGTTTACAGAGAAGTCAAGATAGGGAGTACATAGCAGCAGGTGTTTGGGAGCAATAGAGAGGGTCAGGCTTCCCTGTCGCATGGTTATACCGAGACCCCAATACTATTTTCTATTCTGTATTCTATCTCCTTCCTTTGTTTATACTATCCAAAGCTCCAATAAAAGATTCAGCTTTTTCAACTCAAGCAGGTACAGTCATCTTGAATTACTGGCCACAGCAGGAAGAGTATCTCAGTAATGACCCTTTGTTGCTGGTGCTCACTTGGTATGTGTTGGAAACTCACAAGGGCTCAGCCCTGGAGTGAGCACCTCTGCCCATGCCAACGGAGCTCACCTGGTAAAGGCTGGGGACAATTTCAGAAGCTTCACACTACAGGGGCCACTTCCACTGCACTGTCACTGGAGAGGAGGTGTGACCTGCTGTTTCCTTGCTGGCTCTCATTCAGAGGGGAAACGTTAAGAGACTCGTGTCCCACAGGACTCCCCCCTCTAAGCCTTCTGGTTATAAAGCATGGGCTTTTCTTAAAGGCTTTCCTGTCTGCACCCACTTGTAGTTCTAGGTTTTAGGCTGCCCTAGAGCCTAGGACAGGATATCTAGGAGAGGAAAGAGAAGCAACCTCAGAGGTTCACGGCTGGGTTATCCCTCAAACACTGGGTTCCCTCCACAGTCCGCTGCTCTACCCCCCTCCCAGAGTCCTCTGATAGTTGCTTTACACATTCTGTACAGGATTTTAGTTGTAGTCAATGGAAGCAATAGAGTGAAGGAGGCTTGTTCCATCTAGATCAAAACCAGAACTCTTCCGTGTCTTTTTAACATGTGTCCCTTATTCTTTGAACACATTCTTGTTTTCTGATCAAACAAGGCTCTGGGCTCATCTTATATCGTCTTTGCCCCAGCCCTTGAACCAGTCATTTCTCAAAGAAGCTCTGGTTCCTTTTAGCAGAGAACAGTATTGAGGAGCCAAGATCCAGGCACTAGATTGCTACTGCTTTTGGGTTTTGCCTCTTCCAGGCCCCTTCCTGCTCCCAGGTTCTCTCAGTCGTCAGGCCTTAAAAGCAGCAGCCGTGGAGCCACAGATAATTGTGTTACCTAGCTATTTACTTTTAACGTTAAAATAAAGTAACCTTAAAATAAGTAAAATTAGAAATTCAAAAAAAAAAAAAAAAGAAATTCACACAGTACTCTAGTTGCACTAACCACATTTCAAGTGCTCAAGAGCCACATGTGGACAGTGACAACCATAGAATATTGCTGATATGGAACATTTCGGTCATTGCAATGCTGGTCCAGATAATTTCAGCCAAAAAGTTATTATCTATATTGTTTGTGAAAATAAAGCATAAAGCCTACATCAATGTCTTCAGAATATCTAGTTCTTAGATTAAATATACAACATCACCTATAACAGACATATATACAACCCAGGATTTGCCTTACAGCAAAAGCATGATGAATACCTTCAAACAATCAAGGTGCTTTTGAGGCCAGCTGTTTATCTATTTAAGTCAGTTAGCTCTCAAGGAAGACCAGGGATTATAACTGAGCATCTTCTCAAGAATCCAGTCCAACCACTTTCTTATACCATACACAAAAATAAACTTGAAATAGATTAGAGACCTAAATGTGAGACGTGAAACCATTAAGCTCCTAGCAGAAAACACAGGCACTAATTTATTTGACATCAGCCTCAGCAACATTCTTCTAGATATGTCTCCGCAGGCAAGGGAAACAAATGCAAAAATGAAACTACTGGGACTACGCAAATTAAACATTTTGCACAACAAAGGAAACCACCAACAAAACAAAAACGCAACTTACTGAATAGGAGAAAATATTCACAAATGATATATCTGATAAGGGGCTAATAAAAATTATATCATGAACTTATACAACTCAACACCAAAAAGACCCATATAATCTGATTAAAAATGGGTAGAGCACTTGAATAGACATTTGTCCAAATAAGACATACAAATGGCAAAGAGATACATGGAAAGATGCTCAACATCACTAACCATCAGGGAAATGCAAATCATAACCACAATAAAATATCATCTTTCACTTGTCAGAATGGCTAGAATCAAAAAGACAAGAAATAACAAGTGTTGGTGAGGATGTAGAGAAAAAAGAACTCTCATGCACTGTTACTGGGAATGTAAATTTGCATAGCCACTGTGGAAAATAATATACAGGTTCTTCAAAAAATTAAAATATAAATACCACATGATCCAGTAATTCCACTACTGAGTGTTTACTTAAAGAAACGAAAACACTAATTTGAACAGATATATGCAACCCTATGTTTACTGCAGCATTATTTATAATAGCCAAAATATGGAAGCAGCCCAAGTGTCCAATGATAGATGGATGGATAAATAAGATGTGATATACAGATATATATAATGGAATATTACTCAGCCATATAAGAAGAGATCTTGCCATTAGTGACAACATGGATGGACCTAGAGGATATTATGCCAAGTGAAACAAATCAAAGATAAATACCATATGATTTCATTTGTGTGTGGAATCTAAAAAACAAAACAAATGAATAAACAAGCAGAAACAGACCTATAACTATAGAGAACAAACTGGTAGCTGCCGGAAGGGATGAGGGGATGGACAAAATGGATGAAGGGGAGTGGGAGGTACAGGCTTCCAGTTATGGAACAAATAAGTCATAGGGATGAAAGCTATAACACAGAAAATACAGCTAATGATATTGTAACGGAGTTGTCTGGTGACAGATGGTAGCCACAGTTGTGGTGAGCAGAGCGTAAAGTATGGACTTACGAAATCACTATGTTGTACACTTGAAACTAACATAACAGTGTGTGTCAACTACACTTCAATAAAAAAAATAATAAAAAAGAGATCAGTCCAAAATGTATTAGCACTTAAAAGGAGACGTTCTTGGGGCGCCTGGGTGGCTCAGTGGGTTAAAGCCTCTCCCTTCGGCTCAGGTCATGATCTCAGGGTCCTGGGATCGAGCCCCACATCGGGCTCTCTGCTCAGCGGGGAGCCTGCTTCCCCCTCTCTCTCTGCCTGCCTCTCTGCCTGCTTGTGATCTCTCTCTCTGTGTCAAATAAATAAATAAAATCTTTAAAAAAAAAAAAAATAAAATAAAATAAAAGGAGACGTTCTTTATTTTCATTCCCCATGTGTATTTTTTCCGATTGTGCCAGGAAGTAAGCTCACTACTGACTACAGAAGGCATGTTTTAGCAGCACAGTGCATAATGTCCTTCCTCTCTGAGCACCTTAGGATAGAGACTTTGATGTCTTGATGAAAACTGTTGAAGAAACTGACACAGTTTTCACTTTTTCAGCATTCTTACTAAAGCATCATAAATCCAGGTCAGCTGACAGTGATTGTTTAGAGAAAAAGACAGAGGAAAAAAACAGTCTCAAAATTGTGTCATAGAATAAAAGATGAGAGAGATACACCAGGAATTATATATCTATCTATATATATACACACATACACACATATATATAAATGAGATATGTATATCTCATTTAATAATGATGACATATATATCATCATTATTAAATGAGATAATGCACATACAGAACTTAGTATAAGACTTGGTATGAAGAGTAAGTTCTCATTACATTTTAGCTATTCTTTTGGTTCCTTTTTTTAAAAATGAAAGTTTAGTTGTTTTTTTTTTTAAAGAGATTTATTTGTTTTAGAGAGACAGAGAAAGCGTGAGCAAGGGGAGGGGCAGAGAGAGGGTGAGAATCTTTTTTTTTTTTAAGATTTTATTTATTTATTTGACAGAGAGAGACACAGCGAGAGAGGAAGCACAAGCAGGGGGAGCAGGAGAGGGAGAAGAGGGCTCCCCACTGAACAGGGAGCCTAATGTGGGACTTAATCATGACCTGAGCCGAAGGCGGTCGCTTAACCAACTGAGCCACCCAGGCGCCCCAAGGGTGAGAATCTTAAGCAGACTCCACATGAGTCATGGAACCCGACACAGGGCTCAATCCCAGGACCCTGAGATTATGACCTGAGCCAAAATCAAGAACTGGACGCTCAACCACCTGAGCCACCCGGGCACCCCGAAAGTTTAGTTTCTGAGTCCAAGTATATTTTTCTTCCTCCTTCTCTTATGCTGATGAATTTCACAACTATATGGAGCCCTTTTGGTAAGCTCTCTGCGTATATTATCTCATTTAAGCCTCAAACAACCCAGTGAAGTAGGTACCATTATTATACCAAGCTTCAGTTAGATTAAATATCTTTCCCAGAATCACACAACTTTCAAGTGGTAGAGGAGAGATTTTTGCACATATCGTCTGGCTCTAGAGCCAGGACTCCTAATCCTTGTGTAAGAAATTCCAAAATGAATTGTAAAATCCTTTCACATCAATTTATTTCGTGAAAAGATTCAGAAAATATTGACCCCAAAATATAAAGCCTCGTACATCATAAGACACACTTTGCACTAATACCTAGTGCAAAGAGAGGTTGGAGACATAGATTCAGAAACAATGTTGACGCTCAATGATGGTGATGATACCAAACACATATAGTACTTATTTTGTATCAGATGCTATTCCAAGCACTTTATATACACTAACTCATTCAATTTTCACAATAACCCTCTAAGGTACGTACTATTATAACTATTTTTCAAAAGAGGAAATGAAGGGAGGTTTAGTGACTTACACAAAACTCCACACAACCAGTAAGTTTGAATCTGACTCCAGAGTCCACACTCCTACCCACCATATTATATCGTCCCAATGTTGCTATCCCATAGTTAGTGATGTCTGTTACTGAAGAAATCATCCAACCTGACTACCACTGCCATGCCAAAGTTAAAATTCCTCAAAACTGGGATGCCAGGGTAGCTCAGTCAGTTAAGCATCTGCTTTTGGCTCAGGTCATGATGCCAGGATCCCGGAATGGAGTCCCACATCAGCCTCTGCCTGCAGCTTCCCCTGCTTATGCTCTCTCTCCCTGCCTCTCTCTCCCTCTTTGACAAATAAATAAATAAAATCTTTTAAACAAAACTTCCTCAAAATTGAGGCTACAAAGTCTTTATCCTTGTATATAAATAGAAAATTTAAAGGAGCAAGTCTAGTTGCCATGTGTATTCTATTCCCATAGGCTACTGGAATTCTATTCTCCTCCACTCCCTCCCACATTTGCTTATTATTTCTTTATCATTCTCATAAACACACACACACACACACACACACACAGCTCCTTTAGAAAAACTCAACCATTATGTTTGTCTTTCTGAATTATTCTGACTCTTCACACTTGAGACTTGTAGCTCCTTGAGTCGCAATATGCCTGAAACAAAAGAGGAGATCAGTTGAAAAACATGAGTGGATTTTCTTAGAAAATTGCATGCTTCCATCACAGGCCTGTTGTGAGGATCAAAGTGAGAATGTGCATGATCTCGCTTTGAAAATTCTGAAGGCCTTCAGAAATGTAAGGAATCGTTATTGTTGCCATACTAAAAACAAAACCCCAAGCTCTCTTTCCAAAACAATTCCCCAAACACAGTATCAATGGGAAGGCAGAGTTGTGGTTCAGAGTCTTTTTATTGTGTTGGACTTTCGAGTTTTTGTGGTTTTTTTCATAGCCACTAATATTTGTTTCCTTGGAGTTGCACAAGGCTTGCACAGGCTCATGGAGACTGTGCAGTAAGATTCATTTATGAATTGGCCAACAGATGACACATTTTTCTTCAAGGAAATTTGCATTTGTCATTGCAATAATTGAATTCACTGCTCAACACATGAATAAATTCCTCAAAAAGGTCTTTGTGTTGTGCTTGGGATTAAGAGTACTTTTTTCTGTCAAAGCAAGGCAAATTCTGCCTGAAATGAGTTTCTTTCTGCAGCACAAAAAAAGTGAGTTGGTGAAAAGACGTTAAGACAGTCCTTTGCATATGAAGACCTCAGTTGAACCAACTTGCCCTATGGCCTGAGTAAAGTCAGAACATTTCTCTGGACTTTAGTTTTCCTAGCTACAGAATGGGGAGGAGGGCCTAGGATTTTGTGATCCCCTCAGACTCTAATATTTTATGATCCTATGATTCTTCCCTTTTGAGGTGCCCAAAAGATTAAATATGGTGCGCCTGGCCCTAACAATGGAAAAACCTTAGTGCTCCAGAAGGAAATGGGATACCTTCATTATAATAAAAAATCTGTACCTCTAACTTTATAGTTCACAGAGTGTTTTCACATATATTATTTCATTTGATCCCTACCATAAATCTTTGAAATAGCAATTTTTATTCCATTTTACAGATGACAAAATTGAAACTCAGAGCGAGCTGTTTAAAAGTCTCTTCCAAAATTCCACACTTAATAAATGGTGAGTCCAGGACTCAAAATGTAGGTCTGGAGTAGTATAATTTCACCTCCTACTCCATGATGCCTAACAACTTATTATAGGAGGAGATTTTTATTCCTTTCTTATGGACTGCAGATGTTGGTATTAAAAATTATGCCAGTGACGCATGTATTCTTGCATGAAATGATGATAAGAAATTGGCTGAGCAAGAAAGTTCAACTCTTATTGAGCCTATTTCGTAATAAGCATCGTAAAGGCAAAGGTCCCACAAGCAAACTAAATGCTGTATCTCAACATTCACTTGCCTCTTCATTCATTCATGAATTCAGCACAGATTTGCAAGCACTTAGTATTGCTACGCATGGTGCTAGGAGACACGGCATTGGATATGACAATGTATAACATGTATAATATAACAGGAAACACAGACATACAGGAATTGTTATGAATCTCCACTAGGCAATATTTAGAATGCTATAGGAGCATTGAGAAAAAGCATGTGACTGCCTGCAGTCTTCCCAAAGGACACGGTGTTCAAACTTAGAACTGGAAGAAGGGCAGACCACTGCTCACATAAACAAGAGGGAGATGTAAACAAGAGGGAGATGTTCTACAGAGAAAGAAGAGCATGTGCAAAGGCAATCCTTGCTTTTACTTTTAAAAAGTTACTGCCTCTTTCAAAAATACATTTCTAAGATTTTTAAAGTACAAAAATGATATGAGTGTGTTTTGTCAAAGGAAATGATATAAAGGTCTATAAAGAATACGTTAATATTCTGGCTCCATCCTCATCCCATTTCTACTTAACCAGTATGAATTATTCTTGTGTAGAATACCCCACTTCCTCCCTATGATACTGTTATGATGTAGCTAACTTGTTTCAAAGTGCTTGAACCCAGACAATGTGATTTTAGTGCGTGTTAGTTGGTTTAAGTCACAAGCCAAGCCAAGTCAGTTGCCCTAATTCAGATGTGGCTACTAGAATTGCATCAGCAATCTTCATCTTTGATCAATACAAAGACATTTCGCTGATTAGTATAGTAAATGTCAGAAATGAGTTTTTCACAGGTGAAATTAGTAGCTTGTTAGCATGACAGATGTTTAAAATGGGTTCTCATTGGTGAAATTGGTGGTATTCAATTATATATGACTTATCTAAGAGATACCCCACTTCCTTGCATGGATAGGGTTTAAATGTCTAACAAAGTCTGTACCCTGCTCCCTCAGGGATGGTGTCTAAGACTTGATCCTAAAGAGTACTGATCCAGGGGCACCTGGGTGGCTCAGTCAGTTAAGCATCTGCCTTCGGCTCAGGTCATGATCGCTGGGTCCTGGGATCGAGCCCTGCATTGGGCTCCCTGCTCACCGGGGAGCCTGATTCTCCCTCTCCTGCTCCCCCTGCTGTGTTCTCTCTCTGTCAAATAAATAAATAAAATATTAAAAAAAAAAAAAAAGAGCACTGGTCTAGTTTGTTTGGGAGGATTTCTGAGGGCCTGATACAGACCATAAGGAGAATAGAATGCTTCCCCTGCCATATTGTCACATCTGGCTCAAGGGAACCTGTCATGCAAGATGGTAAGTAAAACAACTAAAGGACCGAGCTGGAGTTAGCTGTGTTTCTAGAACTGGTGATATGACCTGTGTACGCTTGCTTGTTATAAATATTCATAAATGAAGTGTGATTGGGTCCGAGACTCACTAACTAAACCTACCTAAAACTTTCTTTTTTTAAGATTTTATTTATGTATTTATTAAATATTAGCAAATAGAGAGTGCCTGCACGCGCCTTGTTCAAGTGGGGAGGATCTGAGGGCGAGGGAGAGGGAGGAAGAATCTGAAGCGGACTCTGAACTGAGTGCAGCAAGCAGACTCGGGGGGCTCCATCCCACGATCAGGAGATCTCCATCCATGACCAGATCTCCACCTCCTCAGCTCCACCAGAGTCAAAACCAAAAGTCGAATGCTTAACCAAATGAGCCACCCAGGTGCCCCAAACCTACCTAAAACTTTTAAGAGATTAATATTATTTACTAATATGACCCTAGTCACATTTAATGCATGACTAAGTTGGCTTATACACAGATAGCCTCATATATACACACTTGTAAAATTTTATAAAGTAAAAATGTATCATACCACATTCATTTCTTTTTTTTTTATTTAATAAATACATGGGATGCATCTAGGTTAAGAGAGAAAGATATAATGTAATTTGTTTAAAGACTGAATAATATTCCATAGAGTAGATATACTCATTTGTTTTACCATTTACCAGATACCACTATTAATGTATATTTTTGTTTTTATTTTTGTTTCTATGATTATAAGGATTGCTATAATAAGCACCTTTGAACTTAGAACCTTATTTTAATGTTTTTATTTCTACGGAATGTATTTTTTTAAAGCAGGATTGCTAGAGGTAATAGAAGTTTAATACATTAAAATGAAGTCTATTTAATATGTATTGCCAGATTACTTTTCAAAAAGCCTGTAGTAATAGACAAATTCCCATATCCCATTAATTTATGGGAATGGCAGTTTTCTAGCATCCTCTCCAAGTCACAATGGTATTGCTCTTTTTATGTTTTGCCAATTTGATGGGCAAAATGGTGCTTCACTGTTACTGTGTTTGGCATCTCCCTGATTACTGAGGTTAAGCCTTTTGTCTTATGTTTTAGGACTTTTGGATTTTTTCTTATGTGAATTTCCTGTTTATATTATTTGCTCAATTCTAAGGTTTGCCTTTTAAGATTTATGGGAGCATAAAGAATAGTAGAAACATTGTTTTGTTTGTCATGTATTTCACATTTTTTTCTAGGCTACCACTGCTTTTTAATTTTGTCATGGTATATGTGTCACTTTAAAAAACATCTCTCTTCCATAATGGCTTCAGGGTCCTGTGAACAGGAAGGCTTCCCACATAACAGGTTTCTATAAACATGTTTCCAAATTTGCTAAAATTTTAATTTTATTTTAAAACATTGAAGTATGTAATCCATCTGTAATTTTTCAATAAGGTATGAGTAAGGGAGTCTTTTTCTTCTAGGAAGGTAGTCAATACCATTTATAAAATGAAACATGTATTTTTTCTGAAACGGAATGCCACATCTCATATCTTTTTTCGTTTTTTTTAAAGTAGGCTCCATATCCAGCATGAGGCCCTACACAGAGCTTGAACTCATGACCCTGAGATCAAGACCTGAGCAGAGATCAAGAGTCAACTGCTTTACTGACTGAGGCACCTAGGTGCCCCATACATCTCATATCCTAAGTTCTCAAATGCATAGATTTCTTTTTTTTTTTTTTTTGAGATTTTCTATTTGACTCCAAAGCTTGCTTGCTTGCTTGCTTGATTTATGTATTTATGTATTTATTTATTTATTTTTCTATGCTCTTGCCAATCTTACACTGTGAGAAGAAAAGACTTACAGTAAGTCCTACTTTTCTTGGCTGGTTGTTATTTATTAAGAAAAATTAATTAGGGGCACCTGTGTGGCTCAGTAGTTAAGAGTCTGCCTTTGGCTCAGGTCGTGCTCTCAGGACCCTGGAATAGAGCCCTGCTTTGGGATCCTTGCTCAGTGGGAAGCCTGCTTCTCCCTATTCCACTCCCCCTGCTTGTGTTCCCTCTCTTGCTGTGTCTCTCTCTGTCAAATAAATAAAATCTTAAGAAAAAGAGAGAGAGAGAAGAAAAATGAATTAAGTGAAACAGCAAATTATTTAAATTTTAAGGTTATTATTCAAATGAGAAAGGAAATGGAAAACTGGCCATAAGTCAGGTTTACCTAACTAAGCGACTCTGGAAATGTCCCTGACTTCCCTCGCCTTGCTCATCTGCAAACTTGGCAATTATAATTGCCATTTACTCCACAGGTTTATTTTAAGTAGCTAAGAAAGTTAGACATAGTTAGACATCAAAAATAATTTGTAAATTCTAATTGATGTTACACGTGTCAGTTACTGTCCACGTACGATGTAATATGTGGGATACCTAATTCTTTATGGACTATGCTTGGATTTGCAAGCATGACCACATCTTATAAAGTGTCATGAGTCTGCTCTCGTTTCTCCCTGTCAGAATAGAGGAATGGTCTACAAGGCATTAAAATCACATGTATTTTCAAAGCCCTGGCCAACTAATTGGGAGGAACTATAGAAAACAAACGGCAATGATGAACAATGCGGGGTGGAAAAGCTGCCTCCCCAAATCCCCAGGTTAAATAGACTTAAGAATCCCATGTTGTGGCCTTGCCTGGGGAGGATTCTAAGAGGATCATTCCCCCTTGGCAGCTTGGGTAAAGGGTGAAAGGTTAACAGGCCAATCCCAGGACAAGGTGTTGGCCCAAATTAGGTGTTTAGAACATTTGCTGAAGGACTTAAGTCTACTGAGTTCTTTATTTCCAACAGCAAAAGTATTTAGGGAACAAAAAAAGACTTTTGTAAGGAAGAATTCAAGAAATCTAGTTGGGTCCTCTCTTCTCCGAGGGAACCAAAAAGGTTAAAAATCTCCCCCTTATTTCAAGAAGACGATTACAAATAAAAAACAATAAAGTTTGTTTTGCTTTCTGGGAACGAACATCAAATGGTAATGTCTCCCTGTTCAACACCTTTCATTTGGAATTACTCTTCCACTGAGACCAAACAGAACCACCAAGAAGTACTTAAGATTACCCAGTACTCTGGCATCTAAATACTTCCAATATCTTTTCTGCAATTTTAGAACAATGAATTATCCAGTGAAATCCAGGTTTGGGGCAAGGGCAGGAAGAAGGAAACAATTTAAGAGCTGGAGGAACGAAGTGTAATTGGACACCTACCCCACCCCATAACCCCACACACTCCAAAGGCCAGAAAAATTTTCTGCAGTCATCCTGCAAAGTACTTAAGCAATAACTTTGGCTATGCTGTTATCCAAAGATGGAATTCTATAGCGATGAGATCATGCGCCTGGAAAATGACATTTTTGAGGGGAGAGAAAAGCATTTCTTCAGGCTTTTGTACAACATACTCTGAAAAGGTGCCTGGCCAATTTCATATAGCACCAGAACTCTCACATCACCTCCCTGAATTCTGAAGATGTCGGTGTAGATAGAACACAAAGAATCACATCAACAAATTCATGAAACAGGCACCAATCGATTTTGCAATGACAGGCCAGAAAATCTTAAAAACCGAAGCTTTGCTACATGACACTAACTCCAAACTCCATAAACTACAAAATTTAGAAAATTTAATGTATAGATTCAGATTAAAAGGTAAATGGTGGAGGGGCAGTGGTGGTAGCAATTATTCTGTTTACAGAGGGAGCTGCGAGTAGAATTCTTTCAGGCTGCAAGATGCCTTAAGGGATTTACATATGGTATGCAGGAAGCAAAACTGTGAATTACGCCCTTCTGTGTAAGATAGAATAAAATGCCTTGAAGGCAGACGATGAGCCTGAAACCCCAACCCTTAGCAACATGAAATCCTTCTCATCTCTGGTCTCTTGTAACCAAGAGCACATTTTCAAAAAATGGCTGGTGGAGGTTGAGGAGCTCCCTATGGAAGAGGGACCAAGGCCATCTCTCCTGGAGAGCCATCCCAGATGGTCCCACACATCCCTAGCTGCTTCTCCCTGTGTTGCTGCCCTCAGACACCCGCAGAGAACACTTCCCTCCGGGTATCCTGCCTTCCTCCCTTCAGGGAGCTTTTGGTCTTTGTTTCCCTGTACCTGGTCCAGGGCCCAGGACGTACTAGTTTTGAAGTAGAGAGCTGAAAGTTCTCCCATTTTATTTTAAGATCTTATTTATTTATTTGAGAGAGAGCAAGAGCCAGAAAGAAAGCACGAGGGGAGGAGCAGAGGCAGAAGCAGAAGCAGACTCCCCACTAAATAGGGAACCCAGTACGGGGCTCGATCCCAGGACCTTGGGACCATGACCTGAGCTGAAGGCAGACGCTTAACCCACTGAGCCACCCAGGTGCCCTGTGACTCCCATTTTAGAAAGGCTTTGACTCTGCTGTTTTTCTGCTAGGCCCCATTGACTCATGTTCCATATTTTGCCTCTGAATAAGCCACAGAAGCTATGTTCCCACTCCAAGCAGGAAGCAAGAAAATTAATAATTCTGAGTTTTATCCTAAGCCCCAAACACCTGACAACACCTAAGAAGAGCCAGATCCCAAACATGTTCCAAGACATTAGCTTCAGACAAACCTCAGCTAACAGTGGCATCAATGTCCCCTCTTTCAGCAATGTAGCAATTAGCAATTTTACATGTACCCTAGACCCTTTTCCAGTATAAATCCCTAATCCCAAGGAATGATGAGTCTCATTCCTCTCTCCTTTCCCAATCTCCCACATATTCTGTCTGCTATTCCCTGTCACTCACGCTATTCGATAAACTGTTTCCATTTTCTCTGGCTTGCGTTTGATTTCTATCCTGTGCAAAGCCAAGGACCCTCGTGGCTGGTCCTGTGGGACCCTCTCTTGTGTTCTTGGACCGGCCTGGCTGCATCAGTTTGATTAAATTTTGTTCAATAAAGGAAGCGAGGAGGAGGAGACCCTCATTAGCCCCAAACTCTTCACAAAGGTGGGTGCAGAGGCTGCATTTATTCAACAAATATTGATTAACTACTTATGACCTGCCAGACACTGTGCTGGGTTCCGGGGATAAAGACCAGTAAAACCCAGTCAGTAAAAAAGGCAGAAGGGTTTCTGCCTTCAGGCAGTTTATGATCCACTAGATCATAGTGAAGCCAACACAAGTTACCATGGAGATGATGGAGCAATGAACAGAGGAAGATGTGCAGCCAGAGAAAGGAGGTTTGAATCCTTCCTCAGTCATTCACAAGCTAGTTAACTTGATAACTAATTCTTATTCGTGTAACCTCTACTTAAGTCACATAACCTCCGTGTCAAAGTCTGAATAATACCCACTTTAATAAGTAACTGGTAAGAATCAATAAGAGAAAGCATGCTACAACATCCAGCCATCCCTGGCACCCCACGCACACTCAGGTAGGTCCATGTTCCTCTTCACTTTAATGAAAAGTGAGGGTAGAATGTAAAATTATTTCTATGTAATCATTATGCATACTACTGGGCCAACACAGAGAGAGAATGAAAAAAAATAATAAAAGCCATGAGGAGGGGGATTAGAGGTGATTTTTCTTTCTTCCCTACATCCACTCCCCCCCAGGTTTTTTATTATGTCTCACTGATCCTTGGAAAATAAAAAAGAGTTATAATTTTTAAAAGTCCAACTTATTGTAAGAAAATAAGAGATATCCTTATGATAACAGGCATGTAAATTTACTATTTTCCCAGGAGAGATAGTTTGTAGGAAATTAAGTCAGAACATGTAAAGAACATGAAATTAAGTCAGAACACCACGAGAAACTAGAGAAATCTAAAATTCTCCAAGCCTGATTTTGTTTTTTCCACAAACCCTCCTTTTCTTTCGCTGGTATTTCAAAAGTCCTCAGGCCAAAGAGAACCCTGGCAAAGCACAGAAAAATTCCCAATTTTGCCCAGTCAAGAGAGTGTACCCCTGGTTGAGCACCTCACCACTTCCCCATGGTGGGGGGGGTGTTCTCCGGTTTACACCAATCTGAGGACTAGGAAGATAACATAAACACGGGGTGGGGGGCGGGGTGAGACCACAGAGAATGAGGGGGCCTAGAACAATCCAGCTGTTAAATTCTAAACCATCAGAACACAATAGCAGCTAAGGAAAATTTCTGAAGTCGGGCTCTCATCAGCCTTTGGCCCCTGGGTAAGACGCCTGGGGCCAGAGTGATCTTTCTAAGTTGTAGGTTAGGTCATGACTCTGCTGAAAGGCTTCCTGTAGCTCCTGGATGTCACCAAATAGGTAGGCACTAATCTCACTGAGAAAGTCTTTATATTGGGATATGTCAAATTCACGATGTGGAGACACAGCTTTCTAAAATTTTAATTTTTGCTTGAAATCTCAAATTTTAGCATTAGCCACGGATGCTGTGAGTTGTTTTCCTTGAAATGACAGGTCCATCTCATTCCTTTGCAAGAAAATACCCAAGTCTGAATAAGCCTAGTTTGTTGCTCTTTCATGTAAAAATGGCATTTCATAGAAACAGCTGCTAGTTCAGCCGAGAACTTGAACCATCACACAGGGCTTGCCTTGAAGTAATCATCATGTTTTGGTATGAAGACGTGCTTCATATGCACTTCCTAGGCCATCACACAGAATATTAAGAAGATATGTATTCAACAGTCTTTGATCAGATTAATGATTTTCACTCTTCATTCTTAAGAGAAGCTAGAATTTTTTTGTTTTCCTGCGAGTGGTGGTGAAGAACACAAAGATTGTTCTAGCTGTGCTGTGCGCTGGTTTGTGCTAAGCTTCCGGTTTTATCACCATTGTTTTTGCACCATCAAGGCAGATATCAACATACCAGAATAGGCGAATAGCATCTGAAAGGTAAAAATAGTTTTGGGGCGCCTGGGTGGCTCAGTCGGTTGGGCGTCTGCCTTCAGCTCAGGTCATGATCTCAGGGTCCTGGGATCAAGCCCCATGTCCGGCTCCCTGCTCCGGGGAGCCTGCTTCTCCCTCTCCCGCACCCCCGCTCATGCTCTCTCAAATAGATAAATAAAATCCAAAAAAAAAAAAAAAAAGTAAAAATAGTTTTGACCTCACAGACTCACTTTGAATGACTGTGCTAGACCACAGAGTGCTGGAGCCTGCTCATACTGGCTTGCAAGAGCTGATGGTTAATTTTTTGAGAATTTTTGCAAGACGCTTGATGTCACATCGGCGGTTAGACATGATCCATGGTAGGAGCCTTTACTCCATGGAAGTCAGTGGACTTACAAATCAGGGTCTTTTTTCTCTTCCAGAGACTTGTTTGTCAACTGTCTACCAATATCCACTGTCTCTGTCCCTAGTTCCTTGTGAATCAAAGTGGTGAAGGATGTTGAGTAAAACTCCCTCTTGCTGCTCCCCAGCAGTTTCTCAGGCCCTTCTTCCTGTGGAGAAAGAAAAAAAGCCCCTACCAGAGGCTACTCGCATGTCGCTGTGTATGCCTAAACACCCAATGGCCGGATTTATTAACTTCATATCTTTAGCGAGGGGCTCATGTCAGACCTACCACAGGCCTAAAGATGGCTCCTGCTGGGCCCCCAGGATGAGGACAAATGTTTAGGCTAAGAGTGCGAGCACGGCATGAATAGACCTAAATTAGCCTGGGTCTAATAACCCGTTTACTAACACCTGTATTAGTCCTCTATCACTAGGGGTGAACTGCTGTCGGACAAGGCATAATCCCATAAGCTTTTCATTTGCATATCCCTCATTAGCTGATTAAAACTTGAAGAAGGCAGGTTTCTGCAGCTGGTGGGCCCATTCCTTCACACTGTCTGCCTGGGTGGTTTGCGTAATGAAGTCATGTGGGTGAATGTGAGGTTTATATGTATGGAAGGGATTAAGAGCATTAGGATTTGTGTGAGCTGATGTTGCCATATTCTCTCTACTGGAACCCAGTAATTGGATGGGAGGAGAAATGGCAGACCTATTAGTTTTGTCTGTTTACTCAGGAGCAGGGTGCTAGAGATTCAATTTTGCTTTCTTTGGCTCCCTTGCCTTTGTGCGGCAGGCCTGCTTTGTCTCCTCTGGCCCTGAGCACCTCCAAATGCCAGCCCCGCTAAGGCGATTCAGCCACAAAGGAGAGACGTTGGTGCCTCGGGGCCCGAGGAAGAGAAAATGCAGCCCCAACTCAAGTACTACTTGAAGGGAGTCCCATCCTGCTAGTCCAATCCTGGGAGACAGAGCAAGAGATAATTGAAATTTATCAACACTTCTGGGGCCCTTTTTTGATTATTTTATTAGTTCTCCACGTTTGGGATTAACAATCCTCGACATCAAACACACCGCAGGCTCCTTACTTGGGAAATGAATGGTTAGACATTTCGGGAGTCTTAACAAAGCAATTGTTGTACTTGCCGGGTTTGCATAATTTTAATAGACAAAAAATAACACGAAGAAAAAAATCCATTTCCTGTGCTGTTTGTACAGCTGGAGACAGAGCTCCTTGTGCTTGATGATGTAAGAGATGCGCCATTGTCTCGCCCCTAACCCCGACAATGAGGTCCCACTAATGTCGTTAACAAAACCGGACCAGGCAATTCGGAAAACTTTGAAGCCGAACATTGTCTCCAAAGTGTATGGGGCGCCACAGACAGAACTATGTTTATTCATCAGCAGTGCTGGGGTTTGCAAAGCCGGGAGAGGACTTGCACCAGCAAAGAGTGAAGAAGGGAAATGTGGGCGGATCACAAGGCCAGAGTTTGAAGCCAGGGAACACAGGAGGGAAATGTGGATGAGGAATTTTATTTGTCTTCCATAAAAATACTGGAGAAGTATAGGAGAATATTTCAAATTGCTTAGATTCTGTGAAGGTTTATTTTGTATTTTTAGTTTTCTTTATTAAAAGCCACAGCCCCTACACGGAGCACCCCCTCCCAAATTCTAACGTGAAACTTGCAGTGCAAATACTTTCATCAATTGCTGACATATTCCATTTCAATTGGGTTTATGCTGTGATATGTCTTTACTAAAGGGACACATTAAAAAAAATCCACCAAATGCAAGTCTGAGTGTTTGAGTTTGGTCATTTGCAGGGTTTTTAGTGATAAATTGTTTAGCAAGATTAAGGGACCCAAAGAGACCCCCACAAGCAAGAGAATCAGCAATACCTGTCATTATAAAAGGTTTCCCACAGTAAAAGCAAATCTTCAAAACAAAACAAACAAAAAACCAAGCAAGCAAGCCAGAAAAGCAAACAGATGAATAAAACCCCACATCCTAATCTTCCTATGGGCCTATTTGTGTGTTTCACCAAACTGCAAAACAAAACTCTCCATTTCTATCTCTCTCTGCCTTTATTATTTTTAATTATTTTGTCCATTCCTGGCAAAATTGTTAGTAAAAGCAGCTGGATCCTCTGTGCTACATGCTCGATGCAGCCAACATTTTTGAGTCTGTACTCTCTGTGGTGTTAGAGTTAGAAACACACTCACTCGACAAAGCATGCCAAGTTTCAACACCCGTCAGGCATTACCAGTATACATTAACGGAAATGTAATTAGAAAGATAGAGAGGAAAAGAGAAGAGGAAAAAGTTTTAACCTGGCTCATATGATCCCTGATGCCAGAGATTCATCGAATCTCAAGAAAAGAATAAACCTTAAAGGTCCTCAAATCCAACCATGCAACCAATGGTCTAAATCCCCTCTTAGCAAAAATTCAATATCCCCCTTACATGTTCCAAGCATTTGTGACCTATCATGTCCTTACATCTTTGTAATCCTGATCTACAAATTGATCTTCTAGCCACTTTGCATCCCACCAAAGCTTATCTTTGCATAATATATTCTTCATGGGGAAAAATTTAACATTTTTTGAGCACCTATTTACCATACAGCATGCCAAACATGCAGTATCCTGTGAAGTGGGAATAATCATTCTCATTTGTAAGTAATGAAATTGAGGTCAGCGAGGCTAAGCAGCCTACCCAAGGACACACAGCCTCTAAGCAGATCAACCTCCTGTTACATAACAAACCACTTCAAACCTCATGGTTTAAAACAACAGCCGTTTTATTATTTCTCATGATTCTCTGTTTTGGCTAGAAGGTTATGCTGCTCTGGGTTGGGGTGGCTGGGGCTGGATGGCCTAGGATAGCCTCACTTACAGGTCTGGGCCTCAAGTGGGATGACGAGGACATCTGGTCCTCTTTCCAGGTTATCCTTAAGGAGGCTAATACTGATTTGTTTTAGATAGTGACAGCCTTTCAAAACAGTGAGAGCAGAGGCTACAAGGCTTACTGAGGTCTAGGCCCAGAACTCCTAGTTACTTCCCTGTATTTTGTTGATCAAAGCAAGTCACAAAACCAGTCCAGGTTCAATGGGTGGGAAAATAGATTCTGCCTCTTGATGGGAAGAGCTGTAAAGAATTGTTGGCCATCTGCACTTGAACACATGGTCTGTGATCTACGCTCTTAACTCTAGAGCCAGAGGGTCTATGTGTACATCTTGGCTTTGCTAGGTGATACCTTGGGAAATATAACTGACCTCTTCCTGTCTGTTTCCTCATCTGTAAAATGAGGACAATAATAGGACTCTCCTAGAAGTGTAGTTATGAGGATTAAATGAGTGAATATATATAATGTGCTTAGAATACTGCCTCGTGCAGAGTCTGCATAAGTATCGATGATGATTATTGTTGCTGTTAATAATCCATATGTTGTACTGCCTATCTCAATATTCGCTAATGTTTAGTATGTGCTAAGAGCTAGGGACACAGAACAAAGGAGTTGAGTGGGAAAGATCTAATACTCATTTCCCACCTCTTTATATAGGCTCCACATTGGGTGCTTTACGGAGAGTTCTTAATTCTTATAAAAATCTGGTAGTTTAGGTGCTATTCTCCCTGGTGACAGGTAAGGTAAGGTAATAAGACATGGTCTTTTTTCTCAAAAAGCTCAGATTCGAGAGTGAAAATCATTACCAAAAAATGACATTTGTTAGGTTATTTCACAAGACACAGTTGTGCATTACTAACTCACTGGGGCTCAATAGCATTTTGTCACCTTTATTAAGCCGATGAAGACACTGGTGTGCAGAGAAGTTAAGTCTCAGAGAGGTCCCCAGCTAGAACAGAGAAGAGCCTGGACTAGGACTGCTGTTCATGCACTCCATTATAAGCTTTTCCATGACGTCCCAACGTCTCACTTACTTAGAGCAGTAATTGTCACGTGGGGAAGAAAAAAGATGCCCGGAAATTGCTAAGAAAAACTTGCCTAGATGAAGGCAGAACAACGAACTGGAACATAAGATGGCTGCCTCTGGAACCTTCCACAGCCTGATATAACACTTCCAGTTGTTTGCTGATATCAAGTTTGGATGTGGTATGCCTACTGAGCAGATATGACTACATGAATGGATCATAGCCTTTTCAAGACTAGAGTCAGGGAGCCCGGTTCATAAAAGGAAACAGTTCCACGGCCACCTTGGTCTGGAATCAGCTCACAGATGCAAAGCATTAATCAAACACTAAGCTGGTCATGACTAGAACAGCTTTTGAAAAACTGGGGATCTTCCATTTAATCTAGGGTTGCAACAGCTCCCAGTCCAGGGCTGACTGGCACATGTGGGCTCCCTTTGCACTTTGGAGGAGACTGATACACGCCATCAGAAAGGGCACGGTTGGAGTCAGACAGACCTGGATTTTGATCCTGGTGGCATGGCCATGCACTGGGCAAGTCCTTTGCTCTATGACTCCTTTAGATGGCTGATGTGTGGAGTGTGTGAAGTCCTGCATATAAAGAGCTGAGCATGGTGCCTGGCACACAATAAACTCTTATTGGTGAAGAAAGAATTGATACAATCAGAGTGAGGAACTCAGGCATCAGCAAATCCTTCCCTGTACTCTCCCCTCCTTCTGAGGGAGTTAAACACGTGAGGAACAAGAGTGGATGGAAATCAAAGTGCCCTTTTGGCATTAGCTGCTGGCACACCCTTGTTCTACGTTCCAGAAAAGCTTTGGTGGAACACATGGTTTCAGTTTAAGGACAAAGCACAGACTTGCATTCTCCTCTCCTCCCAAATTTCAATCTCAGAATCATCTACCTTCTGGGGGATTGAAAGAAAAAGAAAGTCAAACAAGAGAAAAAAAAAGTTGCCCAGGTTTGGAAAGAAGGAAGAGGGAAAAAAAGTGATGAGAGAAAGAAAGAGGAAGAAGCAGTGGGAGATGGGGAGGAAGAAATAGAGGGAGCGAGAGATGATTGGGCCCACACTCATGTGCCCAGAGCCCTGTCGGGATCTACTCGCCACACAGAGAGAGGAGGAAATGGTAGCGGTGTTTTAACACAGTGACCCTGTCTATTGACAACCATGACCCCATTCAGTGTTTTAGATTCTTGTCATTCATTTAGCAATGCTTCTTCCCTTGACAGGAGTCATGGAAGATGGTGAGTGGAGGCAGGCATTGGGAGACAAGGCTGGAGACTCACCTACCCTACAGCACCCAACACACTGTAACTAAAATCACTGTCATTCGGAGAAAGGGGAACCATCCTACACTGCTGGTGGGAATGCAAGCTGGTACAGCCACTCTGGAAAGCAGTATGGAGGTTCCTCAAAAAGTTGAAAATAGAGCTACCCTATGACCCAGCAATCGCACTACTGGGTATTTACCCTAAAGATACAAATGTAGTGATCAGAAGGGGCAGGGGAACCTAAGTGTTTATAGCAGCAATGTCCACAAATAGCCAAACTATGAAAAGAACCTAGATGTCCATCAACAGATGAATGGATAAAGAAGATGTGGTATATATATACACATATATATGTGTGTGTATACACACACACACACACACACACACACACACACACACAGTGGAATACTATGCAGCCATCAAGAGAAATGAAATCTTGCCATTTGCAACAACATGGATGGAACTAGAGGGTATTATGCTAAGCAAAATAAGTCAATCAGAGAAAGACAATTAACATATGATCTCTCTGATATGAAGAATTTGAGAGGCAGGATGGGGGATTGTGGAGGGTGGGGGCAGGGAATGAAACAAGATGGGATAGGGAGGGAGACAAACCATAAGAGACTCTCAATCGTACGAAACAAGATGAAGGTTGCTGGGGGGTAGGGGGGTAGGGATAGGGTGGCTGGGTTATGGACATTGGGGAGCGTATGTGCTATGCTGAGTGCTGTGAGATGTGTAAGCCTGATGATACACGGACCTGTACCCCTGGGGCAAATAATACATTATATGTTAATAAAAAAATAAAGAATAAAAATAAATAAAATAAAATAAAAATAAAATAAAATCATTGTCATTGCCATGGTTGCTGTTATATTCCTGTGCTTCAGTGTCCCCACTACCAATGGAAAGGAAATTGAATCATAAGGACTTCCTTTCAGGTCTGAATTATAGCAATATTTCAGAAAAAATGTGGATAAATAAAAACCTATATAAATCAAACTTTATTTTCTAATGATACATTGAGAGATAGCATGCCATAAAAATAGAGCAGTGGGTATATTATTTAACCTCTCTGAGTCTTGGTTTCCTGATCTGTAAATAAGAACTAATGATAACCATCTCCCAAATTTGGGAGAATTCATTCATTGTTATTATAAATATATGGTATAAGAGTTTACCATCAGTTCATACCTTTATTATGCTATTCAATGTACTCCTATTTTTCAGCTTTAAGTTTATCATTCCTTACCCACCACCACTCCAAGTGGAGCACTACAGTAGAAGTAGTATCAGATTCAGATTCAGTAAGAACTCGAATTGAACCTAGGCTCTGCAGTTTTATGGTTTTGTGACTTGGAACAAATCATCTACCTTCTCTGAACTGCTTCCTCACCTAGAGGATAATTGTGTGGCAAAACTTCTAGTTGTCAACCCCCGGATCCATTTTCTTCCTTTTTATCTAAGCATGTTGCTGTCTGATTAGAAGACTACATTTCCCAGCATCCTCTGCAGCTATGTTCACATGACTGAATCTGGGCCAGTGAGATCTAATTAGGAGTGTTCCATGCCCTTCTTTAATTTTTCCTATCTGTTGGAACAAAAACATAATGGCTGGAACTCAACAAACTTCTTGGCCCCTGAGGATGACTGAACAGAGAGCCAGAGGAGCCTAAATCCTGAGACAGTGTGGCTCCCATGCCAGCCCTACAAAGACTACCTCTGAATATCCTTATGATTAATTAAAAATAATCCACCTATTTAAGCTAATTTTATTTTGAGCTTTCTGTCAGCTGTGGTCAAATGTTCATAAGATAATGAATGTTAAAGTTCTTGGCACATTGTAAACCCTCAGTAATTTTAGTTTCCTTCTTTTATCTTTCCAGCAAGTTCATTCTTCTTACAAAAACCAGAGAGCTTTTCTTAAATTCAAATATTAAACAACAAATTCCACAGATATGCTCATGTTATCCCCATTTCAAAGTCATTGACGGGGTCATGATGAAGGTCAGAGGAAATACTCTGTAAAAGTACTTTGTACATTGTAAAACTCCATCCAAACAGGAGGCATGGAGACCTTGGCCACATCTCCTCTGACCAGCCTTTTTCCTGCTCCTGTCTCCTGCCCATCCTAACCTCTCCTTCCAAACATCTCATTTTCTTGCTACACCAAACTGAACACCTCATGCATAAGTCTCAACTTTTTCTACTTAAGGCAGAGAAGAATAAGCACAAACCCCAAAAATATCTGGGGACAAAGCCTGAAGCAGCCTCATAAAAAAGTCCAGAAGTTCTCGGAAGCATTAGATTTTATCTCAAAAAATTAGAGTTTTTGTTCTCCTTTACTATATACTCCTGTTTACATTTAAAAAAATATATACTATTTAAATCACTCACCTTGAGTAACCTGTGGTTTTGAGAACTCAGATCCAGATCTGGAAAGGAAGGCCACATTTGTCATATCTGTGCTTTTTGTGCTGTTTCTTCTGCCAGAAATGTCTTTCCTTGAACTTGCTCCTTCTTAGCTTCCTATGTAAACATGTTCTTGATTCCTTCAGGCAGACTGAGTCACTCTCCGGCATGTTGTACACCCCTCTACCATAATGTTTAAGAGATTATGTCTGAACTGGTTTGGGGGCACATGGTGTTGGAAGTGAGATGGCTATATCTCCCATTAGTCTATAACATCCTCCAGGGAAACAACTGCAATTTTGTACCATAGTCGCCATTACAACCACCACATGCCCATACCCAGTATGGCCTCGCACTGTGCCTAGTCCATAACAGATGCTTGTTCAAGATTAGATGCAGTGAACAAATTGGTGAATGTTCCACAAATAAGTCAAAAGAAGAGGCATCTTTGTGGACCTTAGACTTCAAACTTCACCCCCATGCACCATCTAGTTTGGCTTAGGTCAACGCCAGCTGTGACCTCCTCCATGTACATGGCTTAGTACACTTCTAAAATGGACCCTGAACCCTTCTACATGTACCATGGATAGATAAAGGCAACCATCTCCAACTCAAGTCAGCCCAGCCAGGAAAATCCACTGCCAATGTCCCAGTGGTCTCTGAAATGTCGATACTATGAAGGTTGATGCTAAACTCCGCACACCCCCACATTATCAAATGCCCGTTTGCTTCATGTTTTGTCTAGTCTGTCAGCACCATTTACTGCTGAGCAGGTCCCTTATCTTTATTGATCACTTAATTTATCTTTTCTTAACTTCCCTTGCACCGTCTGGTGCCGTGTGTCCGTCTGTTGAGGCTGTCATGACTGGTTTGCTCTTGAAATAATAGGGGCAGCAGGTGGTGTGACTAAGTCGACCCTTCGCAGAATGGGGGACCATTCCCAGTCCCTGTCTCAACCTGCCAGGGCGTCTACACCCTCCCAGCTGTTCCACATTAAAGCAGTCAACTGTGACTTTACAGTCCGAGTTTTACACAACTGTTTTACAAACCGGGAAGAAGGTCTTTTGTCACAAATTCTTTGTCAGGCAGTAGAATGGGGGGAGAGAAAGCCAGTTCTGAGACTTGGTGCATTTTAATGACTATGCAGATAGATGCATACTCCTTTGCTTTGGTAAAAGGGGTTGTGGGTTGGGGGTTGGAGGCTGGCTGGGAGGAGAGAGCAAACTGACTCCTTGCTCTTGGGACAATTTAGTAAGAGGAGCAACTGCTCTTTCAACACTAGTTTCAGCTTCAAACACTACTCCGTGAAAACCTTTGTCCCTGTTATAAAGTGAGAATAAGGGCAATTACAGCCCTATGTCCCAGGGTCAGTACTCTGGGGGCAAGTGTTTGCAATTGAGAAAACAGCAAGAAAATTATGCCTTTGGGATTTGAAAGCCAAGTGCTTTTATGACTTTGGGCTTGTAATCACATGCGAGAAGCCATGAGACAAAGTGAAAAGAGCAGAGAGTTTTGAGTCAGACAGATCCCAGCTCCAAAATTCAGGAATTTTGACATATCTTACTGTTGACAATATGGTATATTCGAATTCCTATTTCTTATCTTTGATATGACATTTATCTCTATAACCAGAGGCTGATTAATCAAAACCTTTAAATAATGAAAATCCACATCTCTCTCTTCCTCTCTAGACACACACACCCCTTCACTTTGATTATAAGCTAAAAGGCAAGGGAAAGATAATTTGAACTTACCATTATGGAAAGAATATATTAGGCTAAGAGTCAAGAAATCTTTCATTCTCTCTTGTCAACACTAACAAGCTGGTTGAGTTTATGCACAGCACTTAAACACTGTGAGCTTAGTTAGGAATAAGTCAATCAGAGAAAGATTAATTATCATATGGTTTCACTCATATGTGGAATATCAGAAATAATGCAGAGGACAATAGGGGAAGGGAGGGAAAACTGAATTGGAAGAAATCAGAGAGGGAGACTAACCACGAGAGACTCTTGACTCTGGGAAACAAACTGAGGATGGCGGTTAGGGAGGCGGTTGGGGGGATGGAATAACTGGGTGATGAGCATTAAGGAGGGCACATGATGTGATGAGCATTGGGTGTTATACACAACTAATGAATCATTGAACACTATATCAAAAACTAGTGATGTACTATATGTTGTACTATATGTTGGCTAATTGAATTCAAATCATAAAAAAAAGGAAACTATCAAATGTAGTTTATTTCTAAGGTGGGTGAATCCGGAAAGTGGATGGTGATGGGAGAGTGAGAAGGAGAGTAGAGTCATTGTCTTTCTTTTTCTTCATTTATATAGGTTTGCATAACCAGAATTTCTACTTTCTTCTAGATGTTAGAACAACAGTTAGCCCTTTCTCCTAATGACTACTCCCTAAGGTGGGAGAGGACTAGATTTTTGCAGCTACTTTTCTCTCCTGGGTGATGTGGGGCACTAAAAGTTGCTGTTTCCACAACGCCTGTCCTTTTCTCTTTCTGGTTGGCTAGCCCAGAGGTCACAGGTACTATACCCTCCTTCCAGCCCTCATCTCTTAATCCTTGTGGTGAACAAACCTGGGTTAGAACCCAGGTCCCATCATCTAAAGCAGAAATACTCAAATGTGACCTGCTGACCAAAACGTTTATGACCAATCTGTGATAAGAAATGCAGACACTGTCATTAAGCATTTAGAAATCTATCAATTCAGGGGTGCCTGGGTGGCTCAGTGGGTTAAGCCTCTGCCTTTGGCTCAGGTCATGATCTCAGGGTCCTGGGATCGAGCCCCGCATCGGGCTCTCTGCTCAGCGGGAAGCCTGCTTTGCCCTCTCTCTGCCTGCCTCTCTGCCTACTTATGATCTCTCTCTCTCTCTCAAATAAATAAATAAAATCTTTAAAAAAAAAAAAAAGAAAGAAATCTGTCAATTCAACCTAAGCATGAAGCAAGTTCATTTTTTACATTAAAAACTAAATATTGATGCAACCAAGAGGAAAATACATAGCATTAAATGTTTATATGGAAACCAAACAAGATCTTTAATCAATAATCTAAGATTCCATTTATGAAATTTAAAAGAAGGGATCAAATTAAAACCAAAGCAAGCAGAGGGGAAGGACATAATAAAGAGCAGAAATCAATAAAATTTAAAAAACAGAGACAAATCAATAAAGTTAGAAGTTATCCTTTGAAAAGATCAATAAAATTGATAAACTTCTAACCTTGTTGATCAAGAAGAAAAAAGAGGGAAGACAGATTACCAATATTAGCAATGAAAGAGAGGATATCAATATAAACCCTACACAAACTAAAAGGATAATAAGATAATATTATAAACATCTTTATGCCAATGAATTGATAGCTTAGGAGAAATAGACAAATTCCTTGAAAGATATAAAGTAATCAAGAAGAAATAGATAATCTTAATTGTCCTTTATTATTTTCTGAACATTCAGGCACAATGCTCTCCAGCTTATAGCAGATCCTAGATTATATTCTTTTGGTGTCCCCTACAGCACTTCAGTGTCTTGCTCACAGAAGGCACATAGCTATCTGTTTAATAAGTGCCATTTTAAAATTTATTTTTATTTTTTATTTATTTTTCTTAAGTAAGCTCCAAGCCCAATATGGGGCTTGAACTCACAACCCCAAGACCAAGAGTCACATGCTCTACTGCTTGAGCCAGTTTTATTTATTAAAGCAAATGAATTTGTTATCCAAACTATGCTATAAACAATACTTCAGGCCTAGATGGGTTCACTGGTGAATTCTACTAAACATTTAAGGAAGAAATATGCCAATTTCATACAAACACTTACATAAAATAGAAGGGAAGAAAACATTTCCTGAGTCATTTTATGAGGCCAGCATTATCCTGATAGCAAACCCAGAGAAAGACATTATAGGAAAAGAATTTCATGAATACAAACACAGAAATCCTTAACAAAATTTTGTCAAATTGAATCCATCAATATATAAAAGATTATTCATCATGATCAAATAGAGTTTATCCTCAAAATGCAAGGTTGACTCAATATTTGAAAGTTAGCCAGTCATGTCAGTGAACTAAAAACAAAATGCTCTGTGCTCTTATTAATAGATGCGAAAAAAAAAGTATATGACAAAATCCAACATCCATTCATGATATGATACCATTTTCAGCAAGCTAGGAATAGGAAGGAACTTCCTCAACCTTATAAAGACCATTTATGAAAACCTATAACTGACATTGTACTTAGTGGTAAGAAAGGGGATGCTCTTCTCACTAAAACCAAGGAGGCAAGGATGTTTTTGCTCCATTATACTGGAGATTGTAACCAGGGCAAAGATGTAAGAAAAAGAAATAAAAGAAATAAAACAACTGCAAAGGAAAAAATAAAACTCTTTATTTGCAGTCAACATGATCATCTAGTAGAAAATCCACATAATCTATTTTTAATGGTCCTAGAAGTAATAAGTGACTTTAGCAAGGTTGCAATATGCAAGTCAATATACAAAAATCAATTATATCTATTTACTAGCAATGGAAAATCAGAAATTAAATTTTTAAATGCCACTTGCGATAGCATCAAAAAAACATTTAAAAAATGAAATAAATCTAACCCAATATATGTAAGATTTATGTGATGAAAACTATAAAACACTGATAGAGGAATTAAATACCTACATAAATAGATATACCATATTCATGGATTGCAAGACTCAATACCAGGAAGATGTCAACTCTGCTTAAATTGATCTATAGATTTAAATAAATCTCAATCAAAATCCCAGTAGGATACTTTACATAAATTATAAATCAAAAGCTTTTTATAAAATTAATATAGAAAATCTGGTAAATAAAGTAGCCAAAACAACTCTTTAAAAGTAGAACGTCAAAAAAAATTAAAAAAAAAATAAAAATAAAAAAATAAAAGTAGAAAGTCAACGATTTTGAGGAACCCTTGTGCACTGTTGTTACAACCACTATAAAAAAGAGTATGGAGGGGCGCCTGGGTGGCTCAGTGGTTAAAGCCTCTGCCTTCAGCTCAGGTCACGATCTCAGGGTCCTGGGATCAAGCCCCGCATCGGGCTCTCTGCTCAGCAGGGAGCCTGCTTCTGCCTCTCTCTCTGCCTGCCTCTCTGCCTACTTCTGATCGCTGTCTGTCAAATAAATAAATAAAATCTTAAAAAAAAAAAAAAAAGAGTATGGAGTTTCCTTAAAATATTAAAAATAGAAATATCATATTTACCCAAATATCATATTTACCCAAATATTTACCCAAAGAAAATGAAAACACTAATTTGAAAAGATGCACCCCTATATTTATTGCAGTATTATTTATAATAGCCAAGATATGGAAGCAACCTAAGTGTCCATCAATAGACAAACAGAAAAGGAAAACATGGTTTTTATATAAACAATGGAATATTATGCAACCATATAAAGGATGAGATTGAGTCATTTGAAACAACATGGATGGACCTAAACGGTATTATGCTAAGTGAAGTAAGTCAGAAGGAAGACAAATAACATATGATTTCATTCGTAAGTGGGATCTAAAAACAAATAAACAAATGAATAAACAACAACAAAAAAAGCATAATCAGACCTAAATACACAGAACAATCTGATGGTTATCAGAGGGAAGGGGGGTGGGAGAGTGGGCAAAATAAGTGAAAGGTAAGGGAGATACTTAATTTATGATTAAGGGAGATACTTAATTTATGATTTTAATTAAGCAAATATTTCTTAAATTTAAGACACAAAAGCCATGAATTATAACAGAAAAAAATTGATTAAATGAACTTAATAAAACTTTTAAATTTGTTCTTTAAAAGCCATTACTAGAAAAAAAAAAAATCAAGCCACAGAGATAAAATATTTGCAAATAATTTGATGAAGGACTTATATTCAGAATGTCTAAAAACTCTTTATAACTCAATAATAAGAAAAAATTTTTGATTAGCAAATTATTTGAACATACATGTCAACAAAGAAGAAAAATGAATGACCAATAAGCACATGTAAACATGCTAACATCATTAGTTACTGGGGAAATCCAAGTTAAAACCACAATGAGATACCACTTGTTAGAATGGCTAAAAAAGAACAAAGTCAACTGTAGGAAGTACAAGTGAGGATGTAGAGCAAATGGAACTCTCATACATTGTTGGTGAATATACACAATAGTGTAGTCACTTTGGAAAACAATTTGACAGCGTCATATAAAGGTAAGATTTGTGCTTACCATATGATCCAGCAATTTTACTCCTAGCTATTTACCCAAGAGGAAGGAAGACACACATACCAATAAAACGTGTAGTGACTAGTGCTGGTGACTTCATTCATAGGCACTAAAAATCAGAAATAACCCATATGGTTTATCAACTGGTGAGTGCATAAACAAAATTTGTTAAATTCAACCACTCGACAATTAAAATACTACTCATCAATGAAAATGAATGAATTACTGATGCATATAATAACATGATGAATCTCAAAAGCATCATGCCGAGTCAAAGAAGTCACACACAAAAGGCTCCATGCTGTATGGTTCCATGTATATGACATTTTATTACTTGTTTTACTGTTGTTTCTGGAGATTTTTCTGTTTCTTTCTTGTCTTTGTCACTTTTGGTCTTTCCTTTCCACTCAAAGAGTCCCCTTTAATATTTATATGACTTTTTAAAAACAATATGAAATTATTTTCAAATTTGTGTGTCATCCTTGCTCAGGGGCCAAGCTAATCTTTTGTTTCATTCTAATTTTAGTATACATGCTGTCCAAAAAAGCACTATATGATATTTCTTTAAAAGGCAAAACTATAAGCAACGGAGTCAGAGTTGCCAGGGGCTAGCATGAGGTAACATTTTGGGGATAATCAGACTATTTTATATCTTGAGTGGTTGGTGGATACATATCGCAAAACTCATTGAGCTACACATCTATGAAGGGTGAATTTTAAAATGAATGTACACACAATTGTACGATTGCATCCTTTGCAACTATTAAAATGACATTTTTTTTTTCCCAGAGAGGAAATGGGGGAGGACAAAGGGAGAAAGAGAAACTTAAGCAGCCTCCATGTCCAGCATGGAGCCTGACACAGGGCTCGATATCACAACCCTGAGATCATGACCTGAGCTGAAATCAATTGAGACGTTTAACTGACTGAGCCACCCAGGCACCCCTATTTGGGCATATTTTTAAAAGAGTGATGTAACATACCCAAATAGGGTTTACTTTAAAATTTCCAAAATGATTCAACATATAATAATCTATTAATATCCATTCCTGATTTCAAAAAATCTCAATTTAAAAAAAAGTAATGTAACTTTTGTTAGTTTTGTTATATTACAAAAAGTAATGTAAAAAAAAATGTAACTTACTATGCTACTAAAACATAACATTATGAGGAATTACCTGAAATTCTCAGCCAAGATTCTTCTAAATAATAAAATACCAGAAGAAGAAATGAAATAAAAAATCAGAAAAGTAGAGATATTTATAATTATTTATAGATTATATAATTTGCCATATGAAAAACCCAAGAAAATAAAGACAAGGAAATCCTGTTATATGTTTCAGCATAGATGAACCTTGAGAACATTATGCTAAGTGAAATAAGGCAGTTAGGAAAAGATAAAAACTGTGTTCTCCCACTTATACTAAGTATCTAAAGTAGTCAGACCAATAGAAAGAGAAATCACAAGTAAGGGGCTGGGAGAGAGGAAAAAGGAGTTGTTATTCAACGGATATAGAGTTTCAGTTTTGCAAGGTGAGAGGTCTATAGATTTTGTTGCACAAAATATGCATATAATTAACACTGCTCTATTTTATACTTAAAATGATTAAAACTATAAATTTTATCTTATGAGCTTTTTAACCAATATAAAAAGTACTATTGGAACTAATTACACTATTTGTCTATTATTGAATAATAATTTATTAATAGAATGCTATAGAAAAGTAGCAATCAGTTGGAAAATATAATGGAAAAATAGGCACCAGTAGTAATAAAAAGAACAATGATCTAATACCTTGGATAGAGCAAAACTTGCAGAACCTATTTATTTATTTATTTATTTATTTATTTATTTATGATGTTATTTATTTATTTGAGAGAGAAAGCATGAGCAGCAGGAGGGGCAGAAGGAAAAGCATGCAGGGCTTGATCCTAGGCCCCTGGGATCATGATCTGAGCCAAAGGCAGATGCTTAACTGAATGGGCCACTCAGGCACCCAAATCTCTTTAAAATAGCTGTAATTTTCTAGATATGTCTAGCAATATTTTTCTAGATATGTCTCCTTAGGCAAGAGAAATAAAAGCAAAAATAAACTATTTGGACTACATCAAAATAAAAAGCTTCTGCACAGAGAAGGAAACAACAAACAAAACTAAAAGGCAACCTACGGAATGGGAGAAGATATCTGCAAATGACATATCCAATAAAGGGTTAGTATACAAAATATATAAAGAATTTATACAAATCAACACCAAGAAACAAAGAATCCATTCAAAAAATGGGAAGAAGAAATGAGCATTTCTCCAAAGACATCCAGATGGCCAAGAAACACACGAAAAGTGGCTCAACATCTCATCATCAGGGAAATGCAAATCAAAACTACAATGAGATATCACATCAAACCTGTCAGAATGACTAAAATCAACAACACAATAAACAAGAGTTGCTGAGGATGTGGAGAAAAAGGAACCCTCTCGCACTGTTGGTGGGAATGCCAACTGATGCAGCCACTGTGGAAAACAGTATGGAGGTTCCTCAAAAAGTTAAAAATAGAACTATCTTATGATCCAGTAATCACGTTACTGGGTATTTACCTCCAAAATACAAAACACTAATTCAAAGGCATATATGCACCCCTATGTTTATAGAAGCATTATTTACAATAGCCAAATTATGGAAGTAGCCCAAGTGTCCATCCATAGATGAATGGATAAAGAAGATGTGGTACACACACACACACACACACACACACAGGAATATTAGCCATAAAAAAGAATGAACTCTTGCCTTTGTAATGACATGGATGGAGCTAGAGAGCGCAATGTTAAACGAAATAAATTAATCAGAAAAAGACAAATACCATACGATTTCACTCACATGTGTAATTTAAGAAACAACAAATAAGCAAAGAGAGACAAACCAAGAAATAAACTCTTAACTACAGAGAACCAACTGATGGTTACCAGAGGGGAGGAGGGTGCAGGGATGGGTTAAATAGGTAATGGTTTTAAGGAGGGCACTTATGATGAGCACCAGATGTTGTATGTAAGTGATGAATCACTAAATTCTACACCTGAGACTGATATAACACTGTATGTTAACTATATTGGAATTAAAAAACAATAAACAAAACAACTATAAAACTTTACTGAAGAACATAAATGAAAACTTGAGTAAATGGTGAGAGCTGGCATTTCCTTCAATGATAAGGCTGATTATTTTAAAGATGCAAATTCTTCTCAGATTAATCTATAAATTTAATGAAATGTCAATAAATGTTCCAATCGGATATTTTAAAACTCAAATATAATTTTAAGTACATCCAGAACATTAAGGTCTGGGAATAGTCTAGAACATTCTTTAGAAGTATTATAAACAGTGTGAATGACACAGAGGTAGTTGTCTTAGATATTAAATATTAGAACATATTATAAAACTACAGTAATTAAAACTGTGGCACTGTGCGTTTTCATTTTCAGAAAAGACAGGAAATTTTTTGAACACAATGATAAGTTCAGAAACATACCTATGTATATAATGAACTTGATTCAAAATGTTGAGGGAAAGATCCATTAAGGTCCATTATCAATAAATAGAGGTGGGACAACTGGCTCATCATTTGGGGATAAAAAAGTTAAATCCTTATTCTTTGTGACATAATCCAAATAAATTCCAAATGCTCTATTTATTTAAATGTAAATGATAGATATCCAACTAATCATAGAGTGGAAGAGGACTTGACAAGGTTGAGTTCTGATATAGATCTATAAGGAAAGGTTGACAAGTTAAAACATACAAAGTCAAAACTTCAATGAAGAAAATATTAGGAACATAATGAAAAGCAGCAAATGACAAGAGAAAACACATTTGCATTATGGTAGATCACCGAAATAAAAAAAAAAAAAACTTCTTAACGAATAAATGAGATGAACATTTAGCTAGAGATACAGGCCAAATACATAAGGAGAAATTCATAATATAATTCACAGAAATAGGAAATGCACATCAGAAAAGATATTCGACTTCCCAGTAATCAAATAAATGCAACTTAAAATGAGAATTTGGGGGCGCCTGGGTGGCTTAGTTGATTAAGTGTTCAACTAATGGTTTCAGCTCAGGTCATGATCTCAAAGCCATGAGATGGAGCCCTGTGATGGGCTCCGCAGTCAGCATGGAGTCTGCTTGAGATTTTCTCTCCCTCTCTCTCCAAAATAAATAAATAAAGCTTTTAAAAAATCTTAAAAGAAAATCGTTGTTTTAATTTTAAAAACATTACCTGCAGTGTTGATCTGTGTTATGCTGATGGTAGATATGAATTTATACCACTTTACCAGGAAATCTGATAATACCCACTAAAAATTTAGAAATATTTACATCTTTTGACTCAGAAATTTCCCTGCAAAAAATTTACATTAAAGAAAACATTGTTCAAGAGTGCAATCTGCAAGGATATTCAATAGAGCATTGTTCATAAGTATAAAAACTTGGAAACAGCTGAAACAGATTGGTTTTAAAAATGTTTGAATGTACACAGATTGCATCCTTTGCAAATATTAAAATGACATTGTAGGAAAATATTTAATACCATAGAAGGCTGCTTAAGGAAAAAAATTGAAGCAGTATGATCTCATTTGGTAAATTAATAAAAATTACAAAGAGTGGAATATACAAGTCAAAATGTTAATAGTGACTTCTCTCTTTTGTATCTATATTATCTAAATTCTCTAAAGTGAAAAAAATCACTTATAAATGATCCATTCCTTATTTTGCTTATGTTGTTCTCATGCTGCAGAGTAAGTCTAATTATCTTCATGCATATGTGATTCTGTATGTCAAGTTTGGGCCATATTTTTATCATATCATATTCCGATTATTTATCTAAATACTTATCTCTGCTAGACCATGATGTCCTTCAGATTTATTTATCTTCAGTATGTAACACAGTATTCCTTATATATGATGAAAAAATATTTAAATTTGAAAAAAAAATCATGCTTCACGAAATAAGAGATGGGGTGACAAATAAACACATGTCAAGGTGCTCACTTTCAAGAGTTATTTAAAGAAATACAAATTAAAACCACAATGAGATACCACTTCATACCTATTAGAATGACTGAAGATTTTTTTAAATGACAATACAGAGTTTTGGTGAGCAATGAACTCTCATGTATCACTGGTAGGAATGCAAAATGGGAAGCTATTTTGGAAAACTTTGGCAGTTTCTTAGAAGGCTAAATACACAAAGCACTTAAGACACAGCAACTGCAGGTATTTACTCAGGAGATATGAAAACATGTATCTCCACAAAGACTTGCATGCAAATGTTTATAGTAATTTTATCCATAATTGACCAAAACTGGAGACAACTCAGAGGTCCATCTACTTGTGCATGGATAAATAAATTGTACTATGTCCCATACAATGGAACACTGCTCAGTAGTGGAAAGGAATAAATAATGGATACAAGCAACAACACGGCTGAATTGCAAAAGCAATATGTTAAATGAAAGAAGCTAGACATGTTTGGCTACATCATATACGGTTTTCTTTATATGTCATTTTGGAAAGGAAAAATCCCAGTATCAGAGAAGGGTTTAATTGCAAGGGAACTTTCTGGGATGATGAAATATTCTATATCTTGATTGGTCACACAACTGTACCAGACTGTGCACCTAAAAAAGGGTGAATTCTGCTGTATGTAAATCATACTTCAATAAATTTGACTTATAAAAACTATCCATATACACAATGTGTACTCAAAGTGTGCATATAGGCATTAAATGTGGGGAACTTCTCTTTTACTTATCATTTTTTATTTTATTATGATTTAGGAGTGGCAAAAAGTCATGAGTGTAATAGTAATTTTATATACTAATTGCCTATAGGCACCCTTTCAGTGAACTATATATACGGTTTTGTAATTATTTTCTTTTACCTATGTTTTTTAATTATATTAATGGAAAGATAAATTTTATACCTAATAAACACCTCAATTTGTATTTTATATGTCTTTGCTTTCTTCATTTGCCTAGTACTTCATTGCTACTGCATTTGATACATTTAAAGGTCGGTAATAGGCTGGGAATAAAAAAAAGAAAAACTGGTTCTTCAGCACAGACAGTTCTAGAAGCACCATTCTAGGGGCACCTGGGTGGCTCAGTCCTTGAGCGTCTGCCTTCGGTCCAGGTCATGATCCCAGCGTCCTGGGATAGAGCTCCGCATCGGGCTCTCCGCTCAGCGGGGAGTCTGCTTCTCCCTCTCCTTCTGCCTCTTCCCCTGCTTGTGTTCCCTCTCTCACTGTGTTTCTCTGTTAAATAAATAAATAAAATCTTAAAAAAAAAAGCAGCAGCAGCACCATTCTAGAGGCAGGTGTAGAGCCCCACCTGTATCTGTGTGTATCGTTTCCCTTGTAACCGCTTTGGCTCACTTTCCATCCTGCAGACCCAATCTCCTCTTTATAAGCAGGCAACAATTTTAGAAATTCCACTGGGTCTCAAGTACAAGATTATTTTCTAATGCAGCTCTACTGGCAATCTATGACTAATTCTCAACTTTCTGAAATTGGCATTTGAGGATGGAGGGAATGATTGGACACATCAAAACTTTAACATGAAGATCCTTCCAATTTTAAAACCCTCAGACTCTACCAAGGGTTTATTTAAAACAAACAAACAAACAAACAATACTTGGGGTGTTTGCCAGTGTCAATGGACAGAGAAACCTCCTTACCCTAGTCCTTTTCACCAATCCTGGCCACTTTCCTTCAACCTAGCCAATGGTTACAGATACCTATTCTTTATCAGGTCCCTACTTATGTAATAAGTCTATAACAGGGAGGATGAACAAAGTAAAATCTGTGTCCTCCAAGAATGTATAGCTTATCTTATGATAAGAATTGTTCTTCAAAACGGTGATTTCAAAGCCAGTAAGGTCAATAATTATCAAAAAACATTCAGTTGGGTTTTCTTCCTTAGGTAATCAGATAATCAGCTTGATTTTTATAAACATCTGTTCTCCTATTGTCTTGGGTTTTTGTTTAAAATTGTTCTGTATTTACGTATATACTTAGAGGTTTTTCAGTTGAGATCATAGACCCAGCATTAATTTCCTCTGGTTTGTTGATACGTTCAAGTGTTGGACGATAAGGTGTACATACAGATCCTCGTTTCCAGTCTTTTTCTCTGCTGAAATGTGAAGGCCAGGACCTTAAGAGATAATGATCTAAATGATTTTCATTTTGAAACTAATTGTTTAAACCCAACCATTAATTAAAAAAACCTTTTTTCCGGAATTTTTTACGAAAAGGTCTGACTTTCCTGATAAGCCCCTCTATTTCTGTTTATTACAAAATAGGATTTGTGTAATTTATATTTCCCTTTGGCTTAAGCCAAAGGTTATATTTCCAGTTTATAATTACCTAATCCTTCCTTATATAATTTTTTAAAAAATCTGTCTCGCAACTTAATTTAAGCTATCTCAGAACTTCTGTGGAAGTTAGCAGGTGTACAGCACTCAAAAGTAAAATGATTAAATTAATAATGGCAGTTTAAGAATGGGTTCTATTAGGTCTTTCCTTTCTTTTCGCTACTATTTTGTTTAATTACTTAGCTCTCAAGGTCTTTCAAGAGCCTAAATGTATTTCTTTTAATGAAATCCATATGATGATATATAATCAGGTATAAGTATTTATTACATTAGAATTCGATATTGTTTATTATTTCCCTCCTAATGACATCGAGGATGACTTATTAGATTTCTGGGGGAAAAAAAGATAATTTTTTTAAAACAAAAATTAAAAACTTCATAAGCAACTAAAACTAGGTAGTGGGGAATTCTATTCCCCAAGAAAATCCTAGGTAAAAATTGAATTTAGGCTTTAAGAAAAAAATTCAAAAAATTATATACGAGGTATCTTGGCAACTTGAATAACAAGCAACATGTTTTCTTAAGTACAGCATCAAAAATTTTAACCTATAACCAAACTCTGGGTTTCAGGTTTACCGTGGAATACAAGCTTCATCAAAGATGATCCTATTTCCAATATCTCTTATATCTCCTGCATCAGTAACGAAACAATGTGAGCAAGCAACTGAAATGCCTGCCATCACACTCTGAAAGTTTGACTCTTTCTAAACGTCTTCATTTAGAAGTTCTCCAGTTGGTGTTATTTACTGTGGTCAGGCGATCAAATAGCAGGGTCTCTCACCTCAGGGACCCAGGGCGTAAATTAGAGAGAAAGCACAAGTGAACGGAGTTTGGTGGTCATTTGAGACCCTGATGGACATTTGTCTACCTCACAAAAGTCTCCGTACAATTGGCCTCAATTTGTCACAACTGACAGTTTCTGCTCTAAAGAGGCCCAGATCTGGAGTGGCACAGATGTTATAGTTTTTCTCATTCCTCCGTTTGACACAGGGACGAAATTCACCCAGCAGAGTTAATCCTTCCAAGCAATCTGCACAACCCCAAACAGGCACCTTTTCTTTTTTCTTCCTCTCTCCCTGGAGTTCTGATCAGTTACCTTAAGGAGACAGAAGCTGCCCCCCTGCCACCGCCAGATCCGAGCAGCAGGAGACCTACAAGGACACAATCATCTCAGGAACCACTAGAAGGGTGCTACAAAATGCCAGCTGAGAGAACATGCCCACAGAAGTCTCTGACCTTCTGGAAGGCAGAGCCCAGCCCATCCATTGCTATATCCCCTACCACAATGCCCGACTTGGTTGATCTCAGAATAGGCCGTCCATAAATGTTACATGAAATTGACAGAGGAGCTTTGACATGTCACCTTGTATGTCCTTGAGCCCATCTCATTCAAATCCCCCTTACACTAGTTTCAAAGAAAGCTCAATTTGTAATCAGATATCTACAGCAGGACCATAAGAAGGTACAAATGCAGTTGTTTCTTGTAGCAAAACTCATCAAACACCTGTGGTTTTTGTTCCCAGAAAAATGATCCAAGAAAACAAAAATTGTTGTGTAGGCACCTTGCAGTGAGTACAGTTTCCATATAACTGTCTTAAGTGTAATTGAATCTGTCCTTCAACAACTCACAAATTATCTCCTGACAACTTGAAATAATAGACCTTTTGTTAAAAGGAGAAAGCTTGTGGAGACCAAAGGTTAAACAGGTCTTTTCATCATGATAAATCACTGGTTAATGAGGTCACTATTGTAGGGTATTATGACCATTCCCTTTAATGCCATTACCTCCTGGCTGTAAAGCTGACACTACTAATGGTCTTCATTCTTTGAACTTCTCTACAATATTGACTGGCTTCTCAGAGCAGATGTTCCTCTGATGAGATTGCAAGAGGGACTACAATTCTTAACCATAGAAAGAGTTTCAAGCAAGCTTACGGAATCCACGCGGTCCAGGCATTTGCAGAAAGGCAGTAAGACGTAGCAGGAAAAAAACAAGGACAGAGCTTTAATTCTGGAATAATAACATCAATTTGCCATGAGGACCTGAGGCAATGTAATGTGGTAACTAGCACCGAGAGCTTAATGAATGCTCATTAATTAGAAGTAAGGTGACAAGTGCAATTAATATTTGTTTCCCTCCTTACACATCACAATAGCATATGCCATCTCACTTACCCTTATGAAAACCCTGGAAGTTGCATATATTGTTATCACTTTTAGATAAAGAGGCTGAGATCCTATAGAGAAATTGTTTCCCTCAGTCCTGCAGATACCAGATGATAAGGAAACACTGGCTTCAAACTTCATGTTCTCCCACACAGCCATTGCCACCAGGAGAAGAAACTAACCAGTTATGCCTCAGACTGTAGTATTAACAGCTACTCCAGAGAGTTCCTTTACAAATGCCAATTGCACGAGAGAGTAGTTCTTCCTTTGCATTCAATGACTGAACAGACATACAACTATCTAATTTTCACAATAGAAAGATTTTAGAGATCAATGACGGAGGGAACACAGGCCTGCAATTTAGCAACACTTGAAGCCAGGCAACAAAGAATGTACCGTCAATGTCAAATTTGCCCCAGCATTCTCGGGGCAGAATGGCTTCTGGGGCACATTTGCAATTTTTGAATCACAAAGATTCCTTTCGTTGTTGTTGTTGTTGTTGTTGTTGTTGTTATTGTTGTGTTGTATTGTTTTGCTTTATTTTGTTTACCTGGGTCAAAGAATGAAAACATGGGTGAATAATCCAGATATACTGCTAATATGAAGTCAAATACGTGTGATACCCTGCAAAGACACACATGATTAGTATTGTGTAGGCAAGAGGTACAGGTATTTTGGCATGAATTAGATATCCTATCCAACACCTACTGCCCGCTGCCATTGTGAGAGAAAACAGCAGCAATGCAACTGTACTGACCCGAGTGCTAGTAGGCACTCGACAAATTTGAGTTAAACTGAAAAATATTTGTATGAATTTATACCATTTTTGTTTCATCAAAACTGGAGCCATTGAAAGAATTTAAACGCTTTACTCTTTGGGTTGCTAAGAAAGAATTTTCTCCTAGCGGAATGAATATGGAATCACCAATGCTTGCTTTTTCTCTCCTAGTAAGTAATCGTATTCACAGCTTAGCCAACCTTTGTTATTTCAACCCTGAGTCCAGCCAAAACAGTGTGGGTTTGCGTTGCTTTTGAGAGGACACTGAAGATTTGGGGGGGGGGAGCAATTTTTAAAAAGGGAGAAGCAACAGAACCATCTGTATCCAGCATACTGGACTCTCACTTAAGACAAGGAGTATATTTTATTCACTTCTCTATCCGGCAGACAGAAGGCATTCAATACATGTCTACCGAATTAATTAAATAAATACATAAAGATACAAATGCATGAGTGAAAACTTCACAGATACACTAAAGATAATAGCTTAATTACTTTAGACTTTCTTTTCTAAAGCTGGCTCACTTCAAGTACTTAATTTGTTATCACAATATCCATGGGTCAGTTAGGTGGGGAATCATCCTGTCTATGTTGACAGATGAAGAAACAGGTCCACAGAGCAGGGAGCAAATGACATAAGAGTGAAATATTAATTTCAGCAAGACTTTGTTCTATTTTTTTTTTTTAATTGTGAAAGGGAAACCGTCCAAACGAAAATTGATCAAGTTAATGCAAGAGACAGTCTTGGTTGTGTGTATGCCTGCAAAGAGGAAAGGGGTTTCTGTTCTAGGAAAAAGAGTTAAAATCTTCCCTTTTGCACAACAAAGAATGGAACATGGTATTGAAACATTGAGTTAATCTCCCAAGTGCTTTGTCTCTCCACCACCAAAGACGCCAAAATACGGGGGAAATGCTGGATGTCTGGACTCTCGTATCAAAGCCCTAATAATTAGCTCTTTTTCACTTTTTTTGAGAACACAACCCTGGAACCACAGGGGGGATTAGGCAAATGTTAATTAGTAGGGCTTAATGTCCAAACCAAAGCTCAGACTAGGCCTTTTCAGCGTTCAGATGAAATCTGAAAAAAAGTCAGGAACACTTTGCAATGTTTCAAAATATATGAATATTAAGTCCTGCGTTGGTAAAATGGATATTCTGCTTAATTTCATGTTTCACCCCATTTAGGTATCACAGAGAGTCTAAATTGGAGGTTAAACCCCATTCTCTTCCTTTCAGAGTTTGTAGAGACTCAGTCTCTAATTGACTTATATAAGTGATTCCAAGAACCTCTGGACAAGTCAGTAGACAGAGACATGCGGGGAGGCTGGCAATTTACATTTCACTTAAACTCAACAACAATCCTGTATGGTGTTAGGTTTGGTTGGTAAAATTATTCCTATTTTAGATGAAGAAACTGAGGCTCACAGGTAAAATGAAGCTAGGACATAAAAACTACTAAAGAAAGACCCTTGCCTCTCTGCTTCAGTGATTATGGGACTTGCGTTGACAGCTGTTTGGTGGTCAGCAGAATGGGGTTTCCAATGTCTGTCGCGCTTTAAAATGCCTCCATCTAATCTGTGTGATAGTATGGAGGGGCCAGGTAGCTTCAACTGTAACTCCAGGGGTGACCAGCTCACAGGTTGTCAAGAAAGCACTACCCATGAGTGCTCAGCTAACGCCATCTCAGAAAAGATATACTCCAGAAAAGGCCAAGTCATTCTTGATCAATAATTCACACATTGCTAACTGGCATAGGAGGAATCAAGCAGGGGGATACTACCAGTGGAACAAACATCCTGTTAAATAGTATTATAAATGATAGGAGATTGGCTCTCATTGGTAAAGTGAGAGGCATTCAAGTTTCAGGGATGGGCTAAAACAGGTTAGGGTTAGGGTTCCATCCCATCCTTATGTGAACAAGGGGTAAGAATCTAATGAGGCTATTTTCTGAACCCCTGAGGAATAGCACCCATGGCTTGACCTCTAATTGGTCCTGCATTCAGCCACTGCTTTAGGAGGGTTTCTGATTGTGTGATACCAACTAGAAGGCAGAGAACATTGCCCAGAAATGCTGCTGTGTCTGCTGTAGGTGAATCTTTCATATGCATTATTGTTGGAACACCTGACCAAACAGAGCTGGCGTCTAACCAAGCTCTCAAGTCAGAGTATAGAAACCACACGGAACTGTTAGTAAATATCTGTATGTATACGGAATTTAGTCTGAGCCTTACCTATATTACAATCTTGTAATGGGATTTGGGAGAGAAGCTAATTTACCCACCACTAACTACAACTATCTACCAAAATGAATCTGAGTTATTCATGGGTCAAACTGGGTCAGGTCAGTTCATAACAATAGGCATTAGCCATGGGTTATTATATATTAACTATTATATATATATTAACTATTATATATAACTATTAACTATATATATAACTATTATATATATATTAACTATTATACATAACTATATATAATAATTATATATTAACTATATATTATATATTAACCCATGAGCCATGGGTTCAAATGCAGCTTTGCAAATTAGTCACTGAACCACAGTTGTAGTTTCCTCGGTGATACTTCAGACTCTGTGGTTCTTTGATTGCACATGAGCCCTGGGTGAGGATTTCTGCTAATGACCTAGAGAGTTACTTCACTCTGCATTTTCGTTTCCCCATCTATGAAATGCAGATAATAATTGTGTCTACCTCATAGCATTATTGTGAAGATTAAAAGAGATTATGAAAAATAAATAAATAAAAGAGATGATTATGCAAAATTACATCAGTGATTAACATATAGTAAGTGCTCACTACATGTGACCCGCTGATAATTACTGTTATAATTTCAAAGATCCCAATTCTTTCACTTCATCCAAGACATGCTTTCTCCTGGAGGGAAACATTCCAGGAAAGTAGAGATTCTGCCCAGATGAGAGGCTAGGCTCTACTGGAAGGCCTCAACCCTTAGTTTTCTGTGAGTTGAATGATACCCACCCCCTCCCTTCCAAGCCAGCTGGCTGAGCTGCCATTCTGGCTGAAAGTCCTACAGACCATGGTGCTCTTGGTCCCTCTGTTTCCAACTGGAGGGCTTAGGAGAGAAAGGAAGCAGAGGTGGAGTTCAGGATGCAAAGGTACCCTCTGAAGTGAGGCAGGTGAACACAATGAAGCGTATTACCCATTTAGCTTCCTTGGGTTTCTCCCACAGTGCAGAAATTTATTGATAGGAAAAAGGCATCTCTTTAATGAATAAGTCATTTCAAACAACTGTAGCAGACATTGTCATTGGTTTTGGTTAGTAAGCACCAATCTCCCTTCTTTTTGGGGAAGGTGCCTCCATGGTCTCAGTACGAGCCCCAGCTCTACTTTCCACAGCAGAAAATGATAAGTCAAATATGCCCTCTCGTCACATGACCAATGCTCCCATAGGGCCTCACACACCCAGGTGGTACTCACGCTGGCAGCAGCATCGACATCCAAGATTCCTATGAGACTACTGCCACGTCTCGCTCTTAGCACTATTTCTTGCTGCTTCACCCTATCTCTGAGCCTGGCCCCCCAACTTGCCCATTAATTTGGTGATCAACCTTGTTCTTTAAAGTATGTTCCTCTTCGGATTAAGTTTGCCAGAGATATTTTCTGTTGCTTACAGCTAAAAGCCCAGGCTGATTTACCAAACTATTATTGGGCACCCCTGATGCCCCAGTCACAGGAGCAAAACAGAAGAGATCCAAATACCCTGAGAATTTTGCCTTTAAGGAGGGGTAGAAGACAGGTACACAATCCATCAGACCCTCCCTGATGCATCACTGTGATCACTTAGTGCCTACCTTTGGCCATAACATTGCCCCAGTCAATAGGATAAATTCTAATCTTCAGATTCATTATATTCCCTGCATTTAGCACAGGGCTTGGCAGGGAGATGGGCTCATGTGTTTGCTGAAGGAGTGAATGAGGAAATGAAAGAATATATTACAATGTGTCACCAGGGTTTACTCTTCCCTGATATTACTATGCTGATCTGATCATATAAGGAAGGCAGGGTCAATGCTTTATTCTCTCCCTTTATTTATTTAGAATAATGAGTTGGTACTGTAGGATCTTCCAAAGATCACACATGAAGTTTTGTTTTGGAATCTTTTGATTAGCAATTTGAATTATGAATTTAAATATATTTAATATGTTCAACCCATTGCTGGTATTAGTCTCACTGATACACAAATCGTGCCAGCTTTGGCCAGTAGAAGACTCTTCAAGTTGGCCCAATTAAACAGCTGCAGAAAATTTAAGAATGCATTTGAAAGTTCAGGCAAGTGTCATTTGAAAGTCCGATCAGCAATTGTTTAAAATTTTTTTATTTTCTCTATTTTTCAACATTAAAGATGTTCTTTTTCATTTAAGAAAGTTATAAAAATTGCTCTGGTGAATGGTGCTTGTAAGTGTCCATATCTGTCTGTGTTAGTGTCCTACCTCGCCTGGTAGAGGGTCTTCCTCCCAGACACAGTCCTTTGCAGGCCATGGCAACCTGCATGTATTGGGCAGTCCTAAGCTGTATTCATGAAATGACACAAATGACAATCACACAGACACAATGAGACTCTAAGGTAGTGGTCCTGAGGTTGAAGGAGTGTTAAATGAAACCAGGAGGCCATTAGACTCTGGTGGGCTTTAATGCCATGGCAGCCTACATAAGCAAACCAAAATCTAAGTCTATAAATGCCTCAAGGTTATAGCATCAAAACCTAAGGACAACCAATTGGAAAGGGCCAACTAGGCTTTGAGCTAGAGTCAATCAAACAATCTCCTTGCTTTGCTTGCACCTCCCCTCTAAAAGTCCTCACCCAGCTCCTGTTGGTGCAGGACTCCTAGCCACCTCTGGTTTGGTGTAGCCAACTGGAATCACTGCTTTCTCAGATAAACTCTTAAAATTTTTAATATGCCTCCTTTTATCTTTAAATAGGAAGGAAAGACGACATCCCTTCTGATAAGGGGATATCAGGAAAAACTGGGGAGAGGGGGGTGACAGTTGACTCAGAACATGAAGCAAATGCATGAAATTGTGACAGATAATATAGGTAAGGCAATGGACAAAGGCAACTGCAATGGTAGGGGAGCAGCATGGGCAAGGGTCAAGAGTGGAATCTGGGGAGCTCAGAGCCTGCTCGGCAGGAGCACGGGTGCCTGGAAGGCTTGCAGGGGATCTGGGAGATTGGGAACACACTGTGAAGGACAGAAAGTGTCCACCAGAGTACGTGTAAGCGTTTTGCCTTTTCAAAGGACTTGCCTTGTGCTGGAAGTCTTCGCTGTATAGTTGCCTTGTGTAGGTCTGGTTAATGTGGGCTCTCTCCTACTTTCCTTTGCCTCTGATTTGGGAGACAACTCCCCTCTACCTCCAATACGGATCATTCTCTCCTCGAAAAGGGAAGTATATCAGTGTCATTTCCACAAAGACGGCCCACGCCAGCTGCGGCCCTGCCCACAAACGCAGACAGCCCCAAGCTGAAGACCCAACTGAAGAGCTGGCCATGGCCAGGCGGGTTCTGTCAAGTCCTCCACCGCCTGCACGCATTCCAGACCAAGGGCCCCCCCAGCTGTGTGCCTCTGCAGAAGAATGTGCCTCTACAGGCTCCGCTCATTTGTTGGATTTCCACGTGAAAGAAGTAAAATTTGTAAAAAAAAAAAAAAAAAAAAAAAATGCTCATTTCATGTACGCTGATTAGCATAAAATTGCTCCTTTGTCTCAGCTGCTAGGAAGGACAATGGCTGGTGAGATGGTCCCTCTCCCTTCTTCTGTCCTGAGTACAGTACAGTACCAGGCCACACAAAGACCGCAGGGAACCAGGATCAGCCAGACTTGCAATTGTGAACACCAAGAGGAGGGTGCTCTGGCCCAGACGTCCTTCATCTCTAGGTCCAAATATAAAACAGTGATGGGGAAAAACTGTACTTTAGGCCGACTGACCAAACCGGCAAGGGAACTCCAGTCCTTGTCTCAGAGCCCTTCCGGTTCTTCTCTCCTACCCTGTTCCCCTCGCGTGCCAGAATGCCAAGTATGTGCGAGTAGGAGGGTATAAATTACCCTCCCTGCTTGTGCTCGGGGCTCAGATCTTTGGAGAAGGGTGTCCTCTGAGTCCACCGGTGTATAATAAATCTCCAATCCTTCAAGCCTCCCAGTGCCGCTTGGTTTTTCCGCCAGGATCCAGTCCAGGTTCTGCTACAACAGGACCTGGACACCTGGACAGGTCAGGAAATATTCCTCCCCGAAGTGCAGCTTCTGCTCTCATTCAGGAGCTGAAGATTAAGGCATCAGACACTTCATTTACTCATTTATTCTTTTACTCTTTCTGCACTGGCTTCTGTGCCCTAGACACTTACTAAGTACTGATTTGCCCAGACCTCTGACAAAGAGATGGGAAACAGCAAATCAAGGAAGGCTTTTTCCAAGAAGAACTTGGAAAAATTCACCAGCCCCACGATGCTGAGATCTAAGTACACACATTTGATTCCCAAATGCACAATTTTTCTACATTTTAATATCACTCAAATAGGGGTAAGTCCTGTAACTAGTAGCACCTGAAAATTCTAAATGGCAGGAATTTTCCTTTCTTGGTGGTATATAAAATAATGGTATGTATAGCAACTGAGGGTGTCTTAGATTGGGGGAAAAAAAAAAAAACAAAACCTCACAGTGAAAGTCAATGGCAAAATGTTTGAAATCAATAAACAAAGAAAAAAACCTGGTAATGGCAAACTCTGCCCATCTTAAAGGAATTTCCATCCCCATCCCAACCCACCAAAGAAATATTTTCTAGGAGGCAGAATTTTGTTTTATCGATCTGAATATGAGACTGTATATTTAAAATTCTCTAAGAGTATCTGGTTCCTAGCAAAACAGCATGGAAACAGAATCAACTCCAGGCAGACAAACTTGGTTCTAAATTGTATTTCTGGTATCTACTATTCTCTTTTCATTTGGAAGCTCTTACCTGGTCTGGAAAAGGCAGATGACAACATTTCCTTCCCAGAAGTTGTGGGGTTGAGTGACATAAAGCGTGGCACATAGGAGATGCTCAATAAATGCTACTTCTCCAAAAAATTAAATAAATAAATAAATGCTACTTCTCTTTTTATATAGAATTATGTGTTATACCGGACATAGAGCTAAAACAAAACAAAACAAAACAAAACAAAAAACAAAAAACCCTCATAGAATCTGCAAAATGTGCCCATCAGGCAAGGACCTGGTAACCTGAACAAGGTCACACATCTGGTAAAGGAAACTTGGCTGGGTTTCCAAACAGTCTGGTTCCCTGTTCTCTAGATGACAGCCAACTCCATCAAAACCCTCATCACAGGCCCCGAGCCCCACACTCTGGTTCCTGAAGAGCCTCAACCCATTCAAAAGACCAAGCTCAGAATAAACAAACCCAGAGAATGACATTAAAATGGCTAGGCTCTTTATAAGACATTGATTGATTCTAGTGAACATCTGTGTGAGTTATTGTGTAAAAAATGCAGGGGTCATCATTAGCTCTGATATGATCTGATGCCTGTGACCCTCTTCCTCTGACACCCTCTGGGGGCCACCAGTTCTGCCGACACAGCTGCTCCGCTACCCCAGTTTGCAGCTATATTGACACAGCCATTTTCATGGTAGGCCTGTTGTAAATTTGTTGTTACATGGTGCGTCTGCCCCAAATTGCACGGTGTACGTAAATTTTTGTGTGTGTGGCGGGCCTGGCACGGGGGTTGGGGGGGGTACCGGGACTGAATGGAGCCTGTGATGGGGCAACCCGCAGGAGATCTAACCCTGATAAATTGTTTACTTGTTAGCAATGGGCTCAAGAGTGGGCTGGGGGCTGCAGGCTCAGCGGGACAGAGGTAGAAGGTGGACCCACGCCAATTACCGGCCATTGTGGCGTCCCACCCCATGATTGACACCAATGTCTCCCCTCTCACCATGGGTCCTTTTACTATCCCAGACCCAACACAAGCCCCACTGTGCTAATACCATGGTGTCTTCAATTTCCTCTGCTGCCAGCAAAAATTAACCTAGGCCTCCGGCCTGTAGAAAACCTAAGGCCTTTATTTTATTATGCATTTTCCCCCAGTTTTTCAAGGATGAGTTAAAAAATAGAGGTTGCTAAGGCCATTTGGGCAACAAAGGAAGCAAAGGGACAAACATTATCTTTGGATGACTGACTTCAAAGTTAATGATCTTCCCCACTGAATTGCGCCCTCCACTCCTCAATGAGGTCTACGCCATCAGATAAAGAAGCGCTTCTTTAATCCACGAACACTCCTTTGTCCCTTTGTGGCAAAATGATCATTTCATCAGTTTCGGGTACTCTCTGCCCGGAGAGTTTTTAGCCTGAGTGATTCAGAGCAGGAGAGACAGAGAAGGGTATTTCTCTACTTCATTTTTCCTCAAGTGACGGCTGAATAACTATGCAAAAAAATTAAGGCATAATGACCCAGCAACAGTGACAAAACCTAATTAGTCACGGAGGCCACTGGGTAATGAGCCGCAAAACCCGGCTCTTGAGTGTGTAATAACTGTATTTTTCTCCATTTCTTCCCCTTTAGTCACAGCCTTGTGTGGCATTTTTAACAAACTAAAATGGCACCAGATGCAACAGGGCTCAGACATTTTAACTTGAATTAAGAAACCATATGTTCCGATAAGTCATGGTCTCTTCTTTCCCACAGACTAGGTCCTCCATCTGTGAGGTAACACTCTGGTGGCGAGGGAACGATGGCCATTGGGATGATAACCCCACAAAGATGATGGGGTGTTGGGGTTGGGAGTGGGGCCTCCAGAACCCTTCTGAGATGGAGGTTCCGGCTCCCCCTGGCAGACTGGACATTCCAGATGTGAGGCAGACACACTCCCAGAGCACAGTTAGACTGAGAAGTTTAAGTAGGAAGAGAGGATGGGAGGAGGCAGAGATGGGAAGGACTCTGTGTACAAACAAGAGAGTCTGGAGTGCTGAGAATCGCCTGTAACCATTTATGATAACGTTATCCACTTTAGAGAGGCTTAAGGCACACGTTAGCCACATCTGAGACTCACAAAAACCTTGGGGTGTAAGATAGGCATTATCGCCTCCATCTTTTTGAGGTGAGGCAACCAGGATCAGTGAGGTTAGGAAATTGCCCATCGTCCTGATCAGAAATGCAGAAATCAAGATTGGAAGCCACATCTATAATCATTATCTCAGTATGTTTCCTCTTTCTCGTCATTATTGTACTATTTATAATAATTTCCTCTTAAAATTAGAAAGATTTTAAAGGGCAGAAAGTTTACATATCACATAGTTTGGCATGATATCTCTCTTTGCCCTCCCCCCATGCCCCCAGATTCAAAGTCAGTTAGATAAAATGTCATTAATACATCATTTTAATTTTGAACAGGACATCTTCCAGGGTGTGCCCTTGGCCCCACTCTGGGTTTAATGTGGGGGGCTTCCCATCCCAGTCCCGAGAGACACTGCCCCACAGTGTTAACGTGTGTTTCTCTTTTGCTTTCTGTGAATGTCGTCTTATTTCTGGCTGTCACCAACTACGGTGCTGTGATTGGGCTTATGAGACAGCAGGTATTTGATCTTTGTTCTCTGAGACACAGGAAGGCTGACTTTTCTTTTGTCCCCTCCACACCTAGCAGACCAAGGAAAAGTCTCCTCTGGATGAAACCAACTCCCCCTAGACTTCAGTAAGGACCTCATTTCCTCCGCAGCCTATGACCATGGAATCACATGAGGGAATCTTGAACATGAAATCCCATATGGAATACAGGGTATAGAATTACCCAGAGAATGCAGGCACAGGTTTGGACAAAGACCGCTACCTCCTTGGGGAATTTTAAAACAGCATGCATTAAAAAAAGAAAATCCTGCACCAATTTTTTTTCCCTATAACAGGAACACCACATAAAATTAAAAAACAATAACAAAAAACCAACCAACCAACCAACCAACGAAACAAATAAAAAAAACAGAACGAGCTCTACCAGTCAAGGATTTACAAAATATAAATACTTCTAACTCCCCCTATAATTCTGACACAGCAAGGCCTGGTGTCTGGGACTGCGTAATGTGACAGTTCTTTGTGGCTCTAATCCAGGATCAGCTGCATGATTTGCTGGGCCCAGGGCACGATAAAAACGTGGGGTCCCTTGTTCAAATATTAAGAATTTCAGGATGGCTAGAGCAGGGCATTCAACCAAGTGCAGGGCCCTTGCAAGCACAAGGTCCTGTGTGACGGCGCACGTCACGCCACCATGAAGCGGCCCCTCGAAGAGAGCTACTGCGTCAGGATCAGGTAGGAAAGGCACGCATTTGACCACTGTGAACAGAGAAGGCCGCCCTGCATTATTGCAGCTTCTCACTCAGAACTGCTCAAAGTTGACTCTTTCTTCTCTAAACTTTGAACTTGAGAAAGTCTACTTTGGCATCTCAGAAGTACTGTATGGAAAATGGGGAGTCTCACCATGCAGACAATGCCATTTCTTCTTGACTCTTCTCCAAACTTTCATCTATTCTCGTCCCGGCAAGCTTGGCTGCTCTGTTCATTGGGCCTTTTCCTGCACTCAAGTCAAGTCATTATCCTCTTTTTATATACTGCACTTCGTGCCCTTGTGAACCTGTTGAAAAATCCTGAAAGAGAGTTGAAAAGTACCACTGGCTCCTAAAAATAGTGCTGACTAGGAGGCAGAAAGGGGGAACTCCGGTTTTATTCAGGGCTAAAGATAACACCACCAGAATGATAGACTCCTCTGAATTGTTTGTCCCCACTGGCCATTGTCCCCTGAGCACTGAATGAGCCTCTTAGCAGCTCATGAGGGCCTGTCACAGGTAGGCACCCAACAGGGATAATTCCCAGCCTATGCTTGACTGCCCCTTTATAGACACTCACTCATGGTTCTGAAAAGGCTCAGACACTGTTGAATAAACTCCTACTCGCTTCCATAAACTTTTTCTCCCACTGAATTTTCCGGGGATGTGAGCAGCTTCCCAGCCTCGCCGGAGGATGCTTCTGAATGCACTCCTGTTCTGAATCAAAGCCTGACAGCCAAGCCTCTTTCCAAAACAAGAGAAAAAAACAGGGCCGTCCGTCCTCAAGACGAATCTGTGCTTTCTCCTGCAGGTGAAGGCCAACTCTCAGTGGCTCAGGCCTTCTTCCTCTTCTTCTTATGGGTTTATTTATTTGTCTTGGAGGAGACATTTTTTCCCCCTCTCTGGAGAGAAAAAGCCTCTGTTCATTGTCTGAGCCCTGTCTCTTTTGGTTTTGAAAAAGAAGGGCAACCCCTGCAGGGCATAGAGACTCTGGGGGCATGTTTGTCTTCAGAAAGTCCTAGAAGAGATGAGCTTTGGAGCTGCACGAACCTGGGTTGGAATTCAAGCTCTACCGTTTACTAACCTGTGGAGCCGTGGGCAGGTCACTTGCCTTTCTGAGCCACGGTTTTCTTAACTATAAAATACAGCTAATAAAACCTATCTCACAGGCTCTTTTCTTCTAAAGGTTAAAATAGATCATGTATGTAAAATATTTAGTAAGATGCCCAGTAGGAAACAGAGCTCAACAGAAAAGTAGACTTTATTATGATATTACTCTATTTTTCTTGTGGTATTCTTCGGATTTACCAGACTCTTTGGAGCCCTTTTAAGCCAGTCGCTGGCTTCTGAAGGACATTCACCCACCTGCCATTCAGAGTCCTCTAAAGTGGCTTCTCAGTAAAGGAGACAATACTTCTTCCTTAATACTTATAACTCAACTCTTTAAAATGTCCTAGGTAGACGCATGTTGTTATACTTCTGTTTTAAGGTCATTAAGGCAACAGGCATGAGAACACTTGGGAAGGAAATCGTATGCGACTTTTATTACTGTTCTTTTTATTCTGTAGTCCTTGCTCACCTTTTATTTCATTGGATGAAATAAGCAAAGTGAATGCTTTACCCTCCTCTTCCAAAAGGATTTCTTTTGGCCAGAAAGAGAGAGATGAGTCCAAGAGTAATGGCAGCATCCCATTCCTCCCTTTGCCCCCACGTTTCCCTGTAATATCACTGATACACAATATGCAAACTTCAAGGACATCCATCTCTGAGATTTCAATTTCTAAATACCAAGCACTTCCTTGATAAAACCAGAAGGGATGTAATCCACTTGCTGATTGGTGTGTGTATCTTTAAAAATCAGTAGGGTTGGGGGCTAGAGCGGAGGCCGCCCCACTGAGCCCATTAGCATTCTCTGATAAGAATAAACACATTGTGTGGTGCACAAACAATGAATCTTGGAACACTGAAAAAAATAAAATAAAATTAAGATGTTAAAAAAAAAAAAAAAAAAAAGAATAAACACATTGGTGCCTGATTCTCCTTGTTCCCCCTTTAGGATTAGCACAAATCTCCCTGAGGCAAAGTACTACCAGGATTTCTGGGAAGTCAAACCAGCATGAAACTTGGTCCTTGTCCTCCCAGGGATCACAGCCCTGCTTCTTGGTCCTCTTCTCTCCCAACACTATCATCTTAACATCCCCTTTATTTTGAAATATAGACATTATCATACATGATATAATCTACTTACATATAAAATTTCAAAAAAAAAACCCAACGTATGCCCTATCAGTAATATAAAGGAGAAATAAAAAGAAAATAATTTGCAATAAAACAACATGTATTTTGATATGTGAATACTAGAGGTAGGTTACGCAACTGGTTTAAGAGAGGTCAGAAGTTTTGGTCTACATATAGAATCATCATAAATGTCATTAGCATAAAAGCTGACTCTAACGTAATAGCTAAACTATGTTGGAGACTCAAATACCAACAGCAGTGTTGTCATCAGTAGATGTAATTTTCTGAAATGGTGAAAAATTCTTGGCCAAAGACCAAGCTAGATAAAGTATAATCATTCCTTTTTTCCCCCTCTTAAACAATGGTCATTGCACTCCTGGAAAATTCTCCACATGTTAAACCTGTACAGAGATTACCTGATGTCTATATTTAAAGCAGAGTTAGGTTTGAACCTTATGGATAATTATGAACAAGTTTTTAACTTTGGATGTCTAATGGAACATAAAAGAGTCTTGTGGGTTATGGGATAATTCTTCTTTGCCTGGGACTGTCCTATGCATTGTCCCTGCACAGTAAATAACAGTGATCCTCTTCGGTCAATGTGATGCTCAATCCCCACAGGCATACATTTTCAAAATGCCTCCTAGGGACAGGGCTGCACCCATTGAAAACCACTAGCTTAGAGTTCAGTTGAGGGGGGAATTTCATACCCCAAAAGACATCAGTAGTATAAGTAATCATCTCTTAAGTTTCAAATCGGTCCTTCAGAATAGACATCAGGTACTATGCAAAGGAGGGCAAGAAAACCATGGGTTCGAGTCATCAGAAAATTCTTTACAACCAAGCATGGTTTCAGAAGAAGTATAGATTTTGAAATCAGACAGCCCTGGGTTCAGAATTCCAACTTTGACATTTATTCCCTGGGTGAATTAGGGTCAATAATTTAACTTCTCCAAGCCTTCTCTTGCCTGCCTGTAGAGAGTAATAATACCTACTTTGGAAGATACAGAGAAAGAATTAAATGAGATTATATATTTAAAGTATCTAGGAGAATACTTAGTTCATGGCTAATGCCAAATAAATGTTAGCTATCATTGGTATAAAGAAAGAGTCGTTTCAGCCGCCCATTGAAGGATGGTAGGAGTGAGGGGGAAGGCAAAGTAGGCACAGCATGAGCAAAGGCCTATGGGCAGAATTTGTATGGTGGGTTTTAGGGCAAAGTCAGGCTGGTAGAGAGTGAGAGTGGGAGGCATGGTTGGCAAGGTGGACACAGTTAAGACCGTGAAACCTTGAATGCTTGGCTAAGGAGGTTGTCATTTGTTCTTGCTGGCTAAGGAAGTCAATGCACGTGGAACAGTCTGAGACACAACCGGGATTACGGTCAATGGCAGACAAGTCCAGCAAGAGCTGCAGCCCCTCTGCTCTGAACAGGCCTATTCTGTACCACATGCTTCTCGCACTGTTCTACACCTCAGCTGACATGAACTGAGGTGGACTTGGGCTTGAGGACAGCCTGTCCCTGACCTGTGGCTTATGCTTAAAAAGCCTGCTAGCAAAACTGAGTTAAGCTAATCAGATTCTTCTTTGAGGAATTTGAAAAGAGTAAGATAATGTTGCTAGAGATGAGCAGAGAAATCTCAATGCAGACCTGGGGTCAGGGTGTCAACCTGGGACTATGGACACACTAAAATTAGGAGAAAGCCAGGTGACAGACAGCTAGGTGACTGGCTCAGACATAAACAGGAGAAGCAACATCATTATGAGAAACCATGTGGACCATAAGAGAGACTGAGAGAGCAGATAGCTGTGGTACAAGTAGTTTTCCAGTTCTAGTTTCAGTTTATGTACATCCTTACAAAAATTCCCCTTTCCTTAAGGTTAGTCAAGTGGATTTATGATCCTACATGCCCAAACTTCCCTAAGCACAGTAGTGTTTATCTCTTCTGGAGATTCCTGGAAAAATTATTCCAATCCTTTTAAGTCTTATGCATATTAATATCTCAACTTTGGATGCAGTCTAGTTGTAGAGGAATATGCCAAGTTACCATCTATGACACCATAAGAAAGATAAAGAATGGATTCTGATCAAAGAAGGTGATTATTAAGCCTTATGTTTAACTTCCCCTCTCACAACAAAAGTTCTACTAAAATTATCAAAGAAAATCAACTGTTAAGAGGAAAATCCATTTTCCCACTGGACACTAGGGAATAGTGCCACTCACATGTTAACAATTTTAAGGAATTTCTGCAGACTACAGTGCAAGCAGTCCCATATTTCTGGAGGGACCAACAGTACACCATGTGGGAAAAAAGACTGAGTCATAAAGGAAGAGACCCCTACGGAGCCCAGACAACAGTCCCTAGCATGCAGCATTTCTGGCAGAAAAATCAATGAAGGAACAAATTCCAAGTTTTTTAAAGCTGTAAAAGGGCAGAGTGCTAGAATTCAAAAGGGATCAGGATCCTGCTGCAAGAGACCATACCTGACATGGATGGATGGTCTGTCAAAACATACAGAAGAGCCTGCCAAATGTGGTTCCCAGCAAGAGCGTCCTGCAAGTAAGAGAGAAGAATGAGGTGAAGTTAATTCAGACAACTACATCCAAGGGAGAAACAACTCACACACAAAAAGTAAATATCCCTGCTTTGACACCTCTGGTGGCTGCTTCCTTCTGCTCCATGGTGAAGGTATCTCTGATCAGTGAAAGATAGAGATCATGGGTTGCCTTTCATAGCCACTCTCCTCCGCTTCCTAAGTAATGAAAGGTTTAGCAGGGTGTGCTGCTGCTTACTCCTTTGCAGTTAGGATTCAGTCATGTGACTAAGTTCTGGCCAATGTAATGTAAGTAAAAGAATCACATGGCAGCTTCCATAAAGCTCCCTTAGTCTCTTTTTTCTCCTTTCCTCCATCTTGCTACTGGAAATGTAGGTGTGATGGCTGCAACTCCACGTTGGGCCATGGGAATAAGGAATACACTTTATGGTGGCAAAGCTACAAGGAGCCCGTGTCCCTGAGGACTTAGAGCTGCCTTTCCAGTGTTAGACTGATTACATCCAGATCTTTACATAAGACAGAAACAAATTTCTATCTCATTTAAAATATTGTTATTTCCTATGTCTGATCCAGCCAAACCTAATTCTAACTAATTCAAAGAGTAACACTACAGTAACTCAGAAGTGTGCACTTTCCCCTTCATCTGAGCTTAAAGAGCTATATAAAGGTCACACATAATTAACCATGGAACTTTCGATACCAGACAAAACTTCCCACTATAAAGATGAGCAAAAGGAGAGAGCTCCTTGCATACACAGGAATGAATATTCAGCAATTCAAAAGAAAGTACCAAAAAGGGATGAGAAAATAGGGAGCCCTAAGAAACAAAGGAGAACCAGAGAAATAATTCCAATTTGTACTGTCAATAAGCTCTAGAAGCTATTGCATCTATAAAACAGGATAAAATCTGCAACAAAAAGAAAAGAATCTACGTGGAGGAAAGTTTTCGTAAAATGAAAGTATGACTAGTGGATTTTAGAATGCAGTGAAGGCAATAAACAACAGATTGAGTACTGCAGAAACCGGGTGTCCCTGGTTGCCTGCATTGTCCATTCTAAGCTTTTAAGTTCTCAAGCTTACAGCCCAGTTCATCCCACTCTTCCCAGCATCTGACTTCACTTATTTCACTAAGAATTTTAAGTCTATTAGGTGTGAAATCTCTCCAGCTTTTCTCTACACACCTACACCCAGTTCATACCTGCCTGCACTCTGACCTAAAACCCCTTGAATCTAAGAGGAAAATGCATATCTTCCTGTTTTAAGGCCAGTCTTTCTATCTCCATCCTTGATCACTCCCTTCTTTGATTTCTACAAGATTAGAAATTTGTTCTTCTTCTGTCCTCTACATCATTACCCTTTCATTCTTTGCTGAGTTCTTCTGTGCAGATTACAAATACATTCAAATCATCCATCTTTTTAAAGATTCTGCAATTCCTTTTTCTCTCTTTTTTAAGTAATCTCTACACCCAGTGTGGGGCTTGAACTCACAACCCTGAAATCATCTCACATGCTCTATTGACTGAGCCAGACAGGAGTCCCCAAAATCCTGCAATTTTTCATCCTCCACTAGTACCACATCACCTATCATCTGTCCAGACATGGTTCCCAAAAGAATAGGTGACATACTCTCTATTTTCTCACTTCCCAAGCACTGTTCTTAAATAAGTTGGTAAATAAATTGGTTTTCCTTGCTATAAAATGTTAGTTGCAGAAACTTTGAAAAATGTAAAAAGATGCATCAAAAAATCATCCATACATTTATGACTTAGTAACAATTACTGTGACTATTCTGGAGATTTTTCTATGCACCTAATCTTTACAAAGTAGAATATAAAATCCAATCCTTCTGTAATTAATAGTTTTGTAGGCCTTTCTCACTTTATGTAATACTTTATAATTTTTCCATGCCATCTAATTTTCTGCAAAAATATATTCACTTAAAGACTTGTACACAAATGTTCATAGCAGCACTATTCACAATAGCCTAAAGGGTAAATAACTCAAATATCTATCGACTGATGAATGGCTAAACAAAATGTGTTATAGCCATACACTGGAATATTCCTCATGCATAGAAAAGAATGAACTATAAATACATGATACAACATGGATAAAGCTTGAAAACATTACATTAAGTGAAAGAAAGAAGCCAGGCACAAAGGTAACATTGTATGATGCTAACTATACGAAATGCCCAGAAGAGGCAAATCCATCGAGACAGAAAGCAGATTAGTGGTTATCCAGGGCTGGAGGGGAGGGAGGAAGGATAGGGAGTAATGTTTAATGGGTAGGGAGTTTTCTTTCGGGATAAGGAAAATATTCTGGAACTAGATGATGGTAATGATGGCACACCATTGTGAATGTAATAAATGCCATGGAATCATGTATCTTAAAATGGTTAAAATGGTCCACTTTAAGGTTATGTGTGTTTTATCACAATTTAAAAAATGATATTTGATGATTGCAAACAATTACATTGCATGGCCATGCCATAATTTATTTAATGATATTTTTTTGTACAATATTTAAGTTTTGCTTTTTTTTTTTTTTTTTAAGATTTTACTTATTTATTTGAGAAACAGAGAGAGAGAGAAAGAGCGAGCACGGGGTGGGGGACAGAGGGAAAAGCAGGCTCCCTGCTAAGTAGGGAGCCCTATGTGGTGATCGATCCTAGGACCCTGGGATCATGACCTGAGCCGAAGGCAGACACTCAACCAAGTGAGCCACCTAGGTATCCCTAAATTTTGCTTTTAATTCAATATTACAATAAAGTTATTTTATGATTAATCCAACTCAGAGTGTGATAAATGACAGTTGGCCTGATATACATTTTTTATTTATTTATTTTTATTTTATTTTATTTCATTTTTTTAAAGATTTTATTTATTTATTTGACAAGAGAGAGAGAGATCACAAGTAGGTAGAGAGGCAAGCAGAGAGAGAGGGGGAAGCAGGCTCCCCACTGAGCAAAGAGCCCGATGCAGGGCTCGATCCCAGGACCCTGAGATCATGACCCAAGCCGAAGGCAGAGGCTTTAACCCACTGAGCCACCCAGGTGCCCGATATACATTTTTTAAATTAGGTTACAGAAGTACTAATCTATTCCTAGTATTCTAGGCATTTTAATCAGAAATGAGTCCTCAATTTTATCATGAACCTTTTCAACATTGACTTAGTTATATTTTTTCTTGTTTTGTCATAATATATTTTACTTACATATTTTCTTATAGCAGACCATTCTTGCATTCCTGTTACATATTTTACTTGGTCAAAAGGTACTATTAAATTCTGTGTAGTAGCATTTAAAAAAAAATTCTTTCACCCATATTCATAAATCAGATTTACAACAGTGTTTCCATGCTGGTGTCTTAGGTATCTGCAGAACATCAAACACTTTTGGAAAACATTTAGGGGAATGCTTTCAATAGGTTTCTTTATAGCAGACATCCTCAGAGCCTTTAATATGTAAACATGCCTTGTGAATCTCCATGGGAAAGATATGAAAGTTTCCCACATTTATCTGAATATAGGACACATTTTTCAGGTCACACGTATTACTAGAACAGTGTTCCATAATGTGGAAGTGTGTTGCATGCAAAACCATTGGGAAATTCCAGCTGTATTTTTCTTGTGGGGTAAATTTGAGTATATTAATACTTCGTTTACTTCATAAATTAAAGTTGGACATCTCTTTATCGTTTCCTGTGCTTTGAAACATATGTCTTCTTACTCTCTCAATCTGATTTTGCAGAGGCTTATTGTTTTTATTGATTTTATCCAAGAACTAATGCTTGATAACTGTAAATTCATCTCTCTTCTCTACTCCAGTGACTTCTGTTTTCATCTGCATTATTTCCTGCTGTATCATCTAGTATCCTATCAGGAAAATAGAAACCGCAACAGTTATGTGAAGAGAGAGAATGTATCCTAAGGAATCAGTGAAATAAGTATGCAAAGTCTTACAGGGCAGAGGGGGCTCTGAGATGGCACAGAGCCACTAAATACAAACACAGCTGCCAGTGCCCAGAGGGAGCAAAGGAGTAGTTGGAGGTTTTGGAACCTGGAGTCTTAGAGGGGGCAGCTCTGGGAACTTAGGACCTGGTCTCTGAGGAGGGGCTGCTATCTGCTACTGTGAGGCTCTTTGAGGGGGAATGAAGAGGCTGGCTTGGGGAGTGTGGACAGAAGCAGGAACCATTGTGAGGTGACACGGAGAGAAGCAGCGATATATATATGTGAAATATATATATATGCCACTTCTTCTTTAACTATTCATCTATTGATAGATACTTGGGTTGCTTCCATAGCTCAGTGATTGTAAGTAATGCTATATTAATCACAGGAATGCATATAACTTTTCAAACCAGTGTTTTTGTTTTCTTTGGGTAAATACCCAGTAGTAGAATTACTAGATTATATTGTAATTCTGTTTTTAATTTTTTGAGGAACTTCCTTACTGTTTTTCATAATGGCTGCATTAACATGCATTCCTGCCAACGATGCACAAGGGTTCCTTTTTCTCCACATCCTTGCCACTACTTGTTTCTTGTTTTGATTCTAGCCTTTCTGACAGGTGTGAGGTGATCTCTCATTGTGGTTTTGATTTGCATTTCCCTAATGATGAGTGATGCTGAGTATCTTTTCATGTGTCTGTTGGCCATTTATACGTCATCTTTGGAAAAACGTCTATTCAGGTCCTCTGCCCAATTTTTAATCTGATCGTTTTTTTGTTTTGAGGGGTTTTTTTTGTTTTGTTTTTGTTTTTTTTTGGTGTTGAGCTGTGTAAGTTCCTTATATAGTTTTATAGTTGCTTCATAATCTATTCCAAAAAAAGAAGAGGAAGGAAAGCTTCCAAATTCATTCTGCAAGGCTAGCATTAACCTGATACCAAAACCAGATAAAGACAGTACCCAAAAAAAAAGAGAACTACAGGCCAATATCTTTGTGAATATACATGCAAAAATCCTCAACAAAATATTAGGAAACTGAATCCAGCAATACATTAAAATATCATTCACCACAACCAACTGCCATATATTCCGGGGTTACAAGGGCGCTTCAGTATTCACGAACCAATCAGTGTGATATAGCACATTAACAAGAGAAAGGATAAAAACCAATGATCATCTCAACAGATTCAGAAAAAGCATTTGATGAAGTACAACACCCATTCACAATAAAAACTCTCAACAAAGTAGTTTTAGGGAAAACATACTTCAACATAATAAAGGCCATATATGAAAAACCCACCACTAACATCATACTCAATAGGGAAAAACTGAGAGCTTTTCCTCCAAGATAAGGAACAAGACAAGGATGTCCCCCTGACCACTTTTATTCAACATAGTCCTGGAAGTCCTAGCCACAGCAATCAGACAAGAAGGAGGAAGATGAGGTGGAGGAGAAATAAAAGCACCCAAATTGGTAAGGGAGAAATAAAACTTTCACTAGTTGCAGATGACATGATACTAAATATAGAAACTCTAAGGACTCCACTAAAAAACTTCTAGAACTGATCAATAAATTTAGTAAGGTTGTGGAATACAAAATCAATATACAGAAAGTGGTTGGACTTCTATACACTAATAATGAAGTCACAGAAAGAGAAATCAAGAAACAATCCCATTTGTAATTGCACCAAAAAGAATAAAATACCTAGGAATAGACTTAACCAGGGAGGTAAAAGACCTGTACTCTGAAAATTCACTCTTCTAAATCAGTGATTTTTTTAGTATATTTATTATGTTGTGCAACCGTCACTTCTATCTAATTCTAGAAATTTTTCATCATTCCAAAAAGAAACCTCATGCCTATTATTAACAGTCACTCTGCATTCCTCACTGCCCACACCTTTGGCGACCATTAATGTTCTATCTGTCTCTATAGGTTTATCTATTTTGGACATTTCATATAAATGGAATCATCCAACATATGACCTTCTGTATCTGGCTTCTTTCACTTGGCATGTTTTCAAGGTTCATCCATGTTACAGCATGTATTCACTACTTCATTCTTTTTCTGGCTGAATAATATTCCATTGTGTGAATATACCACATTTTATTATTCATTCATCAACTGATGGACATTTGGGTGTTAACATTTTTTAGCAGTTATGAATATTGCTACTATGAATATTCACGTATAAGTTTTTTTGTGAGAACAATTCTGTTGAATATATAATCTTTCATTTATTCTTAAACATGTTCCATTTAATTATTAGTTATATTTGAAAGCTGATACCTTTCAAATATAACTAATATTTTATATAACTATATCAAATATAACTAATATTTGATATATTTGACATAACTAATATTTGCCTCTTTGCAAAGAGGCAAAGGATTTCTACTCAGAAAACTATAGAGTACTCATGAGGGAAATTGAGGAAGACCAAAGAAATGGAAAAACTTTCCATGTTCATGGATTGGAAGAACAAATCTTGTTAAAATGTCTATGCTACCTAGAGCAATCTATACATTCAATGCAATCTCTATCAAAATACCATCAACTTTTTTCACAGAGCTGGAACAAATAATCCTAAAATTTGTATGGAACCAGAGAAGACCCCAAATAGCCAAAGGAATGTTGAAAAAGAAAACCAAAACTAGTGGCATCACAATTCCGGACTTCAAGCTCTATTACAAAGCTGTAATCATCAAGACAGTATGCTACTGGCACAAAAACAGATGCATAGATCAGTGGAACAGAATAGAGAACCCAGAAGTGGACTCTCAACTTTATGGTCAACTCATCTTCAACAAACCAGTAAAGAATATCCAATGGAAAAAAGACAGTCTCTTCAACAAATGATGTTGGGAAAATTGGACAGCCACATGCAGAAGAATGAAACTGGACCATTTCCTTACACCATACACAACAATAGAGTCAAAACGGATGAAAGACCTAAATATAAGACAGGAATCCATCAAAATCCTAGAAAAGAACACAGGCAGCAACCTCTGTGACCTCAGCCACAGCAACTTCTTGCTAGACACGTCTCCAAAGGCAGGGGAAACAAAGGCAAAAATGAACCACTGGGACTTCATCAAGATAAAAATCTTTTGCACAGCAAAGGTAACAGTTGACAAAAACAAAAGACAACTGACAAAATGGGAGAAGATATTTGCAAATGACATATCAGATAAAGGGCTAGTATCCAAAATCGATAAAGAACTTATCAAACTCAACACCCAAAGAAAAAATAATCCAATCAAGAAATGGGCAGAAGACATGAGCAAACATTTCTCCAAAGAAGACATACAAATGGCCAACAGACACATGAAAAAATTCTCCACATCACTTGGCATCAGGGAAATACAAATCAAAACCACAATAAGATACCATCTCACACTAGTCAAATGGCTAAAATTAACAAGTCAGGAAACGACAGATATGGGCGAGGATGTGGAGAAAGGTGAACCCTCTTACACTGTTGGTGGGAGTGCAAGCTGGTACAGCCAGTGTGGAGAACAGTATGGAGGTTCCTCAAAAAGATAAACATAGAGCTACCCTATGACCCAGCAATTGCACTGCTTGGTATTTACCCCAAAGATACAAATGTAGTGATCCGAAGGGGCACCTGCACCCCAAATGTTTATAGCAGCAATGTCCACAATAGGTAAACTATGGAAAGAGCCCAGATGTCCATCGACGAATGGATAAAGAAGATGTGGTATATATATACAATAGAATACTATTTAGCCATTAAAAAAATGAAATCTTGTCATTTGCAATGACGTGGATGGAACTAGAGGGTATTATGCTAAGTGAAATAAGTCATCAGAGAAAGACAATTTTCATATGATCCACTCATCATATGTGGAATTTAAGAAACAAAATGGAGGATTATAGGGGAAGAGAGGACAAAAATAAGGCGAAATCAGAGAGGGAGACAAACCATAAGAGACACTTAATCATAGCAAACAAACAGGGTTGCTGGAGGCGGGGGGGAATGGGGTAACTGGATGATAGACATTAAGGAGGATACATGACTATAAGACTGATGAATCACTGACCTCTACCTCTGAAACCAATAATACATTATATGTTAATTAATTTAATTTAAATTAAAAAATTTTTTTTAAAGCTGATACCTTTAAGCTTAGCAATCTTGCTCCAGATGCAGATTGTTCATATCCAATAGTGTTTGATATTCAGTGTTTTCACTAATGTCACTTTAAAGATTTATTTATTTATTTATTTTAGAGAGAGAGAGTGCTCATGTGCACATGAGTAGGAGAAGGGGCAGGGGGAGGGGCAGAGAATGGGTAGAGGGGGAGGGTAGAGGGACAAGGCCTCTCTGTGCACTGAGCACAGAGCTGGATGTGGGACTGAATCCCATGACCCCAAGATCATAATCTAAACTGAAACCAAGAGTCAGAAGCTCAACCCACTGAGCCATCCAGGTACCCCTCACTAATGCCACTTTCTAAACAATTGTTAAAGTTTTGATTTTTTTCTTTTCACTCACTTGTTGTTTAGAAAGTTGTATATTTCAACTTTTGTTTCAATTACAAAGGGCACTTAATGCTATTAAAATGTGTTGAGCTTTTCTTTGTGGCCTAGTATATTTTCAATGCTTTATACAATCCATGGATGCTTAAAAGGCTTTGTTACATACATTTTTTAAATTATATTCTGCGTACTGTCCTTTTTGTCTACTTGATATCAGATAATGATAATCATATCTGTTTTAATAATTTTGTCTCTCTCAATTTCTATGTTTCACACAATTCTGGCTTTATATATTTTTAGTACTTCATTAGTTGACCCATAATTCTCCTTTGTGAATTAAACATTTTATCAATATAAATTCAAATTAGTTATCTTATTAATGATTTTCTTTTACCCTGAGCACACTCCAGGCAAGAGAGTTTGCATGCTTTTACTAATTATCTTTTCTATCTAAATTCCTTTGCAATTGTTTTCAGTATTAATACTGAACTGTTTTTTATGACAATCATTCAGCATTGATTCCAAGTTTAATTTTGTCCCAAAATATTGCATGTACTATCCCAGAGTGTCTAAAACATAGATTATTTATTCTTTGAGGAAAAGATAGTGGAGTGACAATATTTGGACAATGTCTGCCTAATAAAAACTAAAAATGCCAAATATTTATTGAGCATTATCTACAGCTAAGATCTGCCAAAAAAACCCTACTTAGATTATGTAGTCCTCACTAAAAGATGGTTATCTTGACCACTTCATTCCCTGACTCTGCACACCTCACCACCATATTTCTTTCTTTGCCAGTGTCTCTTTCCATACCCCTGCCGGAAAATCAGGTTCATATACTGTGACATCCTTTCTTTGCCAAAGCTGACGTGAACAGGGCTAGACATCTGACCCAGGCTATCCACCTAGAGACTAAGCTGAATCCCTTCTATATTTTGATGAAGAGACCCAGAGAAATTAAGAGAGCTGTGGGCACTTGGTTACAAGTTTATGTGGAGTCTGCTGGGCCTCCATTTCCACAACCACATGAATGATAACAATGCAGTCTGTGGGAAATTGAGCCAACGTGTAGAGAGAAGTAGTGTCAGAGATCATATGTCTTCTGAAGGAGAGAGAGATGGAAAGACAGCTGTCTGATCAACTTCTAGTTCCTATGGAGCTTAGTTGTATTTCCTGTATTTTGTTACTGTGAGATTTCCTTGCCTCCTTTTTATAATCTCCCTTTAACTTCCACTAGTTTTGGTGGCCTTCTGTTTCTTGGATGAGCTCCAATTAAAATGTGGCCCAGATTAGATGCATATTTATCTAGGTGAGACACTGTAGCAGAATGGATTTTCCAAAGAGGGACATGGTAATATCTCCTATTCAACATACTCTTCTAGAACCCTGCCATTCTCAGTTAAAAGGTGACCCACTTAGTATGGGTGGGTCTTGGCAACTGCTTTGACTAATACTGTGCTATGGAAAAGAAACTATGTGAATTCCAAGGCTAGGTCATCAAAATGTCTTGTCTTCTTGGGATACTTGCTCTTGGAACCCAGCCCTACGCTGTAAGGAAGTTGAAGCAATTAGCAGAGAGGCCCGTGGAGAGGAACACTGAAGGCCCCAGCCCACAGCCCCAGCTGCACTCCCCTCTGACAGCCTGCATCAACTTACCAACCAAGAGAAGGAGCCATTTTGAAAGTGGATCTGCCAGGCCTGAGCTAAGTTGCCCGGGGCAGATACCACGTGAAGCATAGATGGAGCTGTTCCTACTAAGACCTGCCCTAATCGCAGATTCTTGAGCAAAATAAATGATCATTGTTGTTTTAAGCCACAAAGTACGGGGGCTTTTTCCTCCCCTTAGGAACAGATAAGGGACGTAAATAACACATTCAGCCATAGTCACTCATTAATATACAGTTTCTCCTTAGCAGGGACCTAGCAAACTGGACATGGAGAAGGAGGCTGTAGGATGGGAAGGCAGAGAACAAAGAGACAAAAAGCCACATTATAGGTGGCCACAGGGAGTACATGTGGACACCTAAAGGGCAGTTTAGCAAAGAAGTGGTTGGAAAGGGAAGAAGGATTGGAGAAGAGAAGGACTGCCGTTTATTTCTCCATGTTCATCAGCAGACGTCCCATGAGTGGCTTGGAGGAGACGAAGGAGGTGGTGATGGGAAGTACGAGAGGCCGACCGGAACTGTCAACTCCTACAGAGTGTGCCCCCTGCCTTTTTCATTCATTACTGTACTCACAGAGGATGACACAATGCTACTTACATAGTAGGTCCTCGATAAATGTTTTAAATTAAATTTAAGGAATGGAAATTTCATAGGGCTCTAGTCATAATATTTGCTTGTAAAGAAGAGAAACCTCACCAAATAAATAAAAAATCTTAAAAAAAAAAAAAAAAGAAAGAAAGAGAAACCCCACCAAATTAGTTTAAGTAAAAGTGAGTTTAGCATGAAGATAAAGAGGAACTTCCCATAATCAAACTGCGGAAGTACAGCAAGGTCTTACAAGAACAGAAAAAATATCCAGTTTCCCCTTCGCCTGGAGCCATGTGAATCTCTCCCCTTGGCTTCTTTGTCCGTATCCCATCTACTCTTTCTTTGTAAGTTACTTTCCTCTGTAAAGCTTTTAGTTTCTATTCTCCCCAAATTCCACCTGCATGAGGTTTTGGATAGCCATATTGGCTACCCCACATGCCTACAGCTCCAATGACCAGCAATGAAGACTGGCTCAATCTCTGCCTAAATTTCAAACTCCCAGGAGAGGGACTCTAAACAGCTAATCTTGGGCCAGGTGTCTACAGCAGTCTAAACAGTTATGACCAGGCTGGATTCATGTGCTTCTTTGAGTTTCCTCTTCTAAATTGTGAATGAGCCAGATTTCCTAAGATGGGGCATTGTTGGGGGAGGGGGGGAATGGTGATGCTGTGACATGGGTAAGCACAGAGTTAAGGGAATTGCTTTCTATCCTTCAAAGCTTTGGGCCACAGTCCATGATCCTATGAAAATGGGTTTAGGATCTTAAACCACCATAGCCATAGAAATACCATCGGTTAGCTTCTAATAATTGGCATCACCTCTATACTACGCATGGTCACTCCCAAACTATAGGGCCTATAGTCAGCCAATGATTAGATTAGAGTCCCGCCCTGATGGTAAAGTGAAAATAGCAATCCCCTTTCTAAACTTTCCAGGACTCCAATCTTCTAACAACATGCATAAAAGGACATAGGAACCAGTGTGTTACTTTGGTGAAGAGACTGTCTTTTTTCCATTGAATATTCTTTCCTGCCTTATCAAAGATTAGTTGGCCGTAGAGTTGGGGGTTTATTTCTGGGCTCTCTATTCTGTTCCATTGATCTATGTGTCTGTTTTTGTGCCAGTACCACACTGTCTTGATGATTACAGCTTTGTAATAGAGCTTGAAGTCTGGAATTGTGATGCTGCCAACTTTGGTTTTCTTTTTCAACATTCCTCTGGCTATTCGCGGTCTTTTCTGGTTCCATATAAATTTTAGGATTATTTGTTCCATTTCATCGAAAAATATTGATGATATTTTGATGGGGATTGCATTAAATGTGTAGATTGCTTTAGGTAGCAGAGACATTTTCACAATATTTGTTCTTCCAATCCATGAGCATGGAATGTTTTTCCATTTCTTTGTGTCTTCCTCAATTTCTTTCATGAGCACTTTATAGTTTTCTGAGTACAGATTCTTTGCCTCTTTGGTTAGGTTTATTCCTAGGTATCTTATGGTTTTGGGTGCAATTGTAAATGGGATTGATTCCTTAATTTCTCTTTCTTCTGTCTTGCTGTTGGTGTATAGAAATACAACTGATTTCTGTGCATTGATTTTATATCCTGACACTTTACTGAATTCTTGGATGAGTTCTAGCAGTCTTGGGGTGGAGTCTTTTGGGTTTTCCACGTAAAGTATCATATCATCTGCAAAGAGTGAGAGTTTGACCTCTTTGGATCATTCTGCTGTGTTGAAGCAGAAAAGAGAAGAGTAGCTTTCTGCAGAAGACCCACATAAGGCTGATGACTTGGAAGGGTCTTCAGCCTCTGCACGGGTCCCCTAGTGGGGACCTGAGGGCCTGAGGGGGCAGAGCTACCTCCCGTGCTCCATCTGATTCTTGAGGAGCAGCTCACAATAAAGAGAATCTGGTTAATTATTTTTTTACTATTTGGGCCACATGCAAAAGAACACATATTATAACTTGCAAAGTCAGACCTAGAAAAAGAATGACCTAATAATATACTACATTTTAATCCTTGCTTGCACATATTGTTCTGATAAAAGGTGATCAAAATTCGAGTGGAACAGTTTTTAAAAATTGCACTTCCTTCATTCTGGTATTCTGTTCTGTGTTTTAATTAGTGTGATGATAGAAACCTCAAAAGCCATCATGTGGACTAAATTGACAAAATGATTTATGAGTGAAAGCCCCTAAATGCCTAGTTTATATTATATTAGTTTCAAAAATGTCTGTACTTAATCGATTTTTGTTTCTTAAAAGCGAAAAATGGAGAAACTCCAGTTCTTGCATCAAAATACTTTTTTTAAAAATTCTTTTTTCAATCTTTAAAGATCCAGGCTGTTGGTGAACTGAGAGAGCGCCTGGGTTGACTGACAGTATCTGTCAGAGGCAATGAACTCCACTTCAACGTTGCCTTTATGCTGGTGTGTCAAGTTGTTCAACTGTGACCCTTCCATCTGTTCCAGCTAATCTGAAAGTCATTTAGACCCGCTTCCCCATTCATTTGAAACATAGCACATTCTCCTGTTAACACACATATGCAAAGTTGTCTGCTGTCAGCAACCTTCGGGGTTTTTTGAAAAGTCTCACTTACAACATCTGTATAAACATTTACACAACAGAAAATCTATTTATTGACTATTACTGCCTCCCTAACTTAATTTTTCAGACATTTCTACATATACGGTCATTCTGAACAGACATGGAGTTTACTTCCCCAATTTACTTTTTAAACAGGAATGATCCCTTGCTGTTGACATGTCAAAAAAATCTTTCTGTGTTGCATCTTAAGACTTCTTAAGAATTCATAGTCTTATTTGCTAGGATTCAGTTGACACTGAAAATGCTTGCATACTCTTTTTTTAAGCAAGTTTGGAAGGATGTAGTGAAGTTCATCTGATCTACTGAATAGGAATCTGTGGGGTGGGGCTCTGGGAATCCGTATACTCGAAAAGTCCTCCAAGTGATTTTGAGAATCCACAGGTCTGGTTAGTTACACTTTACTAAGATACCTTACACGGCATGATTCTGCTTTCTTATTTGTATGACTCATGTGATCTTATTAAAGGACTTAGAAAGAACTTCAATAAAGTACTTAGTGAAAGGTAAAAAACAAAACATAATAAACAGAAAAGCTTATTTGAGTGATTTACATGAATGTTTCTTTGCATTATTTGTAAATTGGAACTACATTTAGATGGGATACAGCAGGAATACTCCTATAATGTTAAATGAATTAAGACCTCCTTTGGTCCAGAACTTTAAAATTGCTTTGCTTTATTTTAAACTAGTTCCTTCTCTGTCCTCTGTCCAGATCTATATTGCATTTCTCAGGTCTAGCCTCAACCATGACATTGAATCTCTGTGTGACCTTGTTAGTAAAGTTAGTTCTCCTCTCTGAGATGTAGTTTGAATGAAGTAAGAAAAGATGATCTCTCAAGTCCCTTCTGGCTCTGACATTCTTTGGGCACCTAAAACAAGTTCTATATATCCTTTTCCTCTCTGATAAAATCTTCTCTAGCCCAGAACATTCATTATCTCCAACCATACACAATCAGGAGCCCACAAAATTACAAGCTGATTAAGGTATTTTAGGAAAGTATTTCTGAGGTAGAAGAGAGCTTAAGGAACCACTCTTTATTAAATGTTTCTAGAACTAATTTATAATTTTTTTAATTTTTAAAATAAGATTTATTTATTTATTTTGAGGGGGGATGGGCAGAAAGAGAGGGAGAAAAAGAGGGAGAGGAAGAGAAGCAGACTGCCTGCTGAGCACAGACTTCGACATGAGGCTTGATCTCACAACCCTGAAATCAGGACCTGAGACAAAATTAAAAGTCGGATGCTTAAATGGCTAAGCCACCCATGCACCCCTTTCTAAATTTTTTAAAGTAAGATTTATTTATTTATTTTGAGAGAGGGAGAGAGGAGAAATGTTTCTAGAGTTTAAATTTATGCCTCTAGCTCCAATAGTTTTTTATTTTTAAATCTACTCACAAAATGTTCCACTCTCTCCTTTGAGGTTGTATTTCCAATCATCTTCAAAGGTTGTTTTCATTTCATTCATTGTCTTTGTCCATTTCACCATCTCCCATTTATTTTTTTTAATTTTTAAATCCTTTTATTGAGATCTAATTGACATGTAGCATTATATTGGTTTCAGGTGTACAACAGAATGATTCACCATTTGCATATATTGTGAAATGATCATCACGATAAGCCTCGTTGACATCCATCATCACACACAGTTACCAACAAATTTTTGTCTTATGATGAGAACTCAGAATTTACTCTCCTGTTCATTTTTGTATCTGGTCCTCTTGTTGTGGTTGAAAGGACAGGTAAGCCTTTTGATAAGTTACATGACCTCGAACAAATCATTTAATCTTCTCAAGCTTTAGTTTTTTCATTTGTAAAATTGAAATAATATCTGCTCCAGTACAAAAGGAAATAAGTACAAAAGGAAATAAGTGAGAAGTGCTTTCTAAACTGTAACTTGTTGTAGAGATGCCATTATTGTTGTCTTTATCATAATTATTAATACTGCTCCTACTGCTCATAAGTTGGTCCTTCTCTGTACCATGATCTTAAATAAAGTACCACTTTATAAATTACTGTTTGGGACACCTATGGTGAAAAATGAAAGGGTACTGTAGACATGTGTATCAAAAGGTTCAAAAACATAACTTTTGGCACAGTAATTTTACTTTTTTTTTTTTTTTTGAGAGAGAGAGAGAGTGCACGCATGGGGGGTGTGCAGAAGGAGAGGGAGAGAGAGAATCTCAAGCAGGATCCACGTTTGGCATGGAGCCAGACAAGGGGCTTAATCTCATGGCCCAGAGATCATGACCTGAGCCAAAATCAAGAGTCAGACACTCAACCAACTGAGCCACTCAGGTGCCCCACAATAATTCTACTTCTAAGAATGTATCAAAATATATATCCTATATTTTGTATAAGGAGATCCATCAAAGCACTTACTAAAACCAATCCAATGCCCATGAGTACATCATTTTCTAGACATCACTGAGATACTCTGTAGCCAATAAAAATGGTGTTCTGGAAAAGTATTTAATGACTTAGAACATGCTCATACTACACAGTGCGGAACAAAAATAAAGCAAGATGCAGACTTGCATTTCAATATGATTTCAGTATTAAGGTAAAATAAATTGTCTAAACAGATCTCAAAGAAAAAAGATATATTGAAGTATTTACAGTGTTTGTCAATAATGGGAGCACAGATGAGTTACATTTTCTATTTGTCTGTTTTCTAAGCTTTCTTTTTAAAAAAAAAATGTATTATTTTTGTGAAATTGCAACACATCCTCCTCTCCCAAGTTTAAAATTCTGTATTTAATCACCCATCAAACACATATTGAGTACCTCCTATGTGTCTTTGCCCTCTGTTGGACATGATGGAGATAAGGAGGTATATAGCATGGTCATAAGCTTTAAGGAGCTTACAGTCTAGAAGGAGAAATTGTTTCTTATACAGACAAAGGCAGTAATAATGAGCCTTTAGAATAGTACAAGTGAACTGCCATAGAAATTAAGAGAGGAAGTTTCTCTGAAGATATAACAGATAAATTGTTTATTAAACCCTGTGAGAACTGTTATTGAGGTAATAAGCAGTTCACAGGAATATTTTAATCTGACTAGAGTCTTCATAGGCTTTATCTTCTCATCGAGAAATAGAGAGTACTTTAGTTTAAATTACTCAAATGCTCTTGTCAAATTACGTCCCAGCCCATATTTGCCTAAATAATAGATAAAATTTAATTCCTCAGCAATCCATTGTTAGGGAGTAAGATACCCAAGAAAGAATCTGAAGAGTCTTCAAATAGCATGAGGCCACCCAAATCATATGAGGGCACCTGGATTCATCTAGTTACTCCCACTGTGTCCCTCAAACTCAGGGGTATAACTACACATAGATGGGAGCTAACATGAGGAGAAAAAGAACACTTTCTATCCAGCCCAGAATCCTCTACCTAAGGGAGAAAATAAATGAAATATAGTTGGAGCCTGTGATGCTGGACCTATAGTTGAAACACAAATAAAATTCTCTACAGAGCTGTCCTACCTTCCACCTTCCACAGCATCATCTTCTATTTGTGATTAGATTAGAGTTAGAACATCCATTTAGATGAGCACATCTAATTTAAAGCATGATGTGTCATGAACTTGAGTTGCTTCCAGTGGCCAAGCAGCTCATGGAGACATGTGGATTGGACAGATAGAAGACACTGATATGGTGCCACAATAAAATGGAGAATATGTGTCTCACCTAATGGCATACTATTTAATATAAAGAGCACCAGGGTAGTGCAATAATTTTACTTCTTTTGGCTAGATTTACCTCCTTCTTCTGCAGCTAGTGTGTACCCTGCATAAAAGGGCCTATGGAAAAGCACGTCCATCACCCCATTATTCATGGTTCTAGATAAGGGCAATTAGTTTTCCCACCAATTCCAGTTTCAGTTCCTGGGAGTGATTCCTCCTCAGTGAGGAATAGAATAAAGAGAAGCTGAGAGATAGCCCCACGTGACCAGAGAGTCAGGCAGAGCAAAAGCCTTAACCAGAGGAATATAAATAATGAGAGAAATCACACCAAACCATCAAAGAACTGAATAGGAGTTACTGGTCTCTTTTTGGTGTCCCCAGATCATGAGACAAATTGCTCCATGACACTGGCTCTGACTAGAGACAACTGTGCCTCCAGGGGCCATTGGGTAGTATCTAGAGACATTTTTGACGGTCACAACCTTAGACGGGGGTAGGGGGTGAATGGCATCTAGTGGGTAAAGGCCAGGGATGTTGCTAAACATCATAGAGCCCACAGGACAGTCCCCCCACAACAACAACAAAAAATGTCAACAGTGTGGAATATAAAGTGAGGGGTCTCTTTAAAGTGAGTGGTTAGGAAACAGATCTGAGGAGATTACATTTGGGGTGAAATCTGATTGATCCAGAGAATCCAGAAAGATCTAGGGGCAGAGTGGGCCAAGCAAAGGGAACAATAGAAATGAAGATGCTGAGGTGGGAACAAGCTTGGTATAGTTGAGGACAGAAATCCAACTAACCCTGCTTCCCCTTCCTTTGTTTGCCATGGAATTTGCTGGACATAAAAATGAACTGCAACACAAATTTTAAATTCTTAATAGCATCTTTAGCAATCATGTTATAAATGGGGAAACTGAGACTAAGTCAAAGTAAAGTAAGGTCACATAACAAATCAGTGGCAGAGAACTTAGATCTGACTCCCATTTTTGTATCCTTCTTGGGCATGGTGGTTTAACCATTACTGATTTTGTTTTCTATCCTCTATCTATATAACATTTCTCTAAATAGAACTTACTCTGCGAGTACTTTATGTATGCTTTTTAAAATGTGTTATAAAAGTGTACTGCATTATCTAATCATCACCATAATACTCTAAGTGAGGTATGACTACCCCTGTTTTACAGACAGTAACTTGGAGATTCAGAGAGGTAAGCATCTAGCCCAAGATGGTAGAGCTCATTAGTGGAAATAAGATGTAACCCAAATCTGACTGGCTTTGAGATACCTTCCCAAAGTCACCTGAGTGGTTGGCCAGCTGAAGTCTCCTGGAACTGTGGATGGACAAAAGAGGACTCATGGCTGACCATCAGGGGCACTCCAGGTTTGATTCCACGTAGAAAGAAACTGTTTTCCAAAGGTGAGATAGTCAGCACCTCCTGGGGTGTGATCCTTCCCCCTACCCCAGGTTTACTGAGGTATAACTGACAAATAAAACTGTATATATTAGGGTACACAACATGATTTAATATGTGTATACATTGTGAAATCATTTTCACAACCAAGTTAATTAACACATCCTTTACCTCATAGTACCATGTGTGTGAGTGTGTGTGTGTATGTGTGTGTGTTTGTAGTGGGAACACTTAAGATTTACTCTATTAGCAATACACTACTACTAACTATGATCACCATGATGTCCATTGGATCCCAGAACTTACTCATCTTGTAACTGGAAGTTTATATCCTTTGACTAATATCTCCTCATTTTCTCCACCACCCAGCCCCTGGCAACTACCATTCCGTTCTCAGTCTGAGTTCAATTTTTTAGATTCCACATGTAAGTGAGATCATACAGTATTTCTCTTTCTGAATCTGGTTTATTTTACTTAGCGTACTGTCCCCCAGTTTCATCCATGTTGTCCCAAATGGCAGGATTTCCTTCTTTTCAATGATTGAATAATATTCCATTGTGTATATATCACATTTTCTTTATGCATTCATCTGTTGACACTTAGGTTGTTTCCATATCTTGGCCATTGTGAATAATGCGGAAATGAACATAGGAATGCAGATATCTCTTCATGAGACCGATTTCATCTCCTTTGGATATTTAACCAGAAGTAAAACTGCCGGATCATATGCTAATTCTATTTTTAATTTCTTGAATTTCTTCATACTGTTTTCCATAATAGCTGTACCAATTTGCCTCCTGACCAACAAGGTACAAGGGTTCCCTTTTCTCCAGATCCTCACCAACACTTGTTATCTTCTGTCTTTTTGATAATAGTCAACCTAACCAGTAATAGGTGATAGCTCATTGTGGTTTTGATTGGATTTTCCTAATAATTAGTGATATTGAGCATCTTTTCATGTACCTGTTAGCGATCTCTATGTCTTCTCTTAGGAAAATGTCTGTTTAGGTCCTTTACCCACTTTTTAATTGAGTTGTTTATTTTTTTCTATTGAATTGTATGAGTTTGTTATATATTTAATATATTAACTCCTTATCAGATATATAGTTTATTTTTCTCCTATTCTGTAGGTTGCCTTTTATTTTGTTGATTAGTTCTTTTGCTGTACAGAAGCTTTTTGGTTTGTCCCATCAGTTTATTTTTGCTTTTGTTGCCTGTGCTTTTGGTATCATATCCAAAAAATAATTGCTAAGACTGATGTCAAAGAGCTTTTTCCCAATGTTTTCTTCTAAGAGTTTTGTTGTTTCAGGTATTACATTTAAGTCTTTAATTCATTTCAAGTTAATTCTTGTGTATGGTACAAGATAAGGGTCCAACTTCATTCTTTTGCATGTGGATCCCAGGGAAGCAAGGATGGTTCAACATATACAAGCCAAATAATGTGATACATCACATTAATAGAATGAAGGATAAAAATCATAAATCATCTCAATTGATGCGGAAAAAGCATTTGTCAAAATTCAATATCTCTTCATGATAAAAACTCTCAACAAATTAAGTGTAGAAGAAATGTACCTCAACATAATAAAGGCTATATATGGCAGGTTCACAGCTAACATCGTTTTTTTTTTTTTTAAGATTTTATTTATTTGAGACAGGAGAAAGAGAGAGAGAGAGAGAGAGAAGACAAGTAGGGAAGTGGCAAGCAGAGGGAGAGGGAGAAGCAGATTCCCTGCTGAGCAGGGAGCCCGATGCAGAGCTCTATCCCAGGACTGTGAGATCATGACCTGAGCAGAAGGCATACACTTAGCCTACTGAGCCACCCAGGCACCCCATTAACATCATTTTCAACAGCGAAAAGGTGAAAGCTTTTCTTCTAAGGTCAGGAACAAGACAAGGGTGCCCACTCTTACCAATTTTTTTCAACATAGTACTAGCAGCCCTAGCCAGAGCAATTAGACAAGAAAAAGAACATTTGGAAAGGAAGTTAAATTGTCTCTGTTTGCAGATGACATGAACTTACCTATAGAAAACCTTAAGAGTCCACTAAAAATTTGTTAGAACTAACAAACAAATTAGGTAAAGTTGCAGAATACAAAATCAACATATAAAAATCAGTTGTATTTCTAGACACTAAAAACAAACTAGCCAAAAGAGAAATTAGGAAAAGAAAAATCCCACTTATGATTGCATCAAAAAGAATAAAATACTTCGGAATTACTTGAACCAAAGTTCATAAAAGATATGTACATTGAATACTCTGTATAAGACTTTGATGAAATAAATTGAGGAAGACACAAATAAATGGTAAGGTCCTGTGTTCACAGATTAGAAGAATTAAAACGGTTACAATGTCCACACTACCCAAAGTGATCTACAGATTCAGTATAATCCCTATCAAAACTCCCATGGCAGTTTTCATAGAAGTAGAAAAAAAAATCCTAAAATTCATATGGAACCAGAAAGACCTCAAAAGCCAAAGCAATCTTGAGAAAGAAAAACAAAGATGCAGTCATCACACTTCTTGATTTCAAACTATACTAAAAAGCTATAGTAATCCATGCAGCGTGGCACTGGTGCAAAAACCCACAGACCAATGGAAGAGAATAGAAAGCCAAGAAATAAACCCACACATATACAGTCAACTAATATTTGACACTCACTGACAAAAGAACACTCACTGATAAAAGTACAGTCCCTAATAAATGATTGGGGGAACTGGAGAGTGATCTTAACGGCCAGGGAGGGACTCTGTCTCAAACTCACCATACCCATCTACTCGGTCATGCTTTGAATTGCTTAGCTTGAACCAGAGTCAGATATTCTAGAACAAAAGAGCAGGCTTTAAATTTATGTCTCTTGAGAGGCTTAACACAGACGTTTTTCATTCTAATGCTAAGGAACAAGATAGACAGGTACACCTCTGCCAGCAAACAGGGTTTGTTGAGCTGGGGAAGGAAAGAGAGAGTATGGAGTTGCCAAGGCTGGCATGGACATCAGGGAACCCCAAACTGATACCACTTCACCTCGCTGCCCCAGAGCCAGCACAGGAAGGGCTCTGTCAACACTGGCTGAACTGAGTGGGACTGCATTGGATTTACTCACAATAGGATAATTACACGTGGGAGAGTTCCTGAGACAGGCCTGCCCTATGTCTGTTGTCCTGGCATAATTATTCATAATTCATAGCCAATGCTTACGCTGTCCCAGGTAGGAGAACACATTGTATGCGCAAGAGCTCTAGGGCCCATGGGCCATAGCAGCAGGGCAGCCCCAGGCAATGTTGAGTGTCTGGCTGAATCCCAGCCTCTCTCCACCTAGACTCTGCGTAAGGGGCAGTGAGCCTGCCGAAGCAACAGACAAGCAATCAGCCAGCTGGAAGCAAGGTTCTATTCATTCGTTTCCACCAGGTCCCCAATGTGGTCATAGTGGACATTTATTGCCTTCATCTGTCATTCATTCCCACACCTTCTAGGAAGGCTACTGGACTGTGCTTAGGAAACTGCACTCCCAGAACTATTAAGCCACAGGGACTCAGACATGAATATGTGACCCAGGCTGGTCAATCACAGCATTTCGAATCCTTGATCACAGGGTTTGGTTCAAGGGTGGGCATGCGACCCAAGCCTGGCCAATTACAGTTCATTGGATTGCCCACATTTGAAAAAAATTTCTCTGCTACAGGATGCCAGACAACCTCAAAAAGCAGAATCTGGTTGGACTGCTAAGAAATTAAGTGAAAGCCTGGTGTCAACTGGGAACAATATTTCCACTGTGAGAAGAAACCCCATACAAGAATGGAGTCAACACGGGGGAAAGACAGAACACAGAACAGGAGAGGAAGAGATGAATCCTAAGGACAGTGTTTAAATTCCTGCATCCAGTGGGGCCCAAAGCTAGTATTGCCCTAAGTTTTTTAGTTAGGGATGATAAACTAGTAATTTCCTCCCCCCCCCCTTAATCCAATATACATTGGATTTCTATCTCCTGGAAAACAAGACAGACAATCCTGGCTAATATCAAGACATTAACAAAAAATTCACCTTTTTGACTTAAGAAACTTGAGAACAGGTGCCAAGCAGGCGATGTCACAGAACCTAGCCCTGAGACGTGATCGTCAAAGTTCATTCTGAGCTGAGCAACGGGCTCTACAGCATTCCTGACAAGAGCTGCCCAGGCTGCTTGAACTCTTCCTGCAATGCCAAACTCACTCCCGGAAGCACCTTCGTCCGTCGCTGGCAGACCCAGACAGTCCAACGGAGCTGCCATCTTTCCCCCCACACCTCCTACAAACAGCTTCTGAGTCAGTCCGTGGCAGCCACACAACAAGCCTGCCTGCTCTTCCTTACATGATGCTTCAGATGTCTGAAGGCAGATCTCTTGCTGCTCAGAGACAGCCGTTCCCAGAAGCCATGGTTCCGGAGCCTCTATCAGTGCCCCTGGAGGTCTCACAGAATGCGCTCCCACCCTCTAATTATAATCATTACCACAAAAGACAGGATAGATTCAGCATTTACTATTAGCCAGGCAATGTGCTACATTGTTGCCACAAGCTTTATCTCATTTAATCCTCACAACTGCCCTAGATGAGATAGGTACTATTAGTATCCCCATTTCACAGATGAGAAAATGGAAGCTTAGAAAAATTGAATTCAGACTACATTCGCCATCACATGATACTGCTTTTATGGCTGGGGACAAAGGCCTTATATGGTACATAGGAACTTGGGTAATAACTCTGCACCATATTGCATTTGTACAAATAGCTACATAATACCAATACAATATCTATGAGAAAACACATTTATTTCTACTGGTTAAAGCCACCAAATTTGTGGTAATTTGTTACAGCGGCCACAGGAAGCTAACAACTGCTGAGCAGTTTGGGCTCCTAATTCCCTAAACCAAAGATGCAACTCCATCTTCCAATCTTAAGCCTGCAGCAATCTAAAAAAATCACACCCTCTATATGTATAACCATGAAACTACTAACATGTAGACCAAACACAGGAACCACTATGTCACTGTCAGAGTGGGACTCTGGTTTCACAATAGCTATTACCAAAGGGCTCTGTGGTTTAGTAAGGAAGTTTGGGAAATTCTGAGTTGAAAATATTTTTTGAAGTTTCTCTATCACAGGACTTCTCAGAGCCTTTAACATGCTAATGGACACTGTGAGTCTCCAAGTAGAATGTGGTCTTTACCAAGCTATTTGATTATAATCATTCCAACCCTTCTAAGGACAAGTGTTGAAAAGACCACAGTAAGAAGGAAAATGTCCAGCCCAGCCATGTCATGGCCCTCATTATAACACTGAATTCCAGCGCCATTGCTTTGCCAAAGTCCCACTGCTGGTAGAGGCACATTCAGAGTTATAACCCAGACCTCCTAACATTCTTCTTTTTTTTTTTTAATTTAAATTCGATTAGCCAACATATAGTACATCATTAGTTTTTGATGTAGTGTTCAATGATTCATTAGCTGTGTTTAACACCCAGGGTTCATCACATCACATGCCCTCCTTAATGCCCATCCCCCAGTTACCCCATCCCCCTACCCGCCTCCGTTTCTGCAACCTTCAGTTTGTTTCCCAGAGTCCAGAGTCCTTATGGTTTTTCTCTCTCTCTGATGACTTCTTATTCAGTTTTCCCCCCCTTCCCTTATGATACTCTGCACTATTTCTTATATTCCACATATAAATGAAACCATATGATAATTGTCTTTCTCTGATTGACTTATTTCACTTAGCATAATACCCTCCAGTTCCATCCATGTCGATGTAAATGGTAGGTATTCATCCTTTCCAATGGCTGAGTAACATTCTATTGTATTCTATTGTATATATGGACATCTTCTTTATCCATTTGTCTGTTGAAGGGCATCTCGGGTCCTTCCACAGTTTGGCTATTGCGAACATTCCTACTATGAACATTGGGGTACAGGTGCCCCTTCTTTTCACTGCATCTGTATCTTTGGGGTAAATACCCAGTAGTGCAATAGCTGGGATTTATTCCTGGGATGCAAGGGTGGTTCAACATTCGCAAATCAATCAACGTGATAGATCACATTAATAAAAGAAAAGACAAGAACCGTATGATCCTCTCAATTGATGCAGAAAAAGCATTTGACAAAATACAGCATCCTTTCTTGATTAAAACTCTTCAAAGTATAGGGATAGAGGAAACGCACCTTCTAACATTCTGCCCAGTATTCCTCTTACAAAACAGCTGAATGTCTGAAAAGGAAGTGCTGAATGTTATCTTTAAAATAAAGAGGTGGGTTCTCCAAAGACAACTTTATTGAAAGGAACATTTTCTGCAGTGATGAACAGCTTATAGAATGCAGCAATGAGATATGAGGAAAGGTGGATTTTTTCCCATCTTTTGTTATTGGCATTGACCCTGAAGGCCCTCAGTCCCCCCCAGAAGCTTAAGGGGCTTAGATCAAGGGCAGATTTTGAAATTGAATTTATTCAGATTAAGCAAAACCTCCAGTGAGAGGATTTACTCCCCACAAGCTGTTGCCAAGTTGGGGCTGTCCAGGCCAGGCCCATTTTCCTGAGCCACAGTCAACTCACTGCTGGCAGCGTCCTGCCGGCCACTTTCCTCGGACATTAAACATTCAGTTTCCTCAGCCTCCTGGATCCTTCTTGGTTTCTCTGATATTTTTAAGCAGGGTTCTGGTGGGCTGCAGATTTTCTAACAATTATACAAGGAGATGATCCCAGGGAACACAGCCAGAGATCCAGAGTTCTAGAACAATACTCCTTCCTTATCAGGTAACAGCTGACAAGTCACAGTGAGATCGTTCCTGGTGAGGACATTTTGCCACGATAACACCAGGAGACAAGTGAGCAGTCAGGAGCCCAGGGTTACAGGAAGCTGGTTGTTTGAGGGGTTTTCTTTTAATGTTTTATACCCCTGGTTTGCCAGTTGCTACTTTTCTCCCCCAAATCTGAGAAATTGTCACTGATTTTTGAGACATGGATGTGGCTGGGATAATAGTTGCAAAGCTATCCCTCGATGTGGGGATTCTATTTCTGGGTCACAACACGATCCCCCGTCTGTGTACTCTGCCTTCAAGAATGAGTTTCTCTCAGTATTCGGGAGGCTTCATGTGTCAAGTTTTTCTCTTTTGGGTCTGTGTTGTAAAAATAGCTTCAGTGCTTTTTTTTTTCCTTATAAAAAGTAATATATATATACACACACACACACACACACACATATATATACACACACACACATATATATATTTTTTTAGAAATACAACAAAAACAAAGAAAATAAAAATCTCCTATAGTCTCACCACTAAGAGATAGAGGTCATTAACATTTTAGGCTCCAAATCCTTTCATTATTGTTGTTGTTGTTGTTATTTGGGGAAGCTCCAAGTCCTTTTAGAGTCATTTTTAAATATCTTGACAGGATGTTGGTGAGTCCAGACATGAAGTTGGTTCCTCTAATCCCTGCAAGATGGAAGGCAGCCTGTGTAGTTCAATGCTGCACCAAGTACAAAGAGAACTGCTGACAGTTTATTGAGCTACTATTTCCAGAAAAATCTTTGTCAGGCTTGATGGGGTCTGAGAACCCCACTGAATAAGTGAGAAAACCGAGCACCGGAGGGTGACTGCCTGCCTCATAACACCCAGCATCTCAAAGGGAGCAGAGGGACCAAGAAAACCATCTCCTGGCTCTCATTTTAGTGGTTTCTCCCTTCATTATGCCAGTTGTCTCACTATAGAATGAATTACAGTAATAAAATTCAATTTGAGTAAAAACATTTGGCTATGCCAACACTCAAAGCATGAGGAATTTTTATGTACTAATTATTTGGCATTGTGGACAAAGAGTCACATAAATACAAATTTCCAAACTACTAAAAGCCAGCTTTCTACGCACAAAGACTTTTAGCTTAATTTTAACCAATTTCAGTGGAAATTATCCTAAATGTGCCATAATAAAAACAGGCACATTTAATAACATAATACGACTCGAAGTCGTAATTATGAGCCTGTTTCAAGTCTATGCTGTAATAGAAGGTCTCTCCCAGTGAGACCTTCTGGGATTGGTAAATTGTAAAACCCTGAAGGGCTCCAGACTGCTAAGTTTTCGTCTTTTTATATTGGCTTTATATGGATTTTTTTGTCTCCCCCCTCACAATCAAGCTGTCAGCTATTACTTCTTGCTGTTCCCAATATGTCAGAGACCCTCTCCTCATTTGTTTCCCATCTGCCATGCTGCTTTTAATCTATTGTGTGCCAGGAAGCAGACATTCATGTTTGTTAGAATTATTTGTAATATAAGAGTAAATAGGCTCTGAGTGACTAGTGAGGCGCTCTCAGTCATAAAATTAGTGAGCAGACTTAGGGACATACATTTTGCTTGATCAGAAGCCTTTTTACATTTTCTTTGTCTTTAGATTGGCAAGTAAATAATGTCCAGATAAATGATACAGTACTTTAAAAACATAGATATAAACAGACGTGAAGAATTCAGATATCATTTGCTTATTTACGCACATCGGTCTTTGCTTGTGAAGAGCCTAAATCTCTAAGCAATAGTGTGGGTTCTGGGTTCTTAAGTTGTTTCTTTCATTTCTTTTAAATTTCTAAAATCACTTTCCAACATAAAAGTGATCTTTTCTAAACTCAAGTGGAGGGCGAATGGAAACACGGCTGTGACTTCCCCTCGTGAGAGGCTGGCAAGTAGAGAGGACAGGTCTCCCTATGAGAGCTGCTTTCCCCCAGCAGCTGCAGTCCTCCCCTTGGAGGTACAAAAGTTGCCAATATTGTCACTTCTTCACTTGTTGCTTGTGTAATGAAGACTAAAACAAATTTCCCTTTTTCCAAACTTTACAATTCTTTTACATGATCAATAAGACTGATTTTCCTACACTGTCACAATGTTTTCTTCCCGATTCTAAACTTTTAAGAATATGCTCGCCGAGAATAAACAAGTGCATGAGGTGAACTAGTAAACAGCTAACGTCCAAGCTCACATGAGGCTGAAATCATTTTTAGAGCTACCATTAAAAATGGGGCTGTGGGAGCGACATGGGCTGCAAAAGCCAAGCGATTTGCAAACTTATGCCAAGACGGGGCATTACTCAATGCAAACACCTGCTACGGAGCGATTATCAAATTATCCATAGCATAACTCTGACCCTGCAACTTGACTTTCCTTTCCCCCCAACTCCACGGTCGTTTGTATTTACCAGTAAACACCCACAAACCCTTCACTCTGGTAAACCAAAAGGCCAAATTAAGCAACTCACACAGGAGTTAATGAGGGGTTGTAATAACACCAGCCTGGCGACATTGGAATGGGACATTAACGATCTGCATAGGACTTCCACACACAGCATCTCACTTGTGGCTTGAAATCACTGCACACCGAGGCACCAATGAGTTTTCCCCCAAAATGTGCAACACTATAAAATAAAAAGTGAGGCTAAACTCTAATCCTAAGATTCCCTTCTATTTTATCCCACCGCTGCACCCTCCCCCCACAACCACCTTTCTTTCCAGCTGTCAGTTTTTAAAGTGTATGTTTTAATTTTCCACGGTTGACCACATCCAAAGCTGTTTTAAGGGGCATGGGATTCTATTCTTCTCTAAAATCTATATGCAGCCGTGGATTACCACAGCTGGCTCTGGTAACATTTGCAAATTCTAACTTACTATCTAAGACTATTTCTAAGGCTATTGTGAGTGACATTAGGCCCATTTCTGGCAAGAAATCCTCTAGTTGTAATGTATACCATCTTAAATGGGTCTTTTTGTGATCATGGTCCCTACCCTTAAACAAATGCGGGGCATATTTTCCCTGATGGGTGTCCCAAGGAGAGCTTGGGAAGAAATCATCATTATCAAGGCGGTTCACCCAGACACACAGACTTGCTTGTTACCGTATTTAAAGAAGTGGCCACAAAGAAATAGTCATTGGATTTACAATAGGGGAAACCTAGTATGCATTTCCAAGGAATCACATTTTGGGGAGAATTACAGAATAATTACACATATGCTTAGATCGCGAGCATTCAATGAAGCGGACAGTATTTTGAGGATTTAAGATGTTGGTGTTGTGGTCGTCTCTAAGAAACCGGGATAATTCAGACATTCAAATGCAAAACCGCACCATTTGGAGAGTGTAATGCGGTCTGTTCTGGTCACTGTTACAAATTCGGAAAGGATTCCCTGGCTGCAGACATTAGAGGCACTTAATACTTAAATCTGTTTCCAAATGTAAAGCATAGAACAAAAGTGCTGGGCATTAATGAAACGTATCCTAACACTGGTGTGCTGACACATTTCATTAAAGTGTCACTTTGAGAGAGTAAAAAATAATGACAAGAGCTTTGCTGTGTGCAACTTGATAAGGTCCTCAGATGAAATATCATTAACTAATAACACATTAAACATCCATTTTAACACTATCAGGATTTTCAGATTGCGCTTGAATTAATTTCATGCCTAGGATGTTGACTGTAACCAATTACTATAAATGAATCTCTTTTATGGGTCTAAATACTGATTGTTTATTCATGTCAGTTTTATTTTGGGTGCCAGGAAATCGAGTATTTTTGGAAGTTACTGCAATTATCTTAAGACAAACACTTTAAAATATCAAATATCTTGTTTACTTATGAGGCCAGGCATTGATTATTTCCTGAAGAAATATCCTGCATTTTAAAAAATACACACTTAAAAAAAAAAAAATACACACTTTTCCCATTTTTGTTGAGTGACGGGTAAAATACTTGTCCACTGAACTCTAAAAAGTTCTAAGTGTTCTCTAAGCTCAAGACAGTTTTTCTTCTTTTGATAAACAAAAATAAATAAAAGATTTCAACAAACCAAAACTCAATATTTTATCCTGTTGTCTAACAAAAAGACTTCCAATTTAATGTTCCAGTTTAAAGCTAAGTAGTTTTCTACTCAGTAAACCTCCACATGTAAATATATGGAATCATATTTTCAGTAAATTTTTGAAACTTCCCCTTCAAAGACCTTGTGTTCAAAGTATCAAAATAACAAGAATTTTGCAATTTTGACAACTATGTCGATACTCTTAACTGGCAGATTTATCTTGGGTGTTTTCCCACATTTATAGATTTGTTTGATTTTGTGCAGAAGAGTTATTCTATAAAATGTAGCAAGGCAAGAAATTCCCAAGCTGGACCTATGCAGCCAAGAATCGAGTTACAAAATAACACAAAACAGAAGAGATGAAATAGAGAAATTAATCTAAAGCAAAACAAGAGAACTGCACAAGAAACTTAGAGCTGGCAATCTCACAATGTGAAAGGTTAATCACAAGATTTAAAATCTAATCTTGCTTTCAAAGGCAGTTCATGTAATTGCATACATTGTAAAGGGACATGAGAACAGTGGGAAAAGAAAAAAAATTTAAACAAGCAGGCTTGATATAAGCCGTAAATTTAATATGGAGAAAAGCAGAAAATTAGCAAGAGTAGGCACAAACCTCAGTAAAGGGTCAGCCAGGGAACTGGGACAGTAGAAATGGCCCCAACTAGACATGTCTAAAGAAAGGGGAACTTTAATTTTAGATAAACATGTATTTGAATGGAATGCTCTCTAAAGATGTTTTAGATTAAACTGCATTCATTCGTGTTGTCTAACAAGTATTTCTAGGGGGCCTATCCTGTGCTGATATTATAGGAATGCAAAAATAAATTAGACACCAGAGGAAGAAAGTCATAGCTCCCTAGAACACAAAACAGAAAGTACTAAGTGAGAGTTGAGAAGTTGGAGAAATCACTCCCACAAGGAGGATGACTTTTAAACTATGCTTGGAAGGATGCGCAGGACTTGGCCATGTGCAGGTGGGAAAGTATGGACTTTGTGCAGAAGTCAGAAATGACTTCGGGCTGACCAGTAGTGCAGTCTCCTTGTGCAGGAGCAGGGTGGGCTGGCAAGGGACATGTGGGAGGCAGCAGAGGACCTGGAGGAGTTTGACTTCATTCTCTGGAAAGTGGGAGACCACTGGAGTTTTTGAATCCCAGGAAGGGTAAGATGCTAAAGTGTTGGAGAAGCTTCACCTGTATGGGACAGCCCAGAAGAGGAAGGAGAAAATGATATCTCAACAGAATATATTTCAGGACAGCAAAAATGGAGAGACTTGTGTTCTTGGGCTAGAAAGTGTGGAAAGCTTATTTAGGAGTTATGGGTTTCTAAATATCAAGACTGCCATTTCTTGCTAATTGGAAAAGCCGTAAGGGGTGCCACTGAGGGACACAGAGTTTATCAGAGAACCGTGGAAGCCCCTGTGGCCAGTGTGTATTCCTCAGACCGAACCTGCTGGTTTCCCCGGAGAGAAGGTCAAGATCTGGGGTACGTGTCAAATGCCAGGGACTGAACAGATAATAACCACCCGCGAGGGTATATGGAATTCCTTATCAGAGCCAGAATTTGGATAAATCTCAAGCCCAACCATGACATACGACTGCCAGCCAGTGTCCGAGCAGCCCTCACACAGAAGTGTGCAAACCTGGACAGAAGCCTCATGAACACTGGGGAAGGGGAGCAGGCCTTACTGGGTCAGCCAACATTTTTAAAGGCTTTCAGTAACAACTATGTGGTGTGAGGGTTTGGGGGAGACATTGCTAAAGAAGATAATGTACTAGTGAGCTAAAAAATTTTTTTTGGTTTTCATAGGGGCATTTTTTTAATGTCATATATTTTATATTTCTTGATACTTATACTTTTCAAAGTGGCTTTTAAAAATGATATTATTTCATTTCCCCAATAACCCCATTATTTTTGTTTTACAGAAAGAGTTACAGAAGCCCAGAGAGGTCGTGTGGCTTTCCCCTCAGACCTCACAACCGCTTGGTAGAGGAGTGAGCAACCAGAACACAAGTCTCTTGAATCTCCCTCCACTTCAACACCTGGCCTCCTCCTACTTATAGAAGGATAAATAAACATTAAACAAATGCTTATTGGGCATCTATTCCTAGAAGACATGCTCCTAAGTCTGAGGAAAGCCTCAAGTTTTCCTGAGAGTTTTCACAGAAAAATCCTAGCAGGGTTTTTGGTGCCGAATGAAAACCTGGCTCGTCTTCCCTACATTAGAGCCCCCTGGTGGCAGGTAAAATAAGACTTATGACTTAGGATGTCCTGGGAAGTGCTGAGATGCAGACATCTCGAGAAGTCTTTAGGCTATGACCTTATGGAAAGATGAGACCACGAAAACATAGAAAATAGTTTTTAGAAGGACTCATCTAATCTAGTGCTCTCACTTGGCATAGTAAGCAGTTGATGTCCAGAGAGGTTGAGCAACGTGTTCATGGCAGCACAGCGTCCTAAGCTAGTGCTTCTCTGCAGTAAGAAAGACACCCCTCAGCATCTTCCTTATTCACTTATTCCTCTTGTGGGTTAACATTCATGCTACAGAGACAATGCTCTCCTTAGGAAGTAGGACTCAAAAGGGATAAGTTCCTGGTATTTGCCCAAATAATCGTACAGTTGGGACACCTCCTGGCTCTTCCTTTTATAATGACCCATGTGAATTTAACCTCCTCATCCCCCTCTGAGCTTCAGTTTCCTCATTTGTAAAGTAGGAGTAGAGACAGCTCCCACCAGACAGGCTTGTTTCAAGGGTTAAATGAAATTATGCAAGTGACACACTAAGCACCAGCCTGGCATATAGTAAACCCTTGATATATGCTTATTATTATTGTTACTCTTGATTAAATTAAAATGAACTATAATTTTATGTATATAAGAATAAACAAATATTAACAGTAGTTATCAACAGAATGCTTACTGTAGAATCGAGGTTTAATTTATAAACAATAATAGCTACTTCGTTCGAATGCCTAGGTATTTTGCAAATATTATGTAATTAACTCACAAGAAACCTATAGGTAGTATTTACAGATGAAGACTTTGAAGTTGAAATAGGTACCATAACTTGTTGACAGCCTTATTTCAAATAACTGGCAAAGCCTAGTTCTTCAAGTTAAATCCAGCATTCTTTTCACTGTGTGACTAACAACTATGTCATTAAGAGATTTTTGTTTGTCTTTATGTCTTTTGGGATTGTTGTATAGAGCAATACTGAATTTCACATGGGAAAAGTTGAACATAACATCACCTGATGGGCACTTCACTCAGTCTGTAACTTTATATCCCTTCTAAGACTCATTTTTTTTTTAAAAGACAGTAGGAAAAATAAGATCCTCCCAAAATAAAATTATTGGATGTTTTCAAGATTCTTTAGAGAACTAAATCAAAGAAATGTGGTGGAAATTTGTTTTTATAATAAATATATTGGCCCGGAATTTCTGTTATATATCCAGAAGCTACCTGAACTAATCTTGACAGAAGGCATTTAAGAGAATGTTTGCTGTGTCCATGTTCACAATCTCAGGAGCCTATGGTACCTACAACAGAATATGATCTTCTTGTGTCCATGTAATTAATTATTAAGAACACTCTCTATTACTCTCAACAGGGTGAAGGCTTGGACAATAAATTACACAGCCATCCTACCAATAAATCATGGGGGTAAAGACAATTTCTCAACTTCTTTGAAATTAAAAAATGGAAGGAGACTATTGGACTAGCCCTCTTATCATAAACTACCATGAACACTGCACAAAATATATGAAACAAGTACTTTCATACATTGGACAACAGTCAGCTCAGGACTATGAGGTAAGCACGACGATTGTCCCAGATTTCTTCACGTAGGCATTTTCTAAAGCTCAGTGCAGACACAGAGAATCAAAGCAGAGCACAGTAGTCTCACTGAACAGAGGAGACAGAGGTCAGATTTCAGAGAAGCTGAGACAACCAGAATTTGTGGAGGGGAAGTACTGGGGAGAAGAAAGCTATAAATCTGTATGAGGTCCCATGAGTCTCTGACTAAATATGAAGCTGCACGTGCATAGGACAAGACATCACAGTCCAGACAAAGAACAACTGCGGGAGAGCTAGAAGCTGAACAGACCCAGCACAGGGCTGAGAGTATTTGAGTTCTCCAGAGTGGTGAGATCTGACAGAATACACAGGACATTAAACAGAGATTCCAGAAAGATCACAACTTAAAAGTAGGGTTAACCTAAGGGTAAAGGTTTTTCTAGTCTCACCCTAGTGAAGCCTTATTTTTAAAAAATCCCTTACAGAATAAATCTGATTGTCCAGAAAAATAACTACCTGAAAGAATAGAATTCAACATGCTTTAAAGGAAGACCACAAGATCCAGACTCTCAAAGGTTTAGCATCCACAATGTCCAGAATATAATTTTAAATGACTAGCCTATGAAGAGTCAGGAAAATACAATCCATAACCATACCATGAAAAAGTAAATCATTAGAACAGACCCAAAAATAGGAGAGAAGATGAAAGAAGTGGAAAAAGATTTTAAAACATCTATTATAAACAGGTTCAATAATGAGAAAACATGAACACAATGAGGAGGCAGATGGAAACTATTAAAATAAAGTAAAGGGAAACTCCAGATTTTAAAAAGACAATTTGTGAAATGAAAAAATTCATTGTATAGATTTAATAGAAGATTAGATACTGCAGAAAAAAATATTAGTGAATTTAGCATGGCATCATAAATTATCCAAACTATAGCAATAGAGACAAAAGCCTTAGAAATTTAACAGTGCCTCAGTGAACTGTGGAACAACATCAAGTGGTAATTGGGCTTCCAGAAGGAGAGGATATGGAGTGGTGGCAAAGGATAAAATTTGATGAATTGTGGCTGAAAATTTTCCAGGCTTAATAAAAACATATTAATCTGCAGATCCATAAAGTACAATTCCAGAAATAAAAGAATTCCAGAAATAACAACAACAACAAAAAACCCACACAAGGTACATCTTCATCAAATTGCTGAAAAACAATTATAAAAAGACTATCTTATGAGAAGTCAGAGAGGGAAAAAGAAGACAATACATATAGAGGAATGAAGAGAAGGATAATCATTGATTTCACAATATAAACAATGCAAACCAAAAGATAATAGAATAATATTTTTCTAAATGTTGAAAGAAAAAAATGATGTTAAATTTGTATTATTAATATCACTTATAAAAGCATCAAAAATATGAAAACCCAGGGATAACTTTAACAAAATATAGTTCAGATCAGTATAGTCAAAACAAAAAAACCCAGTACTGGTAAAAATGAAAGAAGCCCCAAATGTTCATGGGTTGGTAGACTCAATATTACCAAAATGTCCATTTTCCATAGATTGATCTATATATTCAAAGCAATTCAAATGAAAATCCAAGCAGGTTATTTAAAAAGAAATTGAAAAGCTGATTCAAAAATTTATGTAGAAATGCAAAATAACTACATTAAGACAATTTTTAAAAAGAAGAGTCAATTTAGAGGGCTTTTAAGACCTGATTTTAAGACTCATAAAAATTACAGCAATCAAGACCATGTGCTAGTATAATAAGGATAGACATAAAGATAAACAGAGGAGAAGAGAGAGTTTGATTTTCAAAAATGGTATCAATAATATAATTCAATGGGAAAAGAAAGCAATTCATTTCAACTAATGGTTAATGGTGCTAGAACAACTGGATATCCCTATGAAAGAAAAATGAACTTAACCGATACCTCTCACCAATACAAAAATAAACTCAAAGTGGATCATAAGTCTAAACGTAAAAGTTGAAACTATAAAATGTCTAGAAGAAACATAGAAAAAAAATCTTCATCCTCTTGTGATAGGCAAAGATTTCTTAAACGCAATACGAGCACTAGCAATAAGAGAAAAATATTGACAAATTGGATTTCACCAAAATTTAAAAGTCTGATTTTGAAGAAACACTTACAAAAAAGAAACATCAATCTTCATACGAGGAAAAAAATATCCATGCTACATATATCTGACAAAGGACTTGTGTCCAGAATAAATACAAAAAACACTTACAACTCAATAAGAAGATAACCTACTTTAAAAATGGGCAAACGATTTGTACAGTAAGCACATCACAAAATAATACACACACAGCCAGCCAGCCAATAAACATTTGAAAAGTTGGTCAACATCATTTAGTAACCAGGTAAATGCAAATTAAAGCCACAATCAGATCCCAAGTCCTGCTGTCGATGTAGAGCAAGTGAAATTCTCATACATTGGGAGTGGTACAACCACTTTGGAAAATAGTTTGGTAGTATGTCTTAAGTTGAACACACACTCTACATATAACACAACAATTTCACTCTTAGATGTTTCCTCAAGAGAAATGAAAACATGTCCGGGGGAAAAAAAAAAAACCAACTTACATATGAATGTCCATGGCAGCTTCATTCATAATATCACCAAAATGGAAATAACCCAAATGCTGTCAAAACCCAAATAATGTTATCATCAGGTGAATGGATAAACCAATTATGGTATATTCATATCGTGGAACACTGCTCAACCATAAAAAGGAGCATAGATCTCAAAAACATTATGCTGAGCAAAAGTACTCATTTGCATTCAGCATGATCCCATTATATGGCATTCTGAAACAGGCAAATTGAATCTAGAGTTATAGAAATTAGATCAGTGGTTGCTTGGAGGGGGTTGGGGTGAGATGAGGAATTGACTTGGATACTTAAGAGAGAATTTCTGGAGGTGATAAAAATGTTCTAAGCCTTGATTGGTGGCTTTACCAAAACTCAATGAATAGCACATTTTAAATGTGTGTATTTTATTATCTTAATTATAATACAATAAGTTAATATTTTTGTAAGGGGGAAAGAGGAAGGAAAGAGGGAAAGATTTGGAACGTTATTCAGCTATTAGAGAATAAGGTAGATACATATTTTGGAATGTAAAGATATAATATTAAGTGAAAAATTAAAGTTGTTGGATAGCACCATTGATCACTGACCATTGATTGTTTATCATTAAACACACTGTTTATCTATTCATGCATCCATGGGCACTTGGGTTGCTTCCATCTTTTGGCTATTGTGAATATGCCACTATGAACACTGTTGTACAAATATCTACCTAAATTTCTGTTTTCAATTCTTTTGGGTATATACCTACAGGTAGAATTGCTGGATCATGTGGATCGTATAATTCTATGTGTAATTTTCCCCCCTCATCTGTAAAATGGGTATGATAATCCCTATTCTGTCCACACCCATAGGGTTATTGGAACCAAATATAAAACCCCATTGTAAGTTGTTAAACATCAAATTCATGTAAGAGATTATGAGAAAGTATTAAGGAGGAAGAGTACAATCCTTAAAATAAAATATGTATAGTTTTAACAAAAATGAAGAATAACTAAAATTAACATTTATCGAGTGCTTACATGTGCCAAGCATGTGTAAGCATTTTACAGGTCTTAGCAAACTCAAGCCTCATAATGATCTTTCGAAGCAGGCATTCCTGTTACCATTTAACGCATGAGAAAACTGAGGCACAGAAAAGCTACAATAACTTGCCCAGAGTCATACAGCTAAAAAGTAAGAAAGTGAGAAATAACTTAAAGTACCAACACATTTTCCCTGCATGTCAGAGTTCCTTCAACATCCAGTAGCTTTTATCATAATTTACAAAGACAAATTTTAAAAGGATAAATGCATTTATCTCATTTCAAAGCCATATGAGGAGTCTAGGAAATGCAGAGAGAAATAAATCTGTTATTATAAATGCTACTTAAGTTTCTCCATACATGGCTTCTACTTAGATTCTGGAAGGAAAGAAGAGTCCAGGTTTTTTAAGCATCAACTTTCTAGGGCTAAAAAAAAAAAAAAAAAGCCTTTGGAAAAGATTTCGGCCTTCTTGTTACCTGAGGAGACTGGCCCAGGGGATGGATGGGTGGAGCATGGAGGGTGGGGGGTAAGTCTGCCACTGACATCCACACAAAAGAAAGAGAAAGCAAAGGAAAGCCTACACCCAGAGGCATGTTCGGGCCAACAGAAGACACACCATATTTCTGATGAGGTCTTCGCGCCTTCCTTGTCTTCCAAGTGAAAACTGGAGCCATGAAATCCCCGTTTTGTTAACACTAAGATATGGTAATGCCAACCATTCATGACCATAAGCATGGAAAATTGATGAAATTACAGTCTGTTCAGGGAAGTAATATGGGGATAAGAGGAAAAAATCCTTGCCTGTGTCAGAATCCTGGTGGCAGCTTTTTTAAAACAGGTGAACATTTTCTTCCCCTTCTGCTGGAAAACATCCCTTTGTGCAATATGCCAAGTGGATGCTTATGGAAAAAGGCCAAAGGAAAAAAGAAAATGACACAAATAATTGAGATATTTTTACGGGCATGTAAGTCCGTGAGCATTTCATTAGTATCACTGCAGCAATTTTCTGCTCTCAAAGAAGTAGCCAAATTGAAATTCTAGCCTACTATTTACTTAATGAGCAAAAGAATGTGATTATGTTGCCATAACATTAAGATTCGAGACGGTCATGTGACAGGCATGAAGAAAGTCAGGGTTAAGGAATCTAAGTAAAATTAACCCAGCCTTTTCCCATGAATGCTTTTCAACAGAATACGTCAAAAACGCATCACCTCTTCATGAGCTAATGACAGCCACAACGCAATGTTCAGAGCAATGCATTTCTAGCATATGCTATACTGAAGTTTCAAGCAATTGAAAGGTATTGCTGTATGTGATCACAGAGCACTCGGCTTCCATCTCAAGTACTGTTTCCTAAGGTTCCAGGCTACGTAATTATGTCAGCTAGTTAAGGCTGTTTAACAAGTCAACCCAAAAGTTTGTGGCTTCAACGACTACTTTAAGTTCTCATGAGTTATGCTGGTGTGGATGAGATGTGGCTGATCTCAGGCCCACTCATAATATTCATTGTGGGTTGACTGGTCTACAATGGCTTCTGGTATGGTCTGGTATGACTTTGGTATGGTCTGGTATGGTATGACTTTGCCCTGCCCTCACATGGTGGGGTGTCCTCCAGCAGGCTAGTCCCAAGTTTTTGTTTAAGGCAATGACAACGTTCTGAGAAAGAATAAAAGCAATCAAGGCCTCGTACATCTAGCCTCGGAACTGACACAAGGTCTCTTCACCACCCTTTATTGGCCCCAAATAAGACATAATGAGCCCAGGTTCAAAGGGTAGAGAAAGAGAGTCTATCTCTGGATGTGAGGAACTGCAAAATAATGTTGCCGAGGGGAAGAATAGAAGCCACTGTAATAATCTATTTGGAGGGGCTCCTGAGTGGCACAGTGGGCTAAGTGACCAACTCTTGATTTCAGCTCAGGTCATGATTGCAGGGTTGTGAGATCGAGCCCTGCCTTGGGCTCCATGCTGGGCATGGACCGTGCTTGAGATTCTCTCTCTCCTTTCCCACTGCCTCGCCACCCCACGCACACATGCACACTCTCTCTGTCTCTCTCTCTCAAAAAAAAAAAAAAATCTATTTGGGAAAGGATTGCCCCAAATTTACAAATAGATTGGAATCCAAAAGAACATTGGTACTCTATTGTTTGACTCTCCGGGTGCATATTCCTAAGATAACAAATATTGTGTTAGGTTTTCAAGTTAATCAATGAGTCTATTATTACATAAGGTTGAAGAAACAACTATGCATTTGTCAATGTAATCTAAAAATAAATAATGCGGTTGCTAGTAAAATAACAAAGAGCAAATTAGCATGAAATCAGAAATTGCTTTTTATTTCTTAAGGTGCCTTAGGGAGAGCAAGTTTTGTTAGAAGAGGATGACTACAGTTATTTTGAACCACTGACACAGTAAGTGACCTGTGGGAAAATTAGGAGTGCCTTGTCTCCAAGTCTTTCTTCACCATCTACTACCATCACCATCCCCTACCCACCAGACATAAGTAGTCTGAGTTCTAAACCCCCAACCCACTCCAATCTCATTCTTGTATTTATTACTAGGAAATGCAGGCAACTGGAATAATATGTAGGCTGGAAGCCTTGAGTCCAATGAAGCATTTTTGTAATGATTCTGAAAAGAACTTCTGTTCACTTTTAAGTGATTAGAATCTAATGTCACTTATTCCTTTTCTTAAAATTTACTTATATTTCAAACATAGGGAAAAATAAAGGGAATCCTGTAACAAACACTCCTGTATCTACTGTTCAAGCTCTACTTAATCTGAAAATGGTCATGTTTGTTTTACACTTCTTTTGAAGAAATAAAGCATTACTGATACAGTTGTCCCTGTATTTCACTCTCTGACCACAGTTCTCCCTCGCTCATCTCTCCCTCCCTTCTTCCTCAGAAGGAACGACTAACCTGAATTTTTTATCAGTTATCGGTCCTATGAATATTTTTTATACTTCTCCCTGTGTGTGTATTCATAAACAGTATAGCTTTGTCTCACAAGTTTTAAACTTTATATAAATTGCTATCATGTTGTACCTATATATCTATATCTTGCTTATTTCACTCATTTTAATTTTTTTATTTATTTAAGTAATCTCTACACCCAACATGGGGCTTGAACTTATGACCCGGAGATCAACAGTCACAAGCTCTTCCAATTGAACCAGCCAGGTGCCCCTCACTCAACTTTTTTACTTCTACATTCATTCATTCACTCATTCATTCATTCATTCATTTATAGAGCTGGAGAAAAAGGGAGAGGAGGGGGAAAGAGAGAAAGAGAGAAAATCTTTTTAAAAATTTTATTTATTCATTTATTTGAGAGAGAGAGAGCACGTGCGAGCGAGAGCAAGAGCAAGATGAGGAGCAGAGGGAAAGTCAGATGATGCGGGGCTCGATCCCAGGACCCTGGGATCATGACCTGAGCTAAAGGCAGATGCCTAACTGACTGAGCCACCCAGGTGACTCTCAACATTTTTAAAAGATTTTTCCATGTTGATGAACAACACTAGTTTACTAATTTTCAGTATTGAAGAGTTTTCAATTGTATGGCTATCTCAGATGTACTTTTCCATTTTCCTACTGATGGACATTAAGTTGCTTGTCATTTTCTCTACTATAACCAATATTTTAATTAACATTCTTGTGCATATTTTTCTATAATACGTACTCTGGCATATATGCCTAGAAGTGGAATTTCTGTATTTTAGTGCATGAGCATCTTCAACTCTCTTAAGGATTACCAAATTACTCCTACCAGCTGTGTTTGGGAGTACATGCTAATTCACCTCTAGAATTGTAGAATTGCCAGTTTTTCACATTTTGCAACTTGATGAGTATGGTACTGTATCTCAGTTATTTTGATTTTCCTCATTACTATAGAGATGGAATTTTTCTGTTTATTGAGCTCTTCATTTGTGAATTACTTGTTCATATTTCTTGTCCATTTATTATTGTATTGGTTTTTCCTGCGGCTTTGTATATTTTTTCAACATGAATATAATTAATCATTTGTCACATAAATTGCAAAGAGTTTCCCCTCTCTCACATTTAGCCTTCGACCAAGTTTATGGTGTTTTGGTTTTATAGAATTTTAAAGTTTGTATTCAAATGCCCCAAACTTTTCCCCAGTTTTTATCAAATGCCATTTTCCTGCCCATGCCTTCAATCTTCGCTACTCAAAATGTGGTCCACAGACCAGCAGCATCAATATCATCTGAGAATCATGGCTTGAGAAGCACTGTTCCAGATTCTCTTCCCCCTGACCTTCTCCAGGACTGTACGCTGTACGCCTTCAGTTATTCCCTGTTTTTCTCGCATCATCTGAATCTTCCTCTCTATGTCTTTCCTGCTAGGATACAAGTACACACCAGTATATGCAGTCTCAAACCATCTTTGATTCAAATTCTCCTCCAGCTGCTGCTTCATTTTTATTGTCCCCTTTTCAGCAAAGCTTTTCACACCAGCTGTCCAGATGCACAGCCCTCCTTGATCAGATCCTGAGCACTCTCTAGCTACTTCTATCTGGCTCCCGCTTCCATTACTCCCCTGAAACTGACCTTGTCCAAGTCAGCACCCAGATCTTGGCTACAGAATTCAGAGGTCATTTTTCAGTCATCATCTTATATGATCTTTGAGCAGCACTGGACCCCACCAATCCCGCTCTCCTTAAACTATATTTTTCTTTTCTTTTTTTTTTTTTAAACATATTTTTCTCTTTGCTTCTGTGAACTATGCGTGGGTCTGATTTTTAGGGTCACCAATTCTAGACAGCATCAGTCATAAAATACTTCTTTTAGAGGGAGAGTTGTCTTTTATTGATTTATGTTCTAAACAATGGTTTAATCTTGAGTTTTAATAAAAATCTGAAGCTTCAAATTATTGTATTTGTATTGCTTTTCTTTAATAAGTGTGTATTCTACATGGAATTTGGAAAAACCCATTTATACAGTCAGCCCTTCCCTTTTCCCATAGAACACCTGCAGACTCAGCTGGGTGCATTCATTTCAAGAGAGGTTCCTAATACTTTGAAATTACTCAATCTTGCGTCAGATACAGTTCATGTCTCTTCCCCCTGGAATATCGATATTCCTGTGATTTGGCAGTAGATTCAAAATAAGCAATGACAGCACAGTGACTATAAAAATGACAAAATCAAACTTGAGTTATTTCATCTGTCATTCTCTGTGAACATTCAGAGTATCTGCCTTCAAAATTTAAAATAGTAAAATGAGTGTGAACCACAAAGTGTAATACTTCTGTTGGTAAGTGTAAAATGTAATTCATAAATATTTTACTAAATTTGGAGAATATCTTTAAAATGAAAATGCATACTTGTTAATTTTTTATTTTAAAGCTGAAGAATAAAGAAAATTTGGATATTTCCAATTGTTACAGGATTATTGTGAAAAATATTTTGTCATATAAAGGAGGGAGTGTTAAAAAAAAAAAAAAAGATCCACTCTGGGGTGCCCAGGTGGCTTAGTCGGTTAAACATCTGCCTTCAGCTTAGGTCATGATCCCAGGGTCCTGGGATCGAGCCCCGCATCGGGCACCCTGCTCAGTGGGGAGCCTGCTTCTCCCTCTGCCTCTCCACCTCTCTTGATCTCTCTCTCTCATGTGCACGTGTATGCTAAAATAAATAAAATCTTAAAATTCATAAATAAATGTTAAATATTTGGGGTAAAAAGATCCACTCTAGGTGTCAAGCACATTATGTGTGCTTCCACTTGAAATGCTAATCTATGTATGCATTTCCAAATTTCTGTGTCTTGCCTAGATCTCTCTTAACAGCTCCAAATTAATGTATCCCAGTGACTGCCCAAGTGACTCTATCTGGATAGCCTACAGACATCTCAAAATTAGTCAACTAAATGGACATGTTGATTTTACCCTATCTCACCACCCCAGCCTGTAATGTACCTCCTTCCAAGCGTTTCAGTAAATGACACCATGATGACTCACCCAGTTATTCTAGCCAAATTCCAGCGGGCATTGTTGATTCTTCCATTTCCCCCATTTCTATACCCAAGTAATCCCCAAGGGATTTCCACTAGTATCATCAGAGTTCAAAGAGTCTACAGGCCCTTCTCAACTTATGTCCTGATAAACCCACTGAAGGTTGAAAATACCGTAAGTTGAAAACGTATCTAATATACCTAACCTACTGAACAAAAGAGCTTAGTCTTGCCTACCTTAAACATGCTCAGAACACTTATATTAGGCCATAGTTGGGCCAAACCATCTCATGCAAAGCCTATTTTATAGTAAAGCACTGAATATCTCATATAATTTATTGAAAACTGTACTGAAAGTGAAAGACAGAGTGGTTGTGAGTGTATCCGTTGTCTAACCATGTGATTGCAGGGATGACCGGAGCTGTGGCTCACTGCCACTGCCCAGTGTCATGGGAGAGGATCTTACTGCATATCACTAGCCCGGGAAAAGATCAAAATTTACACTTCAAAGTACAGCTTCTATGGAATGCATATCGTTTTCACACCACAGTAGAGTTGGAAAATTGTAAATTGAACCACCATAAATTGGGGACCATCTGTAGGCCCAAAGCTCTCAGTCCCTCCACTTTAGAACCTACCTGTCCAATCCATGCCTCCCACACAGGCCCTGGACTTGGCAATGCTCATGCCTCTCAAACCTTTCAGTGATCTCCCATTGCTGAGTGTCATGACCGTGGCCTGCAAGCATTTCCTGTCCAATATCATGTCAGAACACTTTCATCCTCACTCACTCTGTCACCTCAGAGGGCTTGACTCGGATTCCCAGACACCCCACTTCTTCCCTCCAACTCAGGGCCTTTGACTTGCTCTCTCCTAGTCCTGGAGAAACCCAGGAGGTTTTTACCCTGCTCTTTTAAGGGCCCATTCATTGTCATCCTTCACTTGTAGTTTAAATGCCATTTCTTTAGAGCAGCTTTCTTTGATCTTACTTATATCCATTATCAACTTAATACTGTTTATTGGGAGCCAAAATATGGAAAGAGCCCAGATGTCAATCGATACATGAATGGATAAAGAAGATGTGGTACACACGCGCACACACACACACACACACATACATACAATGGAAGATTAATCAGCCATCAAAAAGAATGAAATCTTACTATTTTCAATGACATGGATGGAACTAGAGGGTATTATGCTAAGCGAAATAAGTCAGAGAAAGACAAATATACGATTTCACTTATGTGTGGAATTTAAGAAACAAAACAGATGAACACAGGGGAAGGGAGGGAAAAATAAAATAAGATGCAATACAAGAGGGAGAGAAACCATAAGAGACTCTGAACTTTAGGAAACAAATGGAGGGTTGCTAGAGGGGAGATGGGTAGGAGATAGAATAACTGGATAATGGGCATTAAGGAGGGCATGTGATGTACTGAGCACCGGGTGTCGTATACAACTGATGAATCACTAAATTCTACCCCGGAAACTAACAATACACTATATATTAATTAAATTGAATTTAAATTTTAAAAAATACTGTATATTTGGCTCCTGGTGAATGGTTTCTCTCCCTCATGATAACATAAGCTCCAAGAGGGCAGGTCTGCTTGCTCCCCACTATCTGCCCAGTGTCTAGCACAGTGGGGACACACATGGGGCACATGGTAAACCCTTGTTAAGAATGAATGAATGAGCCCTCCCCTCCTGTTTGCATCTATATGATTGCTGTGAAGCTGCTAAGCTCTTAGGTGCCACTTCCCACTGGTCCAGGACAGTACATCCTCTTCCCACTTAATGCTGAGTCTCTGCCTCAGGATTTTGAAAATGGGATTGAGAGAGTCATTCCATCCCTCTCAGGTAGATAACGTTGCACCACAAAAACCCAGGGCCTCTCAATGACTTTGTTTCTCATTGTATGAGCCAAAAAACAGAGACAACAAATTGGCAGAGAAATAAAGCAGATGCGCAAAGAGCATGAATTGCAAGAGAAAGAGTGTGTTGATGGCATTCTTATGCCCGGTCCTGGGTCCTCTGAGGCTGCTGCAGCACTCTCCATAGCCACGGGAAAGAGCAGAATCCACATACTAAAGAAAGACCCCTTTCGCTTAAGTTTGTTCAGATTAAGTTGCTCTCACTTGGAACCTTAAAAATGTCATAAAGGCATCATTTTTTCATCAAGAAGTCACATGGATAAATGGTGGCTATAAATTGCTGTGCTCATCAAGTGAGCAGGCCAAGAACTAAGGTTAAGTAATTGGACATAAGTCAATGTTGCTCTGAAAAAAAAGACATTGACAATCTGAACTGGCATTTACCAGCCAAAAAAGACAGCAAGAAAATGAAATAAAAGACTAAAGGACTCACTAGGAAGAGTGCAGTGTGATGGGCAGGAGGATGATGGCAGCAAGGAAGAAGGTGTCCTCGGGGACAAGGGAGTAGCCAACAGGGACATGCCAACATGACAACAGCAAACATGCCCTTTGGTAGACGTGCTGTAACCATGATGAAACTAGGAGATTTCACATTCTAGAGGGCATTCACCCATCAGATATTCCCCCAGTCTCTACTGTGTGCAGAGTACTGGTGTGGCCTACACTTTTTGTTTAGCTAGGGGTGGTGGTCCAAAATCCAGGCCAAGCTCTGCTTTCCAACTGTGAGCTTGTAGGAGCTGTAATTGCTCAGAGCGAGGGGCTGGGGGGTTGCTGTTTAAAGTTCACACAAGGAACAGTAGGGGTCCTGAGACCCAAATCTTCTTGAGAAAGATCAAGGACAGGTCTTATCTTCAGGGTACTTTTACACTAAATCCATACATTGTTATATTACAAAAGTCTTCCCTAGTAAGTGTCCTTTGAGCTAAATCGTGAACTATTTCAGGCAGGCAGGCAAGAGGGCTAGGCATTTTGAGCAAGCAGACGTCATGTATAAAAGCATAACACATGAAGTTTGTGTCAGGTACTGCAAGCAAGTAAAAAAAACTAGAGAAGTGAGTGAAGAGAAGAAATGGGCGGGAATGATGCTAGAAAGGAAAGAAGCCATCAACAAGGGCCTTGTTCTATACTAAGCAGTCTGGTCTTTATCCTCTAGTCCACAGAGCCACTGAGGGGATTTAAGCCAGAGAGTGACTTGGATGGGGATGATGGATGAATTGGAGAAGGCCAGGCCTGGAAGAAAGCAGACTAGGCTGGTATAACAGTCCAGGTCAGGGCTGCTGGGGGCCTAACGAAAGCAGGGGCAAAGGCACCTGAAGGAGGAAACAGGCTGAGTGACATTTAAGGAGTGTAAAGAAGATAATTTGGAGACCACGAGTCCCAGTTTGCCCAAGACAGTTTCAATTTATATCTGTTGTCCTGGCCTAATTATTAACAGTACCCCCTTGGATTCACAAAACAGTCCTGATTTGAGGGATAAATTATATGCTTTCCCTACATATAGGGCACAAAGGAAAGAGAAGAGTCTAGGCTGCCCTTTGGGATCTGGTTTAGACAGCCCTGACCTTCGTGATTCTAGTTACTAGTGTAGAGAATAGAAAAGAAGCAGGTTTGGGCCAGAAAATAGTAAGATGATCACCTACTGGCTTTAAAGTACTAGTAAGACACTTGAATGAAATTACCAAGTAAATAGCTTAAAATGTACTAAAATATAGTATATAGAATGCTGTAACTCAAAAGACCGTAAGAGACTGAAACCATCTGTCATTGTTACATGATTCTTTCCCCTAAAATTTTCCTCCAACCCTCGAATGTACCAAGTTCTACATCAGAAACTCAAAATCACTGATAGAAAGTTGAGGATACACCCACAATACATGGAAAGAGCAAAACCAATGGATTTCACTGATGGATACTGACAAAGGAATTTGGTTTCTCCCACCAAATCTTTTTCCAGTGGAAATCTTTCTGCCTTGGATAGGAATGTTTTATAAAAACGTCAGCATGCCCAGGTTCCCAGAGAAGGGATTTAAGTTATATACCCTAAGTCAATAAAGAAACTTTTCATGTAGTCATTTTAGGGCCAAACATTCCAAAACATAAAGGACAAATGTTCACAGACTGCAATTAAAAAGCACTTTCCACATTCTGGATTAAAATCAAATGAGAAGACTAACATAAGATAAATTGAGAAATAGTTTCTTTCATGACCACCACACACTCTATGGCTTCCTAAAATTTAGCACAGTTCCTTAAGCAATCCTCACTCCCCCAAATACACACACACACACACACACACACACACACACACACACACTGATATGTGGGATGAACTTCAGCAAAGAAACAATTTGTCACAGCACCAGCTAAAACAGGAAGTGTCAGCAAGACTGATTAGACTTATTACTATAGGCTCTAGCACCCATCAGATCCACGATGACTGTGCCTTTTTGTTATAGCATGGGCTAGGGAGCAGTAATCAGGCAGAATCTGAAGGCCTTGCAAGCCAACAACACTCACTCATGCCTGGGCCAATGGGGACAGCCCTGCCCAGCCCCCGCCAACCTCATCTCCTTCTGACATGACCACTCTGCCCATCTTGCCCTCTTCATAGCCTCATTAGGCTCTACCTACACCTGTACGATCCTCACATTACACACCAGTACCATTATGATTGATTAAGGAGACCCACCAAAGAATAGTTTTGCCCAACGAAATGTTTTTTAATTCCAGTGGTATATTTTCAAGAAGGAGGGCGCAGAGTCCTAGATGTGCCCACTTTTCTCTTGCCTCTAATTGGTTGAGGTTTAGAGAGGAAAGAAATCAGGGGAGGAGGATGAGAAGAGGGACTAAAGGGCCAAAGGGGACTAAAGGGTTAAGCCCCCCAATTTAAAATGAGGTACTAGCAAGAATAAGGGGCATAAACAGGTTTGGGAACAAACAACTCACTTTTAGTAAGCATACAGCTCAACTGATAGGGCAGACATGCAGCACAGGTATGCTACAGAGGGCCCAATAAGCCTAGAGGGTTTGTGGGGCTATATATTTAACAAAGCAGTGTTTTATTGAAATTAGTGAAGTTACAATTGTTGAAAAGTGCTTCTGTAGAGGCCCGTTCCATCAACATCATTCTAGCATCTTCTTTGACCTTGACCTTCAAAACTAATTTTTCAATGGGGCAATGTCCACATATAGACCAGATCATTTAAGAAAGAGAAATTAAGGTCATACATGTTTCCTCCCAAATTCCTGGGGATTACAGATACTGAATCAAAAGATGGGCCCAGAGGTTGCTGGCCTCTTAGAGTCGGGAATGGTTAGTTTTATGTGTTAACTTAGCTAGGCTATCACACTTAGTTATTTAATCAAACACTAATCTAGGTGTTGCTGTGAAGGTGTTTTGAAGAAGTCGTTAACACCTAAAATTGGCTAATCTTAAGGAGAGGACATTATACCTGACAACGTGAGTGGGTATCATTCAATCAGTTGAAGGTCCGAAGAGAAAAAAATGGGGTTTTCTGAAAAAGGAATTCTGCCTCACAATTGCAGATGGACATCATCCGAATGTCTGATGCTGCCTCTTTTCTGTGCTTACTGCACGGACTTGCAGGATAATAAGCATCCTGCAGCAAAAAAAAAAAACAAAAACAAAAAAAAAAAACGACTACAAACGAGGTTGACAGGTGTGCCCACAAGCAATTTAAGCTTTCCCAGGCAGTCAGGCTAAGAAAGCATATATCTGTTGGGGCCAAAGGGACATCTTCAGCAGGTGACCCTTTCATTTTCCATTAATTCAATTTGTGTAGAAATAAGCATAGCTCATTGACTAAATCTGCCTTTCTCTTGAAGAGGAACTTGATACGGCTTGAAATTGCTAACTTAATTCTCATCTCCTGTTACAATCAGGAAGCTATATTTTTACTTGATTAAAATGAAGAAATCTGAGATCTGGAAAGGACTGTAGAATACATCTGGTTGAGCCTCTCCATTAATAGTGAGGATATGGAAGGACACAGAGAAACACTCGCATGAGACAAGGCAGGGAATGAGCAATGGGATCAGAAACTACAGAGTGAGAGCAATCCAAGGTGCCCTAGGAGACTGTCCACGCTCTGTGGAGTACGGCAAAGATGGATGTTGGGGGTGACATGGTGGATGTTCTATCTGCAGCAAGAATGGCCCTCTGGTGATCACTTGAACCCTCTCATGGGAAGCCCTTAGCCCTCTCCTCCAACCTCTGCTTAAATACTTTCAGTGATGGGGCTTTTGCCATTTTGTTAGGCAGACCCAAAAGAGAAGCTTGTTTTTTTCTGGTAGAACTGAATCTATTTCTTTGAAATTTCATACCCATTCCCTCAGCGGTTCTCACTTTGGCTGACATTTAGGCTGACATGGGGAACTTCTAAAAAATTCAGGCTACACACCAGCCCAGTCAAATGAAAATTTCTGAGGGTTGAACCCAGGCTAACAGATATTGCCTAAAGCCCTCAGGTGGTCCCACCTGGAAGCGAAGTTTGAAAACCCCTGCACTCGGCCCAGTTCCTGTGTTTGTCTGCTAGGGCTGCCATAACCAAATGCTGCAGACTAGGTGGCTTAACCAACAGAAATTAATTTTCTCACAAATACAGAGGCTAGAAGTCTAAGATCAAGGTATCAGCCTCGCTCCTCGGCATACAGGTGGCTGTCTTCTCACTGTGTCCTCATATGGCCTTTCCTCTGTATGTATCCCTGATGTCTGTCAGTCTCTCTCTTCAAACCAGCCCCCTTATGATCTCATTTAACCTTAATCACCTCCATAACGGCCCTGTCTCCAAACACAGTCATGTTGGAGGCTAGGGCTTCACATATGAATTTAGAGGTGGGGAGGACACAATTCTGTCCATACAGTTCTGCTCACCCACCAGAACTGGTTAAGTGAGAGCACTTTACACAGAGCCACAGCACCCAGGTGTGCATGAAATGTCCAGTGTGGAGGTGGCCAGTGGATTCTGGGGCCATAGGGGCACTAGGTGGCTACCCAGGCCTCCCTGAAAGCAGCACCACAGAGCAGGGCCAATGTCATGGCCAGCAATCTCACGAACCCCCAAACCAGCCAACAAAATGAGCCATGCCAGGCCCTCACTTTTCTGCTTGATGGATGAGCCAAGAATCTCTCACCAGGCAGACAGCTGCAGAGCACCCACCGAGCTACTGGAGGAGTTCCGGATGCCCAAAGAGCACAGAGCACAGGACAAAGAGAAAGGCTAGAGGCCACACAGGTGCGGCTCTAGGTGGTGGCTTCTACCCTCTCCCTTCACATATACCAGATGACATATTGTGACAGACGAGCTAGTGGCAGGCAAGCAGATTCTGCAAATTAGAGCTTCATTGTTATTTTGAAATAGCGATTTAGGTGCCTAGAACAGTACTTGGCTCTTAGCAAGCCTCAATAAATAACTATTGAGTGAACAAATAAATAAATGGAAATATTCTATTGGATTTTAAATCCATTAGAAATACTACGAGAGGTTTCAACAAAGACCTTAAAAGTCCTTAAGTTTCATTTTAACTCTTAACATTTTTTGAATGGTTGGAAAAATATTTCTAATTTTGTTTCCTATGTGGAAAAAGGTTTTATTGTCGTGATTTTTAAGAATTTAAAGAGCTTATCATTAAACAGTCCTGGTCAGAATTGTGTGTAGCTATTTCTTTTTTTTTTTTTTTTTTAAGATTTTATGTATTTATTTGACAGAGAGAGAGAGATCACAAGTAGGCAGAGAGGCAGGCAGAGAGAGAGGGGGAAGCAGGCTCCCCACTGAGCAGAGAGCCCAATGCAGGACTCGATCCCAGGACCCTGAGATCACGACCTGAGCCAAAGGCAGAGGCTTTAACCCACTAAGCCACCCAGGCGCCCTGTGTGTAGCTATTTCAAGTTTAAAACCTGATATTAGGAGGCACCTTAGTGGCTCAGTCAGTTAGGCATCTGCCTTCAGCTCAGGTCATGATCTCAGGGTCCTGAGATTGAGCCCAGCATAAGGCTCCCTCCCCCTCCCCCTGCTCATGTTCACACACACACACACACACACACACACTCTCTCTCTCTCTCTCTCTCAAATAAATAAATAATCTTAAAAAAAAAAAAACCTGATATAAAAAAAGTCATGTTCACTGAGGTAATGTAGCTCATTGTATCCAAGCAGTGTTCCAAAGCAAATTCTTCATCACATTTTTAAAAGATTTTATTGAAGAGGCATTTTTTAAAACATATTTGATATATTTTAATACTTTGTATTTTATTTTTCTTATAATTACATAACATGTAAAGAAAATAATAATGAAAATTTTCACCAAACCTCATATAGACATCTGTAAAACCCCTCTAGTTTACTCACTGTATCTTACAAATATTATTTTTTTATGAGTTACAGCTTGAAAAAGTAAGGAGCCACTGCCTTCTACTTCTACCGGTAAATGATACTACCATCGAAAGTATTGATCTTAACACCTGGAAGTTACCTGATTTCTCTTTTCCTCCATGTTCCAAATCAAATCCTCCAGCCAATCCAGTTGTGGCTACTTTCAAAATTGCCCCTTCTCTATCCACTACTCTCTGTCTCCAATGCTTCTACTTGGACTAAGCCACCATCATCTCTTGTCTGGATTATTACAAAAGATTTTTTTAAGGTTTATTTATTTATTTGAGAGAGAGAGAGAGAAAGAGGGAGTGTGCCTAGGGGGAGGGGCAAAGAGAGAGGGAGAAAGAAACTCAAGCAGACTCCATGCTGAGTGCGGAGCCCGACACAGTGCTCAATCTCATGACCCTGAGATCACGACGTGAGTTGAAACCAAGAATCGGACACTTAACCAACTGTGCCACCCAGGCGCCCCTGGATTATTGCAAAAGACTCTCAACTGAGCTTCCGTTTTCTGTTTTTCTTGCCTTTCTCCAATTCCTTCTCCACATAGCAGCTAGTGTTCTTTTAATATCTTAATTAGATCAGGTAGACTAGACTCCTTCCTATGACCTAAAAGTCCTAATAATCTGGCCTTTGCCTTCCTATCCAATCTCATCTCTAGGGCCCTCCCACTTTTGCATGATATGCTCCAGTCACACTGGGCTTCTTTCTGATACGTGGGGAGAGAATATTCCGGGCTAAAAGGTCAAGGCCAAGGGGAGATCCTAAGCAAGCAATTAGATAAATGAAGAGTCTAGAGTTTCAGGAACATCTGAGTTGGAGCTATAACTCTGGGAGCCCCGTAGGAAGCCATAAGGTAGATGAGATCACCAAGGAAGTGTGTTTAGAAAGAGAGAGTACTAAAGACTGAGCCATAGCCACAGCAATCAGACAACAAAAAGAAAGAAAAGGCATCCAAATCAATAAGGAAGAAGTAAGACTCTCACTTTTTACAGATGACATGATACTATATATAGAAAATCAAAAAGGCTCCACCAAAAGACTGCTAGAACTGATAAATGAATTTAGTAAAGTCGCAGAATACAATATCATCATACAGAAGTCTGTTGCACTTCTATATACCAATAGTGAAGCAGCAGAAAGAGAAATTAAGAAAACAATCCCATTTACAATTACACCAAAAATAAGATACCTAAGAGTAAACCTAACCAAAGAGGTGAAAGACCTGTACTCTGAAAACTATAAAACACTGATAAAAGAAATGGAAGATGACACAAAGACATGGAACGGCATTTATGCTCATGGACTGGAAGAACAAATGTTGTTTAAATGTCTATACTACACAAAGCAATCTATACATTTAATGCAATCCCTATCAAAATATCAAGAGCATTTTTCACAAAACTAGAACAATCCTGAAATTTGTATGGAACCACAGAAAACCCTGAATAGCCACAGCAATCTTGAAAAAGAAAAGCAAAGCTGGAGGCATCACAATTCCAGACTTCAAATTATATTACAAAGCTGTAGTAATGAAAACAGTATGATACTGGCACAAAAACAGACACATAGATCAATAGAATGAAGAGAAAATCCAGAAGTGAACACAAAATTTTATGGTCAATTAATCTTTGCAAAGTAGGAAAGAACATCCGATGGAAAAAAGAGAGTCTCTTCAACAAATGGTATTGGGGGGCGCCTGGGTGGCTCAGTGGGTTAAAGCCTCTGCCTTCAGCTCAGGTCATGATCCCAGGGTCCTGGAATCGAGCCCCGCATCGGGCTCTCTGCTCAGCAGGGAGCCTGCTTCCCCCTCTCTCTCTGCCTGCCTCTCTGCCTACTTGTGATCTCTCTCTCTCTCTGTCAAATAAATAAAATCTTTTAAAAAACAAACAAAAAACAAATGGTATTGGGAAAACTGGACAACAACATGCAAAAAAATAAAACTGGGCCACTTTCTTACACCATACATAAAAATAAATTCAAAATGGATTAAAGATGTAAATGTGAGACCTAAAACCATAAAAATCCTAGAAGAGAGCCCAGGCAGGAACCTCTTTGGCATAAGATGTAGCAGATTTTTTCTAGATAGGGCCCTTGAGGCAAGGGAAACAAAAGCAAAAATAAACGTTTGGTAATACATCAAAATAAAAAGCTTCTGCACAGTGAAGGAAATAAACAACAAAACTAAAAGGCAACCCACAGAATGGGAGAAGATATCTGAAATGACATATCCAATAAAGGCTTAGTTTCCAAAATATATAAACAACTTATAAAACTCAATGTCCAAAATAAAATAATCCAATTTAAAAATGGGCAGAAGACATGAACAGACATTTCTCCAAAGAAGACATACAGATAACCAACAGACACATGAGAAGATGTTCACTACCACTTACCATCAGGGAAATGCGAATCAAAACTACAATGAACTATCACCCCACACCTGTCAGAATGGCTAAAATCAATAACACAAGAAACAGCAAGTGTTGGCGAGGATGTGGAGACAAAGGAACCCTCTTGCACTATTGGTGGGAATGAAAACTTGTGCAGCCACTGTGGAAAATAGTATGGAGGTTCCTCAAACTACCCTATGATCCAGCAACTGCACTAATTGGTATTTACCCAAAGAATACAAAAACACTAATTCAAAGAGATATATGTATCCCTATGTTTTTAGCAGCATTACTTATAATAGCCAAATTATAGAAGGAGCCCAAGTGTCCACTGATCAATGAATGGATAAAGAAGAGGTGGTGTGGGTGTGTGTGCGTGTCTGTGTCTGTGTGTGTGTGTGTTGGAATATTATTCAGCCGAAAAAAAAAATCTTCCCATTTGCATGGAGCTAAAGAGCATAATATTAAGCAAAATAAGTCAGAATTCCACTCAGATGTGGAATTTCATAAACAAAACAAACAAGTGAAGGGAACAAAAGAGAGAGAGAGAGTGTGAGACAAACCAAGAAACAGACTCTTAACTATAGAGCAAATTGGTGTTTACCAGAGGGGGTAAGGGGATGGGTGAAATAGGAGATGGATATTAAGGAGGGCACTTGTGATGAGCACTGGGTGATGTATGGAAGTGCTGAATCACTGTGTTGCACACCTGAAACTTATGTAAGACTGTATGTTAACTACACTGGAATTAAAATAAATCTTAAAAAAAAAAAAAAAGACTGGGCCATGGTGTTCATTCAATGTTGAAAGGTCAGGGAGAGGGAAAGGAACCTGCAACAGAGAGTGAGAAGTAGCAGCCAGTGGCCTCGGGGAAAACCCAAGAGATTTGGGGGGCCTTGGGAGCTCTCTGAGAAGTTTGTCAGAAACATACATTTTCAGAAATCACCACTGGATTTTTCAGTACAAAGATGGACACCCAAAATGTGTGTGTGTGTGTGTGTGTGTGTGTGTGTGTTTTAAACAAGTACTCCTAGTCTTGTTACCAACAGAGAAGCCTGGAAAGCACTGCCCTAGAGCTTGGCCCAATCAGAAAAATCACCTTCTCTGGGGCCCTTCTCAAGCATATACTTTCCAGAGACCTCACCCCCAAATACATGGACTCTGAATCCCCAAGGGACTTAGAATTTGGAAGTTCATCATCCAAAGTTTTTGTTTCTTCCCAGAACTTGCTCTAAAACAACCCAAACAGTTTTGCTTTTGGACCAATGAATCAGTAGTTCTCTTTTCATTTACAAACACCATTTCTACCATCTCTTAAACTGGAGATGCATTCAGTAAAACCATATGGAATTTATGTTGGCACACGTGTGGTATGTTGAGGTCCTGGCAAAGAGTCGGAGGTTTGAACTAGAATTAACACCAACTAGCAAACAAATAGGAATCCCCAACAGAAGAGTAAACTAAAAGTTAGAGCTCTCCACTCAAATTTCTGAGCTGGCTTCGCTTCGGAAAGCACATGGAGTTCATCTTCTCTGTGTCTCAGGGACCACATTTCCCTTTCCCAAGTGTTCTAATACTGGCCATGTCAAGACGGTAGGTACCTACACAACCCCCGTTACTGGGGTCCCCAGGCTGTCTGTCCCAACCCAACCTGCTCCATCTGGCCTTTCAAATTCTGTGAGCACAGACTCTTCCTAAATTGCCTTACTCTGTTAAAAAACAAAAACAAAACAAAACAAAAAAACCCTCCCCATCCATTTGATCAAAATGGGAAACTCTTGCCCTCTCTGCTAGAGAGCATTCCGTGTTGGCCACCTGATGGGTACTTGGGGTTAATTAGAAAATCCCCATCAAGAGTTCAGAGGCCAATATCAGCTGTCAAAATCCCACATTCCCCTCTCTCCCCTCTTTCAAGTGCAAAACAACCTGGTCTGAAGATGCGCGGGAGATAAAAGGGCACACAGCAGCGCTGGAGGCTTTGACGCGGCCCTATTCACCGCGCCACCACCATGAATACGGCAAAATCTCAAATGAAAGTTTTAATCTCCCCAATGCATTCAGCCTAAAGAGAAAAGGGCTTCCTTTTAACATTTCCCCCCCTTAAACCTTTTGTGTTGCAATGCTCCCGAAAAAAGCGGAGATTTCACTCTGACCCGGCGAGGGCTTTACGCCAAAGAAAGCAATGCACCTCAAACCCTTTGTGCTGCAGTAAGAAGGGCCGGCCGGCCCGAGGCGACGCGCGCGAAAGCGGCAACCCGGGGTGCGGCGCGCGAGGGCGGAGGGTGCCCGCGTCTCCGGCCTCTCCGTCGATGCGACTACGGGGACAAGTGTGATCACGCCGCGGGCTCCACGGCTCTCGAAACCGAGGAGTCTGGGATGGGAGCGCGACAAGTGTGGATGATTTCCCAGCCCAGACAGCGGTCTGAAACCCACCCGCACCCGCAGACCCGGAGGCCCAATTAGGCCCTTTGTTTTCACACTCGAACGGAGAAAGAACAACTCCACTCCAGGTTCAATGCTCACCAAGCCACCCTTTGGGGAGAACCTTGGACCGGGTGTCCACAAGACCCTGGGTGATTTTAGGAAGCAGATCTGGCTGCCTCTACGTGCCTACCTTTGGGCGCGGGCCCTTTGCCTAGCGCGGGCCCCCGCCCTGTGCACCGCGTCTTTGCGCGCAAATCGTGCCTCCCGGCGGACCTGCCAGTTCCCAGCAGGACCTGGAGAAGGGCAGAGCGATGGTCTTTCCTGCCTTCACAGTTACTCCCTTTGCATATAATTAATGCTACCGAGGTGCTTGTGACGAGAAACCAGACCCCCTCCCCCTTTTTTTAGCATTAAAAAAAAAAATTTAAATAGTATGACGTTCCTTTAGTTCCTCCAAAGAGCTGCCCCAAATGTTTGAAATTAGCACCTGATATTAATCCAAAGCCACAGTTCTAAACCCAACACGGTAATATTAGCGCCTTAATTTGGCGTTGCTTAATTCTGACAGTCCAGTGAATGCCACGTTTTCAAAAGGGTGTTTTTGTCGAGCGGCCAGAGTTCAAAAGGTCCTAAGGGCGCGCCCAGCTCTCAGTGCGAGCTGCGTGCAGGGGCAGCCGGAGCTCGTTCCAAATCAGCCCCTGCGGGTCCCTCCAAGAAGTCCTCAAAAACGAGGAACGCACCCCTTTCCTCCGCATTTCCGCCTCTTCTTGTTTGGTCGTCTGCTTCGCTGGCCTTTCCACCATTTCCTAATACGATTTTTATTAAGGGTCATGGACAGCTTGGCAGATACATTGTCATTGTTCATGGCAAAATTGTTTCATTTGATACTCTTCTTTAAAAAAATCTGTTTGTAAAAAGCCTCCTTCCCTCTCTGACCAGTTCTTTTTGGTGTCAGTGACTGGGAGTGTGTGAGTCTTCAGGGCAGTAACTGGCAGGGGGATAGTTTCAAAAGATGGCTCAAATTCGTAAGTTTGGAAAAACAGCAGTGGGAAGGGGTGGGGCGGAGGCGGATAAAGGCCAAATACGGTTTAAAATTATTACATATATCTGTGTTGAATGGCAAGTATTAAGATGAAAAGCACATATAGCGACTTTAAGATTCCTTCCTTTTCATTTGCCACTCGCTGAATAAAAGGTTGTAGAAATGCTCCTTTGATCATTTTTAGGCTGTGAAATTTTAGTCAACTTCTTACGCCAAGCACAAGCACACATACAGACACACTACCAAACTGAGAGTAGAGATAAATTGAAAATGCTGATCAGCTTATCTCCATCTACAATCTAACTCCAAGGTCAATATTAGAGAACTAAATGGATATATGCCTCATTAAATGTTTCTAAATTCCTTTCCAATTCTAATCTATAAATAACTTAATTTCATTCTCTGAGTAATTCAAATGAAACTATTTTAAAAAACCATAATTACCTGGAGAATTAGACTAAAGCAATAAAATTTAAGTACTTATTTTAACACTAAAGCACACACTTCTGAAAAATTCTGTTTGTACAAAATCACACTGCAAATGCACAAAAATTGCTGCATTTAAAGGAACACTAGTACAAATTATTCTGTAAAGGAGACTTTTCTAATGGGAATCAACATCCCTCTACCGACTTGTTTTGTATGTCTGATTTTTCTTAAACCAGATTTCTTTGAAAACCAGGAGTAGGTATCTTACACACAAATATGGCTATATTCATAATATACTCAAATTAACAGTTCTCCAGAACCAAATACAAACTGAATAGATTGGGTGGCTTTTCTTCTTTGTAAGCAAGAAAAAGTGGAGTCTAAATGTCATTTGTATAATATGTCATAGATTTAAAATCATGTATATTTTTAAAGACACTTGACATTTCCCCTCATTAGGGAAAATGACACGAAATATAAAACCTAGGGCTATCTCTCCCCCCACTCTTCCACAGGGATGTATCTTGAGCAGTGAAAAAAAAAAAGAAAAAAAATCACTTAGAGAAAATAAAGCTATTTTTAACTCCACTAAATAAATGTGTCAATTTTATATTTTTATGAAGAGGGAATAAGATCATCAAATTTAAGTATCCGATGTTGTAGCTGAAGTATGAGTAATGTACCTTTTACATACGTCAATTTAATGTGGCTCTTGGAGGAAAAGTTTTCATTTGATTTTGATGCTTTCTCCAGAAGTTTTAGAAAAGGTGAAAAGGAAAAATAATGAATGCAACTGTTTATAAATTTCAGTTAAGGCAAGGTACAAGAAGAACAAGGTTGTAAGATATGGTGATATCTAAGCTTTGTCAGAACTACATCAGAACTCAGCAATTTGAAAATTCATTTGTGAACTTTGTTACAAATTGGAATAGTATTTCTCATTGAAACAGTTTCTGCTTATCTTAAGGGAAAAGCGAACCTAGCATCAGTCACCTGTTGTGCTACCTACCTAGGCCAATTAGACAAGGCTTTTGCCTTTGTGGGAATAATTACCCACATGAGTCATTAGTTTCAGACTAACTGAATCTGAAAACCCCAGTCAGAGTGGTCTTTTCATGCTTAGAAAGTCAGCAGGCATCTTGCCTCTCATAAAGCCTAAAATCTAGCAAGCACATGCAGAATAATTCACATCACTGCCCCTGAAACCCTTTGAAGCAAATAAACAGAAAAGAAAAGAAAAAGATTAAGATTTGATCTCAATTTAAACATGTTAACAGTAACCCTAAATTATTCCAGATTTTACCCAGCTGTTTTGGATCTTAAGTGAATTCGAACAAGAGAGCAAACCTGTTTTAAGGATTAGAGGATATAAAGGTTCAAAAGGAGTCGAACCCTTTTCTGAACTACATGTCTCCTACCCTGGCTTCTTGCTTGGCAGACTTTTAAGATTCAGTGCCATTGCTTTCTTTCTCACTTTCTTTTGCTGCAATGATCTGGCTCTTATAATTACTTCCTCAACCAGATCTCCCATATTCTTAAAAACCATAAACATTATGGGTCACACAGGGTGGGCTCAAAATCATTTGTCTCATGGGGCATCGGGATTTATTTCTGAACACATTCATAATCATTGATGTCAAGTTCAATGAAAGAGGGCTTAGTTTTACCCCTTTTTTAGGAAGACATGAGACCAAAAAAGCCTAAATATGACCACATTTAGGGTAAAGTTGCAACCACTTGTCAACTAATCACTTCCCTAAAAAGAATGAATTTACTTAGTTTTCCTAGAACTATAGAGAAAAAGACATTCTCATGAACAAGAAAGCTTAATGTTTACTAGAAGCTGATTCCACGGATTAGGTTCACATGGAGAGCAAAAGGCAAATATTTAAGTGTAACACCAGGTAAAGAAGTTTGAAAATGAATGACTAGAAGGGAACTATTAGTATGCAGGATTAATCTCTGTACCCGTGCTGATCAGAAGAGAGTTTGCCATTATAATCAGATTAATCAAGCTCCATAAAATCAGGAGCTACAGTGAAGGGTCATTCTCAAGCATCCTTAATTTTGGGGTGAAAGAAGTGGTGCCTGGAAATGTACACATCCTGAGAAATCAGGATGGAAGTGTGCGGAAATATTCACTGAAGAGTCCTACAATGCAGGTGATCATCACAAGAATGCTCTCTGATCCCCATTTTTACGGATAAGTAAAATAAGTTTGGAAAATCTCAGTTTCTTGAACAAGGAGGGCAGCAACTACTTGGTGGGGCTGAAAGTCTGATTCAAGTCTACTATTTCCAAAATACCATGCTGCCAAAAAAAAAATAATAATAATAAATAAATAAAATACCATGTTGCCACTCTACTCAAGAGTAGGGAAGCACGTGTTAAATGTTCATAGAAAGTAGTATACAGAAAATTAGGTCTTGAAGCCTCTTTTTCTGTTATCTATTCTTGCATCATTCATTTCAACGAGTTAATAAATACTCATTAAGCATCTTTTACTTTCCACCATTCCCAAAAGATATTTGGTGAAGGTTATGTACCTTGCCCAGGGTCTCACAGAACCCAGGCAATCAGTCCAAGCCCTTAATTAAGCATCATTCTTGACTGCTACAGTTGTGGTCTTGCAAAATAAGTGATCTGGCCAAGAAGGAGAGAACATTGCGTCAAGTTGATCTGACAAGAGGATGTGTGCTTTCTAACCAATGGGAAATATGGCATTTGGGCAAGATTCTAGAGTAGCAAGAATAAGTCATTGACCCAGTGTGACAACAGCAAGGATGATGGAGACATCCAAGAAAATGGGACTGATTTCCTAAAAGGAAAACAATAACATAGTACTTCCCAGTTAGATTAAGAGTAAGTGGAAAATATGACACATACAAAGAAACAAATAACACTTGAAAATTTTAGAAAATATAGAAAAATTATAAAATTATAAATTGAAAATAAAAATAATCCATAGTCCTGGTCACTCAGGGAGAACACTATTTTTTTCAGTAACACACATGTATATCCACATATGTGGTACAAATGTATAGGTGCACTTTAAATAGAATATCTTTTATTTCAAATTTGGCTTTTTCATGACTAATTATTATGTCAGATACATTTGCCCATGCCATTAAAAAGTCTTTGGAAACATTCTACTTTTTTTTTAAAGATTTTTTAAATTAATTAGTTTATTTATTTGAGAGAGTGAGTGAGAGAGAGAGAGCACATGAGCAGGGGGAGGGGCAGAGGGAAAGGGAGAAGCAGACCCCCCATTGAGCAGAGAGCCTCCGAAGGACTTGATTCCAGGACCCTGGGATCATGACCTGAACTGAAGACAGATGCTTAACTGACTGAGCTACCCAGGTGCCCTCTTCTCTTTTGTTTTTTCAAGATTATTTATTTATTTGAGAGAGAGAAAAAGAGAGAGAGAGCATGAGAGGAAGGGGCAGAGGGAGAGAGAACCTCAAGTAGACTCCAGACTGAGCTCTGAGTGCAGAGTCCCATGCGGGGCTCCATCACATGATACTGAGATCGGGACCTGAACCAAAACCAACTGACTGTACCACCGAGGCACCCCTGGAAATATTACATGCCATTATTTATTAAATCAATTCCCTATAGTTGGGCACCTAGTAATTCTATTTTTTACTACTCTAAGTTGCTTCATGTTGTACCACTGTTTTGTATCTTTGTGGACATCTCTGGTGATTTCGTCAAGATTAAACAACACTTTTCAGGTTCTTGATATATATCACCATAATGTCTTCCAAAATGGTTGTGTCCATTTACACTCCATGAACAAGATACAAGAACAATCTTTTCACTACTAGGTAATGATAAATATTTTTTAAATGTCTACCAACTGAATGGAAAACATGTTATTACTTGAAGTTCCTTCATTATTAGGTTGAATATTTTAATATGTTTCTTGATATTTTTGTCTTGTATGTATAATCTTTAAGTCCTTTGCCTCTTCTGTTATAGGTATGTTTGACTTGTTGATTGCAAAGAGCTCTTTGCATATTAAGAATATTAAGTAATTATAAAAAAAATACTAAATAATTGCATAGAATTACATTTTGACCTGTTTTTCAAGGTCCAGACCAAATTATGCATCTTTCATTGTGCCTTTCCTGACTCCTTCAACCCTTACTCCAGTCTCCTGCTGCTAAAATCCTAATACAATATTCAATACCGAATTATACACTATTTACAATTCTTTAGAGCTTTTTCTTTTGTCCTTCCAAATAACTTTTCAGAGGAGAGTTTGTCTTCTAACAACTACAAAGATGACCAACTTGACATCTCTCAGTTCTCAGTGTCATTAGCTATGACACTGTTGTAATTTAACAGAAGATGGAACTGGGGGTCAGCTCACACCATAAAATGGTTATCCCAAATACCTGACCAGGCTTTCTGACTTCCTGCAGTGCACCTCCCAATTCTCATGTTAGGATGTTTAAATTGAGATAAAATCCTAACCTCATCTTAACATTTTCTCTTAGTTTATTTTAAATATATGAGACACAATTCAAAGAGCTGACAAAGGAGACTTAGTTGGTAAGAAACAGGAAAAGTTCTTTCGAATTTTTTTGTAAAGAAAACTGAATTCTTTTTTTTTCCTGATCATAATTACTTTACTGATCCTTTGCTTTTAGAGTAAAGAATATAAAATTTCCCCAGAACCTGTTTTTATGGGTTGTTTATATATAAAGGATTTTCATGTGTCACCCTAAAATTACAGCACAAATCAGCAACAATATCAGAAATGAAACTAAATAATCTATGGCTTTCAACATTTTGTTCCTCCCAAATCTTGCTCCAGAAGTCAAGTCCTTACAAATCATTTGGATGTTTGGAATGACTGACTTTATTTTTCTTTTTATTAGAATGGGAACTTACTCAGCACTCACCCATAAAAGACTTTTATTCACAATTTTATTTACAATAAAAATTGCTCTCTGTATTTACAATAGCCAAATTATGGAGGGAGCCCAAGTGTCCATGGATCAATGAATGCATAAAGAAGATGTGGTATATATGTATAATGGATTATTACTCAGCCATAAAAAAGAATGAAATCTTGTCATTTGCAACAACATGGATGGAGCTCAAGAGTATAATGCTAAATGAAATAAGGCAGTGAGAGAAAGACAAATACCACATGATTTCACATATATGTGGAACTTGAGAAACAAAACAAATGAACAATGGGGGAAAAAGAGAGAGAGAGATAAACCAAGAAACAGACTCTTAACTATAGAGAACAAACTGATGGTTACCAGAGGGGAAGTGGTGAGGGGATGGGTGAAATAGGTGAAGTGAACTGAGAGTACATTTATCCTGATGAGCACTGAATAATGTATAGAATTGTTGAATTACTATATTGTACACCTGCAACAAATATTATACCAGATGTTAACTACACTGGAATTAAAATTTTTAAAAAATTAAAATTAAAATAAATAAATAAAATAAAAATCACTCTCTCTAAAATGGAGAAGACTCCAAGAATGGCTTAGAATCTAGACAGGAATCTGAAAAATCACTTTTTATTGTGTGTATGTGGGAGACCAGGGAGATAGAGAGAGGATCATATTTGATTTCTGCACAATGTATTATTTTTGTGCAATCCAATATGACTTACCTAAGGAGAAGATGAATAAGGAAAAAGAAAAGGTCATTTGAAAAGATGAAAATCATGCCTCCTCTCTGGAATTGGGCAGGTATGTGTTTTAGAAAGGCTTTTAAGGTTCTAGAGAAAAGGCCTGATTTGAATGTCACTAACACGGCTGGACTTTCAGGCCTTCTAAAATGGTCTTTCATTTCCATGTGAATATTGGAAAAATGCCCTTCTTGGGTGTGGGGAGTATGCGCAGGGGGAACAGACCTCTTTGCCTACATCTTGGCTAATTTACATGCTCTCCAACGGAGGTCATATCAATATGAGACCCAACCTCTGTCAGTTTTGCGGGTCCCTTAACCTGAGAACCTTGAGGCCCACTGAGAGCTATTCATACTTGGCAGATTGATTTCTTTAGTCATTTTGTCATAGTAACTGACAATTCACTGCCATCCAAGTGTATCTGGGAGCACAATGCCCACATAAATATTGTTGGCAATTCTCAGCATATCCCTTTGTGGAAATAGTAGGTTAATTTACTTCTGCCATTCGACTTTCTATAGCTATGTGGCAGAAGATCATTTCCTCTGCAACCATACAGCTGACAGACCCAGTAGGGCTTGTTTCAAAGAAGAGAGTTCAGAATCCCCTATCAATGCAGAATGAAATGAATCAAAACTTTGAACACAGGTTAATCTGGAAGAAGAGATGGGGTCAACAAGAACATAAAAACTTTGATGAGAATCGGGTGCAGCCCAAGTCCTAGAGCTGTTCTGGGGCATTTGGAGCATAGAAGTAATAAACAGGAAAATATCTCTATTTCATAAAATCACTTGAAAGACAAAAGGCAGTGAATCCTTAATCACACCAGCTGATTTGAAAGGTGCGTTCTGAACTGTGCTGACTGAGAGAGGTGGGACACTTCCTGAGAGCAGTGCAAAGAGCTCCAGGGTGGCCTTGGTCTACAGAGGATTTTCTCATTGCTGTCCCAATTGTTAATCCAAGCATCTCTGAATGGAGAGGTGGCTGCAGGTGACATGGCAGAAAGAGCAAGGGTTTTGGCAGTAGACATTCCTGGATTTGATACCTGGCTCCAGCGCTTAGCCATGGAAACCTAAGTCCCTTAACCTTTCTGAACTCAGTTTCACCACCTGCAAAATGGGATTATAAAGGTACCCACTTTATAGGGGTGGTAGTAAGGATTAAATGAGAAATATATTCACCCATAAAACTTTTCTGAGTTCCTTCTCTGCCTTAGGCATAGACTTTAGGACTGGGAAATGAAAACATTTGAGTGGGGAGGTCTCGGTCTTTGATTGTAGTGCCTCCAACCAGAATGGAAAATAAAATTGCTTCAACATAAGATCTAACTCTCTGAGTTGGCTTGGAAAAGTCAGGGAGGGCTTCTCAGAGAAGATAGCTCTTGAGATTTGAAAGAAGAGAAGTTTGTCCAGCAGACTGTCCGAAAGGAGACATCCCAGGCAGACATAAAGGCAAGAAGGGTAGGTGATACTACTCTTATTGTTGCTGGAGTACGAGGTGCATGAAGCATGTGGCAGAAGATGAGGCTGGGCAGGGAGAGGACCAAATCATCAAGAGCTTTATGCATGCCCAATGCAGAGAAGTTCAGTTTTGATCCTGAAGTCACAGGAAGCCTTGGAAACATGCCTGTTCCCTGTTGAGCATTCACCATGTGCTGTGCTCAATCACTGTGATACTCTTTGTCAGGGGTAACCAAAGCCAATGTCACCGTGGGAGCTGACTTTTCACTTAGTTCCTTGTGATGAAAAGTTTGAGTGCGGGGGTGTGGGGAGGAGGGGGGTGGCAGATAACCCTTTTGAAAACTTCTATCCACGTCTGGGGTCAAGAGGCATGGATCCACCTCCCGCTGGTTGCTTTATCTCTCCGAACCTTTTTCTGTCTCTCTGCAGTGTGGGTAACATCTGCCAAGTGTCAGTGTAGAACTTTTATGGCATAAGAGATTGCAGCACCTTGAAAAAGTTAAGTGCTACCTAAGGCTATGATCTGCCCCACTTTTCTCCTGCCTGTCTCTGGACTGTGTGGCTAGGACACGTGAATATCCGAAGGCGCCCAAGCTCAAAGAGACAGGAGCCCCAAGCCTCCCAAGCCCAATTAAGCGGATGTAAAATTTCCCAGAGGGTTGGTTCCACCCCCTAGTTCTGAGGCCCGTGTAAGGAGAGTCAGGACTTTTTGGGTACTGGGAAGACAAATCCTAGAAATCCAGATGCCTGGGCTTTACCACTCCCCAGCTCTGTGACCTTGGGGAAGTCACTTCAGCACAGTGAGCGTCAGCTCCCTGACCTCAAAACTGGGAGTCAGTGGTAATAACTCACCCTGCTTACTGCATAGCACAACAAGGTCTGTGATGACCCTGTGTTCAGGTTATCTATTGCTGCATAACAATTACTCCAAGACATAGTGTCTTACAACCACAACATTGACCTCATTCACAAATCTGCAATCTGGACAGGGCTCAGTGGAGAGAGCTTGTCTCTGCCTCACTTGGTTCTGTCAGCTAGGGCCCCTCCATGGCTGGGGCTGGAGTCTAAGAAGGTTCACGCACTCCCATGTCTGGCAGTTGGTGCAACTGCTGACCATCTCAGTACTTACTCGTGACATGGTAGCAGGTTAAAGGACAAGTACCTGAGATAGGCAGAGCACCAGGCCAAAGCCATACTGTTCTATGACCTAGCCTCAGACGTCATGTAACGTCACTTCTGCCATTCTCCCATTAGTCGTAACAGTTACAAGTCCCGCTGGGATTCAAAAAGAGGGAACATAGACCCCACCTCTCCAAAGGAAGAGTGTCGGTGACACTATAAGATGGTGATGTGAGATGGGATATTCCTAAGGCCATCTTTGGGAAATACAATCTGCCACTTTGTACATAGGAAACAGCTCTGTTAAGTATAAAGCATCACATGAATGGTGTTGCTAATACTCAGGCCTTCCCCTTAAGTGCTGTTTCACATATTTAACAGGTACTATTATTATTAAACTCCTTATTTGTCTAATATCGATTGATATCTAATAAATGCAGGCATCGTCCAAAAGGCTTTCGAGGGCAGGACCTTGTTTCACCCATATAACAAACATGAGAAGTAGGATTTCTGATCTCTATTCTACAGTAAACTGAGGCTCAGGGCATTTAAGTGACAGCTTTCATTCATTCGCTCAGTAAATATATATGCAACGTCTACTTTCTGTCAGGCAATATGCTCAGAGGGAAATAACAGTAAACAAAACAGATGTGATCTCTGCCTCATCTCGGGGAGGAGAAAAAATAAAAAACCAAATAATCATAAAAGAAACTGATTATCATTGTGATCAACACTATAGTGGTGAGACCCCATGTAGACTGGCATTCAGGGAAGGCTTCCCTAAAAAATAACATTTTAAATGACACTGGAAGAATGAGTGGCAGTGAGATGGGGGTCGGGGTGCAGAAGAGCTTTCCAGGCAGGGGGAGCAGGCCATGCAAAGGCCCTGGGTGAAGGGAAAAAGATACAGCTGGAGTAGAGACAGTGTGGATGAGCTTGCTTTAAGATGCAGCCAGATGGGTAAATAGGCAAAAAAAAAAAAAAAAAGCGACAACAGCATACCAAGTTTTGCCCAATCATAAGCCAGATCTGCAGAATCAAGTCCTGAATTTAGGGCTTCTGAGCACCCATGAAAGGGCTATCTCTATCCTGGAAAATTGCCTGGACTGCATTAGGCAGAGAGCCACCTTCCCACCATCTCCAACAGACTGTATTATACAGGTTAGGGTAGGTCACATGTTTTTCCCACTCAGCTGACAGGTTTTGAAGGGCTACATGTTCTCCCTCTATGATCAATCTCTCTATAGTACTGAAGTGTGGAGACTCAGCAGGCACTAAGTGCTTGTTACTCAGCTAATTATTCCCAGCATGACAATGAATCATGCCAACTCCCTCATATCAAACCCCCAAAAGGTAGATACCCAGATGCTGACCTAAGAACAAGGAGGCTCCCTAGAATCTCAATGGCACTTTACTGGGTGGAAATGAGAAAGCAGAATCTTTTCCAAGCGTCAATTTGCCCTTTTGTGAAATGGGGGAAATTCTACTCATTTACTTCCTGTCCAATTTATAAAAAATTAATTGCACTGAATCTAAACTAATCAGCTCAGTTATGCACCCCCACGCAGGGACCATATTCTTTGCTGTTTTTGTAGAAGAACCAGTAAGGTTAGGAGGGCAGCATGGCAGGACTCCAGGGAGAGAGAATCTCAGTGCTGAGCTGGACAATCAGAAAAGAATGTTTGCAGATAAAAAACTGTTTTTACAGAACATGCTTCTCAGCAGGACTCTGGCTCTCTTGCCCAGAGGCTAGAACTGTTTCCAAAAAGTTCTGTTTAGATTTTTTAAAGAAAACAGCCTGGTTTCTCTCCTCGCAGCTCTTTAGGCTACTGGCAGCTTAGAAATAACTTTTTTTTTTTTTTCTCTTTCTCTCTTTAGTGAAAGATACATTACCAGGTATTCAGCCACTAGGAGAAAAATGTTTTTTTGTTTGTTTGGGTTTTTTTGGGGGGGGGATGGGCACTATGTACAAAGTATTCTGATTCACACTGTCATTCTTAATTATCAGGTCTGTTTTACTGTGGTTTCAAGTAATAGAATGATGAAACCATGATCCTCTACATAAATCTCTTCCCATGTGTTTATTCATAATAATAATAATTAAAAAAAACCTCAAATGACAAGTTTAGAATTACTCACCAAAGCCTGATAAAGGATTACAGAATTAAAAAGAAAGGCCACCTCTTCCCAGATCAATTTCAGCAAATGGCTGACAGTTTTGGTAGTAACTCGGTCATTCTTCTGGGAACAAGCCTATGACTGTTTCCATCTTAAGCAGCTATTACTGACGGGCTACATCTGGAACTTTCAGGCGCTCAAAAGGATTATTATAACCTCACCACAAATTGCTCATCTGAGATAAAATCTGGTGAATTATTCTTAACTCAGAAACCATCCAAAACGCCCTTGAGATGAGAGTAGGCTAGGAATAAGAAGGCAGTCAGGAAACGAGATGCTCTTTGGGGAAAATAGCCCCATTGTAGTTTTCCCTGTAGTGATCCTTTCACTGCGCAAGGGACCTTGAATCCAGAAGCACCTGCTGAAGTGCTTCCGTCTGGAACATTTCACATCACGGTCACCTAGCTCTTCTGGACATGGGTCTGATTTTCCTATCAAGCCTAAGCACCAAGGTAGGTTATGCTTAATTGTCATCGGGTGTCTACTGTGAAAGGTTTAAAAAAAATAAGTTCATAAACAGATCGGATGCAGTGGTTAAGTTGCCACTTGTAACTGAAAATATCTGAGAATATAATTATGGTCCTATTGTTACCAGCATAAAAATTTCCTGGTATTTTCAGACTAACCTGTGTAGCACCTGTCTAACCAATCAATCAACACACTGTTGACCCGATCTTCTACCTGGGAATTATAAATCACACATGCGGCAGCCCAGGCTGGGGTACAAACATTGTGGGAAATGGGGGGAAAATCCAGTGAGGGCAAGATGACCCCGGGGAGCCTTCCATTAGCTGGTCCTATGCAAAGGATCTAAAAACCTGTAGTCTATGGCCCTTGCTCTTTTGGAGATGACCTCTGCCCATAAACCATTCCCCTGGTTACATTTAAACCACCTTTCACCTGGTTACAAATGAATAAATAATTACAATGTGAAAAGGCTATATGTCATAAAAATAACTATTTCCCACGGGAATGTAAATAAGAACTTAGGTATTATACTCATGGGACTAACATCCATACTTGCGGTCAAAACATCCATCCACCTATTTATTCTACCATGATTTATCAGGCATGGATTTGGACAATGGAAAAAAAGTGATAATCAAGATAGACATCATCACTGCCATCATGGAACTTGAACCTGGAAGGAATGAACTCAGTGCATTTGTAAGTTTAAATGTGATACGTGTTATAAAACAGAAATGCCAGATGCCATAGGACCGAATTTTTCTAGTGGGTGTAATTAGGTAAGGTTTCCTAGAGGAAATGGCATTGAAGCATCCAGTGCTGAGATCTGGCCTTACCAGGAGGTGGTGGGGTGGTAGAATGTCCCAGGCAGAGAGAATAGCATATAAAATAGCCTCGTGGGAGAAAATGCCTTCCAAAACTGTTGGGAGGAACTGAAGGTACTAGATTATATCCCATGCAGCAAGAATGTTGGGGATAGGGAGAAGATGAAAACTGAGGCTGGAGAAATTGCCAAGGGCAAAAAAAAAAAAAAAAAAAGTGAAAATTTGCAGGCCAGGTCAAGGCATGTGGATTTTGAACTAAATTCAGAGTGAAGCCATTGAGTGTTTTTAAACAGAAGAGTGAAAAAAGCAGATCTGCATTTCTTTCCTTTTTTAAGATTTTCTTATTTTTTAAGTCATTTTCACACCCAACATGGGACTCATACTCACAATCCTGGGATCAAGGGTCACATGCTCTACTGACTGAGCCACCCAGGTGCCCCGAACAGATCTGCATTTTTAAAAGACCCCTCTGTCTACTGAAGAATGGAAAAGTGTTTGATCTGGGCCAGAGAGCGTGGGGAGAAACACTACAGAGGCTGCCAGGGTAGCACGGGTAAGAGAGAATGTTGATACAGACTAGGTGGTGGTGTTTGTTCCATTTATTTTTCCAGAGTAATCAAAACACTATCTTCTTGTTTTTAATCTCATTATATAGCTGAATCAAACTATGGTAGATAAGTTTGACCAAATATTTTCATAGAAATCAATCCAACTGTATTAAATGGATACAAACCAAGTATTAAAATATCTAGATTTACAGAGACTTCTATGAAAATGGGAATAAAATTTTTTAGAGAGCTAGGAGTATGTATATCACCCTGGTTCCATTATATATATTCATGAATCTAAAAATTTTATATATTCTAAATAATAATGAATGTACACCTTCTGTAGTCTTTCTTTCCTTCCTTTTCCTTTTTTTAACCCCATTACTGCCTTAGTAATAGTTGTTACTCACATGACATCCTAAGCTTGGGTGGAATCAAAAGTCTTTACCTTCAGAGATAGCCAGTGTGAGGTTCTCTGGATCTGATTCAATCACTGAAGATAATAATAAAGAAAACAGGAGACAGAATTACAAGGGAAACCTCTAAACCCACCACTGGGAAAATAATTCAGCAGTAGTCCAAATAGTAGCTAAAAGAATTGATGCTGGATTTAAGATAGGACACTAAGAGTATCATATTTCCCATCAGATTGTGTTTAAATTCTATATATGTTCAAATTGGCTATTTCCTATTAGAACCCCAAACAAGAACAGTCATCAATACTACATTTGTTCAATCAAATATTCACTCTCTACCATGTGCAAGACAAATTTTTACAGGAGCGACAATGTGAAATCCATTATTCTACATATTAACAACTATAGCAGATTACAAAGTAAAAGAAAATTTTAAAAAGAGACTTTAAAGAAACAGAGACTTTAAAGAAACAGGCTTCTTAAAATCACAGCTATGATGAATTCAGCAGTTTCGAATACTGGGGATGGACAAATAAAAGCTGAAAATTTAAAAAGTCGTAAGTCAATACTTCTTATTAAAATTTGAGAGTATCTATGACCAAAATGATTCCAGAAATACTTACAGGAAATTAAATATGTACTTAAAGGGAAAAGTTTGGAAAATGCATGCAACATTATATAGCAAATTTAGTGTCAATTCAGAATGTTAACTTTAATACAAAATAGATTGCCTTGGCAAACCAAAGAGAATCTCCAAAACTATAAATATCACACCCTGTGGCCTAATTCCAAAATATCCTCTGTGGACAGTAAACTTCTCAAGGGCAAAGTTAAGTTCTTATTTATACTTTGTCTCTAGATTCTGAAAAAATCTTGGGTGAATTACCAAATCTTTAAGAAGTTGAAATACACTTAGTCTGGAAGTTCATTTATACTTAGCTATACCTATTACTTAATACAACTGTTAGAAAAGTTAGGAATGAGGAAAAATCATACACATTTTCAAGATGAAAATGTCTTAAGAACCATTCAATCTTCAGAGCTCATACGATAAAAGGTACTTTGAATTCCTGACCAAGTCCAGATAATCTGGTCTCAACATTCAAAGGTTTTGAGTCTTTTTTTTTTGTTAGACACACAGTCTTCTCCCTACAACATCTAATTCATATAATTTAAGGGCTGATTATCTAATTTGTGAGTGACCAAAATCCCTTTCCTGTCCTCATTTTCCCCAGTGGCCTTTTTTCTGTACCGTTTACTTTGATTTATCTATCCTCTATTCTCCAGACTGGCAAAGTGAAGGAAATTCAACTCAGTCAGCCACTCTCCTTTCCTCTCTCTACCTCTTGCTTTCTCTCTCTTTTCCTCCTCTTTTACCAATTTTTGTTCATCTTTATTTATATCCAAGTAGTACGCGCACATAATTGTAAATGTTCAATCAGTACTACAGAGCTTACATAATAATTCTGTTACCTCCCCTCTCATTCACTCCCCACCCCCCTCCACTTACTCTCTAGATAGAACTATTTTCATGTATTTTTAAACAATTTCTTCTGGTATTTGCCTCCATACATCTAAACATTTTGCTTCTAGTTCTATTAATTGATTTGTATGTTTTAGACATCATCTGTTAAATTTCTGTAATGGACAATGAAGGTTTACCCCTCTTGCTTCCCACCCATTCTCCTACGATTATATCACTATTTTTGGTGCAATCACCATTACGTTTGCTTTACTACAAGTGTGCAAATATTGTTCATTGTTGACTATAGTTCCGTTGCCTTTATTGTGCAACTTTTTATTTTTTCTATGCTAATAATTTCTTTTTTTAATTTATATAGCTCTCTGCATAGCTATCGTTATGTTCTTCTAAAACTCTCCCTCAGAATTATAAAACACCTCTAAATACTGTCCTCTTGTCCACGTGGTCAAATGAATCAGACGATCATCAGTTCCCTGGCTTCTCCTGGGCCTTGCATCCACCTGCTTCTCTCTGTATCCTCTAGTTCTGCTGCCCCAGATATCCCTTTGCTTCTCTCCTGGGTTGGATCTCTTATTTCTAGGACCCCATGTCTTCTTCCTTGGTTTATCCCCTCTTTTGGTAAAGCATCTCCTCTGAAGCTTCTTGAGAAAGGCTGGGAGGAAGGTCTTCTCACTGCTAAGAGTCCCCTTTCTCATTTCTGAGAATCTTGCTCCACTGCAATGTCCTTTAGGGCAGAACCACGTGCTATTTTTCTTTTAATCTCCCAGGCTGTGTACCACCTTTCCCCTACTAGTCATTACTCATCACAGGACCCAGAATTATCTAGGTCGTTTACCTCTTTGCTAATTTATCATCATTCTGCCTTGCGTGCCTTATTTAACCAATGTATCCTTAGTGCATGATGGCTGCCCACCCCACCAAACCACTGAATGAATAAATGCATAAATGAATAAAATGTGCAGAAAGAGCATGAGTTTGAGAGTTAGACTTGTACTCAAACACTAGCCTTGTACTTTAGTTCTGAGACTAAGAAGTCTACTTAACATTGCTGAGATTCCAATTTCCCATTTGTCAAATAAAAGTACTTCTCATTTGTCAAAATCAGTGATGATGCTAATATATTTAGAGTTGAAATATAATATCTATAACTTACTTTCAAATAGTTCAGCTTCCCTCTCCCCAAATACACGTATACACACAGAGAGAACAGATGAGACGAAATGGTGACAATTAGGGAACGCAGGTAAAGGACATACAGCTGCTCATTGTACTTTCAACTTTTCTCTAAGTTTTACGTTTTCAAAATACAAAGTTAAGAGGGGAAAAAAAGCATAGATATTTCAGAGGGTCTTTGTTAGAACTAAAGAAACCTGATAATGAAGCACAGAGCATTGTGCCTGGTACTACCAGATGCTCAATAAATGTTAATGTCCTTCATTCCCTGGAACTAATCCCAACCACCTGCAGTGGGCCCTCTCTGACTTCACAGCTCAGCTCCAGAAACTTCTCACTCAACTTTAGTCCGAATTGGTAAGCTGAAAAACTGCACCTCCCCACCAAATATCCATGTCAAATGCTTGGACCCTGTGAATGTGACTTCATTTGGTAAAAGGGTCTTTACAGATGTAATCAAGTTATGAACCTTGAGATGAGATCATTTTGGATTATCTCGGTGGACCTTAAATCCAATGACAAATCTCCCTGTAAGAGATACACTGAGGAAAAAGTCAGAAGAGAAGGAGGCGATATAAAGACAGAGGCAGAGACTGGAGAGAGGTGGCCACAAGCCATTAAGCCAAGGAATGCTGACAGCTACTGGAAGCTGGAAGAGGCAAAGAATGTTATCTTCCTCTTAGAGCCCCTAAAGAGAGCATAGCTGTCTAGCACCTTGGGCTTGGACCTGTGAGCCCCAGAACTGTGAGAGAAGATATTTCTGTTATCTTAAGATTTAAGATGGTTATGGTCATCTGTTATGGAAGCCCTGGGAAATGCATACACTCCCCCTGACCAAGTTCTCAACATGTGTTCCTGGTCTGGGAGCCAGGCTCTGCATGAGTGCCAACAGCCCTCAGTCAGCAACTCGAGCCCTACTCCCTGCCACTGGAACTGCTTTCTGTCTCTTCTGCTTCCCTGGCAACGTCTCTGTCAGCTGTCAGCTGCAAGATCTCTCTGATGCCAGCTACCAGCTTGTCTCTCTTTGCATGGGACTTGGCCTTCCTCTCTCTCAAGCCTCATGCTGTGAGGTCTAGTTCCCTGGCCCCTGGTGTCTAATCATCTCTGATCTCACTAATCCCCTCAACTACCATGCCCCAGATTTGACATCTTTAATATTCAAGAATAATGAGCATAATTATCTATGGTGAAAATAAAATCAGCCAGTGATTGCCTTTGGGGGGGTGCAAAGTAGTGGGGAAGGGGTACAAAAGAACTTATTAAGAGTTATGGGAATGGTCTATGTATGGATAGGAATCTGGATTGCATGGATGTTGGCATTTGCCAAAAGTGATCAAACCCTAACACTTAAGGTCTGAGTATTTCGCTCATGTAAATTATTCCTCAACCAAAAAATGAAAAAATTAAAAAGAAAAAGAACAAACCTACTTATAATAAATAGACTTAGAAGAAAAGGAAAGTCATGAGTTACTTTAGGGTTTCTCATCTTTGGCGCTATTGACATTTTGGGCTAGACGATGCTTTGGGGGGCTATCCTATGCGCTGAATAGCAATATCCCTGGCCTCTACTACTAGTTGCCAATAGCATTCTCCCAGTACCCACCCCTACCACCAAATTTACAACAACTAAAAATGTCTCCAGGCCTTGCCACATGTTCCCTGGCCATTGAGAACCACTGGGTCAGTTAATGTGCAGTACCTGACCAGTGCCATCCCATGCAGAGTGACTTGTGTCCAATATGATAAGCTTTGGACGACCAACTGACAGTGACCTACAGAGGAGTTTTTCTCTGAAAGGGAAAGAAAACTGGTTGCCAGGGATGTGGGCATGATCTGATATATCTGTGCTTTTTAGTTGCAGTCACAAAAAGAAAAAGAAGTAGAAAGATGCCTGTAGAATAAGAATACCCAAAATGGTGGTATAGTACAAGTTATTTTCATAGTCATTGTGGGGGTGGTGATATAATACCAATGATAACTAATATTTATATGTATTATATATTTTTAAGTTCTTGAAAAATTTAATTTCTTCCCAACAAGATCCTTCTGAGAAAGTGAGATATTAATTTTTCTACTTTATAGATAATAAAATCAGGAGGCAAGGGTTAAGTGACTGCCCAAGGTCACAGGGAGTTAAAAGAACAGCTCGAGCCACGACCTCACCCTTGGTCTCATGGAAACAGGACACAAATCAGAGAAGACTATATGTCTAGAAGGAGATCAGAAATCAGTCCGTGAAGGCAACTGGCCTTGCAGGACCAAATCCACCTATGTGAATAATGCATAGTAAAAACTAATAATTTTACTTTAGAAACTACAGCCATTGAGGATTTTCTTCTTCAATGTGATGTGTAGGAGCACACTTTGGGGGGATGTGTGCGCGTTAAGGTGAGAGCAGTGCCCAGCACAAAGCAAAGCTCGGAGACCCTGGGAGAGTGTTTCCCTGCAATGTAAAACCCCATCATCAAACCAGGACTCCTCGTTTCTCAGAATCCTTGCTATGCTGTAATCTCTGTAAAGGCAGAGACCTCATTGTCCCTCTCTTTCTATGTCCCAGAGTAGCTTTAGGTAATATATGCACTGCTTGCAGTGAATTAAACAGATTTCAGTGATGTAGAATTTCTGAATATGCTCTTCACAGGACCCAGGACTTAGCCCCAGTGTTCATCAGTGACACTCCTACTTGCCTGGTTAATTCCCCATCAAATGATAAACTGCCTGAAACAATGGCTTCATCAAGACTTTCCCCACTTGGAAGTTCCCAAGGGTTCTTTGCTTCTTATGGGCTAAAAGTGTATTTGGTCCAGCTTTGAACATGCCTCACAATTTGACGGTAGCCAATATATCCAAAGTGATTGTCTACTCCCCACAGTCTCAGCCCCGGGGTTCCAGCCACACCAAAACTATCACAAGCCCCTGAAGGAGTCAAGCTCTTTCCAATCCTCTACTTTGGAAATTGCAAGGGGGAGGGTGTCCTCCTTAAAATAGGGAGTTCAGGAACAGACTCACTAACTAAACTAAGATGAGATTGGAGGAGGGAGGTGAAGGATGAACCATGTGAGTAGCTGGAAGGTGAGCATTCAGAGGGAACATCCAGACAAAGGTCCTAAATGGAGAATATGCCTGCCAAGTCCAAAGAGCCATCAGGAAACCAGTATGTCTGGAACAGAGAGAGGGAGAAGAGGAACAGGAGGTAAAGTCTGAAGTATAACAGGGCCAGAGGAGGGATGGCAAGGCTGTGCAGGGCCTATGGGCCCTTGTGAGAGCTTTAGCTTTTATTCTGAGATGGGCAGCTTTGGAGGGTTTTGAACAGAGAAATGGCATGATCTGACTTGCACTTTGAAAGGGTCCCTTGGGCTTCTGTGTTGAGCACTGACTGTCATACCAGGTTAGAAGCAGAGAGACTGGGGCCCCTGGGTGGCTCAGTCCTTTAAGCTTAAAGGGCTGCCTTTGGCTCAGGTCATCCAGCCGCTACCACCACCCCCCCCCACCCCCGCCCTCAGGCTCCTTGCTCAGCAGGGAGCCTGCTTCTCCCTCTCCCTCTGCCCCTCCCCCTGCTCGTGACCTCTCTCTGACAAATACATAAAATCTTTTTTCTTTAAGATTTTATTTATTTATTTGCCACAGAGAGAGAGAGATCACAAGTAGGCAGAGAGCCAGGCAGAGAGAGAGGGGGAAGCAGGCTCCCTGCTGAGCAGAGAGCCCGATGCGGGGCTCGATCCCAGGACCCTGAGATCATGACCTGAGCCGAAGGCAGAGGATTTAACCCACTGAGCCACCCAGGCGCCCCAAATACATAAAATCTTAAAAAAAAAAAAATAGACTATTGCAGTAAAACAGCGAGAGACGAAGGGAGTGAGGAAGAGCAGGCAGTGGTGGAACTTAGAGGAAAGAGAACAGACTTGCAGTTAGAGTTGCAGAGTAAAGCCTGAAAATGCTCTGTCTTTAAGTTTCATCTCGACCATGGCTAGGAAGTAGCCGGGCTTGAGAATAACCTCCACACAGGCCCTTGAAGCACAGAGCAGCGTGGCTACTTCCAGGAACTGAAAGCCAAAGGAGTTGGAGCTTAGTGAACACAGAGGGAACAAAGTAAGACCAGGCTAGTGAGTGGGCGGGCGCCAATGAGGCAGGGCGCAGGAGGCCACAATGGGTTTTGGCAGCGGCATAGCTTGGTGCAATGTGTTTTTTTGTTTTGGGTTTCTCTCTCTTTTTTTTAACCTCTGAGCTATTTATTGAGGTACAGTATATACACAGATAAATGCATGTGTAAGTGTATAGCTCATAATGTCACATAACCCCATTATGTGACTGGTTCCCAGATCAAAAAACAGAACATCTTGGAGTCTTCCTCAGTATTTTCTTTCAAGCAATTTATTTTCAAAGGTCACTGTCACTGCTGGGTTGAGACTAGGTGGACTGGAGAGGGAACTATTAGTAAAGTCTTTTTATATTTATATATTTATATATATATTTGAATATATATATTTTATATGTATTTGTATATATATTTGAATATAAATATATGAATATATTTATAGTCACCCAAATATGGGTGCCTCTCCTGGTCCCAGTTCTATTTGCCTGGGGCCATGTGGAATGGGCCTGAGTTCCTTCTCTGGACTCTGCAGTCCTCAAAACCCCTCCACTCTCTTCGGTGCCTCTCCCATGCAGTTATCCAGGACCCAGGACCGAGTGCAGTACCACCGCTGAGACCCACCCAGAACAAAACCAGAGTATTCCAGGTTCCATGTATGAAGCCTGAGAGCCATGCCTTACTCCTAGCAGCCACCAGGATGGGCCTCTGCATGCTGCGGCTGCTCACAGGGCTATGTGCCCAGACTGGCCTCCTTGACGTCTCTTTCTCTGATCAGTTTCACAGAATGAGCACCACCATCATTTTGGGCCCCCAGTCATAACAGCTTCCTCTAATGCTCCACTGGTCAGAATACAAGTATGTGGGGGGGTGGGGGGGAAGGTATTTGTTTTGTTTCCCTGATATATAAGATGTTGAAGGGAATGAGAATTGGTTAACTTCTCTCTCAGTAGCTAGTATCATTTTATATGTAAACATTTACCACAGGGCAATTGGGTGGCTCAGTTGGTTAAGCATCTGACTCTTGATTTTGGCTAGTCATGATCTCAGGCTGCTCACCCTGGAACCTGCTTGAGAATTCTCTCTCCCTCTCCTTCTGTCCCTGCCCCCATGCTCTCGTACTCTCTCTCAAATAAATAAATAAATAAATAAATAAATCTTTAAAAAAAATTACCAATACCTCCCTCTCAGAAGGAAGTATACCTTTTGATTTGTATCAGGGAAATGCAAATTAAAACAACAATGAGATGCCACTACACACCTACTAGAATGAGCAAAATCTCAAATGCTTTTTTGGCAACACCAAACATGGGTAAGAATCTGGCACAATAGGAACTCTCCTACATTGCTGGGAGGGATGCAAAATGATGCAAGCACTTAGGAAGGCAGTTTGGAGGTGCCTTGCCAAACTAAACACACTCTTACAGTACAATCCAGCTATTGTATTCCTTATAACTTACCCCTAAGGAGCTGAAAACTTAACATTCACAAATACCTACACACAGATGTTTATAGCAGCTTTATTCATAATTGCCAAACTTGGAAACAACTAAGACTTCCTTCAGTAGGTAAATAGAGAAATAAACTGTGGCACATCCAGATGATGGAATATTGTTCAGTGCCAAAATAGATGAGCTTTCAAGCCATGAAAAGACATGGAGGAACTTTAAATGCCTTTTACTAAGTGAAAGAAGCCGATCTATATGATTTCAACTACATGACATTCTAGAAAAGGCAAAACTTATGTAGACCGCAAAACTTATGTAGACCGTAAGTGTTTGCCAGGGATGTGTGGGGAGAGAGATAAATAGGGAGAGGATTTTTAGGGCAGTGAAAATACTCTGGATGACATTATGATGATGGATATATGTCATCATGTATTTGTCCAAGCCCATAGAATGTGCAACACCAATAGTGAATACTAAGGTAAACTGTAGATTTTGGGTAACTATGATGTGTCAACATAGGCTCATCCTTGGTAAAAAATGTACAATTCTGGAAAGTAATGCTGATAATGGGGGAGACTATGCATATGTGGGAGCAGGGGGTATATGGGAAATCTCTGTACTTTCTTCTCAACTTTGTTGTAAGTCTAGAATTGCTCTAAAAAAATAAGTCTCTTTTAAAAAAAAGGCTCACCCAGGGGCACCTGGGTGGCTCAGTCAATTGGGTGTCCAACTCTTGATTTCAGCTCAGGTCATGATCTCAGGGTTCTGAGATGGAGCCCTGTGTTGGGTTCCACGCTCAGCGAGGAGTCTGCTTGAGACACTCTCTCCCCCTTTTCCTCTGCCCCCTCCCCCCACTCATGTACTCTCTCTAAATAAATAAATATTTTTTTAAAAAGAGGCTCATCCTTGTTAATAGGAAATGGGAGATTACGGATCCTAAAGAAAGGAGGTCCTGGGCTGGATAGAATTGTGTAGAACAGCCTTTCCCTCTCTGTTCTATTAGGCTCTTGTTCCTTAATATTCCTAAGTAACAAAGGCATTTGCTAATTGACATCCTGGGTGTATTTAACTGCAAAGAAAGTAAAAGAAATATTGGTTGAGTCTCTACCATAGGCATTTCTTTTATAGCAGCAAGTTTTCATGATAAAATTTGGAATTAATCATGCAATCAATTAGAAAATAGGATTTGCCCTGCTACCTTTTTTAAAGTATCTCCATCTGGAACTTGTAGAAATAGAAGCATTTTGAGCCAACGTGGCAGCTTCATTTGAATGGCTTTGCTGGTTTATTTTTCACAACGATGGATGATAAGGGAATAAAGATAACAAGAATGAGTAAGAAATACTAAAGATAGTATCTGCAGTCCTATGAAAAGAAAGCTCTTTATTACTGAACAAAGGCTGGAAGTAATCAAAGCTGGATTTGCTAAGTGTTGTTTATAGCAATATTTACAATTTCTTTTCTATCAATGAAATGTCTGGAGGAAAAATAACTTTGATATTGAAAATCTGAAACTCATGAATCCTTTGCCCCCTTTCTTCCATCCTGTTTTTATAATGTAGTTTCCTAAAGTAAGAGCACTGACCCCACTGGCACACCCGCGATCACATACTGAACCAGGCTCTGCTGAGCAGGTACTTATTAAATAAACACGCTGAGTCAAAATAGATCATGGATGGCACGAGTTTTAGAAACCAAATGTCTTTGTTTCTCTCTGGGACGCCAAATAGACCTGAAATTATTTCCCGAAATACCAGGGAAGGTGAATAAGTCAAAACTGAACCTGTCTATATGTTTTCGGAAACTATGATGTCCTTCGACGAGAACTCGAACCCACTGGATATTTCACTTGGGGCAGACTGCCCGTTCCCCCTCAGAACCTGATGCTCCTGGCTGAGCCAACACCTAAGTCCCCCAAAGCAAGCACCGGAAAAGGGCCCCAGAGGGAGGCGTTTCATCCTAGGAAGAGTTAAACCTCTTGCACAAACAGGCCTTGCTTCCACTCCACCCTTCTCCCTCCACAACACAGCTCTGGGAGCCCCAGAGTGGGGCTTTGGCTGCTCTGACTTCTCACACATTCTTCTTTCAAACGAATTTAAACCTTTTCTTGTCCAAATCCCTACAGAAGAAAAAAAAAAAGTAACCACTCTGCAGTTTTTCTACTATTATGCAAATAAATTAATCAGGCAATGCTCCTGTGAGAATTAATTTATATTTGAATCCAGTGAGGCCTGGAAGCTTGCTAACTGAACCCCCAGGCCAAAGCCTCAGCTAGGTAGCACCTCATATTATTCCTTTGACGAAATGTGAACTGACATAAATACTATGGCCCCCTTTCAATCCGATTACCCCGTTACTTCACATCAATGGTACCCCAGCCATCAGATTCTGGCGTCTTTCCTTTCACTGGCTCCAGGAACAAGGGACAACTCCTCCTTGATAAACAAGCACCCACGCTACCACCTCGTAGCCCCACTCTTAACCCATCATCCTCACTCAATGGGCTCCATTCGACAAGGTATTTTATTTTGTTTGTAGGAATCAAGGACTGAAAAACAGTTCAAAATCAGGCCTGGCTGAGGCTGTTCATTCAAAGCTGCCCTTTCACACAATCGCTAAGAGCCTCTGGAAATAACACCCCTGAAGGAGCCACCCTTTAACGGACGTCATTCCCTCGGGACGCGACCCCCCCCCACACACATACACCCCAACCCACTTCATCTCCCTCCATTACGTCTTATGGGCTCTTTTTAAAACACACAGAAAACAAACACCAGCACAGGTTTCCCTTGGCTTGCGTGACCTGAAGCTCAGTCAAAAGGAACCTACATTTTAAACCATACCTTTGTACTAAACTCATGTTGACAACCACTAAATTCTTTCTGTTGCTCTGCATAGAAACATTAAAAAAAAAAAAAAAAGATTCATTTCACTCTCCACCCTCCCCCCCAAACTCTGCCCATTTAAAAAGCTTGTCTAAGTAATCCACCAGGTGGGGGGAAAGCTTTTCTATGTGGGCAGCTCCGTTTCTGGAGCCCCCACCTTGGTAATTAGATTAACAGGCAAATGTGAACAGCGGCGACCAAAACAGTCCCCACTCTTCATTCTTCATGCCATTTATTGTACGTAACTGATAACAAAATATCTTGAATGGTGGCAGAAAAAAATATGGATTTGTGAACTGCTCTAAGCTGCAAGAGGAAATGAGAGAGGAAGAACACAAAGCAAGCTTTATTTAAAAAAAACAATTCACTTGGGGTTTGTTTTTTTTTTTTTTTTTTTGAGAAAAGGGCAGAAGTTATATATGCTCATAAACTAGGGTTATTGGTGTGTTTGCTAGCTTTGTAGTTTAATTAGTTTAAATATGTCTGTGCCTCCTTTTAGCACATTCTGAAATAGAGGACAGTGACCCGAGGGGCAATGCTTGTCTTTCCGAACCGATGAAGGATAATACGTTCTGCAACCACAGTCCTCCAACAGGTTCTGAATCTAAGAAACCCTTTAAAACATTTTAAGTAGGTATACGAAGAAGCTATGCACTTTTTAGAAATAAGAGAAAGCAAAATAAATATAAGAATTAAAACACACGAACACTCACTCAGTTACCTACAAAGAAAGTATGGTTTTACCAAATACCCTTTATACTTTTTTCAAAGCAACTTGCTTTCTTCTGCACCAGAAGAGAACACCTCTGCTTTCATATAAAGTAGACTTCTACTTAAAAGAAAAAGAGGCACTGTGTGAATTTATTAGATTTGGTGGTGAACTGTCCCTAAAAGTGACACTCTTTTCCTCTCCTTAGCACTCGTGCCTTTGCCCAAACATCTAAAATTTGCTGCCTGGGATCTGCCAAGTGCAGGGTTAGTGGCTATTTCAGAGTGTTGTTATATACCTTATTCTTACTCAAAAAGAAATGCAACTGCTTTATTCCTTTCCCTTGGTCTGACTGTTCACTATTCATCCAACAAACACTCATTCAGTAACTGCCGATTACTAGCTGTGTCCACAGTGGCAGGTGCTCTTGCACTTACGATGATCAATGTGGTAAAATCCTCACTCCACATCCTTCCTCTACCTACGGTTTGGGGCCACAGGAATCTTCTGCTGCAAGCTCAGCCCTATTCAATCCTGCCCCTTAACACGAAACATCTAGGAGACTTAGTCCATGAGCTCAGGGGACTCAGCATTCAGTCACCCTCCCTGTGACACCCTTCTTCATGTGACAGAGGTTCCCAGGCTGCCCACGTTGACGCCTTGCCCCCGAAGTTCCCGTATTCCCTTTGTCTCCTTGTTCTTCAGTCCCTTACAGATCACCTGCCTGCCCAGAACCAGAATTGCTTCAAATATGGAGCCTTCCTCTAACCCAGTGGTCCTCAACCAGGGGCAGTTTGGGCTCCATGGAGACATTTGGTTGTTGTGCCTCAGGGAGTGGCCCTGGCATCTCGTGGGCAGAGGTCAGCGATGCTGCTAAACATCCTACAGTGCACCACATGGCACCCCAAAGAAAAACTGAAGTTAAGGAACCTTGCTGTCATCAGTCCCCTCCCCAATCCCATAGGCAGCAGAGGCTACTGAGGAGGGACACGAACATTGAGTCAAATCTTCCTCTGCCACTACAGTAATGACACGATGCCCTGCAGGCTACTTTGTACTTTTTGAGACTCAAATTTCTTGGTCTGTAAAATGGACTTGTTATGAGGAAATACTATATCTATGAAGCACTAGCACAACACTCACTAAATAGAAGCCAGAATTATGGTTGAAACTATATTATCATCCCTAGATGTGTGCCCCAAGATCCAATCCCGAGTCCTGTTACTTCCTATGAGCTTTCTCCCCCCTGCTGATAGTTCTGATGACCCATGGAGGCATGGGTCACACTCCAGCCTCCAGAGTCCTGGAAGCATTGTTAATTAATAGCAGAACATTTTTCCACATAACCCAGAGTTGGTCTTAGAATCTTTCTCTACATATTTTTTAGAGGGGGGAGGGGCAGAGGAAGAGAGAGAATCGTAGGTAGGCTTCAAGCTCAGTGCAAAGCCTGACACGGGGCTGGATCTCACAACCCTGAGATCATGACCTGAGCTGAAATCAAGAGTCAGACACTTAACCAACTGAGCACCCAGGCCCCTCTACACAGTACGTTAGATACAACTACCATCAGTGAGATTCAGCATATGAACTGAAGTCTATTTGCCATCTTTAATCCATATGTTATCACTTACTAACTAGAGGTTATCTCTTGCTAGAAATACTGTGTTCCCTATCACTGAACGTGCTTCAGTAAGGCTAAAATGAAAAGGATTTTATTTTTAATAGGCATGGGATTTCATGCATATTAGGATAACCATGTTGGCAGCATGAGACAGGCATATCATACCTGCAACCCATACGCTCAAAACACAAGGTATGAGGAAGATGATCTTGGTGAATACCTTAGTCAAGACAGGATAAATTCTCTGATAACCCCAAAATCTTACAATAAAAGCTTACTTCTCATCTATGTCGCAGTCCAATACAAGATCGGTGGCTCACCTCCAAGCCATGACTCAGGGACCCGCATTCATTACGCGCTGTACCTCTAACAATCCAACGTGGGACCTCCGTGTCCCAATGGAAGCAAAGAGAAACAGGACTGTGTATGAGAGATTCTATATGCCGAGCCTGGAAGGGATGTACATTACTTCTGCCCACATTCTATTGCTCAGAACTGAGTCTATGGCTCCATCTAACTATGAGGAAATCTAGGAAATGCTGTATGTCCATAATAAGGAGACAAATGGGTATTAGTGAACATTAGCAGTATCTGCAATAATTATTAAAAATTTTTATAAAACAGGGGCGCCTGGGTGGCTCAGTCAGTTAAGCATCTGACTCTTGAATGTTGGCTCAGGTCATGATCTCAGGGTTGTGAGTTCAAGCCCCACATCTGACTTGGCATTGGGTGTGGAGTCTGGTTAAGATTCTTCCTCTCCCGCTGCACCTCCCCCACCCCTGCTCATGCTCTCTCTCTCTCTCTCTCAAAAGAACAAATGAGGGGAGGGTACCTGGGTGACACAGTCAGTTGAGCCTCCAACTCTTGGTTTCCGCTCAGGTCATGATCTCAAGGTCATGAGACTGAGCCCCGTGTTGGGCTCCACATTCAGCATAGAGTCTGCTTGAGACTTTCTTTCCCTCTCCCTCTGCCTCTCCCCGCTATGCTCCTCTCTCTCTCTCTCTCAAATAAATAAATAAATCTTAAAATAAAAAATTCATGAAATAGGAGTCAGACAGTAGAAAAGAGCAGCTACTAGAACTCAGCCATGGGTCTAACTTGGGTAAGGCACATTTCGTGCTTTATGCTTCAACACGTAGTCATAGACACTACACTGTCTGTTGTATATCTAAAGTCACACCCATTTACCTTTGCTAATAGGGATCTTTGATCGGAAACCCAGGACCTACGTAATCTCCAGGAAAGTGACCCTTGATTTATTTAACGACGAATGGCAATTCCATTTTCCTTACCAATGACTGGCTTAGACTTGAGCAACTGGCACTATTCCGGCCAATGAGCCAGGAGTAGACGTCTTCTGGGCAGGCTTCTGGGGAAGACTTCTTTTCCCTGCTGATAAAAGGAGAGAGAAGACAATTAACTGACTCTCTTTCTGTTGAATGTTGTCATTTGCATGTGATGCGTAGAGCTGGGGCAGCCATCAGAAACCATGAGGGAGCCAGCTGCAGAAGACAAGTCAACATATTTAGGATAGCAGAGCAGAGACAGAAAGAGCCTTGATTTTTTTTTTAAAGATTTTATTTATTTATTTTGAGAGAGAGAGAGAGCGCGCGCGGTGCATGTAGGAGTGGGGGGAGGGGCAGAGAGAAAGGGAGAAGCTCCCCGATGAGCAGGGAGCCTGATATGGGGCTAGATCCCAGGACCTGAGATCATGACCTGAGCTGAAAGCAGATGCTTAATGGACTAAGCCTCCCAGGTGCCCCAAGAACCTTGATGTTTGATGATATCAATGGGACAATGAATTAATGAACTCTGGTCCTGTTGTGCTTCTGGAATTCTTGTTTTAGGAAATAATAACTTCTCTTTGTAGTTTCCTCTATTTTTAGTGGGTGTTTTGCTAATGCAGCCAGAAGTATCCCAGCTGACAGATATGTGCTAAGCCCTTTAGATATATCCTCTCCAAAATGGAGCCAACATAGACCTGTGGTTCATATATATCTACCTCAGAGCAGGAAAAAATAGCTCTCCTAACTCTGGGTCCCTTGCCTGCACAAAGTTTTCTTTGAAAAAGTCTAATACCTACTTTTATGAATGAAGTGGGTGTCTGAAGTACCACTTCTATTTCTTAATATTATTGTGAAGATCAAATGACTTCATACAGAAGCATTTGGAACAGTACCTGAAATTTGGTAAAGGCTAAATATATACTCATATCATTATTACTAGTAGAAGTAGAACTTTCGATTTTTATAAACTAAGGTAAATTTTATCAGTTGCTAAATGCCCTCCGATTGTCAGTTTGGCCTATGAGTATAATGACTTCTTAATCTCCACAGTACTTCAAAGCAAAAGAAGAGGGCTCTGGACCTAGAATTTAAACCACAGATTAGTTTTGTCAACCTGCAAAATCCCAAAACTTTCCTCAGAGGTTGGTTCTGAGTCGGTACAGAATAAGGGTCATGCAAATAGGTCCCTGGGTCAGAGTGAGTTCCAAGCCTCAGCTCTAGTATTCGCTGTGCGTTAGGATTCAATTAGAGAAGCAGAACCAATGAGGAATACACCATATATATCAGATACGTTTCAAGAGCAGGCTGGAAGCCACGAACACAAGCTGGAACCCCACAAGAACAGATGAATCCATGTCAGTCCCTGCTGTGTCTGACCTCGTGGGTGTGGATGTCCCGCCCGAGCCAGTGCCCTCCTCCAGGGAGGTAAACACACACCTCTGGCTCAGGAGTCAAACAAGCTGGGGACGCTGGAGTCCCCGCTGTCCAGCTGCTGCCTCACACTAGTGAGATGAGCCCGCTGACTGGCTACAAAATGGCTACTGCTCTTCACCCTCCAGATCTCTCAAGACTGTCTGGTGGCCCATCCTCACGGGGACCGTGTGGCAAAGGGAATTCTGAAAAATGGAGTTTAGCCTAGCCAGGCTGACACAACGCAGAGCCAACATAGCTACGTTATTAAATTTCTCTAAGTTTGTGTCTTCTTCTGTAGATCAGTGAGGATAATAATAATAGGATCCATGTCGTAAGGCTGTTTTGAAGATTATTTTAAATAACGCATGGAAAATACTTAGTATAGTACCAAGCATAGAATAAGTTCTCAAAAAAACAAACTGTGGTTATCATTATCATTGGGTCATTGTCATTGTTGTTTCGTTAAATGTCCTTCCCTGACATTTAAAAGAAAATCAGGCATAGGATTAGGATATTTAGTTTCCTGAGAAGAAAGGGCACTAAGTTTCTTATATATATGAATATTGGCCAGTTACTGTTCTAACCATCAACATTTTCAGTCTTTCAGGGTAAGTATTATACCCATTTTAGATGAGGCCATTGAAAAAACTAAGGAATAGAAAGATTAGGTAACTGGACCCACGCTAGTAAAGTGGTAATCAGTGCTCTCTCATTCCCCCTCCCTCTGTAGAATGCCCAGAAAAAAGTATAGGGTAATCAAAACCAAGTGATGAGAAAGTAGCATTTAAACTGCAATCTGAAGGATGAGCAGGAGTTAGCCAAACAAATCAAACAGAGAGAAAAATATATGCAAATGTACACTGATAAGAAAGAGCCTGGCATCTTAGAGGAGGGAAGAGAATGGGGAGGCAAAACTGTGGTAGAGGAGGGGAGAGGTTGGGAGGGACCCATCCCTACTTTGTGGAATGGGAAGATCCAGGATGGCACAAGCTGTGTCTGTCTGGTTCACGCCAGTACTCCCAGACCTAGAATCATGCCTGCTGGTACACGGTAGGACCTCAGTAAATGTTTGTTGACTGAAGGAAGGATGGGGTGAAAAGACATGAGTTATATATTAAAATCTCTAGTTGCTGTAAAGTATGTGTCCTCCCTCTCTCCGGCTCCTTCCAGTAACACAGAACTGGCTACTTATTTTCTTTCTCTTAGCAGCCCTTCAAATCCTATTCCCCCAGGCCAACAGCCTCGGCTTCTTGGCATCAGTTTCCCATATTCAGGAACTCTAGTCAATGCTGTCCAAAGAACTTCTGCAATAATGGAAATGTTCTATATCGGTGCCATCCAATACGGTAGCCACGAGTCCCATGTGGCTGTTGTGACTGGGGAATTGTGGCTAATGTGACTGGTAAATTTTATTTATATTTAAGCTTTTATTTAAATTATTTAAATTTTACTTGTTTAACTAATTTCTATGTGAATAGTTCCATGTGGCTAATGGCTCCTGAATTGGACGGTGCAGCTCTAGCTCTACACTCTGGCTCTTTTTCTGATAAGATGGACATCTCTGCATTTTCTCTAAGCTTCCCATTTTCTTTACCTTCCTTTCCACCAGAATTAACCCATTCTGATACCCCATTCCCTGTGCTGGGTTTCTGACTCATGTCAGCTGATTTAGTACCCAGGGCCTAAAGATGAGCTGGAACCCCTTTTTTTTGGTAAACACTGGTTATCAGAGTAGCAACTTTTTGCTTCCTGGGTCACATAATTTCTCTTAGTGATGAGTTCATTTTTTTTTTTTTAAAGATTTTATTTATTTATTTGACAGAGAGAGAGATCACAAGTAGGCAGAGAGGCAGGCAGAGAGAGGAGGAAGCAGGCTCCCTGCTGAACACAGAGCCCGATGCGGGGCTCGATCCCAGGACCCTGAGATCATGACCTGAGCCGAAGGCAGAGGCTTTAACCCACTGAGCCACCCAGGCGCCCCTAGTGATGAGTTCATTAAGATAGATATTTATACACATAGTTTCTGTCTAAGAACCTAAGTGAGGGTTGGGTAAGGATCTGCCTGTGCATTCATTAATTATACTATAAATATTATGCATTTATTTCATCTAATGCTGTGAGACCAGCAGTTAGTATATATGTGTCACCTGTGCTATGAAATTGGCTCTCTACTAAACATATTTAGTCAACTAAGCATAGTCACTGGGAATATCCACTGATGGCCAACAATACCAACTGAATCATCCAAATCAGCAAAGAGGACTGGCCCGGGGGATACAAATGAAGATTACACAGTCTTCTGACGAAATCTGGAGCTTTCCAATCTGACTACTGTCTAGAGAACCAAATAGTATAAAAAGAAGAGCTATGAGTGATAAGACTTTAGAAGAGATTAGAAAAGAGATCGGTGAATAAAATACACTGAACTTTGAAGCAGGAAAGGTCTTTTTAGGTGAGACAGGAGAACGCTCCCCGAATTTGAAGGATATATCACCCGTACACAGTCTTTGAATGTACACCACATGCCAGGCACCAGGACACGGAGTCAAAGGATACAGTGCCCACCCTCAATGAGTCTATGGTCTACAGTGGAAACAGACATGAAAATTTTTCCAATAGGTACAGTTGCCAGATTTAGTGAGCAGAAATACAGAATATTCTGTTAAATTTAAATTTCTGTTAAACAATAAATAGCTTTTTTTAGTATAGGTATATCCCACATAATATTTGGGACATACTTACAAGAAAAATAATATTTATTTGTTTGGAAATTCAAATGTAACTGTGCATTCAGTATTTGATCTGGCAACTCTAAATAGAAGGCAGTGAATGCAATGATTAAAGGGGGTATTAGGTACTACAAGAAAATATCCAAGAGGTGCAGACCTCAAAGTCTATATCAGAGGAGGGTCACAGAGGAAGTAAGTCTTAAGCCAAATCTTTTTCAAGCAGCAGAAGTCAGCCAGGCAAAGAGAGTGCAGAAGGAGCAGGGTGCACAAAGGCACCAGGGTTTGAGAGGGCAGGGCACACTTGGGGAGAAGCAAGGAGCTCAACAGGGATAGAATAAATAATAGGTTATAATCTCGGGAACTAAGAGAAAAGGCCAAGTCAGAATCCAGAATAACATCGCAGGCTGAGGGATAAAGGGAGAAAAGAGAGCTCATAACAACAGCGAGAAGCAGTAAGAGAAGGAAAAAGAAAACCATGAGGCCAAGCAGGAGAGAGAAGTGCAGAGGCAAATGCTGCAGGCAGGCCAAGTAAGAAAAGTTCATTGACTATGCCCACAGGAATGACATCAGTGACACTGACCAAAGCCATTTCGGTGGAATGATGGCGCCAGGTTGAGAAAGCTCACGGAGGGGGCAAGAATAAGAGCACCCAAGGGCAGACATTGCGTTCAGAAAGTTTGAAAAAAAAGTATCATGCTTAGACCTGGACAGACAGCGAAGTGGCCTGGGCTCTGAACTTTAAAGAGGGCCCCAGTTTGTCTCCCCTCCAGCTCCACCTCTGTCCTGTGGCTGAGGGGACATGCTCACGTAGAGCCTGCACACTTCCTTTAAGGCCCTGAAATTCTTTACTCAAACGGAACCAAGCCTGTGATCAAAGACTACCCAAGCCTCTTCCTAGGTCTCTCTTTCCAAGAGTCAACCATGCCCCTAGCATGCTCATCCTTAAGCTTGAGGCACAGCTCAGGGGGTACTGTTAGGCATGCCAGGATGTGGAGTGATCTTGGACATGTGCTTGAGGTGTCCACACTCTGGATGCATGACCATTCATGATGCAGGATGGAGTCAGCATGGGAAGTGAAGTAGGGTATGTCACAGGCTTCCCCCTTCGATCTTATCTCAGGCCTCACAAAAGTTAGAGGAAATATGTCAGAAAGTGTTGTTAGTGATGGACATAGGCCAAGGGAGAGTGCTTTTGAAAATGAGCAGTGATATTTGATAAATATCAAAATATCTGATATTTTGTTTTGTTCTTTTAAAGTAAACTGTATGTGCAACGTGAGGCTTGAACGCACGACCCTGAGACCCGGAGTCGCATGCTCTACTGACTGAACCAGCCAGGTGGCCCAAAAATAAGCACTAGTTGAAAGAAATCTGTGGTAGAGGGGATACTGAAGCTATAGAGAGAATAATGAAAAAACAAGGTCCTTGTATCAGTGAGGAGTTCGGCAGCAAATATTTCCCAGAAAGAAACCAAATACAGAAGTGTGGACAGGGTTTTGGGACTAAAGAAGAGATGTTAATGTACCCAAAGACTAGCAACAGTGAGAAGCTATTATATCCCATTGTATCTCTAGGTCTGAAAGAGCAATAGGTTGGCAAGATAATATTTCCAGAGCCTAGGGAGCTTGGGAGCTGTGGCTATAGTCACTCACAGAAATTCAACTCAGCAAGAAGAAAGCAATAGCAATAAATGCCCAATCTTTCTCTCCTCCTGCCCTTGACTTGGTACCATTGCCTCCCATGGACTGAAACCAACTAGAAGAAACCAGCCAGCAAGGTATCCTGGGGTCTATGCATTTCCTAGAGGCTATCCTCTTAGGGCCAAAGCAGGGGGAGAAGGGCTGGAAGTGGATTTGGAAGGGCAGAGAATAAATAACTAATACTGTTACCAGGGAGGCAGGAGAGGCCTGAACTTGGTGGGAATATGAATAGAATGGAGAGTAAGTTGGCAGGAAGGAAATGGAAGGCATTTCTGTAAAATAACCACCTCTTTTTCTCTCTACACTTAGAAAGGAAGGTTGACAGTAGACGAAGGTAAGCAGGCAAGGGAATGTTTGGGTTTAACTCTTGCAAATTGCAGTGAGCTTAAGGCCCTTGTGCAATGTAGGTAATACCCAAAGATAAGGCTTTTTTCCTCAGCCCTTCTCAATGGAAGAGGGATGTCACATTCTCCTATGCCTCCCTCTCCTTCCCCTACACTAAGCAGAGCCACAGAGCAGATAAAAGTCTTAGGGGGATTTTTCCTTCTCTCTTTCCTGAAATAACCTCTAGCACCACCTCAGCCTCAGGTCCACAGATCTCCAGCAACTTAGAGGCCCACACACCTCAGAACACTTTGCTCTCAAATACTGACTCAGGATTCAAAATTGCCTTCTTATCCAATAGAATTCTCCTCTGACCCTATCAAGACTCCCGGACCTGTCATAAGAAATATATTTTTTAAAACTAATTTTCACATTATAAAGATCTGGTAGTCTTACCTCTAATCCTTCCGTGGGTATCTGGATTTGAAAAATACCTCTTCGCCCCAAAAGAGCAATCTCTAAATTTCAAACAGAGAAAATGAGCTGAAGAGTTTGGGATGTTTAGAAACAAGGATATTTTGCTCTCTACCGCCTCCAACCAAATGTCCCTAAATCTACAAATGATTCCTCTTCCTGCTATGTTTTAAAACACACCATCTGTTTTTTTGTTTGTTTGCTTTTTGTTTTTTAACAAAGGGGGAGAAAAAGGAGAAGGTGAAGAAAGGTTCTGTTCCTGAGATTCTAAGAAGGGTGTCTCAGTGCATAGGCAAACATCTTTATTCCCTTGCAGGCTCTTCAATGTTGGACAAGACGGGATTTAATATCAAGACAACAAGCCCCAGAGGTAGCTTGAAGATTGATCTAAACGTTGCAACACCGACTTCTCACACCCACTCAAAGTAAACTAGACCAGGCTTCTCGGGAGTCCCCTGTTTCTTAAGGGTGTGCGTGGCGAGTTCATGGCTCCAGGATCTGTCCCCCAACCCACTAGACCGCCGATTCCCCCGCACCCCAGGGGCCAACTCCACCCCAACGCAAAACCAGCCTCGCTCTGAGGCGTCTGCTCCCCATCCCGGAGTCCTTGGGGACTAGAAAGAAGGAGGAATTGATTTCATATTCTCTTCTCCCTCCCGCCGTCGACAAAAGCTCTTTCCTGTATCCTCTCCCACCCAGCGCCCGTCAGCCAGCTTCACCTTCATCCAAGCCGCTTTACCCAGAAAGACTCTGGGACGGGAAATCAGTAGCTCCAGCTTGAGGCGAGGGCAAGGGCCTGGGGGTGGGGGAGATTGGGGCGGGAGTGTGGGGAGGCGGCGGGCGGTGAGGAAAGGCTTCAGTGTGCGGCCGCAACGGGTAATTAGAGCGGCCAAAAGGCGCCGCCCAGCACCAGGGGAACGAGTCGGGGAGAATCACCTGTTTTACACCTGGCGGCGGGCCACACCTAGTGGGACGAGGACCGAAGAGGGGCGCTCTCGGGGGGCGGGAGGAGGGTGCCGCGCGGGCCACGCGGCCCCAGGATTCCCTTCTCCGCACCTGGTGGATCACGAGACCCGGGGGCGCAGAAAGCGCGCAGGCGCAGTCCTCCGGGGCTGGCCGCCCTGCCCGGAAACCTGCAGCGCGCCGGGAGTTCCTTCCCTCGGCTCGGGGCGCACCGTGGGTGCCCAGAAATGCGCTCTTTCCAGGGGCCTGATGGGGCCCGCAGTGGGGCGACAAAGAGCTGAGCGTTTTTAAACTTTAGGTCAGATCTGAAAGGGCCTACGGAGAGCTCGCTAGGGCAGTCCCCTCGTTTTACACACAGGGACAGCGAGACCCAGGAGACGAGGACTCTCCAAAGATACCCAGTAAAGTGAAATGGATCCAAATGTGAGTTAAAAGGATATTTAACGCGCAGTCTGAGGAGAGCCAGTCAAGCAAGGAAAAGCGAAGGCAATTTATTTTTAAGGCGAGAGGGAGGCAAACATTAGCTTTCAAAAGAAACAATACAAAATTGATTTCCCAGACAAAGTGGAGGGGCAGTGGTGATGGAGAGAAAAAGTACTCAAGGCCCGGCTCATCTAAATTTAATTTTGATTGTTTTGAATGGGCTGAGATCGCCTCTACCGACGCCTCACCGTGTTAATACCGCTGGGCCGCAGCGTCCAAGCCCCGAGTTAAAGTAAACTCCCGCCAGGCGGGCACTGCGCGGAGCTGCTCTACAGAGATCCTCTTTCTTCGGTTTAAAAAAAGAAGAAGAAGAAAAAGAAAACACAAAAAACCCACAAAAAAACACAACACACAGTTAACCACCTGTCAGGGCTGAGGATACAATGAGGCTTCTCGAAAAAGAGCTTTTCATGCATGCGTAATATATTTGTTCAGCTATTCACTTAATGAAGCTGATAAATGTGATGCAAGACAATAGTCAAGTTAATCTATTTAGTAAAATGTTTTGAGACTTTCAGGCTACGTTAAGGAGGGGAGCGTTCGGCGACATTTTCATTTAAATGCGCTCATCTCCCCTCTTAGGCTGCACAAGGGGGTTCAGGCAATCTATGTGAATATAATTTCTTATAAATGTGTCTTTAATGGGTTTAATTCACCCTTGCCAGCTGTTTTGGGGGCTATTTTGTAAGAGCAAAACAAACGTTTCAGGCTTGGAAAGCTAGTTAAAATTAGTTTCGGTCAGCGAGGCCAAGCTATATTTCCTGCAAACCATCTGCTTGATTGGCACAATAGAAGGATTTTCAAGGAAAAAAAGGGGGGGGGTGAGTGTGAAAGGAATGACGGGTGGGGGAGACGCTAGAAAGGGCTGGGGAGGCCGGTAGTTCCTTGTGGCCTATTCTGAAGGTGAACCCCTTTAGAGGTGTCTTAATAGAGCGGCTTGCCTAGAAGGCTAGGGCGACTAGAAGGCTCTTTGAGCCCAAACCTTATCGCCCTCCTCCTTTGCCTAGCCGGTGAGCTACCTCTTTTCCCCAGGAGCGAAGAAGCCGAGGTGGGGGGGGGGGGGGCGCCGCGCTCCTTCGCGTCGCCCCCGCCCCGCGTCCTGCCAAACTTGCAAGGCAAGCTCCAAGTGTTGGCAGCTCCTGCCCAGAGCGCCGCGGCCTGGGGGTTCAAACCCTTGCAAAGTGCTACCTTGGGGTCCCAACCTTCCCGAACTTAACGCTTGTTAACTTTTCGGAAGGCAGGGAATCTTAAGCCACTCTACATCGCAGGCACCTCGCCTCCCTCCGCCTGGCCTGCGCTTACCAGGGTGCCCCGGCTGCGGAGGGCCCTACGACTGGGAGGGCGCGGCGCGTGGGGCTGGGACCTGCCCGCTCTCCACTGTCGGGGAGGAAAGAAATTCCCAGAGCGGGTTCCAAGAGCCCACCCTACGGTCCCAGGGAGGCTCCGACCGCTTTGGCCTCGTAGGGCCCAGAAGTCCCGGCCATCTCAGCCGCGGGCTCCCCCCGTGAGCAGTAGCACCCGTGGCTCAGGCAAGGACCTTAACACCAGCCAGGGCCTCCGAGTCTCACTTTTCCACTCGAGTTTTTTCGCTTGAAAGAGAAATAGACAACCCAGCTCTGGGAGAGAGGACGTGAGTGACTTCTTTGAAATACACTTGAAGATAACGACATTACCATGAATGGCAGGACGCACAAAACCCCATGGGCTCAGGTCAAACGGCATTAGTCACAGGTATTAGCCGCAGCCGCCGCGCCGCGCAGCCCCTTAGGCTATCGCGGGGTTTGAAAAGACGCGTTCAAGGAGATCACTTAAAGTAAGATCCTTTCGTCCGATTTCTTGCTTCCTTAGGATTTATTCTGCCTTTTCACGGAGGGCCAGCCCTCGCCCCTGCCCTCACTTTTCCTCTTTGCGCCTTAGGAATGCTTCAGGGGGCTCTGCAGACAGACCGCTGGAGGCAGGGTCCACGTGGATCGCAGCAAGGGGTTGCTTCCAAAATGTCAGGGCCCCTTTTTAAAAGCAGAGAAGTTAGCAGCAGTTAGTCTATAGTAAGGCAGAACGACCGGGATTTGTGTGTGTGTGTGTGTGTGTGTGTGTGTGTGTGTGTACGCGAGCGCATCTGGTGGTGGTGGTAGGGGCGCATGGAGCGAGTCAGTGGGCAGGATAATAACTACAGACTACACCCAGAGAAATGCTCTAGGAGGAGAAGAGATGTAGGGAAGAGGATGGCACTAGAAGGGCTCCAGACTGGCTTTGCGTTCTTAGCGCTCCTCCCCTCCCCCCCAGAAAAACCCTGCAAACAGTGGCGCTATTCTGACCCTCCGGAAGACTGGGCGAGCGCTTCATTGATGGGTAATTCAACACCTGTAGTCATCGCTTTCCTCTTCTTCGGGAGCTGGCTACAGCTCCAGGAGAGGAGGAAAGGAAAGAGGGAGGGAGGGAGGAAGGAGAGAGGCAGAGGAGAATTGGACCTGAGAAGAGTTGGAGGGAGAGAATGCAAAAACCAGAGTCGGCCTCTCAGCTTCCAGAAAGCAGTTGGGAACAAGGGTAGTGGGGAATTGATAGCGATGGAAAACTTTGTCTTGCGGCAAGCTTAAAGTGCAGGTGTTCAAACGGTTTAGACTTTGCTCCCCTATTTTACTGCAAAACTTCAAAAACAAACTTTCGAAGTTCGTCACAGATGTCCCTCCACCTTTCCCGGGAACTCCAATTAACTGGAGCGATGCATTTTGTATATTTAAAGAGCCACCTATTTAAAAGTTGTTCCTTTCCTTAGAGGTTTTCTGCCGCCTGCCGCCCAGTATGCCTCCATAAGCGTCTTGGGCTCAGAAACTCTATGCTTGCGTCATCTTCGAGCATTATAATTCGGCTCCAGAGCCCGGCCCAAAATAACTTTTTAATTTGAATCAAGGGAGAGCTTTAGCGGGCTCCGTTTCTGGTTTAATGTGATATAAATCGCAGATGCACTTTTATTGAATGGTTAAAGCAGCGACATGGAGATCATCAACACAAAACGCCCTGAACAAAACCATCGAGAGAAATAAAGCTGGTTAATAAGATTTTTGAGAAAGCTTTGTGTTAAAAAGCAAAAAGGAAAACCAGCTGAAGGTGACAGTTAGTTCATGGTTAATAGGATCAGGGCAGCCTGGCGGGGCTGCACACTTCTCTTTGGGGAGGTTCAGCCACACCAAAGAAATGAATGGGACGTTTAACACATCTGTTATCTCGCGGAACGGAGACACTGGGGAATCGAGGTTCGGCACCACCCTAGACCCAACCCAGAGTAAAGGGAAGGACTGTCCCCAGGAAGATTCTCATTTGAGGGCCCAGATTAAGCATAGGCTCTCCTGACTGTGGGCTAGCATTCTTGGAAATGGCGTTCTTCGCACTGTTTTCACACGCTTGTGCACTGCAGTTAATTAGGAGGCTGCAAAACTTTGGCCGAGTTAAGCGCCCCGCAATAGGTAAAACTCTCAACTTTCGCTGCTATGGTTTTAAAAGTCCAGGCTGCAAGTTACAAATGAAACTGCCGAAAGCTCCTTGAGGTTGGAAAGGGGCCAGCGTAGTGTTCCAGCATTCAGGTCGCCTGGCTTGAGGCTCCTTCTGGCAGGAGTAAGCCCTGCGTGCAAGTGGAATACTGCCGCCTAGCCCTGGTCCGTTGTTGCTCTCTGATCCTCTACAAGGCCAGCAAGCTGTGAAGTGCTCCTCGGTGACACTTCTAGAGAAATGTCGCTGAAAATCGTTTTCCAAATTGCTGGGAGTTTACAGAAGGAGACGCATTTTATCATTCAGGTATCTCCCAACTCTCTCAAACTCCATTAGTTTCCCAACACAAAGGAAGCAAAGACCTCCCCCTGCATCCTTATGGAACCACATCCAATAATCCCAAAGCATTAATTCCAATCTCCCTGTGTTGTTAGAATGGCACCCCATAAACACTGATTTTACCTACCCCTCACATCTGCTTTATGCCTCAGCTGGAGTAGCGTGTAGAGCTAGAGATGGAAGAAGCAAGTATATTTTCATGTTCACTGACTTGAAATTTTCCATTGCCCACTCCACAAGGGGGAGGGTTATTTTACTGATTGCCTGGAGATGAATTTCTATGAATATTTATTGATTTATTTTCCAGGCTCAGCAGGGGAGCTGCAAATAAATTTAGTGTGTTCTTTAAATAATTCCTTTTCTATGAGGCAAGATGTCATCTGAAACTTCTAAATAGGCATTTAATTAGCCCGGGTGTTGCTTCGGAACAAAAACTCCCGGCGAGAGCTTTGGGGACGCACTGTATTGCAAAGAGGCGGTCGATATGCAGAATTGATGCGCGCCAGCCTTTGTTGCCGGCCCATTGTGCGGGCCATGCTTATGAAGACTAATCCAATCATAAATTGCACCCCTGCGCCAATCAGAGCGCCCAGAGCCTCCGGCGAATGAAGCTCGAGTGGAGAACTTTGTTGAACTTCATTGTCAGAGCTGTCACTTTTCAAAGCGCTTTAACGGGCGGGCCACTATAAAACCATCACCTCAACAGGAGGACCACGGAGGACTCGCAGACGCCCAAGTGGGATCGTTACTTGGAGACGTTTGCCCAAGAGAGAGGGCACTGCGGGGGCGGGAGGGGCGGGAAGAGAGGCATTTACCCTCCGGCCACTGGAAGAAGGGTTTTTCCGCCCGCCCCGCGCCTAACATGATGTTCCCAGGCCTCCTCGCACCCCCCGCCGGGTACCCCAGCCTCCTGCGCCCCACGCCCACCTTAACGCTGCCCCAGTCCCTGCAGTCGGCATTTTCTGGCCACTCGAGCTTCCTGGTGGAGGATCTGATCCGCATCAGCCGGCCTCCCGCTTACCTGCCCCGCAGCTTACCCACGGCCAGCATGTCGCCCCCTAGGCAGAGGGTCCCCGCGACTCTCACGGACACCGGGACCTCCTCAGACCTGGGCTCCGCGAGTCCGGGCAGCCGACCGGACGGTTCACCTCAGACGGCCGCCTCCCCTGCCAGCGAGCCCACATTTCTGAAGTTTGGGGTGAACGCCATCCTCTCCTCTGCGCCCAGAACAGGTAAGCGAGCGCAAGACGCTGAGGGCTGGTCCAAGTGCGAGTACTTCTGGCCTCCGTTTCCTATATGCAGCAGGCACCCACTCACACATCCGCGCACATACTTACGCAAGATCCCCGGAAGCCTCACGTCGCGCACTGTGAGACTTAAGTCTAGCCAATTCCGGGGAAGAAAAACTCCAAGTTCGCCCCACCCTCATAATGAACTTGAGCACCTGCAGTCGGAGAGAGCGCACGCCCCTAGGCGTCTGTGTTTCTGCCCTCGAACTTCTAGAAGCCAGTTTTTAAAATCGAAGACAATATATTTACTAGCTTAGCTAGTATTATGGACCTGCAATTCTTTTCTTTCTCGCCCCAATACTACATATCTCGCTAGTGCCCAGGATCAGACTGGGGACGGGGGCCGATTCTGAGGTGGGGGGGGCAGTTTGGGGGAGGGAGGGTGGAAGGATATCCACAGATGGCACGTTAGGAAAAGATTTCTTTTACTCTGTCAAAACACTGAGGAAGACGCCTTTGAAGCCAGCCGAAGTAATCATATCATGTTTTCAATGTTCTGTACAATAATCAAGTACCTAATCGAATTCCCTTTCTTTCTCCCTCCTTTTCATTCTTCCTTTATTCTTTGCCAGAAACATCCGCCGCCTTGCTCCAGAGCGTTCCTCCCAAGACTTTTGCCTTTCCCTACTTCGAAGGCTCCTTCCAGCCTTTCATCAGATCTTCTTATTTCCCAGGTAGGTCTCATCCCCCTTCCCCCCCTTCCCCCGTCGCTCCCTGCTCCGAAGCCATATTTCTCCGTCCACCCCTCGGGGTTATGCTCTGGTTCAGAGGTTGCGAGGCGTACAACATTCACGAATCCGTCGCGCCAATTTGATGCCCTATTTAGCACAAGCAGTGACTGCTTGACACTTTGCACCAATTCCCTGCTCTACAAATTAGCAGGAATTGTCATGGTCCCAATTTGAGGCGGTTCCCTTCCCGGCGAGGAGCTGTTGGCATCCCTTCACGCGGCCGTTTTCCCACAGAGTCAGTGCACTTGGCCACGATTCCCCACAAAGGTTTCAGCACCATGACCAATTGGTCAGCTCCTCGGGCAGCCACACACAGATAGGCCCTCGCCCCTCCACGCCGCCGAGAGACACCTACCAGCCGGGGCTAATTTCTCTTTAAGAGTCATTCAGGGCTTGGGGCTTTTCACAAGACCACATGGGGTGCCCTCTTGTGTGGGATGCCTAGGGTCGCCCAGGGGGAGGGGGACTAGATCCTCCCACAACCCCAATCTTCCATTTCCAACCTGATTTCCCAACCTCTTCTCAGACCCTTCCCCCACCGCCTTATCTTTTTAAAGACCTTGAGCTTGTAAAAAAAGAAGTCTGAGGGAAGCCTGTAATTGGGTCCCAGTCTAAAGGAGAAACACCTTACGCAGTTTATCGGAGGTTTTCATCCTGCAATTCCAGTGGTGACTCAAACTATAGCTCAAAACTCTGCAACCGGTGGCACTCAGGAGACAGAGGAGAGCCTATAAAGAGGAGAGAGACTGGGAATGGACAGTGGGGGATGGGTAAAACCACGACAACACTTCCAAATATCAGCGAAAGAAACATGCAATTGATTTTTAAAAGGGGGAGAGAGAATTCACCAACAGCCCCCCACCACCATTCATGCTGCTGCTGATAATGGAATTTGCTCCCTTTCTCCCTCATCTCAATGCTCTAACAAAAACAACCCGAGCTTTATAAATAGCTTTTCATGTCCATTTAATGAAAATGATTCCGGGAAGAGAAGCCTCTGCCATCAGTATTCTCCCAATGGTCTTGGCCTGCAGTTGTGTTTAGTTTGAAAGTGTAAATCTCTTTTGTCCCAGTAATATATGGCTTTCGCTGCTTGTCCTCAGTCTTTTTCTGTTAGTTCATTACTACACAATTACCATTCACGCTTCATTAGAGTCTCTGTTTCTTTTTGTTTTTTTTTTTCCCTCCCTTAAAGCAAAACTCTCCCCCTTTTTATCATGCCAATACCCATTGGGGAGCGGTCAATGTGCTAATTAGCTGCCACTTTTCATGTATTCGGGCGAATTCTTTACGTTGGTGGGGGAGGGGAGGAAAGATTAATATGAAAAAGATGAATGCTGATTGGATTTTTCAAAAAAAATCCAAAGCGGATTTTCTTCTGTCAAATCAGTAAAGTACCTCATTTTCATCTAAAGAATACAAAAGCCACCAAGGTGATAAAAGCTTAAGGGGGAAACCCAGTGGCCTCCACTGTATGTTTTATTTTTGTAATTTTTTGTTGTTGTTGTTGCTATTTTAGCTGATACACGCAGGTTTGTTCCCTTGAGACAGTTCCCCTGAGACCGTTGAATGGAAAAACGAAACAGGCTATTGTGGGGGCTGTTTTCTGTGTTTCCGTGGTTTTACCTAATCCGGGTTTGCTTGGTTGAAAGGGAAAGTTATTTGGGCGGAAAGCGCCTTTCACTCTCGCAGGTTTGTAGGTTCCTGCCCTATTCTCCAAGAGGAGAAAAAGGGGAGCTTTAAAGAGATGAAGGGATCAGAGAGAAAAACCGAGGGAGGCCACTAGAGAGGGGCAGACGCTACTGCCCCAGCGGGACGCCACCCACTCACTCGCAACCCCCCCTCCCCACCCCTCCGCAGCGTCCTCGAGCGTCGTGCCCATCCCGGGGACCTTCTCCTGGCCGCTTGCGGCTCGCGGCAAGCCTCGCCGGGGCATGTTGCGTCGAGCCGTGTTCTCCGACGTGCAGCGCAAGGCGCTGGAGAAGATGTTCCAGAAGCAGAAGTACATCAGCAAGCCCGACCGCAAGAAACTGGCGGCCAAGTTGGGCTTGAAAGACTCACAAGTGAGAGCGGTCTCCTCCCAGCCCCCAGCCCCCGCGCCCCCCGGGCCTCGTACAACTGGGAGGGTTCTCACACCGGTTCAGTCCCATTGTACCGATGGGGAAAGTAAGGTCTAGACAGGGAATGTGTGCACCAGCCAGCCTCCTTGAGGCTCTTCGGGACAGCCCGCTTCTCTCTCAGTCCCTTCGCTCCCCGCCCGGCTCAGCGCCCCCCAGCCCACGCGGCCGTCCGGGTCAGAGGCCAGAGGATGGGGCTAGAGGAGCGAGGAGCTGAAGAGAGGGTGAGGGTAGGGTGAGTGCCTTGAGCCACCTGAACCCACTTCAGGGCGTGGGCAGCGGGCAAGGAGGGGGAGAAGGACAGAGCCTCCTACCCTCCCCAGCGGTCCTGCCGGCGCCCTTCCCCCAAGTTCTTGGTGGAATGGGCCTGAGCTAACCTCTGCTTGTCCCCCGGCTCTCTCTCCTCACCGCGCCCCAGGTGAAAATCTGGTTCCAGAACAGACGCATGAAGTGGAGGAATTCCAAGGAGCGCGAGCTCCTGTCTAGCGGGGGCTGCCGAGAGCAGACCCTTCCCACCAAACTCAATCCGCACCCGGACCTCAGTGACGTGGGCCAGAAGGGCCCCGGGGACGACGAGGAGGAAGACGAGGGTCCGGGCAGCCCCCACCACCGCCTAGTCTATCACGCGTCCCCCGACCCTCGGCACCTGCGGGACCCGCGGCTGGAAGGGCCGCTGCCGGTCTCGCCCGCGCACTCGAGCAGCCCCGGCAAGCCTTCGGACTTCTCCGACTCCGAGGAGGATGAGGAGGGCGAAGAGGAGGAGATCACCGTGTCTTAGAAGCCCTCCCCACGGCCTGGGTACTGTTTAGAAGTGCTTTGAAATTGAAGAGGCAGGATTCCGTCTGCGTGTCGGCTTAGTTCCCGCTGCCCAGACGCTGCCGCTCCCCTTTGCAGAGCCGTCACCTGTTCAGGGGCGCCCCAGCCCCTTCCATTGCCCCAAATGGCGTTTCCCTCCCCCACACCACCCCCCAACAGCTCTTTCCACGTAAGTGAAATTTAGGTATTGGTCCCAGCCTTAACTTTTCCACTGGAGCTCCTATCTTGCTTATTGCAAGCTATTTTAAACACAGTGGCGGTGTTCACACCAGGAGCCTGGGTTTAGCTGTGAGCCGGGCTCTGCAGGTCTTTAGCAGCGACAACTCGATAAGGGAGGAAACTCTTACTGGCAAAGGAAATGGAGTTAGGAGTCACAACATCCCAGGCATATAACTCCAAGACCTCTGACTTCCTAGATGCCTCCACCTCCCTACCTTAGGTTGGAGGTTCTCCTGCCAGGCCGACTCTTGTAACCCAGTCTTTCCACAGCAGCTCCCTCAGAAATCTCAAGTATTTTTAAAAATGTACACACACACACACACACACCTTCTGGTCTAAGGCACAACGTAAATAATGAGTTTTTTCTGTCATATTCCCAATGCTCTCTGGGCAAAGAAGTGAGTTGTTGAGGGAAAAGTTCACCTCTATTTCTGTATGCATGTTTTAAAGCTTTTTCTTTATAATTTCTGTATCCATACTATATGCACCAAGCACTCTACCTTGTGCTCTTTTATTATTTCTGGGGAGATTTCACTGACCTGCAAGGCTCTTGAGCACTGGGCATGATGTGAGCAGAGAGAGAACCCTCAAGCCTCTTTGATTTTTTTTTTTTTTTTACTGAACTTTGCTGTCTTTGCACAGCTTTTATGAACTGTACACTATTTTGTACACATGTGCTGTATGGATATTTTATACCAATGTTATTGTGAATGACTATAAAGGATTGATTAGACTTTTTTTTTTGCAATGGCTTTTAAACTTTAAAAATGTAGCTGTTTAATTGCATAACTTATAAAGAAATACTTATTTTGTATTTTTACCTTGTACAGATTTTTATATATGTATATATGTACCAAATGAACAAATGCCAAATAAAAAGTAGAAGGGACACAGTGGTCAAGTGATCTCATTAATTCACAGAGTGTCAGAGGTGAAAGAGATGAAGCTTCTAGTCCAAGTGCTACTGGAATTTATAGAAGGTAAGCTGATATTCAGGAGGGGATGGCACATGTCAAAAGCCTCCCAGCTGCTTAGTGGCCAAGCTGGAACTAGAACCCATCTCTGACTCTCGGGCCAGTGCCTTTTCTGCTTGCCTGTACCATAAATAACCATAATTGCTATGGTGACAAGAAAAGTAGCTCCAGTAAAGTGGTACCAATAAGTCGAGTCTGCAGTAATCCTTCTCCTCTTTTCTAAGGACTGAAATGATGGACTAAAAGAAATCAGTAAAAGGCAGTTTAAGCGGTTCAAGCTTATAATGCTTTTCCTTTCCCTCTTTGAAGGCTTTTATAATTCCTAGTCCCCAGGGAAGCTCAAAGTTGCTCCTGACTTTTGTGTATAAACTTGATTTTCTTAGGAATGTCATCTACACCCATTAAAGACAAGCTTTCAACAGAAACAATTCATTTAACCAGCAACTTAGGAGTAAAGAACATCAGGTAGAACACTGGTAAGGGTTTCTGTGTGCTTTAAGAGACTGGTCTCTTAGCCACAGAGACCCGCATTTCTTTATTATCCTAACCCATGCCCCAACAGTGAAGGCAGAAAAAAGTTGCTCAGCTTAAGTTTCAGTAGTTTGTATCATATTTGAAATTTGAATTTTTCTATTCTCAGTGTAATTCTCTTTCTAAAGAACAAAAGGCCTCTCTCCAGATACAATTCTGATATCCTCCCCTGTTGGGCCTGTCCCTGACACTGGTAATCACTATTTTCATTATTGTTTAGACATGATCCTGGGAACTTGAAAAAAAAAAAATCCTCATTGTCATAATTGTCTTAATCCAGGAAACCCTCCACATTTCCTCCTCAACACATATGCAAGTACCTAGCATGGCGTCCTGTACATGGTAGGCATACAAACTTTTAGACAAGAAACTCTTTGCTCTGAGTGATTCAGGCAGTTTTCTCCTTCCCCCTGCTGTTGTCTGGACATTCAGAGATGAGATCCTGAGCAGAAGCGGCCCACTTTTCCCTCCCTGCTGGCCCAAGCCCACATTTCCTACTTACAGTCAAGAACTATTTTCAGGCATGGGGATGGATTAGTGTCTACATTTGGAGTCAAAGTCCTTCAGAGGCACGCTCATGTTCATTGCAGCATTCTTCACAATAGCCGAGAGGTAGTCCCATTCACATCATTCACGTTATTCACAATAGCTTCTGCAACCCAAATGTCTATCGATGGATGAATGGATAAAGAAAATGTGGCATATACACACAATGGATTATTATTCAGCTTTACGGAAAGAAATCTTGTCACATGCTCTAACATGCCTTGAGGACATTATGCTACGAGAAATAAGCTAACAATAAAAAAACAAATACCATATGATTCCACTTATATTAGGTATCTAACACAGTCAAATTAATAGAAACAGAAAGTAGAATTGTGGTTGCCAAGGCCTGAGGTGAGGGGAAATAGAGTTGTGCCATGGGCACACAGTTTCAGTTTCACAAGATGAAAAAGTCCTAGAGATTTGTCATGCAGCAATATGAATATGGCTAACATTACTGAATGGCAAATGATTAGGATGGAAAATTTTATATGTGTTTTTTTAATCTCAATTAAAAATATTTTTACTGTAAATAAATTGGAAAAATAACTTAGAACAGTTAAAAATCCAGCAATGGTCAAAATTACAACCAAATGAAAAAAATTTGTGGTAAGCAATATTATCATAATACAATGTAGACTTCAAAGCAAGAAGCATTCTATGACATAAATAAAGTTTTTCTAAATTAAGAAAAGTTAATGGAGCGCATGGCTGGTTCAGTCATTAGAGCATGCAACTCTTGATCTCTGGGTTGTAAGTGCAAGCCTCATGTTGGGGGTAGAGTTTGTGTGAGAAAAAAAGAGAGACACACCTTTCTCTTTTCCAGGTGGTATCCGGTGCCAGAGAGAATAAAAAGAAGGTTCCTGCTGTGCCAGAAACCCTTAAAAAAAAGCAAAGGAATTTCGCAGAGTTGAAGATCAAGCATTTGAGAAAGAAGTTGGCCCAAAAGATGCTTCGAAAGGCAAGGAGGGAGCTTATCTATGAAAAAGCTAAGCACTGGGGCACCTGGGTGGCTCAGTCAGTTCAGCGTCTGCCTTTGGCTGGGGTCATAGTTCCAGGGTCCTGGGATCAGCCCCACATCAGACTCCCTGCTCAGCAGGGAATCTGCTTCTCCCTCTCCCTCTGCCCTTCCCCCTGTTGGTACTCTCTCAGGCTTTCTCTGTGTCAAATAAACAAATGAAAATCTTAAAAAAGAAAAAGAACGAAAGAAAAGAAAACGCTAAGCATTACCACAAGGAATATAGGCAGATGCTCAGAACTGAGATTTGAATGGGTAGGATGGCACAAAGAGCTGGCAACTCCTACTTACCTGCGGAACCCAAACTGGCATTTATCATCAGGATCTGAGGCGAGAGGTTTGAAAGGTGTTGGAGCTTCCTCACCTTTGCCAGATCATCAATGGCGCCTTTGTTAGGCTCACCAAGGCTTCGGTTAATGTGCTAAGGATTGTGGAGCCATATAGAGCGTGAGGGGACCCAGCCCTGAAGTCAGTGCATGCATTGATCCACACGCATGGTTATGGCAAAATCAACGAGGGAACTGTCCTGACAGAGAACACGTTGATTGCTCGATCTCGTGGTAAACATGGCATCATCCGCAAGGACGATCAGATTCACGAGATCTCTACTGTTGGAAAACGTGTCAAAGAGGCAAACAACCTCTTATGGCCGTTCAGATGATCTTCTCCACAAGGGGGAATGAAGAAAAACATCGCCCATTTTGTAGAAGGCAGAGATGCTGGCAACAGGGAAAACCAGATGAATCGGCTTATTAGAAGGATGAGCTAAGTTACCCACCATGATTATCTTTGTAGTTGGGTCAGTTAGTAAACAACTACTTTCAAATTGGGGGGAAAAAGAAAAGAAAAAAGAGAGAGGAAAAAAGAGAAAGAGTGAGAGAGAAAAAAGAAAAAAGAGAGAGAGAGAAGTTAAGAAAACCCAGAAAAGGAAAAACTACTCTTCAGATTTTTTTTTTAAACATGTACACTACTCCCCAGTATTCAGAAAGCTTTACATCTTGAGAACTATGCATGCCACATTTTGGCTCATTTTCATGTCTCTTTTAGCTGAGTGTCACAAAGGTGATGACCATGTCCCTTTTGCATAGTTTCCTTACTGGCGTGCATAGTCACTAACACATACTGGGTGTTTGATTTGTGTTGAGTGAATAAATAAATTAAAAGGAGAGACAGAGACACTCTAGAGTCTAGACCATAAGCCGGGAAGTTATAGATCTTTCAAATGAGTTGAAAGATAACTTAGGTCAAAAGTTAAGGAAAAGAGACTAAATAAACTGACCAAATGTGTTTTTCCAAGTCAAACCGATTACTTTAGTCCAAAAGACCAAAATGGTTGTTATCTATCAGCTGAAGAATAATAAATACTAAAAGGTGTGGCAGGTAGGCATTCTGCTCGGTGCATTCTGCTAGGTGGGGATCTCATCAAAACGCAGGTCATAATTCAGGGCTCTGTTGTGCAGCATTGCTAACCACCTGTTGGTTCATGGAACACACTTTAAGTAGCAAAGACTCACGTGAGGTTTTTTCCTCACAGTAACCCATCTAAGGTAGATACTATTATCCCCACATACAGATGCCAAAATTGAGGCTGGGAGTTTGGGTGATTTCCCATGGTTACTTGAGCTGCAATTCAAATTCAGGTTCATCTAACTCTACTACACTCTCCTGCTCCCTTGACTAAACTGGTAAAAACTCACTTAACCAAACACCAACCAATAAGAACTCTCCAAGAGAGCTTCATGCTTTTTAATATTCTGAAGTTTTTTAAAACCATTTTTTGCTCCTAAGTCTTCCAGCCCACTACCAGCCCTCCTCTCTGTGGCCTAAACCAGTGATCCTCCAACTGGCATTAAAACCCCTTTACAGGGGCGCCTGGGTGGCTCAGTTATTAAGCACCTGCCTTTGGCTCAGGTCATGATCCCAGCGTCCTGGGATCGAACCCCACATTGGGCTCCCTGCTCCACAGGAAGCCTGCTTTTCCTTCTCCCACTCTCCCTGCTTATGTCCCCTCTCGCTGTGTCTCTCTCTGTCAAGTAAATAAATAAAATCTTTAATAAATAAATAAATAAATAAATAAATAAATAAATAAAACTCCTTTACACTCCGAAATATATAAAAGATTTTTAGTAACTATGGGTTTTATCTGCCAATATTTTCTGTATTAAGAGATTGAGACTGAGAAAAATATTCATCACTTCTTCTTAGAACAATTTCATCAAATAGCAATGTAAATGCCATGTTTATGAAAATTAAGTATATATTACAAAACAAAAGAGTAGCATTGTTTTACATTTTTGCAAATCTCTTTAATGGTTGGTTGAAGAGAAGACAGCTGGATTCTCTTATCTATTTCTTCAGTCTGTTGTGCTATGAAGAAATTTTGTCTTCATATAGATATGCAATTGGAAAGGGAGGAGTATTTGTATAGCTTTCTTAGATAATTGTGGCTATTCTTTGATACAACAACAAAACTTGACAAGTGGTGGTTTTTTTTAAAGTTAGTTGCAATTTGGAATCTAAAATCCTATCAATGAACTTTCCAACTCTGACACACTAAAATCTATTGGTCTATCTTGCATTTTGAACAGGTATTTTACCCATGTACGATTTCATAACATCACACAATGGCCATTTGGAAAATATTGGTTCACTGAATCATGCAGATATTCTAAATGTTGACCCTTTCAAGTATTACCAAATAATATATTTGTTCATATTACCAACCATCTCATCATAAAAGCCTTTTAGTATTGAGAAGCTGTCAAGTTCATGGTAGTAGATACAAGTCTTATTTGAAAGCTCAACTTTTATTATTGAGACAGCAGTGTTTTTTTTTTCAAATGAAAAGCTCACTTCATTTTTGGGGAAATATCTAGGAGATACTATTGTTTCTCAGTCATTCTTTCAAGTGAAAACAGAGTTCTGCGAAAAATGTGGCTAGTTCAAACAATTACACAAGTGCTAGTCCTTGAAAAAATAATTACACAGAGGTGCTTTAGGCACACTTCTCATTTCATCCTGTATAATATTAAACGATCGTATATTTTATACTTACATGTTGGAATTTAATGACAATAATTTTCCTGCCCCATCACTTATTCTTTTTTTTTTTTTAAGATTTTATTTATTAGAGAGAGAGAGAGTAAGAGCGAGAGTCACAAGCAAGGGGGAGGGGGAGAGGGAGAAGCAGACTCCCCACTGAGCAGGGAGCCCGATGTGGGGCTCAATCCCAGGGCCCTGGGATCATGACCTGAGCCAAAGGCAGATGCTTAACCAACTAAGATAGGGCACCACTGATATTCTCAGAAACACAGAATCTATAAGCACACACTCCCTTAGCCATCAGAAAGAGACACCATGGCACATGTAACCTCTGGAAAGTCCCAGTGCACAGTTATGGGAGGGTCTTGGGGACCCCTAAGGTTCCTCAGATTACACTTTGAGAACCACTTTTTTAAACATATAAAAAGCTTTGCAAGAGGAGAGATGGCAGAAAACCATCAGGCCAAGTTCCTACTGTCCCATGTAAAAACTTACCTATGACCACACCTAGGCTTTCCACACGTCCTCCTTTGTCAGCTCTTCTCTTCCCTGAAGGAACCCCTTATCCATCTGTATTCAGCCCATCTTTCTCACTGGCACCTTCTGTATGAGCATTTAAAGATTTATTTATTTATTTGAGAGAGAGAGAGGAATGTGAGTGAGAGGAGGGGCAGGGGCGAGGGAGAGAGAAACCCAAGCATACTCCCTGCTGGGCGGGGAGCCCACATGGAGGGTGGGAGGGTGCAAATCTCATGACACTGAGATTGTGACCTTAGCCAAAACCAAGAGTCAGATGCTTAACTGACTGCACCACCCAGGTACCCCTCTATAAGCATTTAACCATGATCAAGTCTATCCCTTTCCCCAAACATACCCTAAAACATCACTTTTCTCTGTTTTCCTCTCATTACTGCCAGATGTCTCTCAGCCCTGCAGCCAACTGAGCCTCATTCTGGGATTCTTCACCCTCTGCATTTCCCTTAACTTTCTTTTTTTTTGGTAAAGATTTTATTTATTTATTTGATAGAGAGAGAGCACAAGCAGGGGGAGCAGCAGGCAGAGGGAGAGGGAGAAGCGGGCTCCCCACTGAGCAGGGAGCCCGATGCGGGGCTCGATCCCAGGCCCCTGGGATCACGAGCTGAGTTGAAGGCAGACGCCTAACCGACTGAGCCACGCAGGCACCCCTCCCTTAACTGTCAATGTTCCTCAAAGGTTCTATCCTTAGCCGTTGCCCCTTCTTCCTGTACAAGCTTCTTCCTCTCTGGTTCCAGCTAGCCTCTGTCTGATGACGAGTCCCAATCTCAAAGATCTCTCTCCTCAGCTCCAGACCTAGACAGTCAACAGGGTTTGGATATTTGGCCTTCCCAAGAACTTGTTAAATTCCACAAGCCTGGGACTAAGTGCTGTGTCTGGTTCCAACACTCCAATCGAACAAAGTGAAGTAAAACAAAACACTCTTGCCCCTAACTCCATGAATGCCTTCATCTCTCTTGCTCAAAAAAAGTGCTCAAAAACCCAAGTGCTGTTCCTGACACCTCCCTCTCTCATTCACTCCATGCAAGGAATCAACCACTAAGGCCTGTCCCTTATTAAATCCTTTATCGATTTTCTATTCTTCTTTTTATTCTTAATGCTACTATCTAAATGAAAAGTTATTTTATTATTATTTTTATTTTTATATGCTAGATGCAGATTGGCATTTTGGATATAGTATATCCTTCAATCTACACTGGCTTTTTAATTCCATTTTACAGACAAGGAAACAGACTCAGAGATCTTCCCAATTATCCCCTTTCCCCAGCACTGAGAGCATCAGGGAACTTGGAGAAATCTGACCAGAGCCTTGAGGGATGGTATGTTTTTTTTTATGGGATAGGAAGAGAAAACCATATACCGTACTGGTTCAAGAAAGATTTACCAGAAAGAGCAGAGGGAGGAATGTTTCTGGAATGTGTTTGTGGACATCGATGTTGCAAGGAGATATTTCTACTTAGAGGCAATGAGTTAAAACAAGCAGGCACTAGCAAAACATTTCCAAAATGCCTCTCTTTCCCTTTCTTAGTATAAAAGACTAACAACAATGGCTACTAAGTCCCAGTGTGCTGGGCATACCGCTAACGCTCTCATCTACTTTGCATGTAACCTTTGCTACAACTCCTGCTTGGGAGTACCAATGCCTGCATGTGACAGAATGGGAAACTGAGGCCGAGTCACTTCCCCTCATCTATCCAGACGGCAGAGATTCAAGCACATTCTCTTTTCACTAAGGGCAGAGGCACCATAGACCCCAAATCTCCTCCCCCTTCCCCCACCCAACTAGGCTCTAGGCTCTACCAGGGGCCCTTTCAGTAAATATTTACTCCCTTTCCTTTAAAAAGTGTCTTTAAAAAAATAAAAATAAAAAATAAAAATAAAAAGTGTCTTTAGCTGGAGCTTCATCATGAGAATTTGGACAGTATTAACTAACTGTGGAAATGGTTTTCCTGGCAAGGACCTACCTACATCTGTGAGCTTTACACTCTTCAGGAAGAAAAATGTGTCCCTGATTTTAAGTTGATGGCTTAACTTTAAAAGAAAAAACAACAACAACAACTTTTTGGTCCTGGTGCAAAAACTAGCCCAATTAAATGCAGCTTGGAATCCCAGATGGGCTCCTGCAACAGAAAAAGGACATTAGGTAAAAACCAAGGCAATCGGAATAAAGCATTGACTTTAGTTAATAATAATGTATCGATATCGGTTTATGAATTGCAGCAAACGTACCACAGAAAGGTAAGGTGTCAACGTTAGGGAGAGGAGTGCCCAGCCTAGGGGTACTCGCTGTACTATTTGTGTAGCTTTTTCTGTAAATCTAAAATAATCTTCAAATCCTACTTTGATTAAAAAAAAAATTCCAAATCTGTTTGCATAGATGTGTTGGTAAGGAGAAAACATGACCACATTCTGTATAGTTTAAACAGCAAAAGTACCAAACACGGTGCTTATGAAAAGGGAAAGTGGAGTTTCAATTCATTCTTCGGTATCCAGAGCAACAAAAGTGTGCACTCCACCCCTGCCTGAACTCCGTGGGGCTGATGATTCTATTATTTAACCCACTCATCCTTGCTTCCCCCCTAGCACCTCCCACCACCAGGATAATGCCTCCTGGAATTCTTTTTGGCACAAACATCTTGTTTCAGTACCGTGTTTAGACTGGGATGGAAAGAGGATTATTTACACCACATAGGCAACCCAACGTGAAAGGACAGGCCACCCCCTAGACTTTCCTCAACTTTTCTGTAAATACCACACCCCAGCAATCACTAACAAACTAAGCAAAGTAGATCAAGGGGTGAGAGAGTTGAGTTTTTGTTGTTCTTAGCAAAAAGTTTCATTTCAGCTAAATGAAATGAAGTCACTAAACTCCTCACTCTCAAGTCAAAAGGACTTTTTTTTTTTTTTTTTTTACCGGAATAGATGATTAAGTAGTGCTAAGGTTTGTATTCCAAGAAAATGCGCCTTTTAAGGCTGTAGCCATGGGGGGAAGTGACCAGGAATGAACAGTAATCATTGACAAGGCCTTGGACGGACTAATTTACAGAGGCCTGTTTTATGTACAAGTATTTGAGAAAGTAGGTTCTCATACAAAGTCCTAAGTTTTCCTTGCCTCAATAATTAATAACCCCTCACCTAAAGGTTTGGAGCCTTAAAATTTTACCTCACATCGTCTCATTTGATTTTTACAACAATCCTGTAAGATAATCAGGGCAGGATTCATTTTTCCAATGGTTGATTAATTTCCCCAAGTTAGTATAATCTGTAATACTAAGGGCGGTACTTGAACCAAGGTTTCTGAACTGTGTGTCAGGGCTCTTTCCTTTCACAAGTATTTATTTATTGCGTGCCTCCTCTGTGTCTAGATCTCTGGTTGTTCCTGAGGACAGAGCCGTACCTGAAATAAACTCAGATCTTGGTCTCGGAGAGCTTTCAGTCCAGCAGAAGAGGAAGAGAATAACCAAGTCAGTGAACAGATGTATATGTAATTACAGATTGTGATAAAGGCCGTCAGGGAAATAGGAGGCAAAGCTAACTAGACGAAAGTCTCTTGAAGGAGGTGACATTTTAGCAGAGACCCGAAGGAACCAGTGTGGCATGTATTGTGGAAAGAATAATCCAGACTTCTTGTGACAGAGGCTGCAAAGGGCATGACAGAGGTGGAAAAGGCTTGCAAGGAACTCAGAAGGAGGATGTGGGTAAAGCGAAGGAGAGCATGGACCAAAATGGAGTTGGGGAGATGGGCAAAGAGGGAATCCCCCAGACCCTTATGGGCTCAGTAAAGGGCTTAAATTTCATTCTACTCACGTCAGGAAAGTACAGAAGGGTTTTAAGTACGGATTGATGTGACTAGATGTGGGTTTTTAAAACATCGTCCTGAACACTAGGTGAAGAATGGATTGAAGACTGATCTCATTCTATCTATAGGGCTATAGGCAAGAGTGGAAGCGGAATGATCAATTGGCATTAGTTGGGGATTATGGTGGCCTGGACGAGGGGAGTGCAGTGAGGGTGGAGAGAGGTTGAAGGCTAAAAAGAGAATCAACAGGTTGTAGGAGTGGATTAAATGTGGGAGGGGAGGGAGCCGGAGGAATGCATTGTTCAGTAAAAAAGCCAGCCATAGACCATACGTGGATTCATTTCTGAAAAAGAGAAGAACACATTTGTTAATAAAGCTCCTAAACAGTATACAACCTGAGCTGGTAAGTCAATTTTAGTGTAAGAGAGAGAAAATCTCAAATGACAACAGTTTACAAAAATATGCATATTTCTCTTCCATATACAAGTATGGGGCTGGAATGGTGGCTCCAAGCTCATCAGCATCTCAGGCCTTCTAGATCTTTCGGTTTTCTTCAATACCTAGTTCCCACTTTGGGGTCTGCGACATTGTGATTTATAGGAAGAAATACATATTTGGTTTCTGGCATAGAATTCCTAAAATCCTTGGAATTTCCTAAGCGATTAGGATGCTAAAGGCCATCGCCATGAGATGACTTTTGGAAAGCCATCTTACCTAGGGATGGGGGCTGGTTGTCCAGGGAGCCCATCATGTGGTTAGAGGTTTGGAACTTTCAGTCCCACCCCCACCTCTGGGGAGGGGTGAGAGGCCAGAGATTGAGTTCAACTTCCAAAGATTTAATCTGTTGTTTTTACATAATAAAGCCTCCATAAACCCCCAGAAGGGTGGGGTTTGGGGAACTACTGGGTTGGTGATTTGGGGGGAGAAGTGAACTCAGAGAGAGCACCCCCACATACTTTGCCCTATGCATCTCTTCCACCTGGCTGGTCCTGAGTTATATCCTTTGATAATACACCGGTAATATAGTGAGTAAGCTGATCTCCTGAGTTCTGTGAGCCATTCTAACAAATTAATGGAACCCAAAGAGGAGTGGGCTGTGGGAGCCTCTAACTTATAACCAGTCGATCAGAAGCACAGGTAACAGCCTGGACCAGTGGTTCTTATCTGAAGTAGGCGTAGTCTCATGGGACTGAGCCCTTTACCTGTGGGATCTGAGGCTGTCTCCAGGGTAGAGAGCATCAGAATTGAGTTGAATCGTAGGACACCCAGCTAGTGTCACAGATTGCATGGCGTGGGGAAAAACTCACCTCTTAGAGGGTCCCAGGTGGCTGCTCTGACTCTGGCCATCAGACGGTAGAAGGGAGGGGTGCCTGGGTGGCTCAATCTGTTAGGTGGCCAACTTGTCATTTTGGATCAGGTCATGATCTCATGGGTGGTGGGATTGAGACCCATGTGGGGCTTCGCGTCCAGTGCAGAGTCTGCTCGGGATTCTCTCTCTCCCTCTCCCTCTGTCCCTCTCCCTGCTCTCGCATGCACATGCTCTCTCTAAAATAAATAAACGAATTGTTACAAACAAACAAACAAACAAACAAACAAACAAACGGTCGAAGGGAGAAAAGAGAAGGAGAAGGGCACGTCCTTTTCCTCGAAGCAGAGTCCCTGCCATTGCACCCACCAATTCCCCTTCTCCACCGTGAGCCAGAGCTCGGTCACAGAACGGCATGGAGCTCCAAGGGAGGGAAGCATAGTCTAACTTCTGGGTGGTTCCAGGGCAGAAGATGAAGGGGAGAGTCGACATCGGGGGCAACTCTCATCCTGTGCCCCACACAGCCAACTGTCTGCAGGGTCTCCGTTCCAGGAAGCAGGTGGTGGGCGGTGATGGAAGGGCATTTCATGTTTCCCCTTATGGTTGGCCCTTGCTTCATTTGTCTACTTTGGAAATGCAGTCATGTATTATTTGTGTCCACCCCCCCCTTTTTTTTAAAGCCAAAGAAGGGCCGAAGAAGGAGAAGGAACTTGTGCCAATACCAGCAAAGGAGTTGGAAAGGAGGCAGCCCTAGAGGTGGGACGAAAAATATGTTGTCAGAGAGGCAAAGAGGAGAGCTGTTTCAAGAAGTAGGGGCATGCCCACACTCCCGAAATTTCTAAAACAGCAAGAAAGATGAGAACAGAAACTGCTTGACTAGATAGAAATCATCGGGGACCCTGAGAGGACCAGTTTTGCTTGATACACGGGGGTGTAAGCCAGATGGAAGTGAATTAACAGATGCCCCTAGAAACAGCCACATGTACACGAAACCTTGCTGTTTGACAGAAAAGGCATTTCAGCTCAATGGAGAGGAGACGTCCACTTTGGTAAAGGGTGTTGGGACGACTGGCTCTCCAAAATTCTGCATACTTTGGACCCTTTGCATTATATGCAAAAGTTCATTCCAAAAGAATTGAAAACCTGAAAACCCAAATGTGAAATGCAAAATTTTCAAATAATTAGGAAAATATATCTGTGGCAGATGCACAAAGATTTAGTACAAGTCTAAGACCACAGGCAGGATATATACACAATTCTTGCCTCCAAAGTAGCAGGAAGGGAAGGGAAGCTGGGCAGAGAGCATGTAGAAGGCTTGAATTCTGTCACTTTTTAAAATCTGAAGGACATTTGACAGTGTTAACATTCTATATTCTACGTGATAACAATAAAGTTTATCATACTATTCTCTGAACTGTGTTTTAATATATCGAAACATTTCTCAGTGCCGAAAAATTTAATAGGAGAAGAGGAAGTGGAATAAAATTATAGGCCACTATCTTAGCTTGTTCAGACTGATGTAACAAAAATACCATAGACTAGGGTGTGTGTGTGGGGGGGCGGTTCTAAACAACGGGAATGTTTTCTCACAGTTCTGGAGGCTGGAAGTCCAAGATGAAGGTGCTCGTGGTTGTGTCCGATGAAGTCCACTTCTGGGTACATTCCCGTGCCCTGTACCCCCTGCCACGGCTGAGAGTCTGTGTGATGTGACAAGGCTGCCGGACAGAACAGGCAGCAGGACAAAGCTCTGACAGCAGGTGATTGGGGAGTTCAGGAAAGACAAGGGGTGAAAGTAATCTAGGAGGTGAGCCTTCTCGGTTGTCGTGGGGAGGACCCAGGGATAGATGCTGAAAGGGGCAAGGAGCAAAGGGGCATTGAGGCAATGGGATTCCCTGCAGAGGGGGAGTGGGGAGAAAGGGGAAGAGTTCTGGCAAAGGGGAACAGAGGGGGGACAGGCAGAGGCCTTTACACTCCATCCTGGACTGGAAACTGGGATACCAAGTTGACACTCTCTTACTCAAGGTCAAGTTACAGGTAGACACAGTAATAACATCTAAATGCCTCTGCTTACTAGGTACTAGTCTACAAATCATACATTTATTTCCTAACTTATTCATCATAACAACTTTATACAGTAGGTTTTATTTAATAAACTTATTTTATATTTAGAGATAGTGAAACTGAGACACAAAGTGTTAAAAAACTTGCTGGAATGGGGCACCTGGGTGGCTCAGTCAGTTAAATGGCTGCCTTTGGCTCAGGTTATGATTCCAGGGTCCTGGGATTGAGTCCTGCATCGGGTTCCCTGCTCAGTGGGGAGCCTGCTTCTCTCTCTCCCTCTGCTGCTCTCCCTGCTTGTGCTCTCTCCTTCTTTCTCTGTAAAATAAATCCTAAAAAAAAAAATAAAGGAAACTTGCTGAAGGTCACAAAACTGGCAGGTGGTAAAGCAGAGCTTCAAACCTAAGCAATCCTGTCCCAGAGGCCACGCTCTTAACCATTACTAGTCCATACCACCTCCCATAGTTAGCTGCTCTATGGTAGATGGGACATAGTTATTCCAGACATGGCTGGTCCACAAAAGGAAAGGTATGATTTGGAAAATAACATCTTTGTCCTATAGTGCCTCAAACGTTTGCTATTTGGTCTGAATTACACCCACAAGTCATTGTTGAGTACGTGCTGTGCGCTAGGCATGCTACTGAAATTGGTAAAGGCGTTGCCCATAAAACCTCTGTTAATCATACTTGCACTGCCTGACTGAGAAGAGTAGCAAGACTTCTTTGATCTGGGACTAACTTTTAAGTTAAAATGTATCATCAACAAGGCAATATGTTATATGAGAAGACAGATCTTGGTTCACATCTTATCTCTGTCATTTATTGCTGCGTATACCTTGGCTAAGATACTCTTTTTTTTTTTTAGACCACAGTGTTTCTGTAATTAAAATGGCAGAACACTGGCAGGGGCCCAAGAAAGAGAGAAAAAAAGATGAGCTTGCTTAATTGGCTCTAAATGATCCTATTTTGAGCTACCAAGTAACATTGAATAAGATCACACATTTCTGTTGAAATAAGAAAAGAAATGAATACAGACCAACAAGTCACCAAGCCGCTCACAAAGGATGGAAAGGCTTGTGGTCAATCGCCATGGTTCTTCATCAGGGGATAACGCCTGAAACTTGAGTTCTCCGGCATGGCGTCCATGCTCTGTAGGTAGATTATTGCATACTAATAACTATTTTATATTTTCTTACCACTTTGCATCATTGACCTCCCTCATATTTCAAGGTTGCCTATCATTGGGAAAAAAGAGGTTTTCCTCTTAAATTCTTTCCAGTTGTCAGCTTGGAAGTGGAGCCATAATGGCCCTCCTACCACTTACAGCTGCCCCAAGGGTTATCACTCATTTCTTGGCTCACCACCACTTAGGACTCTTGGACTCCTCTTCTCAGCAAGATGCCCCCACGGCTCCATGGGCACTGATGGAGGAGAGAATGTGGCCCATGTTTCCATGACTGCCTTGTCTGTAGGTACCACACACCCTGACACATGCTTTCTGAAGGGCAGAGTCATGAAAGGGGGAAGGCCTCCAGCTGTACCCCAAACATGGTGCTCCCCTAGTCCACAGGAGAAGCAGCTGTGCTCGTTAGGAGTGCTTTTGGATGCAAATCTCACTCACAGTTGCTTAAATGGTAGGAACATTTATTATTTCCGTACAAGACAATCAGATATAGGGCATCCCAGTGCTGAGTCAACAATACCATCAAGGCCCATCTTCTGTTTATCCTCCTACTCAACCTTCCTCAGCATGTTGGCTTCTGAAGTGTTTTTGTTTTTTTTTTAATTGAAAAGTAGTTGACATCAGTTTCAGGGGTACAACATTGTGACTCTTCGATGGTACACATTTTGCAATGCTCACCATGATAAGTGTGGTTACCATCTGTCACCATACAAAGTTATGACAATATTGACTATGTGCCTTAAGCTGTACTTTTTCATCCCTATGACTTATTTTATAACTTATTTCATAACTGGAAATCTGTACCTTTTAATCCCCTTCTCTATTTCACCCATCCCCCCACCCACCTCCCCTTTGACAACCACTCCCCTATAATTCTGTTCCTATTTTGTTGTAGTTATTTAGGTTCATATATAAGTGAAATCATGAGCTATTTTTCTTTCTCTGACTGACTTATTTCACTTAGCCTAATAAGCTCGAGGTCCATCCATATTGTCATGAATGTCAAGATCTCATTCTGTTTATGGCTGAGGAATATTCCATTGTGTGTGTGTTTCACATTTTCTTTATCCATTCATCTATTGATGGACACTTCGGTTGCTTCTGTATCTTTGCTACTGTAAATAATGCCACAATAAACATAGGGGTGCATATGTCTTTCCAAATTAGTGTTTTTGTTTTCTTCTGGAAAATACTTGGAAGTGGAATAACTGGATCATATGGTATATCATCTTTTAGTCTTTCCTATACCGTTTTCCACAGTGGTTGTACCAATTTACATTTCCACCAAGAGTGTACAAGTGTTCCTTTTTCTCCACATCCTCACCGACACTTGTTATTTCTTATCTTTTTGATACCAGTCATTCTGACTGGTGTGAGGTAATATCTCATTGTGGTTTTAATATGCATTTCTCTGGTAATTAGTGATGTTGAGCATCTTTTCATGTATCTGTTGGCCATCCGAATGTCTTCTTTTGGAAAAATGCCTACTCAGGTCCTCTGCCCATTTTTCTAAGCATATTATTTTTTTTTGTATTGAGTTGTATAAATTCTTTATATATTTTGGATTTTAACCCCTCATCAGATACATCGTTTGCAAATGTTTTCTCCCATTCAGTAGGTTGCCTTTTTGTTTTGTTGATTTCCTTTGCTATGCGGAAGCTTTTTATTTAGGCGTGGTCCCAATTGTTTAATTTTGCTTTTGTTTCTCTTGCCTCAGGAGACATATCCAGAAAAAAGTTGCTAAGGCCAATTCTGAGAGGTTGTTGCCTGTGTTTCCTTTCAGGAATTTTATGGTTTCAGTTCTTACATTTAGGTCTTAATCCATTTTGAGTCGATTTTTGTATATGGTGTAAGAAAGTGGTTCCGTTTCATTCTTTTGCACGTAGCTGTCCAGTTTTCCCCACACCACTTGTCGAAGAGACTGTCTTCCCTGTTGTGTATTCTTGTCTCCTTTGCCACAGATTAGCTGACCATATAAGTGTGGGTTGGAATTTTTTTTCATGTGGCAAAATGTCTGTTGCAGCTCGGAGCAGCACATCACATGACAGCATACACAGTAGAGAGCAACAGGGACAATGGCAAAGAGAACTTTTTTTTCTCACACGAATCTTTTTTAACTCCAAGGAAAATCCTCTGCTCTTCATTCTGCCTCAGGTCATGATCTCAGGGTGGTGAGATGGAGCCCTGTGTTGGCTCTGCTCATGTTGGCTCTGCTCAGTGCAGAGTCTGCCTGAGATTCTTTCCTGCACCCTCTCTTGCCCCCTCTGCTCCTCCAACAACTCCTCTCCCTCCTCTCATGCATGTGCTGTCTCTCAAATAAATTAATAAATAGATTTTTTAAAAAGCCTTCCTCTTAAAAAAAAAGCCTCCCTCTTAAAAAAAAAGCCTCCCTCTTCACACATTAATCAGAAAGCTTTTTTTTTTTTTTTTTAAGATTTTATTTATTTGAGAGAGAGAGAGCACAAGCAGGGGGAGGGGCAGAGGGAGAGGGAGAAGCAGACTCCCCAAGGAGCAGGGAACCCCACAAGGGGCTCCATCCAGGACCCTGGGATCATGACCTGAGCCAAAGGCAGATGCGCCCCACCGAGGTGCCCCAATCAGAAAGCTTTCTATTGCATTTTTGGGAAACTACTCCTTACCCCTAGGGAATGTTCTTCATTTCTAGCTGCGGTTCCTTCTGTTTTACATAACAATCCTCTTCTTCCCCCTGGAAAGGAAGGTAAAGAAGAAGCCTCTGCTGGAGGAGTGGGGGGTAAATGGACATTCCAGGTCCAGGAAAGAGAACTTTGATGTTCTCGGTTTTTCTGTAAAGCCCAGGAAGAGTCCCCCCAAATGTAGTTTCTACAAGTGGAAGCTCACCTCTTCATTGTCTCAATTCTGTTAAGAAACATTGAATCAGTGGGTTAAAGCCTCTGCCTTTGGCTCAGGTCATGATCCCAGGGTCCTGGGATTGGGCTCCGCTTCGGGCTCTCTGCTCGGTGGGGAGCCTGCTTCCTCCTCTCTCTCTGCCTGCCTCTCTGCCTACTTGTGATCTCTCTCCTCTCTGTCAAATGAATAAATAAAATCCTAAAAAAAAAAAAAAAATTTTTTTTTTTAATAAGAAAAAAAAGAAATGTTGAATCAACTTCTGTCACACACACACACCTGTCTCCTAATGAGAGACACTACCTCTCAGAGGCGGTCATGAACACTCATGCCTCTGGGGGTCAGGCAGGTGACAGAAATCAGTGCAGGGCGCCTGGACTGGTGGGAGCTCTGGTGAGCTGCAGAATGCAGAGCCCGCCGAACAGGCTTACCGCTGTTGGGCTCTTGCTGATTGTTTCCATGTGGAAATGTAGGTCAGATTGCCTGGTTTTTAAGAGAAGCTGGAAATCTAGCATTTAAGTGCAATTTCCTAATTTAAAAAAATTGGTGCACAAACATATCTGTGAGTCATCGCAGGATTTTAAGCCCCCGGTTTTGGAGACCTTGTGTAGCTCACAGTATGGAAGAGAACTATGTTCTCATTTGGCAACTCAGCCTCTCTCAGTGAGTCTCTACTTCATGATGTTGTGTATGTAGAACTGCATGCTTCTTCTCTTTTTCCCCAGATCCTTTGAAATGGTCCCTTTTATGCTTGTCTGGCAAGAGAAAGAGGCCTATGGCTGAGCAGTGTGCGTCTGAGTCATGATACTCTTAGCCTTTTGTTATCGAAATGGACTCACAGATTTTTGTTTTGTTCAATTAGGTCATAATTGATCACCACTAGTATTTCTTCTGATGCTCAGTTTTCTCAGACTTAACTACCAGGAGCTCCTTGACGGTGGCTCTTGTGTCCCTTAGATATGTCTCCAAAAGTTCTTGAGCACTTCCATGCTTCCTCGCACAACAAAACCTTATGGGCCCACCTTGTTTTTCGGCCCCATGCCTGGAACCAGCCACTTTTCCAAGAAGCACAGGTTTTTCTTAGTGGAGAATTATATTTAGAAATCAAGATCTGGGGCGCCTGGGTGGCTCAGTCGGTTAACCATCTGCCTTCAGCTCAGGTCATGATCCCAGGGTCCTCAGTTTGAGCCCCCTGGGTCAGACTCTCTGCTTAGTGGGGAGTCTGCTTCTCTCTCTCCCTCCTCTTACTCATGCTCTCTCTAGGTCATGCTCTCTCTCTCAAATAAATAAATAAAATCTAAAAAAAAAAAAAAAAGAGAGAGAGAGAATGAAATCAAGATCTAGCTGCTAAGTGCGCTTCTTTGCACAATAATATCATTGCCTCTATGCCCTTTCAGTGGAGAGAGAATTTTGCCAAAAAAGGCAAGTCCAGCCAGATGAAGGATTGGCATTGCTTTGGCTTTGCTGCCCCCTCGTGGCCACTATGAGGTATAATAGGCTGCCTATAACTAGGCAGACATGCAGGAGCTGGGAGAGGTGGATGGTCCCAAGCACATCCCGATTCCCAGCGCTCATGGGAAGCCACAGTCTGTTTCTAATGTGCTCTCTGGGCTAGTGGTGATGAGCCACATTAGGAAAGCACTGAGCTAGTCCAATTATTTCATTATACAAACGGGAAAACCATGGCCCTGAGAGTAGGGGGGCATCTCTAGGGTAGACAGCCAGGGTAGGAGTCAGTAACTCAGGTCTCTAGCCCCAACACTCTTTCCACTGTGTCCTGCCTGAAGTAATCCTGCCAGGCAAGCTAACCTCCAGTGACCACCTGGACTCACCGCCAACCAGGGCGGAGATCCCTGGTTGGACTCCCATGGTGATGGTGCACTCGCTATCTTCAAAAGCAGCCTGTTCCCTGTTTGTGATCTTAGGAAGTTTCCACTTGTCTGGAGCCCAGACCCGCCTCTCTGCATCCTCCCCTTTTGGACCCAGTTCCATCCTCTGAGGTCCCACCACTCCAGCCTCTGACCCAGCGGAGATGGCACGGCCAAAGTCGGCGCTGGGAGGACAAGGAAAATCGAGGAAGTGCTTCATGGCATCGGCACACTCTGCACACTGCTCCTCCCTGAATCCTGCAAGACAGGTGTGGTTAGGCCCACTTCACTCCAGGGGGGTTGAGACAGAGGGAAGCAGCCTTAACCTGTTCAAGCTCACACATCAGTTTGTGTCAGGGTGTGTGAAAACTGTGCCCTTGCTGTATAGACCAAGGAATCAACTTCCGAGAACTCAAACCAGGAGCCACTGGTGGGAGCAGGGGGCCAGGTGGGCAGCCTGGGCTAGCGTTTGCTTTCTAAAAACCTTATCATGAAGAATAGCACTCATGGAAGGAAGTGCACAAAAAGCAAAGACACGGAGCTCCATGATCTATTACACCAGCCAAGTCAGGTAATAGGAGGATGCCAGCGCCCCAAGGCCCTTCACCCTTCCTGACCACCACCCCTGCTCTCTTTACAGTTCCTCATCTACACAGGCATCCCGCCCTGAATGGTAGTGTGCACTTTTCTAGAAATGGAATCATATTTTGGCATCCTTCTGGGTCTGACTGCGTTCACTCAACATTCACTCGATATCTACCCACAAATATTTTCCCTACTGTAGGACACTAACCTATCACGATTTTGTTGGTCCTTTTGTCAGTGGATGTGTGGGTTGTTTCCAGCTTTTGTTAAAATGAACACTAGAACTGCTATGAACAATTGTGTGCATATTTCTTGGTGTATGTAAGCATTTATGTGTGTGTATCTATATATATATATGCACTTCTGTTGAGTATATAAGCATATTGATTACTTAGAGCTGTCATAACTAAGTACCACAGATTGGGTGGCTTAAAATAACAGAGAGGTAGTCTTTGACAGATTTAGGAGCTAGAAGTCTAAAATTAAGGTGTCAGCAGGTCTATGCTCCCTTTGAGACTCTAGGGAGAATCTTGCCTTGTCCCAGTTTCTGGTGGAAGCAAGGAACACCCATGCTTAGTGGTCACCGGCTTATAGCTAGGCCACTCCAATTTTGCCTCTGTTTTCACACGGTGTTCTTCCCTCGTATCTTCACACCACCTTCTTATAAGGACACCAGCCATATTGCATGAAGGGCTCCCCCTAATCCAGTATGACCTCATCTTGATTAAGATGCTATTTCTAGAGTTCCTTGGGCTCTAGGAGCAAGATGGCAGCGGAGTAGAAGACTTAATTATTGTCGGGTCCCAGGAATTCAGCTAGATAGTTATCAAATCATTCTGAACCCCTACAAACTCAACAGGAGATCAAAGAGACGAAGAGCAACAATTCTAAGAACAGAAAAGCAACCACTTTCTGGAAGGTAGGACGTGCGGAGAAGTGAATCCGAGCCGACATACGGGAAGATAGACCGCGGGGGGAGGGGCCGGCTCCCGGAAAGCGGTAGAGCAGTGGAGCACAAAATCGGAACTTTTAGAAGTCTGCTCCACTGAGGGATGTCACTCCAGAGGCTAAGCGGGGAGTGGAGCCCTCACAGGGACAATGTGGCCTCAGGACCTGCAGGGTCACAGAAAGATCTGGGGTGCCTGAGTGTGGCAGAGCTCCCAGGAATTGGAGCCGGGAAGCCGACTGCAGAGACGGAGCTGAGGAGTGGCTCTCAGCTCGGGCTTACCTTAAACCATGATCTGAGGAGCAGTTGGGGCACTGCTTTTCAAGCATGGACCCCACAAGTGGCAGATCCGGGAAGACCCCCTCCTTCTTCCTCTGGGAGGAACGGCGTGGGAGTGTGCTGCAGGAATCTGCTGGGTTTGGAGACTCCAAACGGGGCCGCGCGCCAGAGACAGAAATGCTCAATCAGAGGCCAGGTGAGCACAGAGTGCGGCCGGAGACCAGGGTGATAGGAGGGATTGACTGCTTTTCTCTGAGGGCGTGCTCAGGAGGGGGGCCCGAGCTCTCAGCTCCTCTGGGCTGGAGACTGGGAGGCCGCCATCTTCATTCCCGTCCTCCAAAGATGTAGGGAAAGCGTTCAGGGAACAAAAGCTCCCGAGAGCAAACCTGAGCAGATTCGCTCTCCAAACCAGGCCACTTGGCCTGGCCCCTGGCAAGAACGGTTCAATTCTGGCCTCCGGCAAAGACATTTGAGAATCAATACAACAGGCCGCCCCCACCAAGAAGATCAACAAGAACATCCACCCAAGACAAAGCTCACCAATCAATGAGAACTGAAAAACTTCAGAGCCGTGGAAATACAGCCCATAGAATTCATGGCTTTTTCCCCATGATTCTTTAGTCTTTCAAGGTTAAATTTTTTAAATATTATTTTTTTCTTATTCTATTTTTAAAAATTTTTCCTCTTTCCTATTTTAATGTTTTTTAACTATTTTATCTTATCGATACCTTTTTAAAAAATCTTTTTAAATTTTCATTGTTATAGTCATATTCTATCCTTCATTGTATTTGTCCTTATTTTTTATATACATATAGGTTTTTCTTTCTTTAAAATTTTGGGATACAGTTTCTTCTAACAGATCAAAATATACCCTAAATCTAGGGCATGGCTTTGTTCTAGTCTCCAGCCTGATCACATTCTTTTCTCTTTTTTTTTTTCCTTTTTCTACCAACTTCTTATATTATCAATTCCTTTTTTTAGAATCTTTTCTGATTTTCACCTTTACAGTCATAATCCATCCCTTCATCGTGTTTACCCTTATTTTTGTATATATATATAAGTTTTTCTTTCTTTAAAATTTTGGGAGGCAGTTTCTTCTAACAGACCAAAATACATCCAAAATCAAGTGTGTGGCTCTGTTCTATTCACCAGTCTAATACACACACACACACACACACACACACACACACATATATATGTATGTATACACACACACACACACTTTTTTTCTTTTTTTCCTCCTTTCTTCTACCCCTAGTTTTGGGTCTCTCTACACACACACACGCACACACACACACACACACATTTTTTTTTTCTTTTTTTCCTCCTTTCTTCTCCTCCCAGTTTCGGGTCTCTTCTGATTTGGTTAGTGTATATTTTTCTGGGTACGTTGCTACCCTTTTAGTATTTTGTTCTCTCATTCATCTATTCTTATCTGGATAAAATGATAAGGTGGAAAAACTCACCTCAAAAAAAAAGAACAAGAGGCAGTACTGATGGCTAGGGACCTAAACAATACAGACATTAGTAGTATGTCAGAACTAGAGTTCAGAATGACGGTTATCAAGGTGCTAGCTGGGCTCAAAAAAAGTGTGGAAGATACAAGAGAATCCCTTTCTGGAGAAGCAAAAGCCCTCTCTGGAGAAATAAAAGAACTAAAATCTAACCAGGTTGAAATAAAAAAAAAAAACTATTAATGAGGTGCAATAAAAAATGGAGGCTCTTACTGATAGGATAAATGAGGCAGAAGAGAGAATTAGTGATATAGAAGACCAAATGATGGAGAATAAAGAAGCTGAGAAAAAGAGAGACTAACAACTACTGGACCACAAGGGGAGAATTCGAGAGATAAGTGATACCATAAGACAAAACAATATTAGAATAATTGGGATCCCAGAAGAAGAAAGAGAGAGGGGGGCAGAAGGTATATTGGAGCAAATTACAGCAGATAATTTCCCTAATTTGGGGAAGGAAACAAGCATTAAAATCCAGGAGGCACAGAGAACCCCCCTCAAAATCAATAAAAATATGTCCACACCCTGTCTTCTAATAGTAAAACCGACAAGTCTCAGTGACAAAGAGAAAATCCTGAAAACAGCTTGGGACAAGAGATATGTAGCATACAATGGTAGAAATATTAGATTGGCAGCAGACCTATCCACAGAGACCTGGCAAGCCAGAAAGGACTGGCATGACATATTCAGAGCATTAAAGGAGAAAAATATGCAGCCAAGAATACTATATCCAGCTAGGCTGTCACTGAAAATAGAATGAGAGATAAAAAGCTTCCAGGACAAACAAAAACCAAAAGAATTTGCAAACACCAAACCAGCCCTACAGGAAATATTGAAAGGGGCCCTCTAAGCAGAGAGAGAGCCTAAAAGTAACAGACCAGAAAGAAACAGAGACAAAATACAGTAACAGTCACCTTACAGGCAATACAATGGCACTAAAGTCATATCTTCAATAGTTACCCTGAATGTAAATAGGCTAAATGCCCCAATCAAAAGACACAGGGTATCAGAATGGATTAAAAAAAAAAAAAAAAAAAAAAAGACCCATTGATATGCTGTCTGCAAAAAACTCATTTTAGACCCAAAGACACCTCCAGATTGAAAGTGAGGGGGTGGAAAAGAATTTACCATGCTAATGGACATCAAAAGAAAGCTGGGGTGGCAATCCTTATATCAGATAAATTAGATTTTAAGCCAAAGACTATAATAAGAGATGAGGAAGGACACTACATTATACTTAAAGGGTCTGTCCAACAAGAAGATCTAACAATTTTAAGTATCTATGCCCCTAATATGTGAGCAGCCAATTATATAAACCAATTAATAACAAAATTAAAGAAACACATTGACAATAATACAATAATAGTAGGGGACTTTAACACCCCCCTCACTGAAAGGGACAGACCATCTAAGCAAAAAATCAACAAGGAAATAAAGGCTTTAAATCACATTGGACCACATGGACATCACAGATATATTTAGAACATTCCATCCCAAAGCAACAGAATACACATTCTTCTCTAGTGTACATGGAACATTCTCCAGAATAGATCACATCCTGGGTCACAAATCAGGTCTCAGCCAGTACCAAAAGATTGGGATCATTCCCTGCATATTTTCAGACCACAATTCCTTGAAACTAGAACTCGACCACAAGAAGAAAGTTGGAAAGAACTCAAATACATGGAGGCTAAAGAGCATCCTACTAAAGAGTGAATGGGTCAACCAGGAAATTAAAGAAGAATTTAAAAAATTCATGGAAAGAAATGAAAATGAAAACACAACTGTTCAAAATCTTTGGGACACAGCAAAGGCAGTCCTGAGAGGAAAGTATATAGCGATACAAGCCTTTCTCAAGAAACAAGAAAGGTCTCAAGTACACAAGCTAACCCTACACCTAAAGGAGCTGGAGAAAGAATGGCAAAGAAAGCCTAAACCCAGCAGGAGAAGAGAAATAATAAAGATCAGAGCAGAAATCAATGAAATAGAAACCAAAAGAACGGTAGAACGAATCAACGAAACTAGGAGCTGGTTCTTTGAAAGAATTAATAAGATCGATAAACCCCTGGCTAGACTTATCAAAAAGGAAAGAGAAAGGACCCAAATTAATAAAATCATGAATGAAGGAGGAGAGATCACAATCAACAACCAAAGAAATACAAACAATTATAAGAACATATTATGAACAACCATACACCAGCAAATTTGACAATATGAAAGAAATGGATGCATTCGTAGAGACATATAAACTACCAAAACTGAACCAGGAAAAAATAGAAAACCTGAACAGACCCATAACCAGTAAGGAGATTGAAGCAGTCACCAAAAATCTCCCAACAAACAAGAGCCCAGGGCCAGATGGCTTCCCAGGAGAATTCTACCAAACATTTAAAGAAGATTAATACCTATTCTCCTGAAACTGTTCCAAAAAATAGAAATGGAAGGAAAACTTCCAAACTCATCTTCTGAGGCCAGCATTACCTTGATCCCAAAACCATAAAAAGACCCCATCAAAAAGGAGAATTATAGACCAATATCCTTGATGAACACGGAGGCAAAAATTCTCACCAAAATGCTAGCCAATAGGATCCAACAGTAAATTAAAAAAATTATTCACCACGACCAAGTGGGATTTATTCCTGGGTAGCAAGTTTGGTTCAACATCCACAAATCAATCAATGTGATACAATACATTAATAAAAGAAAGAACAAGAACCATATGATACTCTCAATAGATACTGAAAAAGCATTTGACAAGTACTGTATCCTTTCTTGACCAAAACTCTTCACAGTGTAGAGACAGAGGGTACATACCTCAATACCATCAAAGCTATCTATGAAAAACCCACGGTGAATATCATTCTCAATGGGGAAAAACTGAGAGCTTTTCCCCTAAGGTCAAGAACATGGCAGGGACACAGCATATAGTCTCAGCAATCAGACAACAAAAAGAAATAAAAGGCATCTGAATCAGCAAGGAAGAAGTCAAACTCTCACTCTTTGCAGATGATATGATACTTTATGTGGAAAAACCAAAAGACTCCACTCAAAGACTGCTAGAACTCATCCAGGAATTCAGTAAAGTGTCAGGATATAAAATCGATGCACAGAAATCAGTTGCATTTCTATACACCAACAGCAAGACAAAAGAAAGAGAAATTAAGGAGTTGATCCCATTTACAATTGCACCCAAAACCACAAGATACCTAGGAATAAACCTAACCAAAGAGGCAAAGAATCTGTACTCAGAAAACTATACAGTACTCATGAAAGAAATTGAGGAAGACACAAAGAAATGGAAAAACGTTCCGTGCTCATGGATTGGAAGAACAAATATTGTGAAAATGTCTATGCTACCTAAAGCAATCTACACATTTAATGCAATCCCTATCAAAATCCCATGAATTTTTTCCAAAGAAATGGAACAAATATTCATAAAATTTATATGGAACCAGAAAAGACCATGAATAGCCGGAGGAATGTTGAAAAAGAAAACCAAAGTTGGCAGCATCGCAACTCCAGACTTTAAGCTCTATTACAAAGCTGTAATCAAGACAATATGGTACTGCACAAAAACAGACACATGGATCAGTGGAAAAAAATAAGGAGCCCAGAAATGGATCCTCAACTATATGGCCAACTAATCTTCGACAAAGCAGGAAAGAATGTCCAGTGGAAAAAAAACAGTCTCTTTAACAAAATGGTGTTGGGAAAATCGGACAGCCACATGCAGAAGAGTGAAACTGGACCATTTTCTTACACCACACACGAAAATAGACTCAAAATGGATGAAAGACCTCAATGTGAGATAGGAATCCATCAAAATCCTTGAGGAGAACACAGGCAGCAACCTCTTCGACCTCAGCTGTGGCAACTTCTTCCTAGAAACATCGCCAAAGGCAAGGGAAGCAAGGGCAAAAAATGAACTATTGGGACTTCAACAAGATCAAAAGCTTCTGCACAGCAAAGGAAACAGTCAACAAAACCAAAAGACAAGCGACAGAATGGGAGAAGATATTTGCAAGTGACATATCAGATAAAGGGCTAGTATCCAAAACCTATAAAGAACTTATCAAACTCAACACCCAAACAACAAAGAATCCAATCAAGAAATGGGCAGAAGACATGAACAGACATTTCTGCAAAGAAGACATCTAAATGGTCAATGGACACATGAAAAAGTGCTCAACATCACTCGGCATCAGGGAAATACAAATCAAAACCACAGTGAGATACCACCTCACACCAGTCAGAATGGATAAAAATAACAAGTCAGGAAACAGATGTTGGCGAGGATGCAGAGAAAGGGGAACCCTCCTACACTGTTGGTGGGAATGCAAGCTGGTGCAGCCACTCTGGAAAACAGCATGGAGATTCCTCAAAAAGTTGAAAATAGAGCTACCCTACAACCCAGCAATTGCACTACTGGGTATTTACCCTAAGATAGAAATGTAGTGATCCGAAGGGGCATATGCACCCGAATATTTATAGCAGCAATGTCCACAATAGCCAAACTATGGAAAGAACCTAGATGTCTATCAACAGATGAATGGATAAAGAAGATGTGGTATATATATACAATGGAATACTATGCAGCCATCAAAAACCCTAAATCCTGCCATTTGCAACGACGTGGATGGAACTAGAGGGTAAGTATTATGCTAAGCAAAATAGGTCAATCAGAGAAAGACAATTATCATATGATATCTCTGATATGAGGAATTTGAGAGGCAGGGCAGGGGGTCGTGGGGGGTGGGGAGGGAAAAAATGAAACAAGACGGGACCAGGGAGGGAGATAAACCATTAGAGACTCTTAATCTCAAGAAACAAACCGAGTGTTGCTGGAGGGGAGAGGGGTGGGAGGGATGGGGTGGCGGGGTGATGGACTTTGGGGAGGGTATGTGCTATGGTGAGTGCTGTGAACTGTGTAAGACTGATGATTCACAGACCTGTACCCCTGAAGCAAGTGATACATTATATGTTAATAAAAAAATTAAATTAAAAAAAAGATGCTATTTCTACATAAGGTCACATGTGGAGGTTCTAGGGGTTAGGACTTCAACATATCCTTCTAGGGGGGACACCACTCAATCCACAAAAACAATTAAGAGTGGAATTGCCGAGCTGTCCTGCCAGATCTTGAGAAAGGACGTGAGTGTAGATAGCTAACTGGTGCTGTGGTGTCAGGAAGCAGGACTGAGGGTGGTGCTGGGACCGCGGTGAGCTAAGTGAGGGGTCAGGAGTACAACATGTAAGGCAGACTCACTCTCAGGGGTGTGTCCTTGTGACATCATCCTCGTGCAGCCCTGAGAGAAGGAGTAGACAAATGTGACAAGGAAGGGAGAAAACCAATAAAGAGCTCCTGGATTGTCATTATGGGCAATCGGGGCTCAGTCCCATTGGGAACCTCTAAAGAGCCCTGGAGACCGTGCCTCCCACTTGTCCCATGGACGGATGGGAATGCTGGGCCCTCTTCCACTAACTGCTGTGCCTTATTGGTTGTGGGTCGTCCCTCGGGGCATTAAAATCTCCTTGCGGGCTGCTCTGAAGCTCCTGTGTCGCTGGAGAAAGGTCTCGGGCAGGGGAGCAGGGACACACGGGGGCTTGCAGTGGGATGCTGTCAGTATGCCAGGTGTCCGCGGACAGCTCAGATGAAGTCAGGGGTATGGACTGAGACAGCAACGGTGTCTGCTAAGCTCGTGCCTTGTAATGCTCAGACATTTGGTGCATCGAGTCTGTTCTGTTACTGAAAGTCCAAGATAGTTGCTGGTCAGAATGTCCAAAGAAAAGACTCTGAACGGGAGAGTTAGTGCAACGAGCCAGTCTCCCTTGCTACAGCTGGTCCCAGGGCCATCACTGATCCTCAGCATCGCTTTCCTCAGTCCTGTATTCTGTAGTAGCCTCAGCCAGCACTTTGTTCCTGAAGGCTCTGAGCAACTGTCTACCTTGGCCTTGTCGGGCTGTGGGGGCACAAAGGCCCATTCACAGTTATCGCCAGGCCTGGGAATGACCGGGAGATATCCCGAGAGTTCCCCAAGTCCAGATACTCTTGCCCCTGCTCCCATTGAGCAGGCCTAGCTCCCCATCATAATCAGGGTCAGCGACCCTGCCAGCATCTGCAGTGGTGATGCCAAATGATCCCACCACAGATGTAGTTTTAAAGGCAGTGGTAGAAGTGCTATAAGAAGAGAATTACCCCTCCTCCTGCCTTCTCGCCCACACACACAGGGACAGGCACCTCCAATTTTGCAGAGCCTAAAGTTGTAGGGCGGGAAGCAAAAAATTCCCCAGATGGGTTGCTGGAGGGGGCCATTCCTGTTCCCTCCTCAGTTCCCAGACTCATGCATTCTAGTTGTTGGGCACCCAGCAACAAATAATGGCCAGGGGTTGAATATGTATCATTTCCTGGAAAGCAGTGCTCCAACACAGAATGTCTTTCTCATGCTGGTGCCTTGAGTCTTTAAGAGGACAGTTCAGCCTCCATCTTTACAGTAGGAACCAGTGGATCCCATCGTCATGTGTCCTTGGTCAAGTTCCCTTCTCCAGGAAATGGGTCCTTTGGTTTGAGATGCTACAATTCTACATAGTAAAGCAAGCAGGTGTTGGGTTTATTTGGGGAATGTCTATTCTATCTTCTTGAACTGTTGTCAGTTCCTGTATCAATATCTTTGTCTTAATGAGTATGATAGTTAAGTCTTGTTATCTGGTAGGGAAATCTTAGTTTTCTTCCTCATTGGCTATGCTTCACCATTTGCATTTCTAAATACATTTAAAATCATCTTGCCAATTCCATAAAACTGTGTTGGGCTTCTGAGTGGGATCGCATCAAATCTATAGTCCGTTTTGGAAAAACTGACCCTTTTAGAACACTGATTCTTCTAATCCACAAACATAATATTTATCTCCACATTTGTTTGGGTCTTCCTCAATTTCTCTCCACAATGTTTTATATATTTCTGTGTAGGAGGCTTGCCCATCTTATATTTCATTTATTCCTGGGTATTAGATATTTTTGATGCTTTTAAACTGGTACCTTTGAAGTTCTTAAACTTTGGCTGCATACAGATGTTGGCTATTTTTATTTTTTTTTCAAGTAACCTCTACCTCTGCTGTGGGGCTCGAACTCCCGACCTGGAGATCAAGAGTCGCATGCTCTACCGACTGAGCCAGCCAGGCGCCCCTGTTCAGTTGATTCTTATGTATTGATTTTGTATCCAGCTAATGTATTCAACTCATTATTTCCAATAATGTCTGTGAATTCTTTTGGATTATCTAAGTATATAATGTTATCTGTGAATAAAAAGTGTAATTTTTTTCCTTTCCAATTCTCTTGCTTCACTCCACTGGTTAGGGTCTCTACTGTGATGTTAAGTGGTGACAAGAGTCATCTTTATCTGCCTCCCAATCTAAACAGGAAAACATTTGACAATTTATTATTAAATATGATGCTTTCTGGAACGTCTGGCTGGCTCAGTGAGTGCAGCGTGCAACTCTTGATCTTGGGCTTGTGAGTTCAATCCTTACAGTGGTTGTAGAGTATAGAGATGCTCTCTATAGTTCCTACTTCTAATATTTAAACATTTAAGACCTGCTGATTGCAGCCTTGGGAGAAAGTCCCAGTCAGAAGACCCAGATAAGCCACATCGACTACAGCTTCACATAGAGAGAAAATATTTGTTGATTTAAGCTGCTAAGTTTTGAGGGCCATTTGTTACACAGCAATAGGTAACAGGTGCCGAAGGGCAGCATCAGCCTCCCCTCAAAGTCCAACCTAAGAAGACTGTAGCAGAAAGGGCATGGGTTTTAGAACCAGATACGGCGGTTTTGAAGTCATCACGCCCTTGACCTATGCTGATCCTATTTCCTTGCGAACATCAGAACAGACTGTAGCAATAGGTAGAATAGATATCCGACAGGGGAAATCTTAGGAATTCAGGGTATCTAGTCGCCGAAACATTGTACCAGCTCCTCTTCGTTCTTTCTGACCGGCATTAAAAACTGCCTCTGTAGAACATCTGGATTCTCTCTCCCCCAGGCTGGGCCACTGTGGTGCCTGATAGGAGCTGTGCCTTAGGAGCTGGGCCGCTCACATTGCTGGCCGAGGAGTCAGCCATGGAGGCTCTATTTCACAGAGAACCCACAGGCCTCGCTTCAAGCCTTTAAAGTTTTTGTTGTTGCTGTTAGAAGTGAAGGCTAAGAAGTGATCTCATCTGCCACGGTCTATGCCCTGAGATGGCTGCCAGCTGCTCGGTGGAGCGGGGCCCCTAAGATCAGAGGTAGCCCAGCGAGGCAGGCTTTGCATTTGGAAGACGGGGCTGGAACTCCCAACTCCCAACCCTCTTGGCTGACAGGATCCTCGGCAAGTGATTTTCTCTGATCCTGTTTTGTTCACTTGTAAAATGGAAGTAGGAATATTTACCTCCTCAGGGTCCTTTTGCGGATTATACCGGAGCATTTGGGAAAGCAATTTGGCTATTAATAGGTATTCAATACATTAAAAAAAAAAACACACACACAAAAACAAAGAAAACTTTTCCTGTGCCAAAGGAGTCAATTGGCAGTCTGCCTGGATACCGATGGAGCTTGCTGCTGCCAGCGTGGTGGAGGGCCCAGATCACCGGCATCACCCAGGAAGGAGGTTAGAAATCAACAATCTCTGGCCACACCCTGGACCTTTTCAATCAGAATCTCCATTTCCCCAGGGTCCCCAAGGATTCATCAAGTTTGAGAGGAGTTCCAAGTTTTGCGTTTCCAATAAGCTCCACACAAGGAGCAACAAATTAGAGGAGAAACTGAGGAGGAGGAGGGACATCGACGGCTTTGTGACAAAGGTAGGTTTGCTAGAGTTTGGGGCTTTCCCTGTTTGCTGTATCCAAGGAAGAACAGTTGCTGTTGCCATGAAATCGAACTCTGACAAAGACTTGCTCGAGCACAGAAAAGCCAAACCACTAATCTGAATAAATAAGCATTAATTTTATTGAATCATGAATAATTTAAGACTGGTACAATCATCGGCTTTATTCTCTATGACGTGGGGCGTGATCTCCAGTAGATCATTGGCAAATCCAAAAACCTCATGACAAATGAAAATTAAATAGGGAGGGCGGGAGGGAAGGAGGAAGGAAACATACCGTACACAAAATACTCAATTCCTAGTTTTCTCTTTAAAAATGGCTAGAAAAAATTCATCAAAATGCAGCACTTTAATCGATTATTTACAATTTCTATGTTACAATGAAAAAATGTACATCTTATAGGACATATTTCATAAACTGCTCCACTGGAAACAACTAGATTAAAACAGCAAACCTTCCATTTAATATCCACAAAGTTGGATTATATTTTTCCTTTTGAAGTAGATTCGCCACGATCGAATTTGAGTACACAGAATTTCGAAGTTGAAGCATCAACAGTGAAATAAAAAATGTCCCCAAGACACAAAAGGTCTAGGCAAGTCTCATTCCTTGTCCCACCCCTCCCCCACCCCCAAACTTAAATTAAAAGATATTCTCATCTCATTTATGGCCTGTATAATTCTTGGCAGTTTGGGAAGAAGACTTTTGGCTTCCATTGGTAATTCAACATAAATGTTGCATAGAATTTCATACATTTCAAAATTAGCCTAACTGTAGAAAAAGGCAAACTGGAAGCATTTCGGACAGAGCCCTAAATGAGTACAAAGTCACTTTGTCAAAGGTGAGTGACACTAAAGTAAAATATGACCGAAATAAGAAATGTGCATATCAGACAACCCTGCTTCCCGAAACTTTAGGAAGGACACGGAGTTGTGAATCACACAAGGGCTACACTACTTGAAATCACCGGTCACTAGCCAGGCAGCACCAGGGACAGAGGTCTCGGTTCTGAGCCTGGACCCAGCGAGAGGGAAGTCTGTAGGAGAGGAGAGAAGACAGAGAAGGTGTCAATTAAAAAAAAAAGGGGGGGGTTTCAAACAATATTGGCAGGTGTCTACTCACAAGGTGACTGGGAAAACTGCCTCCAAGGAGAAGTCCATTTTATCTCCTCCCAAATTCACAGTATGAGCGTGTAAGGTCATCGTTAGGAAACAGATTGAGAAGGACCACTCTTCAGGTTTACCAGAAGGCTCAGGGTATGGCCCGTGGTCACAGGCTAAATTCATGGTTTAAAATTCTTATGAAGAAACAGAACAAGACACACTCACACACCCAGATGGCTGATGCAGGCTGCAAGAGAGTCTGAGTTTACGGAGATGAAAGCAAGGACAGCATGGAGAGCTTTTCCATTCACCAGCTAGGGGGACACATTCTCCTTTTCCTCTAAGGAGGGAGAAAATGGTGTCATCCAATGTCATGCAAGCAGTTTCAGGTCAAGTTCTTGTGGTAAGAAAATGAGAAAAAAATGTACAGAGATGGACCTTCAGAAATAGAAACGTGAAAGGTGGAATAAAAACCCTGATCGTTAACAGAGACACCCCCACTGGGGTCTGATAAAGATACTCTTTATAAAGCATAAACAAACAATTTACAGATTTACCACTCTCTGTAAAGGAAATACCAGTATGTCGAAGACACACCCTAGTAGGATGTGTATTAGCAATGTCATGCGGACTTGTAGGAACTTTTGCCTTTTCCTGCATCAGACAGATCACTGTCCAGGCAGAGTGTTAGCTGGAGACTGATATGAACCTAAAAAAAAAAAATGCATCTTTTTTTTTTTCCTTTTTATTTTTACCCACGGTCACGCATCCACACAAATGAGTCTTTTGGATGAGAAAAGTCACAGCAACTTGAGTCCTCCTAATGAGTAGATGACTTTTTAGCCCTGTTTGCTCTGATGGGGAAAACAAAAAAAGAATAATGGACCCCAGGCAGGCACAACACTCGTAAATGAACACGGTTAGTACAAAACCAGTAAGGCATCGCTTTGGGAAGGTCAGCACCGAAGAGGTCAGGCAAGACTCGTCCAGAGGGAGGCCGGGGCTTGTGGAAGGGAGCGGCCGCCGGCCCCTTGTGGAGTTGTGTCATGTTGGTTCTGAGGAAAGTGCAAGTCTTGTGCGAGGTGACCTCAGCACCCCACCTGAGGTTGGGGCTGGCACGCCTGAGGTGTCGATGTGCGTTCTGAAGCCTCGAGGACGAGAAGAAAAGGCAAGGTCCCGGCTCACCCGCGCGTGGAGGATGGGGTCCTGGTCCTCCTAGAAAGGACACGCCCACCCCCGGCCCCAGCAGGGCGCGGCGAGGTGTAAATCTGTGGGGATGGACAACTGAACAACCAGAACTCAGCAGGACCAAACCGAAACTCAACTCCTGCGGTTCTTTCTTTCACCAAAGGACTGATTCTGACCAAAGGTGGGGGCGAGGGAGGAGGGAGGGAAGGAGAAAATCTTCAAAATCAAAGGGTCAGAAGAGGGAGGGAAACTCAACCTCATTTGCAAGAGAGTAACCAGTTCTCCAAAACAGATCAATTCTCACTGGCCACAGTGTTTGCAGAAAGAAAAACCTGATTCATTGAGACAGGAGGAGGAAGTCGACACGTGCGGCCTGCGTCGTGGCCACATCCGCTCGCGGACGTTCCACTCACGTTCGGGATCGACTGGAGGCCGATGGGTCTGGAAGGTGTGGCTGAACGGGAACGGGCAAAAATACCTCTCAGGGAAGGAGAGCACCATTTAAAAAGCCAAACGAAACAGCAAGCGCGCTTCGCGTTTCCCTAAGGTGTCCCCGAGTCGTCGCTCGGCGCTCTGCTGAGTGGGACCCGGTGCGCCCGCCCTCTTAGCACCAGCTCTCTCTGTGGCTGGCCGCGGGGGAGGGGGGAGGCAGGGAGGCAGGGGCGGGGTGCTGGCAGCAAGACCCAGTCTGGGGGGGTCGGTGTGGAGGGGGCAGCTGTGTTGCCTGCATTTCCAGCTTGGCTCCAGTCTCTTCTGCTCTGGGCAGCTCGCGGCCTGATGCTGTTTGGTTTCAGAGCTTCCAAGCGGGTTCTTGGTTTGTTTGTGTGTTTGTTTTCTTTATAAACCTTTCCATTTCAACGGTGATCATCCTTTCCCGAGAAGTAACTTCAGTGTCTTAGGGAGGTCACGGCAACAAGGCAAACAATATGAAAATAAACAAGGAGCTAGTGCAGGTCTCACTGTGGAAGGGAGCTTTGCCAAGGCAGCTGGCCTGGGAGGCCTGCACCCAAGTAGAGGCTGGAGGACGAGGGGTCTGGGTATCCCTGCAGCTCTCACGCTGCGGCCGGGGGGGGGCTGGCTCAGGAGGGCATCTTCGGGGGTGCAGGGGGCGCAGGTGGAGCAGGGCAAGGAGGGGGGAGGCGGGCTGGCTCCACAGCTGGCCCCGTCACAGAGTAGACTCTAGGGACGAGTCCAGGATGTCATCGTGATGGCTGTTGCTGTTGGAGTCGCTGTCGTAGCTCTGAGGGCTGGAGTAGTTGGCTGCCTCCTGCAGCCTCATCAGCATGTTCATCTGGGGAGAGAGCGAGAGCGTGAGCGGCTTTCGGCCTGGCAGCTGTCCGCCGCTGGCCTTTTCCTGGCTCGTGCTCCGTCTTCCAGACTCACCCTGGGTTGCAGCCCACAGCGGAGGGATGGACAAAAAACAAACCAAACTGTGGACTCCGGGCCAGGCTTCCAGGCTTCCAATCCTGTCCCTAGCACTTATGAGCCGCATAACCTTGGGTAAGTTACTTAACCTCTTTGTGTCTCAGCTTCTTCATTGGCCACATGAGAACAATCGTACCTGTCCTACGATATTATGGGTGTGGATTGAGTGAATATAGGCAGAGCACAGAAAACAAAAGAGGAAGTCTTCTAGAAATCCAGTATTTTTTATTTGCAAGTGACACACCTTACCCAAGCACAGCCCTCAGACGGCATGGAGATGCCTGCCCAGCTGCCTCGGCACTGGGGACATGTGAAGTACACGGCTTCCCCTTGGGGGAGCATCAAGCCCGTGGGTATGTCTGGCTCTGGCCAGAGAGCAGCCTGGAGCCGGCGATGCTCCTGCTCCTGCCGAGGCCACCACGGGGAGGTAAAGGATAGCACCAGTCACAGCGGAGCCACAAAGCACAGAGGGGCCTGGATGCCAAGGCAGGAAACTCCGGGCAAGTTACCGGAGGACTTATCCTACCACATATCTGAGCCCCCAGGTCCTCCTCTGCAGAGCAGAGAGAACAAGAGCACCTATATCTCACCGGGTGGAAGGACAGGAGGAGCATCAGACCTGCAGAACAGGGCCTGGCACGTAGGAAGAGCTCAATAAATGAGATCTGCGATCATCATCATCATTTGTTTAAAGAGTTTAAAGAATGTTCTGAGACCTTCTCTGTCTACAGTCTATTGGTTATTTATTTGCCAGTGAAAAGGGAAAGTAGGGACGAATTTTATTTGCAACTGTAAATTGTGTCTTTTTGATTCTATGTAGCAAGTAAGTTAGAAAGTAGGGTCTCTCTGAGCTAGGGCCAAGATGCAAAGCAGCTGGGCATGAAATCCAGCTGCTTCTCAGCCAGCTGCCCCTCAGGATGTCACGGTCTCCTTGGGTGAGCCAGGGCGCAGAACACCATCAGCGGTGCCTATTGGTGTAGCCACGACCGGGTAAGAGATGGAGCCAAAGTAGAATGGGCAATCCTTGGCAGCTGCGATTATTCACTCATCCAACAGCCCCAGTGTATTTACAGTGTATATTCTTGAACAAGAAAACAAGTCAGTCCTCTTCTTCTGGAGGTCTCAGTCTCATGAGGGAGAGAGAGACTGGTCAACAAGAGACCACGGTCCCTGGGCAGGGAGAAACACCAAGTACCTATTTGATCAGTGGGGGTGACTGACCCAGCACAGCTCACTTCTGGGGACCTGGGGTTGGAGGGAGAGTTCTGTGTAATGATTCCAAGAGCTCCAGGCTTTACCTAAATGCCCTTATGTTTAGTCAGGGACACAAATACTCCTGGGTAAGAGAAGAGGGTCTGGAAATGAATGAGCCATGTTTTCCTCTAGAGATCTTCCTAAATTCTGTTTTTATGTAAGGAAAGAACTCATGAGCTTGCAGCTACAAAAACATCTCCGTGACTCTGGCTTTAGCCGTAATTCATGTTAGATGTGGCTGGTCCTTTCTTCTGCAAAACCACTGTTGTAAACACTGTACATTAGGTTGTGCATAGTAACATAGGAACTCCCACGTAAAATATAGTTCCTGTTTAAGTCAAGCTCACAGGACCACGGCTCCTTCCTGCCAGTCAGGAGAATGGCAGACAAGTCACAGCAGAGGTGATGATGATGATGATGATGATGATGATGATGATGATTATTTTTATCTAGCAAATCAATTAGTCATCAGTGAAAGAACAAGTCAGCTGTCTTTTAATCCTGCCGCATCTCTTATGAATACGTTCTCTCATTAAGTAATGCAAGTCCTATTTTCCGCTGTGTTGTTCCTCTTGCCTTAGCTGCCAAGGGAGCTCAAGGGTAAATTGAAGGCATGATAATGGTCACCTAAGTATGGGAGGCTCTGGGATATGTGCTTCCACCTTCTTTAATAGAGCTTTCGATTTATTGGGTCTAGTTGCGCGGTATGACTGTGTATGGGTCTCACGTAGGCAGAGAACACTAATAAGAGTGTTAGTATCCCTGGTCCAGGTTCTTCTCAAAGGGCCTTTATTTGCTCTTGCGATGATGCGCGTAAATAAGAAGCTCAGGCAATGTTACGCAGACTTAACTCAGGTCGCTGGCCTTGGGACCTGTATTCAGGCTGCCCTGCCCTCTGGGAGTCCCTCGTGCCCTTAGACCTCTCCCTGCCTGTGCTCCACATCAGTTGGCTCGGCCTTCTGCTCCTTAGCAATAGAGAGCTGCCTCTACTCGGTCACCAGTGGGAGAGATGAATGGGGCAGGACAGCACGTGATAAAGGCGGCACTCTAGTCAGAGGGTGAAGAGTGGGACAGGGGCATTTAGGTTGGGAAAAATCACATTCGTAACCTTTTACCTTATACCAGAACAAATTTCAGAGGGTTAAAGGCTGTAGTGAGAAACTGACACAAGAGATAATATTGGCAAAAGTGTGACTAACCTTGGGGTGGGTCCAGCCTTCCAAAGCGAGACCCTGGCTCGGTCCCGTCTCTGTTCCCAGCATGCCTTGCGTCACGACCAATATACAGTAAGTGCTCAGTGAATGCTGAGCTGCTCTGGGAGCTGAGACTCACCAGTGGGTCTCCTTCGGCATCGCTGGGGGGCAACTGCTTGCTCGCAGACCCTTCCCGAGGCATGGAGTAGCCGTCGAAGCCGACATCCTCAGGCCGGAGCTGCAGCAGGGGAGGCCACTCGTGCTGCTGTGGGCTGGCTGCCCAGGGGTAGCTGTCCATCACCCACTTGGCGGGGTCCTCCCAGGGGGCCCGCCTTCCATAGAGCTGAAAACAGGCAAAGAAGGAATAGTCTGGGAGGGGCCTGAGACCTCTTCTGCAGCCCTGGTTTTGCAGCCTTTGGGAACCTCCTCAAGCCCAGCATCATGCCTTCCCCGATGGAGTAACTCCACTTCCAGAATTCTAAGGAAGGAAGCCACCTGAGGCACACACAGCTTGATGTGCTAAGACTGAAGGCAACGTGACCTAGGGGTCAAAGGTGCTGGCTCTGGAGTCAGGCTGACCTGGGTCCACATCTTAGCTCTGCTACCGCCTCGCCGTGTTGCCCTGAACTCTACGTTTTGCTGATTCAATCTGAAAAGCAGCTGCTTGCAAGGTGGCTGTGGGGTGGGGAACCCCAACCCCACGATCTGAAGCATTCGCTAATTTCTGTGGTATAAATACTCCTCCTATGGCTAATTTCAAACTACCAGTATGGAATCACCGAAGGTGGAGTTGGAAGGAGGTGCTCACCATTGGCTCACACAAGCTGGCTCTAGTATCCCATTGGATGCACCCCACCCCCCTGAGGATGACCTCCCACACAGATTGAGGGCCGGGCATTGACACCACAGTGGGGGTCACCAACAGCCCTGGTTTGATAAAACCCCATTTCCTGAAGCAGCTCGGACTCTCAGACCCCTCCTGGCGGCACCGGTCATTTTCAAACCAGCACACTGTTAACAGAGGTTAGGCACGGGTATCGGAATTTTAAATCTCTCTCTCAACTATTATCCTTCGAAATTGTAACAACTGACAGAAAACGACATTATCACTTAATTTAAAGCCTTTTCTTAAGCCTTAACTATTTAATATAAAATTATTGCAGTGACTTTTACTAGCAATGTCAGGAAATCTATACCGTCTTTCAAGGACAGAAACCTGGGAAGCCGCCCCTCCCTGGGCAGGGCGGCCACGAGGAGGCGTCGTCTTCACCTTCTCTCTAATGTCACCACGGGCTGCCGCATCTCAGAGCTGATGGCCTGTCAGCAGCACTTTACAGATACTGAACTGCCATGTGACTCCAAGGGGAAGTATGAGTGCCCAAGTCTCCAGATGAGGGGAGAGACCCAGGGAGGAGAGGCGGCAGAACCGGAATCCAAGTCTGTCGGCCTCCACGCACCATCGAGTCTGAGACGTGTAGGTGTGCTCGCCCAGCCAGGTGCTGGCTGTGGCTCTGGGAGGCGCCCCCTCGACAGGGGCCACGGGGTATACAGGCCAAAGACTCCTGAACCACCGTGTCTGCAGGGCGGCTCCCGCTGCCCTCCCACAGCTCCTATAGGTGAGAGGGGAGAGAGGACTTGCTAACAGAACAGAGCTGAGCTCCGACTGACCAGAAGACCACATCTACCGAGGTCCTAGGCTGCCCCCGCTTGAAGGAACTGGAGTCCCCGGCCTCGTTTACCAGATGGGGTTGTCGGGGTCTAAATAGAAGCGCGAGCCATGAAAGGTTATGGAGCAGAGCTAGAGTCAAACCCAGGACGTCGGCTTCCTTGTCTGGGCCTTTCTTCTCCTCTCCACCCCTGCCGACTGAGTCCGCCTGGTATCGGCAAGAGCCACGTGAAAACCAGGGCAGGGAGAGGCAGACCAGGCTTTCCACCAGACAAGGATGTGTCAACTTGGCTGATTCAGGACTGCGCACGGCACCTCTGACCTTTACGTCTGATCTGTCGGGGAAGCCGCCCGCCCTGCCCGCTCGGCACACGGGCTTACCCATCCCCCCCCATTAGTGACTGGCTCCGCCCGCACTCAGGACACACACAGCCTCTATGACCTCACTGCTTTCTCAGACGCCTACACCCCTCCCGTCTAGCACCCTGACCCTGTCTGTCGCTAAATCTTCCCTCACCTGGGGCAGCGGTGAGTCTCAGGCCTGAGGATTCCCTCTGGTGTTCTAGAGGCTATTCACAGTCTGTGCGCCAAGGATGATGGGAAGGTGTGGGCGTGTGCGCATGCGTGCATGCCAGCAAGGGAGGGAACACACGAGCGTTTGGGAGATATTCAGAACTGAAGAAGGCCGTTCTCGATCAGAAACATGCCTGCAATTTTAGAAGCTTCTCCCTCCAGAGGGAGGTTTGGGCCGCTTTCCCAAGCCAGACCTCATGCATGAGGCTGAACCAGGGCCCTATTCTGGAGTCAGGCTGAAGGAGGAGAGGCTCAGGGCCACAGTGCAAGAGGCTGGGGTGTGGAGCTTATCCAGCCCTCAGACATAATACGGCCCAGTGGTTTTCAAATATTTGCTCTTCCCCTGACCTACCACCGAGTAGCCTAGAGAACCTTCTGGGCTCCAGAGAAGCCAGCCAGAGAAAATACTCTTCTAGTCTAAGCTTCTCAGATCACAGACAGAGAACCTGAGGCCTATAGACAGGAGATTCGCTCAGGGCCTCAGAGCTGGTTGGGTCATCCCATAAACACCCCAACACTCTCCCCCGCCCCCCAGGGGAACACGGGTCCTTTGAGTTGCTGTATAGACTTCAGACACTTCAGCAAATGTTTACAATGACGGCTCCCAAGGGGAGCAGGACTGGGAACTGAGTCATCAGACAAATGTACATCAGGCCCATGTAAACATCATTTGCAAGAACAGAAAGTATTTTTACAAGCTTCCACACTCGCCACTAGACATGTTCAGGACCAGGTGATGAATGACTGGGCCGGGACCGTGGCAGGCAAAGGAATGATCATAAAAGCTCCTCGGCCCCATGGCAGCAGAGCCCTGAGGCAGCTCCGGGAAGTGGCAGAGACAGCTGGACAGAGAGACAGACAGATGGGACATTCACCTTCCCCTAGGCAGGGAGATGCCTGGCATGCCCACTGGCTCAGGAGCTGTAGGCTGAGACAAATGGGAACAGACTCCTGGGCCTCTGTGAGCCTCTGACTCCGCACTGGGAGGCCGTGCTTGCCTGCTCTGAACCATGGTCCCTTCATGGCCATGCACTCACCTCACAGGGTCACCTGAGGAGTGTGACCCCGCCCAGTGCCCAGCACATAGTCAGCGTGGGCTCCGGTAACTCAGGGGAGGGTGGGGGATCAAATTTTTTTAAAAAGAGAGGCATCCTTTTGTTAAATGAAATCTTATGTAGAAAACCACCCTATGAAACACAATACTTCATTCCCTGAGCCACTGGAGGCTTCTGGGACTTAGGGGGTCCTCAGGACAGTTTGAAAATCCCAGAAATAACGGACGAGTCAGCCGGATGGTTCCAACGCTAGCTCGTCACACCCCACTGAGTGAACCTGGGTAATAGTCAAAAACTCTTGTGAGCCTGGTCTCCTCGTTTATGAGGTACTCTTCGAGCTGTTAGAACTAGAAGAGATCCTGCACATCAGGCCCCAAGCAGCACCCAGCAAGTAGCAAGCCCTCAATCAATGTCGGCAGAGTTTCCTTCAAAACCAGAGGCCTGAAGAACACACCACGTTTCCTCATGAATCAGTAGATTCTGGGGGTTTTCCTGGGCTCCTCAGGATGATGAGGTCACAGGTTTAGGGCAAGGTGGCTCACTTTTGAGCAACTTGGTAAAATGCTAACTCTGGCTTCCTCCTCTGGTTGCTCCCACACTCTTGAAAGATGGTCTTTCAAATGACCTCACGGCACAAGGAAGCAATGACTTTTCTTGCTTCATACTGAACTGGTAAGTCCCATGAGATGGTGGCATGTCTCTGTACCCTGCCCCAGATGGAATATTCTATAGCCATCCCCAAATCCTTTCAACCTGTTGCCTCCTCACTCCTGGTGGGAAAGAGACCCAATACTCTTTCACCATGAACCCCGGGAAGGGCAGTCTACATTCCACCCTTATGGCCATGCTCAGAAGGCCTTCTTTGAAATTCAGGTCTAAAGGAGCAGGGTTCTGGCACATCCACCCTGGGTGAGGACCAACAGGGGGCCAGTCGATGTGTAGTTCAAGGCTGGAGCACTCCTTGTGTCTCCCCACTCCTGGTTTGTGCCTCACTGTGCAAAGAAGGCAGGCCCTAAACCAGCAGAGCCCAGAGGTTCTTCTAAGCACGCTCTGAGGTCACTCCCTATGCCTTGTCACAAGATAAATTTGGAACAAAGAAGAAGCAAATGAACAAGTGAAAGGCGAGGCAGAAATAAGAGAAAATAGTGCACTTCCTCCACCTCTAATTCCCCTACTTCTTTTGAGCAGCATGGGGGTCTCCCAGAGGTGCTGGGCATACCGCAGCCCCGGGAAGCCACGGGGGGAGAACAGAGGAGAGGGGCTTCTGAAATGAAACAGGCTTCAAGAGTCCAGCATGTGGGAGAAGCTTCCGCTGGCCCAAGAAAATAGGAATGACTGCATGGGTGCTTGGCTTTGTGGCACTAACAGATCATCTGGTTAAAGACTAATTTAGGGTCCGGTGACCCAGGCCAGTGAATTTATCTACCTAGGGAGATTCTTACTGCAAAGATCTGAAATCCTCACACCTTTCTTTTTAAAGATTTTATTTATTTATTTGACAGAGGGAGATCACAAGTAGGCAGAGGCAGGCAGAGAGAGAGAGGGGGAAGCAGGCTCCCTGCTGAGCAGAGAGCCTGATGCGGGGCTTGATCCCAGGACCCTGAGATCATGACCTGAGCCGAAGGCAGAGGCTTTAACCCACTGAGCCACCCAGGCGCCCCATCCTCACACCTTTCTTTACGAAAGCCACGAGACACAGAAGAAATGCTGCCATCAGCGAATGGTCTTTACACACGACTAACCAACGATTTGGGGCTGACCAAGGGACTGCCTAACTTCTTGCAAGTCTGCCTTCACAGTGCATGTCTTTCCACAGGTCCCTGCATTTGCGAGACCTGTCCTCCAGTTCCATGGAACAGCAGTCACAAGAAACACATTCCTTTCCCAGTTCTTGCCATCCCGAGCGCCCCCAGAAACCACGGGCACTGCTGCACGGCACAAAGCTGTCGCATATCTGCCGGGCTCAGCCACACGTACAGCAGTGACACACACAGACTGAAGCCACGAACGGGCTGTACCCCATATATGCACGTGGGTGGGCCCCCTCCCATGCCCTCCACAGGCCCACAGCAGCCTCCTGGGTCTCCAGTTGCCCAGTATGGAGAAACCAAGGAGCCCCAGGGAACTCGATGGGTTCCTGGATTCTTCCGCTGTGCCTGATGCCTGCTCATTACTCGGAATGGGTGCTGCAAGCCTAGGACCTTCTCCAGCTGCCTCTAGGCTTAACAGTGACCCTGGGGCAGGCTCCAGTTTGATGCTAAGCCCCTAGCATTGAAGGCTGGGCTGAATGAGAAGTGAAGGGTGCAGCCTTCCAGCTGCTGCACTGTAGGGACTTGTAGCCTCCTGGACCCCAGGGTCATGGGGGGAGGCAGGGGGAGGGGGGAGGGGGGCAAGGTGTCCTGGTGGCAGGTAGTGAGTGCTTTGGGGCTGAGGCTTCAGAACCTGGAATTCAAGCTAGAGGCCTGAACTCAAATCCCAGATTCTTCAAGTGTCCCTTTTATGACCTTGGGCAAGTTACTTACTCTCTTTGAGCCTTAATTTCCCTCTCCTGAAAAATGGAGACAAAAACCAAAAAAAATCTCTGCTCAAGTTCCGGGACTAAGGCAGGGCTTGAGTCAAATAGCGGAGGGGAGACAACTTTGCAAACTATATGCTTCCATCTCTTGTGCGCTCACCGTGCTGGGTGCTTTCTGGCCACGCCTGCATTTAACCCTTGTGGTGACTCCTTATGGTGGAGGACTGTCACTCTCCCCTCTATCCGCGAGGGCGCTAGGGCACAGAGAGGCTGAACAACTTGCCTGGGGTCCCACATTAACAGTGGCAGAGTCAGGATATGTCCTGCTCTGGGGAAGATTGATGGCCTCCCCCATGAGGGGCGGTCACCACATGTCAGGCAGACATCTAATGGAGGAGATACAGACAACTCATCTGGTCACCAGAACAGTGCCCCCTCGCCCCCACCCCAATTTTGAGGAGGCCCGTGCAAGCGTTCTCCTCACCTGGAGTCCTTCTCGGACGGCTTCCAGGAGATAGGGGATAATCGAGTAGTTCCACAAGTCGGTGAACCACACCCTGGAGCCATCCACATCGATGGGGCACGACAGGAAGAGCCGCGGGCCTGGGGACCACAGGGGAAAATCAGTCAGAGCTGAAACGGGGGAGGGGGGGTTAAGAGAAGCCATGGTCTGAACAAACCCCACAGGAGGGACCCCGTGATTTTCTGAATGACAGCAGAAGTACCGCTTCCCCGGGATCTCTCTCCCCGTGAGGAAATCACCCAAAAGAGAGGAGGGGCTTTATGGACAGAGATGTTCACTGCAGTAGGACGAACCCTGAACCCTGACCTGAACCCTGACCATTGAAACCAGAGGCACGCTCAGTGTCCAAGAAAAACGGTTACGGAAACGATGGTATGGCCACATCTGATTACTCTGCAGCCTCTGGGAAGGACTGTGAAAACGGAGCACCAACACAGATGCTCAGGGGACAACGGGAAATAAAAAAGAAAAGAGCATCCTGTGCACATGCTGTGTTTGCAACTACACAAAGCCTACATGTCTGGACAAGGACGGAATACTGAAGCTCAAATTAACGTTAGGTGAGGATGGTGGATGATCAGCGGTCTTTTTTTCTCTGAACCCTAAGCTTTGGGAATGTTGATTGCGTTTTATTTTTAAAGCGGTGGGGGCTCTTCATGGAGCCGGCAGTGCTGGCATCAGCCTGGACTGGCCGCAACGCTCCGATCAGCCCTGGTGCGCGGCGCAAAGAGGGGGAAAGAGACAGAACCGGATGCCGATGACTGGCAGCCCGAGGTCTGCCCTGGGCTGTGATCGTCCCTCTATCCCCTTCTCATCCGTGTGGACAGTACGGCATCCAGCTGATTCGTGCCTGCCAAGTGCTATCCCAGCCAGGGACCCGAGGACACTCGTCGGAGGCGGCCAGAGCTCCAGAAGCAGCGTCTGTCCCCCAGCCAGCCTCCCACTTACCTATGGTGACGTCTGAGGAGCTGTGAGCCTCCAGGAAGCGGTTGAGGTGATGCCAGACCTTGGGAATCCAGTCGATGATTTTTACCAGCTCCACATTCCGCACTCGCCCACTGATCTCTGTTTCCATGAGCTTCCGCCTCAGGAACCGACCTAGGAAGCCCTTCACGGGCTCCGTGTGGTTGGCACAAAGCACCCACCTGGAGGAGAGTCAGCAGTGCTTTTCAGTGACGATGACTGAGAAAAATGATGCCAGCCTCCCCAGTCAGAGCTCGTTAGATCTGGAAGGTATCTCTGTTACAAGGGCAGGCCTCACTGCTCTGAATGCTGCACACACATTAAATCCCAATTCCCTCACGGCAGCCCTGTGATGGAGCTACGACAGCCATTCCCATTTCACAGATGGAAATGCTGAGGCACAGACAGGTTGCACAGCTTATCCGAGCTCTAATAGCTGTTTAACATAGAAGGGCTAAGATCAGAACCAGCATAGCCCAGCTCCAGAGTCTGAGCCTAACCACTGAAACTGCTGCGTCGTGTGCTGGAAGTCGGGCCGTGGGCTGGCCTCTGGAGCTGTGACAAAGACTAGGACACAGTCCCTGTTCCCCAGGAGCACATGGTCTAGGGCAGGAAGTAGATGAGCAAACAGAGGAACGAGACGTGACAAGCGCCGGGGAATCAGAGAAGCCTCCCAGAGGAGGGGATGTCTGAGACCAGGAGGGGGCTGGGGCGGGGGGTGGAGACCAGGCTGTCCTGTCTGCACAGGTGTGTGGGTTGATAGGGGAAAAAGCCAGAGATTCAGTGTGACCAGCGTAATTCAGCGTTCGGACTTGACCTGTCCATCTACGGGGTCTGATTCCATTTCGGAGGCAATGGGGAGCTACTGAAGGACATTAAGCCTGAGCGTTTTTGGTCAGATCTGGATTCTGGAACGCGCCCTCAGCTGCCACTGGTGCAGCCGAGGGCCCGCAGGGCGCCAAGCCGTGGGCAGGCACAGTCGTTGCAGCGACGATGTGCGGGGAGCCGTGGTGGTGGGGCAGGAGGACAAAGCACGGACGGGCCAGGGCAGCCTGACCGCACAGGTGGCCATGATCTCAGGCCTGGGGGAGTCGACATTCCTGATAATCACAGCTCAGGCCCACTTTCAGCAGCTTTCCCTCAGAGATGCCTGCAGAGCGGCCAGTGAAAAAGAGCCAGGGGCCTAGCCCAGAGGGGCTTCTCGGCTGTCTTGAAGGGCCCACGTAGGACGAGGAGTGGGGCAGTCATCTGGGAGGCGGTGCAGGGCAAAGGGCATCCAGCCAAGCAAGGCAAGCAACACCACGATGTGGCACGACTGAGCTGGACAGTCCTTCCCACATTCCAGCAGTGACAGCACCCTCGTACAGGGCCGGGGGCAGAGGGCCTCCCAGCAGCTGGAGTTCAAAGCCCCACAGACCCAACTCCGAGGGGACACTCAAAAGCAAGAGCTTCTGCTGCTCAGGATCACTTGGGGCGGAGAGATGCCTCACCGGGGATGTGGGGGAGGGGCGGGGGGGGGGCAAGCCCAAAGCCGCGTCCTTGACACGGCTACCCTAGGGCCGAGACTCAGGGAGACCTGGGCTCCCGTCTCAGCTCTGCCACTGACCGGCCAGGCGATGCCACACAAAGCAATTCTTTCAGCCTCCCTGCCCCATTTGCAAGATCTAACTCCTTGAGGCTGTCGTGGGCACGAGATGAGCTACGCTGGGGCAGATGCTCAGCACGACGCCCGACACAGGTGCCTGACAGCCGTGCCTTACCTGAAGTTGTGATGAAGCTGCAGATTGGGAGTAGAAGAGGTAGCCTGGTTCATGGTGCCGATTATGTAAGGGCTGCGGGGACAAGACAGAAAAGAAGGCTCTGTGAGTCAAAGGCGAGCCAGGGAAGGCGCTAGCGGAAATCCGCGGGGCCTGACCGAGCAGGCAGATGGCTGCTTGCCTCCCCGGACCCATTCGTGGACCCCAGGCTGCAGGGGCACCAGGCTGCGGCCACTCATCCCGCGGCCGCCGTCCTCTGGGGCCCTGAGGGCCAGAGCTGCCCTTTACCATTTCTGGTCCTTGCAGTTGAGCAGCCCATTGAAGATCTCGCCCAGGGAGCTGACGTGATGCAGGTTGTCCAGGATGATGACGAGGGGCATGTCCACAGCGTTGTTCTCGCTGCTGCACTGGTCGGCAAGGTTGGACAGGTACTGGCGCAATTCCTGGGGAGGCCGGGGGGAAGACTCAGTGGGGGAATGCACCCCAATAAAGACGCACATGCTCGGAGCCTTCACTTTGCCCAGGTCCACGCAGGGGGAAAGGCCATTGGGGAGGCTGTGGTGAGCCTGTGTTGAGGCACTGTGGGGTGCCCAGGCACGGTTGTGTTCCCTGCTCCTCTCGCTTCTCTGCAAGTGTTGTCATTTTTCTTGATTTTGCTTATTATGCCCACCTTCCAGTAAGTTCCCAGGGGCGAGTGCTTTATATACGTCTGTACTTCCACAGCACCCATTTACACAGAAGCCCCAGATGGATGGATACAGCAAAGGGCCGCTGCCCCCACACAGGCAAGCCCTGCTGGTGAGTGCCATCACAGCCAGCCGGCCAACGGCGCAGGGGAGAGGGAGGGTAAGCTCTGGACTGAACGGTGGAGAAGAGGTAGGGTACTGGCTTGGGTTGGAACCAGGATGCAGCCCAGCACGGCTGGGGTTGGGAGTGTGTGTCAGAAGAGGAGGAGGACGGATAATGGTGCGAAAGAGGAATGGCTGAAACAGCGAGCAGAGGACCGGCCAGGGACCAGAATGCCTGGCTGCTAGTGTTACCACCGTAGCAATAGTGGCCAGAGACTTGGAGTCTCACACACAGAATCTCTGTAGCCCCACGGTCACCTTCTCGGGTGGGCACTGGGATTATCTCCGTCTTACCGGTGAGGAGGCTAGGACACATCAGAATCAGGTGCCTGGCTCCAGACTTGGGGCCTGCCTTGGTGAGGGCTCCTCACCACATCAGCTGGTCCTGTGTGCGAGCCCGGCAGCTCGGAGGGAGATGCTTCCCCCACCTCTGATAAACACACACATGGGCCTCCCTTTTAAGTCCAAGTGTGGCTTGCTAGCATCAGAAAAAGCCCCACTTTTTAAGTTACTAGTAATTTCTTCTTCCTTTAGCCCCTTTAACCACCAGGGTTTCATGGCCTCAGACACCTATAAGGACAGAGTTTCCAGAGCCTTCCTTCCTCTACTCGGGCTCATGGGGTATGGCTGGTAAGCTGCACTCTACAGAACGTGAGAGGGGGCTGAAATCTAGCCTGGGCTCGACCCCCAGCCACATGCTGGGCAGCGAGGGTGCGGGGGGTGGGGGGCCCTTCGCTCGCTGGTCCCGGGACAGCGTGCTTTTCCCTAAGCGGGCTTACACAGAGACTCTGGGTACCAGCACTCTGACAACTTCTCTCTAGTTCTACCCCGACATCAGAATCACCCAGCAAACCAGAAGGCATAGATTCCCGACCTGCCAAACCTACTGGAAGCCATCATCTGGGAATGAGGTCCAGGAATCTGTATCTTCGAGCATGCCAGGTTATTTTTAAGGCAGAAGAGTCATTTCCCAATCACCTCTGACTCACCAGTCCCCTTGCTCAGGGCCAACCCAAGTGAATCATCCATCACCTCCCCCTGCGTGGACAGGTTTGAGAAAGCACTTCATGCTCTTCACCTGGGACCAGGTCCAGACGTCCCCACGGGTCCCCATGAAGCAGGACTGAGCCTGATGCTGGCTCTGGAGTCCAGGACTCTGACTTACACCCTAGTCCACTGCTCTGTACCACCCAAGGGGTCCTAGGCACACGGCCACCTGCCTCGAGCCTCAGGTCCTGCCTCTGTGACACGAGAGGAGCCCCGACCTCTCCCTTAAGGGCACTGTCGTGAGGCGGCCAGTTTGCTGGTCGTGGGCGAGCGGTCTGTGATGAGAGCTGTTATTTTGAGTGTCGTCACTGCTCCTCAAGAGGACACTTCATTTGGGAGAAACAAGAGCACCAGGTGCGCATATGACAAGTTCTTGGTAAACCGAAATGGATGCTTCCGGGGCTGCTCCTAAAGGACCTCCACCACCGAGCGTCCCAGCCAGCTCAGAGCGGGCCAGTGACAAGCGGGCCAGCTCGCCTTACAGGTGGCACTCCTCGCTATGCCTTCCCTTCCGCTAACCCATCCTGACGTCTCCGACAGCTTTCGCAAGCCCAAGCGAGTGCTCACGGGCAACACTGCTTCCCCATCAGGGCACGGGGCGGCCTCGGTGGCTCGGAAAGGGTCTCATGGCAAGCCCTGGCGGGGCGGCAGCCTCCACATGACCTCCTCACCTTGCTGGACTTGTGGTCCACGTTGAAGGTGGCGATGACGCCGTCCGTCAGCTCCCGGCCCTCCCGCAGCACGAGGTACTCGGACAGCCGGTTGGCCAGGTAGGTCTTTCCGGTGCCGCTGGGGCCGGAGAGGATGATGCGCCGGTGCTCCACCAGCAGGGACACGTAGCGCTGCAGGATGGGCTTGGGGATCAGGGACTCGAACACTAGCGCGTCCAGGCTGTTCTCTGCGAGCCCTGTGTTGGAGAGGGACAGGAAGGGTCTGAAGCCATGTGCAGTGGGTGGATCTGCGCTTGCCCCCCGGGACTGCCTAGCTCTTTCCACGGCGGCCACTCACCTGAGACTGCTGCCCACCCAGGTACACAGGAGGCGGGGCTCAAGTAGCTACGGCCGTCTGCTCGCAAGCACCGTCTGGCCAAGCACCGTCTGGCCCAGCACCTGGCTCGGCTGACTCGCCCAGACTCAGCCTCCACTCTGGCACCCAGGCCCTCAGGCCCTGGCTGTCCTCTGCGGAATTCCTAAGACGCTGGGCTCTGCTTGCCTGTCTTGGATTTACGGCACTGCTGCTGTCTGCCCAGACAAACCCGAGTCTCCCATGTCTGCCAAGACCCTGGGGCTGCTGGTCACCCTGTTCTCTCTCGTGCCCTAGGCCACGGCTGCCCACACTCAGATATGCCACAAAGGAGGCCACACTTTCATCTTGAGAACAAAGAAATGCAATCTGATTCAGGGATGTGACGACTGGTAGGTGAAGCCGAGATGCTACTCAGCAAGACCCCTGAGTCTCAACACTGTCAGGAAGAAACGTATCTTTCCCCTTTCCAGGGTGGGACCGTTCCACCAGTCAGGGGTGTTGGCTTTCTTTTTTTTTTTTTTTTTTAAGATTTTATTTATTGGGACGCCGGGGTGGCTCAGTTGTTAAGCGTCTGCCTTCGGCTCGCGTCATGATCCCAGGGTCCTGGGATCCATCCCTGCATTCGGCAGGAGCCTGCTTCTCCCTCTCCCACTCCCCCTGCTTGTGTTCCCTCTCTTGCTGTGTCTTTCTCTGTCAAATAAATGAATAAAATCTTCTTTTTTTCCCCCAATTACTTTTATTTTTTCAGTGTTCCAAGAGTCATCGTTCATGTACCATACCCAATGCTCCATGCAATACGTGCCCTCCTCAACACCCACCACCAGGCTCGCCCAACCCCCCACCCCCCATGAATAAAATCTTAAAAAAAAAAAGATTTTCTTTATTTGAGAGAGCGAGAGAGAGCGAGCGCATGAGCAGAGGGGAGGAGCAGAGGGAACCCAACGTGGGGCTCTATCCCAGGACCCCGGGATCATGACCTGAGCCGAAGGCAGATGCTTAACTGACTGAGTCATTCGGGTGCCCCAGGGCCGCTGGCTATTTATTTTTATTTTTTTATTTTTGAAGATTTTCATTTGTAGTCAGAGAGAGAAAGAGAGCATGTGCAGGATCCCCAAGACCCTAAGATCATGGCCTGAGTCAAAATCAATGCAGATGTTAACCTGGCTTTTTAAAAATTATTTTCTTGATATCATTCTCAAGAGAAGATCTGTCCAAGGTTACTTTGTCTAAAACTAAAGTACTTCTGTTAAAACTTACCTTAAGAAAACTAGTGTAGGTAGGCAAAAAATGAAGAGCATTTATTCTATTTTTTTTTAAATATTTCATTTTTAAGTAATCTCTACACCCAGTGTGGGGCCCAAGCTTACAAGCCTGAGATCAACTGAGCCAGCCAGGTGCCCCCCATTTATTCTATTTTATAATAGTACCTTCCTTCTACGTAATTATTCACCGCAAACATACTCCGCAAATGCATTTATATGCTTGTTTCCAATCCTCCCCCAACAGTGAATGGCCCCTACGTGCAGGAGACTATTCCAGAATGACCATGATGAAGGTTTCTAAATGACTTATCTTCTGGGTATAGGCCTGAGACTTTCCTGGTACTGAGCTCAGGGTTGCCTACACTGGTTGAAACTCAATGCAAAGTGTGGAATGCAGGGTCTTTAGTCTAAACTTAATCATGAGACAGGGAAAAAACCCACAGAAACATCTCTCTCTGCGTATACACTGCTGCTCTTTTGGTCTTTTGCCCTAGAGCCCTCTGGGAGTGACTCTTCTGCCCATGAACTCACCGCAGGGCGTGCCCAGTCACACCCCCACCCCCGCTCCCACTGAAGTAGACCGTCCGCAGCCCACGGATCCCTCGGCTCCAACTCTTGCACGGTTTATGGTGTTCTGAGGGTATGGGTTTCAAGCACTGCTGGAAAATAGAAGTCAGCTGTCGCTTAAAAATAAACCTGAACTGATCCCTCGAGATGTTGAACAACCTGGTGTGCTGACCGTGGCAGATTGCGCTGGGGGAGGGGCGGGCACATTCCACCTCGGCAGACCATCTTGTCCCCATTTCTACAGAGGTCTGGTCTCTGCAACGGATCGCTCCTTTCACCCCTCAGTGCCTGTAGCACGCTCACCAGTGAGGATAAAATGCAGTTCGAGCCCAGGACAGATAAGGCTTTCCCTGAGGGGTTCTTGTACTGCAGCACTGCTTTTGGTGTGCCTGATACCCCTTCTTCCTGCCCCTTCTAGGAGGACTCTTCTTTCTTATGGGAAGCTCATTCCAGGCAGTTTAAGTGGGGCTGACCCAGTACCTTCCGCCACCCAAGGGCCCGGGCTGGGCCAAACCCTCTCCCAGGCCATGACTGGTTCAGTGATGGCCATTTGACTCAGGTGGGCCAGAATCACCTGCTAGGATTTTCTGTCCCACTTTTCCAGAAGGACATTCTCTTACTTTTAGGTTCCCCAGCCAGAAGGATGAATCGAGGCTTCCTGGGCCGTTTCTGCAGCTGTGCGCAGAGCTCAGAAAATATGCCAAGCTGAGGCAGGGCTGGTTCTCAGGGCACTGTCGGGATGCCCGGATCCAGCCTTGTTTGAAGCAGTTCCTGCCATTTTCCAGGTGCATTTCGCGTTCTTGCTAAAGCTAGTTTGGGGTAGGCTCCTGTCACTAGCACCCAAAGCCACATGTGTGCAATGTCACTCACCGGCAAGATAAGAAGGCTGTGTGTGAGGCTCGGGTGGTAACATTAGGCTCGTCCCTGGCAGAACAAGGTGAGAATTCCTACTCCTAAGGAATGGTGGGGTGCTTCTGGAACACCTTCCAACCAGGAAACAAAGCTTGCATCCAACAACCCCAAAAGTGCCCTGTTAAAACTACAGTCAAAAGCTGTGCCTCAGGACGCCTGGGTGGCTCAGTTGGTTACGCATCTGCCTTCAGCTCAGGTCATGATGCTGGGCTCCTGGGATTGAGTCCCACGTCAGGCTCCCTGCTCAGCATAGAGTCTGCTTCTCCCTCTCCGTCTGCCCTCCCCCCTGCTTGTGCTCCTGCTCTCTGTCAAATAAATAAATAAAATCTTAAAAAAAAAAAAAAAAAAGCTGTGCCTTACAGGGAAGTAAGATGGGACAACCTGAAGGTTGTACAGTGTTCATTAATCTATTCTTTGGCGGGGGGGGGGGGTGTTCATAAAATACACGGAAAAGGGGGGGTTTTGCAGTCAAATACATTTGTGTTAGATTGGATTCAACAGCCTTCTTCCTGGTAGGATACATCCGCGTTTCCAAGGATGGAGTTAGTGCACCCATACACTCCTGTCTTCCTGTCCCCTGAACGCAAATGGATCGAATGATGGAGTTTTCTAGACTTATTTGGCCAGGATTCTCCCCCCACAAGATCCTTCGTGGGGCTAGAATCCCTTGGCACACACTTTGGCCTGGGGCCTAGCATCCCTGGGTGATGAGGACGCCGGAGATGCCAGCAGCACCGTGCGTGGGCTCGAGCGGCTCCCACCTGTAAAACGGGACCACATCCAAGGCCGGCTGGCAAGACCAACCCACGGGTATCGGTGGAGCCCCGTTTCCACAGGGCTATTAAGATTCCAACATCTCAGAGTCATAAGGCTTAATGGGACCTTTTGTTATATAATTTCAGCAATAAACTAAAATTGCTTCCGGTGGTGGTGAAAAAAGCTGAAGGCCGTTGAATTTGCTTAGGTAAGAATGACTGTGATTGCAGGGGTAGAGAAACCTACCCACACACACATGTGCAAACCAAACTGTGGCTATGGTTTCCTAGGCCAAGTCACAAAACAAAACTGCAATTCCCTGAAAATTCCGACCTCTGCCGTCGGCCGAATTACCTTTGATGGTCACAGAGATGGTCGTGTTCTCGCCGACCAGATAGCCACAGGGAAGAAGCTCAGGGGTCTCGGAGGTATTGCTGCGCTTGATTTCCCCAATGCTGTAGCCCAGAACACTATCTGAATTCAGCCCCAGCTGACTCACGGGGTCGACGTGGATGATGTATTCCTGGGAAGAATAAAATCGAGACCCCATCAAAGATGTGGCTAGAAATCTGCCCGTGACTCATGTTTTCCTTGGGTGATTTATGATCATCTCTCTCAGTTGATGCCTGGGTTGAAACTGAGCTGTGGAACGAGAAGGGGGAGGAGGGGAAGAGCTTTCTATGGGGATGGTGACCCGAGTATCACAGGCCTCTTCAAGTACAGATTTATTTGGTTAGTGACGTGGAGGGAACCCTAAAACAATCATGAACGTTTAGTCTGGATGAACCAGGCAAGGAAAAGTTACGCTGCTTTTCTCAAATTCAGCTGAAGTCCTAAAGAGACACTAGGGCCTGTGACTAGCACTGGAAAATTCATGAGAGAGTAATTCTGACAAGAACTCTCCACTAGCCCCTCCTCTTGGCTCAGAGCAAACACCACACTGATGATAAAAGGAGCAAACCCCAGGGCTGCAAGAAAAAAAGCAGCTTTTGATCTTTAAACAGGAAAAACTGTGTTTAATTTGGAAAGTATGCCCTCTGAGGTGAGTGACCAAAAGGTTTTAGGTCAGTGAACCTGGCCCGAAAGTCTGTGGGTGAGGAGGTAGCTGGACGATGACCCACGTGGAATTATCAAGAACAGGCCTCTCTGGGGTGCCTGAGTGGCTCAGTGGGTTAAAGCCTCTGCCTTCGGCTCAGGGCATGATCTCAGGGTCCTGGGATCGAGCCCCGCATCGGGCTCTCTGCTCGGCGGGGAGCCTGTTTCCCCCTCTCTCTCTGCCTACTTGTGATCTCTCTCTGTCAAATAAATAAATAAAATATTAAAAAAAAAAAAAAGAACAGGCCTCTCTACCTTTAATGGTCTCCCTCCCTCCCCCGTGATGCCCTACAGGCTCTTTTCAGCCTAAACTGCTATCTTTTTAATCCGAGGATGGCCCAGCTCCCCATCTGCAGAGCTCAGGTGTGGAATCCAGGCAGCAGGGTGGGTCTGCCCCAGCCATTCACATCCCTGCCCGGTCACATCTCCACAGCCTGTCAAGATGGGGAACGATCTTTGGCCGGAGAACAGGGCTTCCTGTGTGTGAAGCCACCTGAATCTAGATGCTAGAAAGAGACTGGAGTGTACTAGTTAAGTCACGTTTTAAAGTCAGACCAACTCAACTGGACCAACACGGTTGCATTCTAGCTCCACGATCTTGGGCAAGTGACCTGAGTCTTACCTTCCTCCTCTTTAAGTGGGAAAATAATAGGACCTTCCTTATAGGCCTGGAAATAAATTGGGGTAATGCTAGCATGGTCTCTGGCACCAAAAATGCAGGCTACCAATATTACTCAGGGGATATGATTATTCAACCCTTGATTGCGACTCCCTTGAGGACAGTAGGGAAAAAATACACGAAAACCTTCTTCTGAACCACCTTGTGCTTACAGGTTCACCTCAACACCCATGAGTTATTTCTCCTGTGACAAACATCCACTTATTGCAGTGATGTGACTAGAACAAATATGGAAATACCTATGCCAACCTCTTTGACTCTGGCCATTGATCAGATGTTAATGTCACACAAAATGCAAATCATTCACAGACTCTGAAGTGTTGGCCAGGATGCTGGGCAAGTCGGATCAAATCCCCCGGAAATGAAGAATGGAAATTGGAAGTCTTAGCCGTGGCCACAGGGCACTCAATCCAAAGTATATTCAAAGCCAATTCAATATTCAACTAGCAATTCACCACGCAAGGCTCAGATAATTGCTTGAGGCCAGGGAAACGACTCTCGCTGGCTGGCCAACCACTGCCAAGGGTAGTGGCCAATCACCAGTCTGTACTCATCATTCTCCTATGACTAGAGTGCCCAGAGACAAGTCCCAGCAACACAAGGATGGGGGAAGACCCCAGAAGTGGCCATGTTCAGGTCACAAACCACCCCTTCCCTCCCTGAGCCAGGCCCCCCGGCTTCAGGCAGACCCCCGTAGCCGTCCTCTTAGACACTTACTTTGAACAGTCGTCTAACCACCCCATCGAGCACATCCCACTTCGTCTTGCCACTAACTCCAATGCAGCCAATAAGAAAGAGGTGTGGTCTGGAATCCTAAGGGTAAGGAAATGTATGCAGGTGAAAAACAGGCGGATCTCTTCTGACACAGCTTAGCAAGGACTCAGATTACCTTAGAACTCCACCAATGGTTTGAGAGGGGAATAAAAGTCCTATTTGTTATAACACCAGATACAACGTAGATGGAATACAAGTCTTAAAAACATTCCCTGATCTCTTGCAAGAACAGTACTCCGGGGGTCAGGAAGAGAGGATCTCCTCTCTGGAATCTAGAACCTTCTACTAAAGGTGTGCCTTGTATAGTGCATAGATCACATTCCTGGCCTGGAATGCTCTCCCTTGTCCTGTCTGCCATCTCTCCCTTTCCAAACCTTGCTTGCAAACTCACCTCTTCCAGGAAGCCTTCAATGATTAACCCACCAGGCTCAGAGCTCACATTGCTTCACTGGTTTTGTACATAACTGATTTATGAACATATTCTGTACTTGTTTACTTTTAGGTCTTTATGTCTTATTTGTAAATCAAGTTTATCTCCTTGCTAGGTCTTAAACTCCTTCAGGATAGAATACGTTCAATTCTTTTCTTCTTTTTTAAATAATGTTTATTGCTTTCTGCTAATTAAAAGTTAAAACATACTCAATTCAGAAAACAAGGAAGTTTGGAAAAAAATACTCTTTTTCTATTTCTTTTGAATTTCGCCCACAAGGCTCTCTGCACAGGGTGGGGCTAACTAATCACAGTGATTCAAGAAAAATTAATAGAATATTCCATTTTGTTGCATTTTAAAATCTTAGCTCTGACATGCTCATAGGGATGCAGAATTAGGAGAGTGGCAGCGGGGGGTGGGGGTGTATGTGGCAGTTAAGCAAAGTCAGCAGGGAAAAGAGCACCAGTCTTACGGTGAGACGATGTGGCCTCACCAGTTCCCCTGTGACCTGGGTGATAAGGACGCCTGGGTGATAAGCTTCTCAGCTGTAAAACGGAGAGGACACCGTCCGGCTAACCCACTTCACCTGGATTCTGTGGTAATCCAGAACAATCCAGTTTCTAAAAGGAACTCGAGCTTCTGTAAGACATAGAATCGATGTTTCTCTTGGGGATCACTGGATTAAGGCACATCCCCAGGTGCCCCCTGGATTTTTTATAAGAACGTTCTAAGAATGAATTTTCCCCTTGACAATCCTATCATGCCACGACTTAAGCTCTGAAAACGGACAACTTTAGGTTTATTTTTACATATAAAAATACACATATTTTTAGGTTCGATGAGGAGAAAATCACTGGCAGCTCCAAAATCTGAGCCTACCCCCTTCAACAAGACTGGAGGGCCAGCCACACCGTGGAATCCTCTGGCAAAGAGAGTCTGGCTGCAGACGGCTCTGCCGTGGTGGGCGCGGCAGGCTCCCCAGCAATCCTCGACGACAAATGGCGTATTGGCAAGGATGCCGAGAAACGACAAACAGCTGAAGAGGACTTGAAATAACCACTCGTGAAATCTTTCTCCACTTCTCTGAGAGATGGTCATTACAATGTCATGTGGATTGAATCAATGACGAAAAATCAACTCTGTCGACCCCCACCCCTGCCCCCAAAATAGTCCCTAGTGTGGGTGTGGCCTCCTCAGGCTCTGGAAGAGAACAGAAACTACTCAGAAAACTCGAGATTCCTCAGCCCTGGGGAGTCGGGACGCCGCGCCGGCTTCCTGTCAGCCACCTGCGTGGCTTGGGCCCCTCGGTCTCTGATCACTGGACAAGACTGGTGCTCTCGGTCAGCTAGCTGCATTTGGTCAGCTTGCTTCTGCGCCTTCCGTGCTAACTGTGCTTAGCTGCCTTCTTTCGGAACACGTTAAATTCAGAAAAGCCATTTCCAACTGATGTTAGTGTTTCGTTAGTTCCGTGCACGTGCGAGAGGGGACTATTTTTAGTACTCCTTTATTAGACTTTCCAAACGCGAGAGGGAGGGAAGGGCCGTTTGCTCACGTTAATTGTGTCAAAATGCTGCTGGGGATCGTGGTTAGTTAAGGAAAGCGTTAGTAGAACCTCCGAATCACCCCAGGTGTGGAGGTGGTGCAGTCTGACGATGCCATCACTAAGCTACGTAGTTCTACCTGGAGAAGGGACAAGTAGAGCGGGGAAAGGGATCCAACTAACCTCCTTCCACTTCATTTCCTCCTGAAAGCTGACAACTATCTTAACATGCCTGCCTCCTTCCTTCCGAGCCGAGCATTCACCAGTGTCATCCAGCAACATGTCTGCGAATGGAAAACATCAACAGCCTTAGGCACATGGGGACAGCAAAGCCGGCTTCCTGACACCCCCGCTGCTTGTTGGCACGGCAGCGGGACAAACCAGGTGTCGGTGTGCAGGGACGTGGGGTGGGGTGGGGGAAGGGGAGAGGGCAGGATGGAGAATGCAACCACAGAAACCGATGGTGGACCAACCAAAGAACCAGCAGGCTCACGATGTACCTTGCCAAATGGAAGTGCGAGGCAGAGGCTCAATCAAAACGAGAGCAACGTAGCATCATGGATAAGAAATCAAAGCGTCAGCCTCAATATGCTCACAAAGAAAACCTAGCTCATGTATGCTCATGATGGTGCCGGCCGGGAATCCATCCTGAAGGCAGGAAGACCACAGACCAAGCCATTGCCCCAGCTGGGACCCGCTACTATGGGGTTTCTAGGCAGCATTCAGCTTGTCGGTCAGCCTCTTAGAATGGATCAAACAGAACTCAGCATGGTGGACAAGAGGATCCAAACTCATGGCTTGGAGAACTGGGGGCACTGGAGCAAAGCATGACAGCAGTCTAACGGCTGAGCTCATGTCGGTAGCAGACGCACACCCAGACACACACACACACCCCAAGTGCACGCACGCCTGTTGCCTCTCCATTGGATCTGCTCATCTGCTTATCTCGGGGCTCTCGCGCGGAGACTGGAGTGCCAGCTGCAGGCCCTGACCTGCCCCCAGCCCCGGGACACCACTCACCCAGGCTGGTTGACTCCGTGAGGTTCAAGCTGTGCTGGGAGAGGCCCATGGACTGCCTAGGGGAGGCCGAGAGGGACACCTGGGAGGGTGCCCGGCTGCAGCCACTGCCTTGAGACTCGGACTTTAGCCGGTCGTTCTCAGCTTTCAGCTTCTCTATTTCACTCTGCAAAGAGTAAGGGAGAGGCTTGCTTACTAGGTGGATGGAACACGAACAGGCGTCTTCTGGAGGAGGGGCTGGAAAGTCCCATGCAGGGATCAGGTGGGAATCTCAGCGGAGGCCCAGACATCACACCATCAGGGAGGTCCGGCCACACTGGCTGCTCTTGGGAACACACAAGACCTGTCTGGCAGGGCAAGGGCCATCCTTGTGGAGAGCTGGCCTTTCGAAAGACCTCAGAAATGCTTCAGAGTCTGCTGCCTGAGTCTTAACTGATAGACTTACAACCCAAGAGGTTTGCGAGGCTCTGGGCTTGATGGGTTTCTTTCCTGTAGGACTTAGAGCCTTTAGGAGCTGCTCTGCATGGTGGAGCTCAGAGGGGTCAGAGTGTGCAGCAGGCCTGAACACAGCTGAGCCAGGAGCTCTCCTTTCACAGAGCCTCTCACGGAACAAGCGTTCCATGGAACCTCCTTTGGGAAACATCGGTTCTCGAGTGAGGAGGCCCCATGTGGCAGAGCCCACAGGGCTCTTTCCTCTCTATACACATGTAGGGAAGACCTACCATGTGCACAGCACCGGAGCTACATCCAGAGAAAGGGATGCAGAGAAAGAATAGCCAGAAGACCCAAGCCTTCTAGTCCGGGGTGGAAGGGGGAGGGGCTGTAAGAACTCATCTAGAGGAATCCAGATGAGGGCACTGACTCTTGCAGATGCAGGACCTGGAAAAGCTTTGGAGAGTGGGAGGCTATTCCTTGACGGAAGGGCCCAGTGTGGTTGTGCACAAGGATCTCCCCAAGAAGGGAACACCAGGACTAGGATACAGAAATTCCTGGTGCAGGCAAAGGGGCTCCCTCTGGCTGATGAGTCTGCAAAGTGGGGCTGTGAGAGGGTGGGTGGCAGATTCTGAGTACAAAGGATCCCATAGAAGCCTCGAAGGCCAGAGGAAGGAGACAGCTGCCTGGAAGACGTGACGGCAGAGCCACTGGAAGGCACACAAGGGGGAGAAGCATGGTTCTGCTTATACTTTGAAAAGACTCAACTTTGAGCAATATCTGGGAGGGCATCAGAAGAGAAGGAGCCTTGCTACTTTGGAAAAGAAAGAAAAAAGAGAGGAGGAGAGAAGGAGGCTTGCAAGGCAGAGGGCTGCCACCTTTGGCGGCCCTGGGGACATGGCAGAGAGCAGCCCCCTGCCACTCCTTCCCGGGCAGCCTGGGGCTCGGGCCCCTGCTCCGGGGCTCACCTGCATCCTGTTCATGGCCTCCCGGAGCTGGTCGAGCTGGTGTGCGGAGCTGAGAGCTTCGAGGCGGATGTCCGTCAGCTTCATCTCCTTGTCCCTGAGCTCATTTCGGAGCTGCATGACCGTCTCGGCTTCACTATCAATGCACTCTGAAATGCTGGGGAAGGAGAGGTGTTACTGATGAGAGCGGCTTGGGGTCAGCTCCTTTGAGTCCTCCACTGACCACGGTCCCTGTCCATCAGCAGGTTTGTTCGGCAGTCACTCTGTCTGACCAGCTGGCAGGGCTTCCCAGAGGCTATAATACCAAAGCCCGAAATTTAGACTGTATTGCTTCTCTGCGCTCTTTCTTTGCAGAACTCAGGTGATTAGAGTGGCTTTGGTGTGCCTTTCAGCAAATTCCAATAATCTGGGATAAACAGGAGCCGGCAAAAGGGAGTAGGAACCTTCGGGGTTTGAAACAACCCTCCCATCCCAATGTGTGCACAGCTGGGGCCCTATAATGACACCGCATGGCCCTTGAGATCTAAACTCACTCAGAGAAGGAGGGTCAGCTGTCTGTTTTAAAGATTAGACACTCTAAGGTCAGACAGCTGAGGGGTGATTTTTATTTGCCCAAAGGTGAAAGTAACCGAAAGATTCGGGTGGAAGGAGTTAGTCTATTTTGGGTCACATTCTAAAACTCAATCTTTTAAAAGTGTCTTAAGAGAGCAACATTCTTTCCTTCCCTCACCTGCCCACACTGCTTCATAAGCTCATGACAAGGAAGAGAAACATCTCAGACCATCAGAGAGCAGACAGGAGGGTATGACACAGGGGTCCCAGTTCTATGAGAAAACTGAACAATAGTGTGGGGTTGGATGTCCTTCCAGCTGCATGCCAGATCGGGGGACCCCGGGACCCCGTGGAGTCCCTCTGTCTTAAGAGGTGGTCCTCCTAGGCTGGGTTCCTTACGTGATTAGTTAGGTTTGCTGTTCAGATACCTGGTGAGGCAGCACTAAATGGAAGATCATAAAAGTCATGATCAATTGCCATGTTAGAAAAGAGGACTCTCAAAAAAAAAAACAAAAACTTGATTTCAAAGATCATTGGATCCGGGGTTAGGGGTGATCCAGAATAAGCAGCTTTGACATTTCTTGGACTGAAGATAGAAAAAAAGGCACCCCCCCCCATTCATAAAGTTACAAAGCTGAAGTTGATTATCTCCAAAAGACATAGTGAGCGTGTGGTCTCTGCAGAAATAATTGTGCAGCCCACTCTCCAACACCAAGTCCTGGATTCGAGGCCAAAAAAAGCCTGACCTGTAAAACTGGTTGAGGGTGTGGAAATGTTCATTGCCAGAGGGAAACCATTTATAATTGTTAAGAGAGATGTAATTGTGTTTGGGGGGCAGAAAGGACTAGAAGAAAAGTTTAACACCTGAATGGCCAGATCTTTTTGTTGTTATTTTCTCGACCTGCATCTGAATGGTTTTCATTTGAGAGATGCTAAGAGAGGAAAACGACCTCTGATTTTTAAAAGTGGTTAGCAGCTAAGGAAGTTTCTCGGCTTCAAAATCTTCTAAAACTTCTAACAAACACCTGAAAATGTTATGATTATTCCCACTCTATGCCTATGAGAAACTGAGGCAAACAGATCTGGGATAAGAGGTTAGAAAATGTCTTTAGACTTCAGATCCTCCTCTCCCACCCCCCACTGCTGTGCTTCGACTAGCCTATGGGCTGTAAGGTTTAAATATATGGTCGTGCCTTTTCTGGTTTGCCAAGGTTTGCAGCGGTCTCTTCTTGAGAGAGGAGTATGGTTTCCTGGTTTAAATGGAGTGTGACGTCTGAAGAAATTGCATCGTGACACTCCAGTCTTTGCTAAACTGCGCCCCGTACAGACCTCGGAGGCTCCAATTCACTGCAGGGAATGGTAGCCTTGGATTCACACCGTCGGTCTGGTGTGACTGGCCCTCCGGGACAAGCGTTTTGCCCCAGTCTCCTTCACATGGTCTGTGCCTTTCCCCAAGGAAGCTTTCGCAGCAAGAGAGACAAGACTTCCTCAGCACCCGCTTTGTGGAATATAACACATAGGCTACTTTGCAAAACCTGCCCATTGACTTTACAGAGAGAAGCAAACTAAGATAAAGTTTGTGTCGAGAATAAGTGCGCCGAGAGTACCGTGCTCCCCGAAAATAGCCCAGTTCTCAGAAACACAACTGGAAGGTGACACAGGAGGGATGTCCTACTCAACACAGAGAGGATGGTGAAAATTAAATTCCTTAAGATTTAATTTTCTAGCTATCTCTCCACCCAGTGTAGGACTCTAACCCATAACCCTGAGATCAAGAGCCTGGCAGAATCCACCTACTGAGCTGGCCAGGTGCCCTGAAAACAAAGTTCTTCTGCAACAGAGCCAGCTAAGTTTTAGTCTCTAACCCTAGCACCCAGCTTCCTTCCATGCTAGCCTTCTGTTACGTCTCTGATAATTTGGTTGCACTCAACAGGTTACCCACTGCATGGCTGCTGGCTGCTCCAGGATCAGGGTTCTCTGCATCATTTCCGGTGCCTAATCGCACTGACCTATACGTAATAGGTGCTCAGCAAATGCTTACTGAATACACGAACAACTGTGCCAGGTATCCGAAGTATACTATTTAATTTGCTCCATCCACTACTAACTCCATGGAGAGGTATTACAATTATTCCCTTTTAAAAAGGGGGAGGGTGAGTCCTAGAGAGATTACCGTGCCCATTAAAAAAAAATCAGGATAACAGAATCGGGGTAGAATCTGGTGGGTCTACTTAAGTCTAGAGCCCATGGCCCTGAACTGTATCCAGCAGGCACTCAATATGTGCTCATCCACTTCATGGACCACTTACTGAAGCAACCTGATATCGATTTTTTCCTATTGCATCCCTACCATGTTACTCCCATATTTCCGCTGTCCTGGCCAGATGCAGGGCTGGTGGCATACCTAATTTTAAACGCCTCAAATGTGGGAAACACTGCCTTCCCACACCACCATTCCTTTCGCCCACAGGGCAGGAACTTTTCTGGACCTCTGACTCCTCTGCCTTGGGTTTCTTCTTTGAACTTCCTCTCACATCTAGATTTGCACATTCTTACAAACCCTTCAAGGTTGGAAAGAAGCATTTGCTCTCTGCCCACCCACTGGAAAACCAGACCAAAAACAAACATCTCCAGTGTGCATGGATGCTGTGGAATGCAGGAGAAGGGCAGCAGAGCCCAGAGTCTGCCCCGCCCAGTCCCTACGGGGAGAGCGGGTTTGGAGGCAGCATTCTCGCGATGGCTGCTGGGAAAGCTGCACGGCCAAGTGCATCATCCACTCTCCCTCATCCTCTCCGGCTGCCTGGCAGCACTTGGCCCAGCTACCGCCCCCCTCCCAGCAGTTTCTTTTCTCTGCTTCCAATTTCCTCCCACCTCTTCCCATCTCGCTGGCTGCTCTCCTTGCTCTTCAGAGACCCTGAGTTCAGCCCTTGGCCCTCTGGCTCCTCTCTATCTCTATCCAGCCCTATGGAGAATCCTCCAGGTTCTCAGCTTTTAGGACCACCTATGAGCCCATGTCTCCCATATCTAGACCTCCAGGAGCCCCAGGCTGGTTGCCACCTCCGCATGGGTGTCTCCCGAGCAGCTCAGACTTTACGCAGTCAAGCCAGAGCTCCTGATGGCCACCCTGCCCTGCCCACGCCTCCCACCCATTCCAGAAACAATGCTTCCACATACTTAGGTACGCAAGCTGCAAATCTAGGAATGTTCAAGGATTATTCTACTCTTTCCCCTCACACCTGACATCACCACATGCTGTCAACCGTCTTCTAGAACACATCTTAAATCCATCCAGGACTCACTATTACTATGAGTCATCATGTTTCACCTAATATTTGAATGTCTGCAAATCCAACAGTGTCTATCACCCTGTAGCATATACTGTATTTTTGGGGGGTGGTGGCGGTGAGAACAAAGAAGAAATAACTAATAACTTGAGGAAATCTACACATCAGGTGGTGACATGGGCCGTGGGGAAAAACAGAACATGGGTAAGGGGGTGACGGGGAGTGCTGGCTGTGATGGGGGTGTTACTTTATGCAAGGTGTGCAGGCAAAGCATTAGTGAGAAGGAAACACCGAGCAGGGGCCTGAAGAAAGAGAGTATCTAGGGGAAGAGTGCACAGGCAGAGGGCACAGAAAGGGCAAAGGCCTGGGGGTGTGTGATTGGAGTGTTCAAAGGACAGGAAAGAGGCCACAGTGGGGTGGACGAAGGGGAGAGCACTATTAGCCTTTTATGTGGTTGCCTTACTTCCCCTCTTGCTCCCCCGAATTTCTTATTTGCAGAAAGGAGGCTGATCTTTGTGAAACATGAATTCAGATGATCTTATATTCCTGCTTAAAACTCTCCAGTGCATGGGGCACCTGGCTGGCTCAGTCAGTGGAGCATGTGGCTCTTGATCCTGGGGTCAGGAGTTTGAGCCCCACACTGGGTACAAAGATTACTTAAATAAACTTAGGGGGGAAAAAACAACCTCTCCATGGGAGTGCCTGAGTAGCTTAGTCCGTTAAGCGTCCACCTCTTGATGTTGGCTCAGATCACGATCTCTCAGGGTCATGAGATTGAGCCCGGGATCAGTCTCTGTGCTCAGCGGAGAGTCTGCCTGAGATTCTCTCTCCCTCTGCAACCTGCCCACCTCTACCCTGTGCTGTCTCTCTCTAAAATAAATAAATCTTAAAAAAAACAAAAACGAACAAACAAAAAAACACCTCTCCAATGGCTAATAACCCGTCACACATAGAAGTAGATGCAAATTTATTTTGACTTCAACACCTCCCATGTTCTGGCCCTGCCTCTCTCCATGGGCTCCTTTCCTGCCGCTTTCCTACTTCCCGTCATGCAGCAGCCACACTCGCCACACAGTGGCCATCCCTCCTTCTCAGACACACCCAGCCTGCCTCCACCTTAGGCTCCTTGCGCTATCTGGGGGACAGGAAGGCTGCAGGGAGCCTATTTCCTTCCCCTCCTGGGTGCAGAGATTTCACTTCTTCCCTTGTGGGTGGGATGGCCTCGCTCAGTGGACTGTGGGAAGAAGGGACATGTGTCTCTCCAGGCCCGGCCCATAAAATTCTCCTGCACTCTCTCCCATCTCCCCCGCCCCACCTGCTGGCTGGACACAGAGGACTCCACAAAGGACTCAGGTCCTGTGGGATGGCTGGTGCCAAAGATGGAAGGAGCCTTCCGCGGCGGGCCGCCTGCTGATTGACGAGGAATACCAGTGCTAGGTTCAGAGTGAACCAGACATCAGCAGTCCTGTGTCAAGCCACTGAGCTCTGCGACTGCGTGTGTTACAGCAGCTAGTGTTATGCACCAGAACTAACCAGGGCTCCCTCTTACCATGCAGAGCTCAGCTGGAATGTCACCTCCTTCTCTGACCACCCCATCCACAGTTGCTGCCAGGTACTCTGTATCCCAACGCGCTATTTTAATGCCCAGCGTGAACCCTTAGCTGATTGTTTTCTAGTTCACTCAGATTCGTTTCATGCCTGCCTTTCACCCCGGGGTACAGGGTCTACCAGAATCGGAACTTCATCCGTCTGGTTCACGGTTGTGCCCGGTGCCTGGCGTGGAGCGGGAGCAGAAGCCAGGAGAAGTCGAGGCTCCCTGCCATTCCCTGTCTCCCACTACCTGTCTTCTGTAGTGTCCAGGCTGCTGGTGCGCTGCAGAGACCCGGCCGAGCCCCTCATCCACACTGCCTGTGGGACACACGTGTGGCTGCTGTCTTCAGCAGGGTGGCCTGCTGGCTAGGTGGACTCAGGGACAGCTCCCTACACCTGGCCTCCTGAGCTGGAAGAAGCAGAGGAAGGAGGTCCTTCGTGCGTAGTATCTGACTGGGCCCTCATGAGTATACAGGGAAGTAGATGTCACCCATGATGAAACTGAGGTCTCTACAGACACCCACTTTCTCGTCCAACCCCAGCCACAGTGGCTCTCTTCTGGGCATGGTCTCATCTCACTAACTGTCCCTGCAAACCACTTGGGCTGCAGTTCTTCTTTCTCTCTTGGCCTGGTATACCGTGGCCTCTAAGGGAACCGTCCTATCGGGCAGGGGTAATCTTTCTCACAGCCGCAGGGGGCTGGCTGTGCCACCCTCCGAGCTGACACCTGGGTCCCCACCTGTCCATCTCAAGCCATTCCTGATGCTCTCCTGCCTCTGGAGTCTGGGCTTTCTGTTTTTAGATGGGGCACAGGACTGTCTCCCTACTCCTGATGGAGCAATGATCAGTGGGTTCTCAGTGGAGATCATGGGAGGTTGGGGGGGGCAAGAGAAGATGACTCTTTCCATCCACATACCTAGCTGCCAAGGGGAACGGCACCTAAGCCAATGTCATGTGAGCACACGCCTGTCTCACTTAACAGAAGCAGTTCTGTTCCCAAAGAGCTCTTCACAAACTGACTCACTGAAAATTTACTAGGGGAGTCCGTGGTGGTGAATCCTTTTACCAAATATAGAACCCTTTGGTAAAGAGAATTATCACCGTGTCTTCTCCATTTGTTAAACTTCCAACTGCTGAGTGCGGACCTCAGAGAAAGAGTCAACACCAAATTTTGATCAGAGAACGGCGTAATCTTTTTAAGTCTTGCCACGAAAATGAACTAAAACTTCAGCAAAAACTGTTAAGACTCCTAACACTATCTTCCCCTCTCAGCAGGACGGTTGTAGCCCTTTCACATCCATTTACCTCGTCTGATCCTTAGGATAGGATAAGGAGCCAACAGCCATTATCCCAGTTTGACAAATAAAAAAATGGAAACAGGGAGGTTAAGCCCTTGCCCACAGCCACCCGGTGATGCCATCAGAACAACAATGGAAGATTCCTTTCTCTTTCAACCTCTCCAGTCCTAAAGCATTGGAAGAACATGCCCAGTCATGTGAAAGTGTGACGTACAAAACTCCAAGGAGAAGATGACTGGTAACAGGACACCTATCCATCCCTATCTGGGGGGGGGCTCCTGGGGGCCAAAGGCATCGTCTGGCCCACATGTATCCCCAGCAGACAGACTTACAGGGAGTTGGAGTGGGAGCCCCTCAGCAGTGGCGTGGAGCCCGTGGAACCGTTGTGTGGTAACTTGGGTGAGGAAGGCAATGAAGAATCGGTCATCTCCTCGATGTCTGAGTGAGAGGATGCAGACTTGGGGGACTTCTTCTTCCCAAAGGCTTGCTTGAAGGAGCTGCGTAACTGAACATACGAGACTGTCAGCCAGGCAGGGGCTGCGAGCAACACTCAGGCCTTGGCCAAACAGAGACATGCAGACAAAAGAGCAATTAATTCTCCCACGTTTTCCCCCCCTCCAATGACAAACGTTCCCAACAGCTCTCTTGAATCAGTGCAGTAAGGGAAGAAGGGTTATCTGGTGCTGACAGCTCAGAGGACTGGACCTGTGGGTGACATTCCATGCCTACTCCTGCTTCGAGGTCAGATGCCAACAGCAAGACAGAGCCTGGCTCAGCAGACGGATGGCGGGAGGATGAGGTTACACAGCAACAAAGCAGGAATGCTTAGACATGGTGACGGATGCAGAGATTAGTCCTATCAATGGATGGGTTAGCTTCGTATCTGATATTAACGTTGATCTTGCTTACCTCATTGACCTGCCAGGGAAAACGCAAGCAAAAAATGGGGAAGGGGAAGGAAAAAAGACAATTTTTAACAGAGAAAGCCAGTGACAGGGAAAGCCTTGGACTTTTTGGACACAACATGGCCAATAGTAAACACCACACACAGAGGAGGTTTCTGGTAGGACACGAATCTTCCAGAGCAGTAGAGGCATCTCCCTTCATTATGAAAGGAAAGGAATAGTGCTTCTGGAAGTCCCTACAATCCAAGTTCTTCCAGCTTCTTTGGCGGAAATGACTGACCCCGACCTTCCTGTGATTCTCACCCTTTTGTATCTTAAGGCCTTAACTTTTTTTTTTTTTTTTTTGCATGTCTATGTCTTCTTTTCTCAGCAAAAGTAGCTTCACTGCCGCAATAGTCCCAGCATGGCTGTAGAGCCTTTGGAGAGATCTACTTAGGAGTTCCTGCTGTCCTTGTATACACATAAGATGATAGGATAAGCAGGAAATTAGCCATCTCAATAGTTACTCAAAAAAAGTAGGTATTTGTAAGAAATTTATTAACTATATTGGGAAAAAGGGACTGGCATGTCACAAATTCCCCAGTTCATGAGATGGGTCTGAAAACTCTAATGAGAACATAAAGAATTAAAGTGCAGGGTCTTCTCAGAAAGCCATGATAAGCACATATTTTTCTAGACCAAAAAAAAAAAAATGTTTTGTCTTGAAAAAAGGTCTTTTGAAAAGTAATTTCCGTTTTACTAAAATCTTTCTTTCCTTCTGAAAACATCCTGGAGGTTTCTTAGCCATTAAGAAATTCTGAAACAGGCCCTTCTAAAATAGTTAATGGAATTTTTTACCCATCAGTATTACATCCCTAAGGAATGGCACGTCCAAGTGTGGCTAATTGAGATCCTAGTTCCTACTTTTCATCAAATTTCCAGTTACAGAAACAGAAGCATCTGGCACACAAACCATCAACCTGAAGACTTGCCCCTACCTCTGATAAAGGGCCAGACGGAATAGGAGATGACGAAGATTAGACAGAATTAAGCTTTGAGATCATCTGAAAATGCCCATTTTCTATCTTCCCTTCTACTGATAACCAAGAACTGTCTTAATGCAAGTAAATAAGTTTAAGTTCTTGAACTGGAGAAAGTGGATAAACGTGGTTTTTCGTAGAAAATAATTCTCTCTCATCACTTTGATAATCAAGTCAGACCATATTTTACCAATAGTATATTAGAAACAGCAACGTATGTTAATCCTATTTAAGGGATAGCAAATGAGTTGACTAAAAGCCATTAGTAACAAAGAAAAAACTTCATCAGAATGATGAGAGGGAACACTGACTGGACTTACAGTCTTCCAGTGCAAGTCATCAGTAACCGAGATTACTCAAACCTCGACTGCTCTTTTGCTAGACCTCGCCACCCATCCAAGATAACACAAAATGAGGAAGAAGTGTATGGAATGAATGAGGACACTGAGGCTACTATGGAAACACGATGTCAGCACTGATGGATGGGGCCCTGCAAGCACTAGCGCACTTCAGATCAACTTGAGCTATCCCTGCACTGAAGAGAGGGAGTAGCGAATGTCAACCAGAGCGCCACAGCCTCGACACAACTAAAAATGGGTGGGTACGAGGGCGCCTGGCTGGCTCGGTCAGTGCAGCATGCAACTCCTGATCTCGGGGTTGTGAGTTCGAATATCATGTTGGGCATAGAACCTACTTAAAAAAAATTGGGTGGGTGGGTGTAATACTCCCAGGATAATGGGAAAAAACTGCTCAAGATACCACTGTATAGAAATTCGAGTGGCTCACTGGGATTATGGGAACATGGAGAAACAACCCATTGGAGACTGGGTCTATTAAACTTGCCATTTTGAAGTACATCTCCCCAGTTTACAACCTTTCACTAACTCCTAATAGCTACACCACGAAACTTTCACTTAGAGGACATGGTCAAAAATTGTTCAAAGAAAGTTGGTTTCATGCTATCACAGGTAATTGTGTAAAGACACAGATAAGGATTATGGATAATGATGGGATAACTAGCAATATACACTCCAAAAAATAATAATAATAACTAAGAAGAAACTGAAGAGTAACAAAGAGCAACTTTGCTCTAGCACCTGGAACTTTGTGGCTAACGTTACAAGGAGGACGAAATGACACGTATATGAAATGAAAGATGAGTATGTCACATAAAGTCTCCTGAGACAGAAAAACTCCAAGGTGGTGGTACTTTCATGAGTCTTGGTGCTTGGCTGAGCACAACACTGAATTTGGTAAAAACATACCCACAAGCTCCTTTGGATCCACTCCCGAAGGTCTATGCTCTGGAGTGAAGAGCTAGCCTGGGGGATCCTTCTGGGGGTGGAGGGGGGACACCGAACTGTTAGTACCCACCAAGGTCTCTGGATGCACACTCACCCAGTTCTTTCTCTTCTTTTTCTTGGAATCACTCTCTATGTTGCTGCCCACGCTGGAGTGGCTGGTGGCGCTGTTGATGCTGGAGACGCTGTCGGAAGAGTGCTGTCTGCGGATACGGAGGTCTGCCGACTGCGAGGTACCGTTTCCTGGGGACCCAAGGCAGGAGGTCAGCAGCCGCTGCCTGGAGCCCATCCCTCTGTCCCGGGGAAAATGACTCCTAATCCACACACCCGGGCACCACAAGGTATTTCCCGTTAGACATCACCTTCTGCTCTCAGCTGCTGGTTTTAAGATCCTTAAGCAGGGACACACTGTGCCCTCTTTAGTCAATAACCTGAGGGCCCATTCTAGCCATTCCACCAAAAAGAAGTCAGGAGAGGCTTCAAGAGAGAATTCCCTACCCCTTGCCAGCAGCTTTCTTAAACTTGAGACAGGTACCCGATTACATTTCTGAACCGTGGCAGTCACCTGTGTTGTTGGGACGCCCCCCACCCCACTCTGCTCTGTACACTCCTGCCTCACTAGCCTTCTCTCGGTCCCTCGGGAATGCCGAGCCCGTATCATCTCAAGGCCTTAACGTGTGTGAGCCCTTCTTCCTGGAATGCATGCTTCGCTCACTCAGGCTGCCCGGCTCTTGCTAACCCCTCCCATTTCAACTCTGCCAGGGGACCTGGTATCTGAAATCACGGTGATGCCAAATACAGGTTACGGCCCATTTTCCGCACAAGCACAGAACTAAACCCGCAGCCTACTCCCTAAGAGCACTGGCTGCAGAGTCAGAGAGACCTGGGTTCTAGTCCCACTAGATACACTAGTAGTGTATCTTACTACTCTGTGACCTCTGGATGGGACTCTCGGCCCCACAACTCAGTGTTCTCATCAATCCAATGTGGAGAGGACCACCATTGCCCTTGTAAGGTTGTCGTGGAAGGAAAATGAGATAATGAATAATTTACAACACTGAGCAGGGTGCTTAGAACACAGTGAGTGTCCCGAAAATGCTAGCTGTCACTGTGACTTCTACCGTCACCTTAATATCACTGCAGCGGGAGGGAACTCGTCCGCACAGTCCCATTTGGCCCCCAGGTAAGATATACAAGCACGAAGCAATTTACTCAGAAATACTTCCCTGAATGAATACGAGATGCTCATTTCACGTTGGCCCACATCTACATGTAAATAGAAGGGCACAGGTGAAATTAAGTGAAACACTTTTGACACTTCGCCAATAGAAATAGATTTTCTTCCATTTTTGAGATACATCACGGAAGAGGCTGAGCTGGAAGAGCTAACTCCCTAGAGGCCTGGAGTCACGGACCGAAAGCATCTTCCTCCTAGGACCTGTCTGACGGACATGGACACGCACCCCGGGGCTGGGAGGCTGCGGCCCATGCTGTCAGGGGAGGGTTCCTGAGGGCAGGCAGGTCGTTGGTCTGGAGGCTGCTCCTCCTCCCTTTACCTTTGCAGCTGAGCTCCGGCGTGTTAATGACCCCATTAATGGCAGCCTGGGCGGCCGCGTTCTGTTTCTTCAGCAGCTCGATGGTTTTCCTTAACTCATTCAGTTCTGAGTCCTGAGGAACAGCAAGAAATACTAGTCATCCTACAGTCATTCTGTACAGAGTTCGAATGAAGAGCAACTCAGTTTTAGCACAGGAGTGCAGGGAACGAAGGAGTGCCACAAAACCTCTGTCCCCTTGGTTAGGATGGATCAATTTTCAACGGGCATAGAAACACACGAAAGCAGCAGAAATAAGGGCGCCTGGGTTGCTCCATCAGTTAGGGGTCTGCCTTCGGATCGGGTCATGATCTCAGGGTCCTGGGATCGAGCCCCGTGTGGCGCTCCCTGCTCAGCAGGGAGTCTGCTGCTCTCTCTGCCCCTCCGCCCTGCTTGTGTTCTCTCTCCCTCTCTCTCTCAAATAAATAAAATCTTTTTAAAAAAGCAGCAGAAACAGGGCTGTGACATGTGGAGGGCTGCTGTTACTCCACACCCCCCATCTGGATCATATTTGCACTCAATAGAGTGCAACTCTTTACGATTTGATTCCAAGAGTTCAAATATACGAAAATTGATTACCTTTCTCTGAAACAAGACAGAGTCTAATTTGGAGCTTTGCTGTTAATTCTAAGCAGGGAGGAGGGCTTTACCTTCTGCTCGGCCGTCATGGTCAAACTCTGGAGCCTGATGGTCATGTTTCCAAGGCTCTGTTCAAAGGCTGCCACGAGGTGGGCCTGGAGGAGAAAGACACAGTCTCAGTTAGATTACCTGGCAAGGCAAGAGGGCCCAGGGGGTGCTGGGTCTTCAAGGCTGAAGTCCTCACTGAGGCCACGTGAGTTAGCTCCCGTCTAATTCTTCAGCCCCTGAAGCCCCACTTTCCATCTCTTTGAGATCCAGTCACTCCAGCTCATCGCATCCTTAACGATCCTGTGCTGCTTCCCACCTGACGTCCTTTGTACCTGCTTTCCCGTCTGCCTGGAATGCTCTTCCCCCCACTGCCTCCCTGTCTGGTTTTTATACATCCTTCTCAAGAGATCTCAGCTCGTGTCTTCATGACACCCCCAGATGGGCTGGTTCCCTCACATTCACTCTCGAAAGCTTGTGGACTGCTGATCTACATGCATGCCAGTGTCACAGTTAGGGACACGTGAACTCTTGCGACTGCTGCCTCGTGTCTTTCTCCTCTGCTCCCCTGAGCTTTGTTCACCAAGTGCCAAGCTCACAGGAGAGGTTCACGTTGGGCACGTTTGCAGAATGGATGAACACAGTGGTTGGCCTATTTTGCTTGTTAAAATCCTGGTTAATAAAAGGGCACTGAAAGGCCCATCTGCTCCCTCCTTCCCCTGTTCCTCCAGGGAGTTACGGCTTTCCCCCAGGGCCCCTCTGTACTTTTATACACCTGTTAGAACATGACATCAAACAAGCCACTATTTCATATGGTACTAAGACATCCTGAAAAATGCTGCCAATTCTAATTATAATGGGCATCCCACTTTCAGAGATGTTAAAAATGTAGGGAAAAAAACATGTATCTTAGAATTGAGAAATGAGACGCTTTTCTGTTTGCCCCTTGCTCCGCAACCCTCTTCAAGGACAAGATGCAACCTCATGTCCTCACACAAAGCCTCTTCCTTCCTCCAGAGCAGCAGGTGATATTTTGGTTGGTAGACTGAGGGTCCTGATAATATGGTTAAAACCAAAAATAAGGAACGGACGAGAGAGCTAATCCTATTGGCAGAGGTTTCTCCATCTATAAAATGGGTGCAATATCTACTTTCCCCCCAGGGTTATTGTGAGCATTAAGTGAAACAACATAGGTGAATACATGTCTATAAATATTGGAATGAACAGACACTGTGGGGGAAAGGAAGAGGTTTGGGATTGAGAAAGTGACAAAAGATAGGATGAGAACACAGGTGGGGAGAGATCAGGAAAGGGTTCTAGGAGAGGGGTGGGCAGATATAGGAGAAAGAGAAGAGCCAGCAGAGGGAATGTGGCTCCTGGGAGGAGGGAGAAGTGAGATCTGGTCGTGTGGTCTGTAACATTCTAGAGGAAGAGAGGACTGATGTACTCAGCGAAGAATCAAAGTGAGGGAACAACCAGGGGACAGGTGGGACATTGTCCCAGGTCATGAGGAGGGTCAGCGGACATTTCAATTTAAAAAGGAGAGATTGGAGAAGTGAGTCAGAGGCCTCTGTCACTAGACTTCATCTAACTGGAACAGTTGAGGATAAGACATCTCTAGCATGAACTCCTAGGTCTTTTTTCCGACAGCTGTAGGAGTTAGCAGCAAGCAGGACCTCTTGTAATAGAAATGTTAAGTGGACCACCCAGTTTCTTTCTGATTGCATGCCCCTTCCCTATTAAAAATTGAGAAAATGCTGTTGCATTTTAAAATCAAGAGATATGCTTTTGTTTAGTTTGCCCAGGAGAATATGGCAGAACCAAAGCCAATCAATTCAAGACAGTTTACACAGTGGATGAAGGAAACAGGACCGGGGCCAGGATGTTGAAATGAATTACCGCTAACCTTGAATTTCAAAGGAACGCCACGGTCAGATTTAAATGACCGAATTTCCATTTATTTCAATTCTTTGCCACCCTGGATTCTGTTTGTGGGCACTCATACTTTCTATTCTATTTCTATTCTATTAAAAACAAAAACGACCCCAAGAAGACTGCTGTTGAGAAAGTATTTTTGCAAACTCAAGAAGACACGTTTGCTCTGAAGAGCCAGAGGTTCGCATGTTGCTGTCGAGAGAAAGGACTGACTTCGGGTCATGAGCAACTGTGAAAACACGGGCTGAGAGGCTGTTCAGAGTCACGCAGCAGACTTCTGACCAAGTGCCATTCTCACATTCCCAGGAAAACAAACACGGATGGTAAAAAAAACAAAACAAAACACCCAGAGGAGGTGGCTTTGAGTAGTTTGTCCTAGAAAAACAAACACAGCTTGGCTTGTGAGAAAGATGGCAGACAATAAAACACGTTAGCACGGCCAGTGGTGTGTGGTAAGACTCAATATTTACCTTCAAACAATACTGGATTCAGTGGCTTTGGTGAGGAGCAAAACATACTTTAGGAATAATAATAATGTAAGGGATCTCCCTCAGACTCGTCTGGAGCAGAGGGCAGAGTTCCAAATGGCCCAGTGTAAGGTCCTTTGGACAGCACGAGGTCACTGGAGGAAGGGACCCAAGTTTTTTGGTAAGTAAACTAATGACTATGTTTTGAGTAAAAGGGCACCAATGGACAGCGGTAATTCTTAACTCGGGGAGTAGCTCCAAATCACTTGGGTTGGGGGTTGCTGTCAAACCTCTCATTTGGATTATATCCAGATTGGCTTTATTGGGTCTGGGGTTGGTCTTGGATTCGAATGGTACCCAGATGAAGACTATTCACGGAAGAATACCTCCGGGGATTTTTTTTTTTTTTTTTTTAAGTAAGACCTAATAAGCTTGGGGTGCCTGGGTGGCTCAATGGTTAAAGCCTCTGCCTTTGGTTCGGGTCATGATCTCAGGGTCCTGGGATCGAGCCCCGCATCAGGCTCTCTGCTTAGCAGGGAGCCTGCTTCCCCCCCCCCGCCTGCCTCTCTGCCTACTTGTGATCTGTCTCTCCCTCCGTCAAATAAAAGAATAAAATCTTTAAAAAAAAAAAAAAAAGACCTAATAAGCTTCAAAATTCAGATGTCCCATCAATTTCTGACGTTCTTTTGATAGTGTTACTAACGATGGAAGAAGCAAAGGGAATAAAGAAGGATAATGAAACACACAGTAGCCTGATATGGGAGGGTGAGAAAAAATTCAAAGACTCCCAGAAATGTGAGAGAACTCGGGAGAATGAACAACAGCGAGAGAAGTTACGAGTTACTGAGCTTGTAATTAAGGTCAAGCACTGCACGAGGCACTTTGTGTGCAGACTTTAAAGAGAAATGGTTTCCTTCAGTTGACTCAGGCTTCAGCCAGGAACGACCTGGGCAAGAGCCCCAGGTAAATGATTCATTTGAGTATTGATTGACTCAGCTTCCTGGTCCAGGGAAGACAACCTTTTGAAGTTGCTTTTCATTCTAACAGGATATTACATGGTCGTGCAGGCTGCTTTTGGACAGGTTCACACACAGGAGTCTGCGGGTCTCGGACTGGGCTGTGTGCTCCCAGCAGGACGCTTGGCCTCAGGGGCATCTCCGCACCTTCCCAAACCTCAGGCTCTGCCCTCTGAACGGCAGCCCTCACCGGCTCACAGCTCTGCAGCGGGGCTACTTTGCAGACCAGGAGTCTCCGCCTCCACCCTGACCCCCTAATCTTATAACCACGCCATGGTCAGGAAGCTCTGTGAAGAGCAAACCAAACCGTCTCACTGCTCTGCTTAAAACACACAATGGGACTCCACTAACTCCAGCAGGAAGCCCGACCTCTCCACCTAAGAGCTGAGAGCCTCCATGATGTGTGACGACCTGCCCCTAGATTTTCTTCGATGCCTCCCCTCTCCTCTTCCTTCTCCCCTTGCCTCTTCCCCATAACCAAGCCATAGATTCTAATTACACACTGAGCAACTTACGGTTTCTAAATGCACTAAGATCTTCACCCTGGGCTTTTGCACAAATTCGTTTTGCAAACTGGTGAGAATGCTGTTTTCCCACGCATCCTCCAGACGTCACCTCCTCCAGAAAGCCTTTCCTGACCTCCCCCTCCCCCACCAAGAGATAGAGCCAGGTGCTCCTCCTTACATATTCCCACAACCTTTTCCCTTTCTCTCTCTCTTAACAGTTATCATGTCATAGCAAAACAGTTCCGTCTCTCCGCGGCGCCAGAGAAAGCACACGAAGAGGACAGTGACTGTGCCTGCCTTGCTGTTGAACCCACGGTGCCCGGGGCACGGTTGGCACTTAAACAGTTGTTGAATTCAGTGCTAGTTGGCAGCACTTCCTGAACACGTAATTGTGGGTATTATAATTATAGAACAGTCAGCTATTTATTTGGAGCCTTAGATTTCTTTCTTTTATTTTTTCCCTGTCTGAAGATGAAAAGTTTCAGAAAGAGGAAGAAAAGGGAAACGAACATTTCTGAGCCCTTCACATATTCCAGTACTGACCACGTAACAACCCGGGGAGCTGAGGCTTACCATCCACCATTGCACAGATGAGCCAGTGCAGGCTCGGAGGTTAAAGACGCTGCCCGGAGCACAGAGCCACTAAGAGCCAGAGTGGACGCTCACGCTCACGATGCTGAAGCCACGCCCCTCCCACGGTACTGCTCCCACGGTACTGCTCCCACAGTACTGCTTCCACGGTACTGGGGGGCAGGCGGCCTTGAAGTCCTGTCAGAAGGGAGCAGGGGCTGTCCCCGCCCATGGCTACCACCCAGTATCTGTACTCACATTTGCGGTCAGCTGCGTGGTCAAAGCTGAAACCTTTTCCTGTGAGGCATCCAGCTCCCGCCGCAGTTTGCGAATCTAAAGGTTGGCAAGGGAGAGAGTTACTTGCTTTAAGAGCCCATTCCCAGGTTGAGCGGGGCGAAGTAATGGATAATAGTGAAGGAGGAAATCCAACAAAACAAAACAAAAAAAGGAGGAAATCCAACCAGCAAACTGTTCCTTACCTCCGACTGGCACTTTTCTTCTGGCTGTAAGGAAATCATAAGGGAAATTAGTTGAGGAGCAAAGAATGGGGCAACGTAGCCTGTGGGGAACACCAGATTTGGATGCTGACAGCAGTCCTGAAGAGTTAGGAGTTTCTTTCCTGGTGTATTTTTCTAGATAAACTGGTTCAGTTAATTTGACCAGTGAGAAAGGCCAAATATGAACAGCATATGATTATAAGAAATTAGGAAGGATGAGAACAACACTCCAATTATTTTGGCTGTGAGGAGCCCCCTGCTCTCATGTGGAGAGGATACCATCAGGTGCTCAGGAGAAGGCGTGACAAGAAGGGATGAACCAGGGTCAGATGCCCAAATTTAGCAAATAAAACTACAGGTTTAAGTACATCCCATGCCACATTGGGGACAACTTATACTAAAGAATTATCAGTGGTTCATCTGAATTTGTAATGTGACAGGTTGATCCTAGCTGGAAGACTGCTCATGGGTTAACCGCCGGTTTTATCCCTCCTTCTCTTCTCCCCGAGGTGCTGTCCCAGGAGCAGGAGGAGTAGGGCAGGAAGGCCTCCCAAGCGAGGGAGGCTGGGAGCCCCCAGCAACTAGCCAGCTGACTCCCCAGGTTGTAAGGATCTTCCTGCTGCCCTACTTCACGGCCCCCAATTACCTGTGACTCTGGGAGGTACGGGTGCAGCCCGTGGGCCCTCTTACTGGGAGAGTCTTCCATCCTGGGGCTGTGTCTGTGGTGACACAGCTAGCTGCCAGCCAGGGACTACAAGGCTACCCCTCTCCTCCCATAGGGGGAACCTGCAGCAAGGGGAACCTTTCTTCCGTTCTCTTGCGGTTCTCCCCGGGGCCCATAAAAGAAGACACCCCCACATTCTGCGCAATGTTGGAAGCGTTCCTACCTTCCGTCCACCCCTCCATTCCCACTTCCCCGGGGGTGGGGCAGTGACTTGGGAGCCAGATGGGCAAGTGAAGATCAGTAAAGACTGTTTCGTCCTTGGGTCCTAATCCACAGCTACTAGTGATAGACCCGTTATTTTAAAAAATCAGCATCTGACTCTGGTGTCTACTTCTCCATTAGCTCAGAATGCAGAGCGGTGTGATTCATTACACCCTGCAGACCCCACACCCACCAGCTGTGGCAGGTGGGGGGCTGGTTCCTGTCTGCTTTCCCTTCGCCCCCTGCTCCCCACCCCATTGCCCGGACTCCTGATGCTGCCCAGGAGGGCCCTCCCTCCAGCTGGCTTCTAACAACAGCAACTCGTTTTTAGGAATACTGGGGCCAAACCATTTAATCCTCGCAATAGCCCTACAGAGTAGGTTTGTATTCCTTCTAAGGCACAGAGAGGTCAGCCCTTGCCTAACATCACACAGCTGGACAATCTCATCTGAGAAATGTTTTCGGGAGAACACTGGGAGATGTCCTCAGGGCTCACTCTTCCCTCTCTGGGAATATTCATCCATCCCTCTCTGTCCACCTATGTGTTCATCTATTCATACCCACTAGCACCACCTATCAAAATTTATGGATTTCCTACTATGTGTCAGGCACTGTGTTAAGAAGCCGGGGTACAGCCGTGAGCATGACCTCCAAGTCCCTCATCTCATGTAGTCAGTGGCATTTATTGAATGCTTACCACGACCCAGATGCTGTTCTAAGCCCTTTCCACTCATTATTCATTTAATCCTCGTAACAACCTCCTGAGTAGGTACTAATACTATTGACTTACATTTTGCAAATGAGGAAACTGAGGCACAGGGAGGTTGAATAATTTGCCCATGGTCACAGCTGTTAAGAGGCAGAGCTGGGATTCGACCTGTGGTAGTCTGGCTCTAGAGTCTATGATCTTAACAAGCACATTCTTCTACTTTTACTACAGCTACATTCTCATGGAGGCCTTCCTGAAATCAGGCCCCTGAACTTCTGAGTCTGATCCAGAGGAGAAAGTTAATGGTGAGAACGTTACAGCGACCTAGCATTTGGGAGGCTAGTGGAGGTCTGTAAGCAGGCTGGACAATCCAAGTAGGACGAGCCCTACTTCTAAACACTTATGTCCACGGGCCTGACACTCCTTCCCCATACCTCTGCCCTGTCTATCATTCTGCCCACCTGTCTCTAGGGTTGGGCCCCGGTTCTCAACAGCAGCCTAGAAAATCCTGTGTTTTGTATCTTACCCTCAGCTGCTGTTCTTCTGTGCATCTGGGAACTCTAAGTGAGGCCGGGAGCCTCCTCCATTCAGGAGTTCCTCTGGGAAGTCAACTGCTGCCCCTACCGTTCAAGAAAGCCAGTCTAAGGCCAGATGTGGCCCCTCAGATTTTCTTGACTCCAAGGGTTGGCACTGACTTCTCCATGGCAGTTGTTTACCAACATGTGGCCTTTTCTTTCTTTTGTAATTAAAATTACAGGCAAGGCCCTATAGCTCAGGGGTTAGAGCACTGGTCTTGTAAAATTACAGGCAATTTTTAGCCAGAATGAGCATTCTCGAATATCTAAGAATTACACAGATATCCAGGGAAAAAACCCTATTATCATCCAATAAGAGCCTTTAAGACATTCAGCCATTAAACAGACTCTTTGGTCTGGGCTGGTGGGGGCTTAGGAAACCCCAACGATCTCATTTTAGACAACAAATAAGAACATGTTCACCTCAACATTTAAAAGGTGCCTGAGTTTCAGAATTCTATCATCGCCAAGTAGCTAATAAGAGATAAGAGACCCCACGCCATGCTGGGTGGTAGCAATGTAGCCAGATACAGTTTGGAATCCGCAGACTACTCTAGCATGAAAACATTTAAATGGCTGAGGAAGGAGGCGTTCTGGAGGTGGAGGGGCAAGGTGGGTGGGAGCAGAAGGGGTCACTTCAAGGTCCTTCAGGTCACACCATGTCCACAGTCCCTGAAGTCTGTTTGCTCGCTATCGGCCTGAGAACTGTCAGGCCCTGGTCTCTTTCCCTGGATTCTGGGATGGCCTTCAGCTTCTAAGGGGCTATCTACACTTTGTCCTGCTGCATACATATAGCCCAAGAACCTGGCATCACCTAAAAGTGAATTCCTAACACATCTGTCCTCTGTGGAATTAACGGCTAAAGAACTTCCAATTCTCAATTAATAAAATGATTTTTTTCCTATAGGAAATCCCAAAGTAAAGTTTCTAAGATACACAGTTGTGCACATAGCTATACAAAACGAGCACGCCTGAACAAATCCAGAATCATATTTGATTACATGTGGATTTGTTCAGTAGAGCACTCACTGATGATAGCCAACACTGATGACAGCCAACATCTGCTCTGTGCTGTGTGCACTATACTCAAGTGCTTCACATGCATTTTCTTATTTCATTCGAGCCTCTTTTTTGAACACCTACTATGTGCTTGGCTTTGTACTAGGCACTAGGAATAAAAGCAGAGAAAGTCCTTGTCCTCAAGGAATTTATGTTGTAGTGCAATGTCACCTTCCCAACGGTAAATCCTCACTACAACTCCACAAGGGAGGGGCTGCTCTTCTTTCTACTTGACAGATAAAGAAACTGAGGCAGACAGAAGAAGTTGTTCAAGACTTTTCTTTTCTAAGGCTACCAGCAGGTGGCCAAGGCTTCTCACATGTTCTAACCAGTTACCACCCAAAGTACAATGCCACTTTAACAAAGGAGTCAGTTCCTGATTTACTGGTTGATACATTACAATTCATAGCTGTTTGTGAATTTCAAATCTTGTTCCCTAATCAATCGAGCCTCTTACAATGGAGATACTTTCTCTAGGAGAAGCGATTTTATTTTATATTTTATTCTTAACACACTTGATAAAGGAGCCCCAGTTCTCATGGTCATAGCCACACAGCATTGATTTATACTTACTGTAGAATAAATTGATGATGTGCTGGAAACCAAGGAGAGTGAGGATCCGTGAACTATTAAAAAAAAAAAAAAGATAAATTGCAAAGCTGGCAACTATGGAGCCAAAAAGGGAAAGAGGAGAAGAAACTCAGCACTATGGGACCAGGTAACTTCATCGCACCTTGACTCAACTTTTCCTGGTTTGGCAATAGGTCAGAGTCAAATAAGGAATAATTTGTGAAAGGAGTCTCTTTTCCTTTTCCCCCTTTTTTCCCCTACAACCTCTACATAATTTTTTTCCCCTATGAAAATAATACATGATTACTAAATAAAAATGCTCAAGTATAGAGAAGTGTTAAGAAAGCATATTCACTGCCACAACCCACATAACTCATAATTCTATTACCTGCAGGCAACCTGTAACCTGTTCTATCCCAGCACATTTTACTCCTTTCTTTTTTCTCATTTATTCCTCTAGGGTTGAGATTGTGTTGCATATATGTTTTATACCCTGGTAGCATCTGTCACTTGTGTATGCACACAGATGAGCCCATTTTTATGAACACAGGAGGCTGGCTGTTGGCCATAGTCAACTCGTTCTAGATGAACATGCAGTCCAACACTTGATTAGAAAACATTATCTACTGAAATAGAGATTCTTCTTTTGATTTCTACCACGTGTACAAAATGACAAGCAAGAGGTGTCCTCTTTTCTGGCTCTGATTGGTTCTTTTGACTTAGAACCATCTTCATACCCTCTTTGCACCCCTTCCTGCCCCCAGCCAGTGGAGCTATTTTATTGTTTCTCTATAATTTTAAATCACGGTCTTTTCTAGGACTAAATATTCTAACGGACTTCTCTTTCTGGAAACCAGCTTCTTTAACGACATTTTCTTAGTAATCTCTAGATGACTTTTTGAAAGACAAAAATATGCCTGTGGAGACATTAGAGACATTTAATTGGGCACAGCTATCCTGACCACAAGTCGAATGCTCTACCCCCCACACTTGCTAACCTCTATGGTCTAGGAGTGGGAGGCTTGGGAATAACTTTCCATGTGCACTAAAAGGCTTGCCCTCACCACCCAAGAAGTGAACTCAACTCGGATCAGCTTTGAGCAGAAGCTACCTGCCCACCAGATATCTGTCAAGCAGCTCAGCCCACCACCCGGGAGCCTCCACACTATCTTCCCATAAACCTGCTGACCTCCCGCTCTTCCTTTACGTGCTCCCATCCCATTCTGAATCCTGCACTTCTCTCTCGAGCATGCCCCCCCCCCAGCACTTGGCCTCCCCAGAGTCTCTGCCTGCACAGTTCCCTTTGTTTTGGATGCTTCTCATTTCTGCCTGTCCAAATCACGGGGCTCAGCTCAAACAACGCCTCTCCATGGAGCCTTTCCTCTGCTCCCTGCCTGCCTGCACTGAATGCACTTCCTCCCCCTCTGAACCCACTTGCCTGTCCAGCCCTTTTCTCTCCTGGAAGGTGCCTGCCCTTCTGAGGTTATGGCTACACCATCACTCATATCCACCTTCCTTAGCAACGCTAGGGTTCTAGATCTTTTCCTCCATTCTTCTGCCATCCATGACTTCTCCGGCCCATGCCCCATAAGAAATCAGTTTATGGTGTTAATGGCCAATAATGGCTTTCAGTGTTCATATGTAGACACATCAGCAGACGCCTCTCATGCCCCAATCAAGTGGCCTAATGTTCTAAAGGGCTTAAGGTACTTTAGCCCCATGAGACAGGCTGTAGGAGCAAATTATACTGGAGGCCAAATAGGGGAAGAGACATGGGCAACATGCAGCCACCCTCCAGCTACGCCTTTCCATCGTACCACCTGCTCAGCCGGCACAGAACTGCCACGTGGGACTAGGCTGCTGGAAAATGGAATTTGTCTCTTCTATCTCTCCAGCTCATATGCACAGACACTGCCCTCAGCAATATGCCGGTGCAGGCTGGGGCCGCCGGCGAAGAGCGCATCTGGCAGGCTCCAGTGGAGGTAATTCTTTTCCCCTGTAATTAACTCCTCTCACTTGGTTAATAGCAACAGCAAGGCTGTGGTCCAAAGAAAGACTCCTTGATTTCCAGAGTCAACTCCAAACTGAATGTGGCTTGCCTGAACCACTGCAGTGGGCCTTGCTCCAAGTGAGCTGAACCGAATCAGAGCCTGGGTTATGGGGCTTGGATGCTTCTGGACAGCCAAAGGCACACAAGACTTACAAAAGCCAGAACGGCAAAAACACACCATGCATTTTTCGCCCTATACCTATACCTCTAAAATTTTGAAGCTATGGGGAAGCACAGAGACTTGTCTAGGCCATCTCTGCACCCGAGGAATCCGAAACCCAGAGAGGTTAACTAGTCTGCTTAAGGTCACACAGCATTCAGGAACAGGATCTGTTGACCAGAAGTATGGAGACTGTTTTGCCCTTAAGAGACCTGATTTAGGGGTTTCTGAGGGTTGTTTTTTGTTTTTTGGGGGGCTTTTTTTTGGTAAAGCCTTTTGGTATGTTTTGGAATGGTCTCCCCAGCCCCTCATCCAATCTACACAGACACAAAGCTGGAACCAAATGAGCAAAAAATTGCATGTTTGAGAAAAACAAGATTTCGCCCCTGCCCAAAATACAGGTGATGATATGTACGTGCTCTAGACAGAATGAAACAACTGGGCATCTTCTAGCCAATAAAGCAATCAAAGGCCTCTGATGCCACACTTGGCATCTCACATATTTATCTCCAGCTTCATACTAATCAAAGCACTTTCTCAAGTGTACTGTTGTTGGAAGCGATCCTCAACACCAGAGAATTTGTAGGTAATAGTCCCAGACAAGGCAAGAGTTCCTACCACTAATACACAAAGGAGTAAATTAAGACCCAGAGAGGCTAAGTGATGTGGCCAAGCATACACAGCTAGTTAAGGAGCAGAGATGGGCATGTAGGCATGTAGCCTAGCTCTTACTCCACTGCTGGTCCCCTCAGAGGTGCTACCAGTGAGAAGGACGCACAGTTCTGATGGCTAATGGACCAGCCTCCGAACCAGCAAAGAAAGCAGAACTGAAAACAGAGAACACGCTGACGAAGGACCAGAGTCCGCCTCACACAGGTAAGAAAGCCCAGCGGCGACCCAGGCAGAGCCAAATGTCAAGGTAGGACTGAATAGGAAAACAGAGGGCTGAAAATCAAGAGTTTGGCCCCAAGTCCTGGCTGCACGCAGTCCCCCAAGGCACTTCTCCGGCCACGATTCTGCCATAAACAAAACAGGGATGTAATGGCCCCAGGGGAGAAGGAGAAAACAAAACCTGACAATTACAACAATGGCTACCACTGATTGAACACTTACTATAAACCTCTTTGGAAGTCATTTTGCATCAGATGCTTTCCAGGGATTTATCTCACCTAATCTTCACTTCAATCCTCTGAAGCAGGCACAAAGATTTTCTATCTTTTAGTGAACAGGAAATAAGCTGAGCAGGGTCAAGTCCTCTCCCCAAGTCTCTGCTAGCAGCAGACACGCCAGGATTTCAATCACAGTATAACTCAGGCGCTAGAAACCCAAGCGAGTTGCAAAAAAAAAGATTTATTTATTAATAAGACGCTCTGTTCCTATGGATTCCATATGAACTGTTTAAGATTGCACTAGCAATTAGGGATGATTGGTAAAGTCCCTGGGCAAAGACATCCATTTTCAAGACGCCTCAAGCATCTCCCTAAATGTACGCTATTAAAGTTGACTTTAAGACTGCATAATGCATCTGATGGAAATTAATTTACCTGAAATAACTTTGAAAGGTTGCATCTGGGCCATGTCTATACCTAATCTACATATTTATGACTCCCACTTCCTTCAAAATGCAAAGTGCTAATTAAATCCCGCAGAAACCTCACCCAAGTCCTTGTGCTAATTCTTCTTCAATTTCTCTCCTGCTTTCTGGCATACAACATAACTAAGTGACTCTTATAAGGAGGTTCTGTTTTGTCCAAACATGAGTTGTAAAATTTTCCCCGTTTCTACAACTCTGGGATTTATAAATTCAAAATGGGAAGAACAGCTTTCACCCAATAGAATTAAAAACACCTAATTGCATGAGCTCTCTTTTGTTTTTGTAATGTAACAGCCCTGGAAGGAATAAAAGCAATTCGACACAAAATTTCCCCAAAGATGAAAATGTTATGTGTTCATGGTGTATCGAAGCAGTCCCCTCCCCCTACCCGCCAAATCTGATTTTTACCTCTGCCCTTCAGTTCCACGTCACCATGAATCATGAGGGTTTACATAAGTCTAGACACTGCTTGTGGGCAAGCATTTTTTATCAATGTCACTTTGACATCCCAGATATTCCACAGTGGTGCTGCCTGACAGCTTGATTCCAGATGGAATGAATGAACGGTCTCTTACGATGATGCTGTAATGGTCCCGGATCTTTATGAGGCGAAGTGTGCTTGTTTGGACATGTCTGGGTCCTGAACACGGTTCGCTCAGGTACACACACGACAGAGAAGATGAATTTGGCCCAGGATGCATTCCATATGTGAGTCGTCATGAGGTGGGCTAGTGAACGCTCTGTGGCCAGGCTTGGCTAGCACACGGACTAGAAAAAGTTTAAGACCAAATGCCTACTCCTTTACCTTTGGGTCAACGTATGCGCGGCTCTGAGTGTGTGCCCAGGGTGGTTAAAGCATGCATTTCTAGCTCTTAAATCCAGCAGAATGCTCTTGGTAACTCTGGCTCCACCCCTCCTTAATCCTGTCTCAGCAGGTTCCCATATATGGATTTGCAGACTTGCTCACTGTCACTTATGGGTGCGAGTGACACGCAAATCAGGGTGAAGGGAGGGACGTCGCTAGGAAGATGGACCAGGGGGCAAGTGCCCGGTACCTAAACCCTTTACCCTTTTTCTAAGCAAGTACCCTGGGCAAAAGTGGAAGCCTTTATTCTGTGTTTTTCCTCTCAGCTTGTTCAAGGATTTCTTTAAACAAGACAAGTTCAGGGGCACCTGGGTGGCTCAGTCAGTTAAGCGTCTGCCTTCGGCTCAGGTCATGATTCTCAAGTCCCAGGATCGAGTCCCGCATAAGGCTCTCTGCTCAGCGGGAAGCCTGCCTCTCCCTCTGCCTGCCGCTCCCCCTGCTTGTGCTCACTCACTCACTCTCTCTCAAATAAATAAATAAAATCTTTAAAAAACCAAAAATAAAACGAGACAAGCTTGTTCTCTCCTCCCGGGAGGCAGCTCTGCTACTATTTCCCCACTCTCACAGGGGCTGGGAGCAGAGGGAAGCACCCATGACCCCCTCCCACATTCTCGTCTGTCACTGGCAAAAAAGGCACAACGAGGGCCATGGCCATAGCCTGGGCTCCAATTGCTCTGAGAGTCCCCATCCCCTGGCTGGGGAGTCCCAGCTGCCAGGACATCACTGCTGACACTGAGTCTACAGGCTAGGACATGTAATGACATTACCGGGTGAACATTTATATCTACTGTTGGAATTCTCATAATTCCGTGAGCTGGGTACTATTCCCATTCTAATTTTGTCAGTAAAAAAAAACAGAGGCATGGGGAGGTGACCTAACTCGTCCAAGATCATGTACCGAAGAAGTGGGAGAGCTGGAACTCAAACCCTTGTTACTCCATAGTTTTAACCACTAGTCAATGAGTACTAACTCCAATGTCCTATCGTTCCCATCTTCAGGAAGCTTTTCGGGGGTGGGGCTGTCCCTCCACAGGGTTTTGACAGCTTGCTTCTCTAGCTCCTACCCTGACTTGAAGGAACAAAGGGAAAGAGAGATGAACCAAGTTAGGAAGACAGCTGGCAACAATGCCCACAGCTACTTTCTCCCAACGTTCTCATTAAAATGAACAAAACATAAAAATCCAACCCAAAATATTCACAATTAATGAGCAAAGAAGGAAAAGGGCATACCTGAAGGAATAGGGTGTAACTGAATAAACTTAAAAAAAGTTTGTGCTTGAGAAAGAGAAAATTCTGGAGTGAGGTGGAGAGGCCGGCTGCCCACAGGCCCCCAGAGCTACGCGGGTACGTTAGCCCAGGGAAATGAACTAACTCTCCAGAAACTCAGTCTGCCAAGACAGTGAGCCAGCAGCTGAACCTCAAGATGGAGGTTCCTGCCAAGAAGCTGTGGCCCAAGTCCAAGAAGGAGAAGCCTAGAGTGGAACTCAGTCCAAGTTCACTCGTGTTTCTTCAGCAGCCTCTTCACCCTATGAGGTGAATGAAGAGCCAGACCCCGCTGTGCAGAGTTCCCCAACCCCAACCCCCAGAGTGAGAGAGAGAGAGAGAGAGCTGGAAACACTTCCAGGTGGGCTCTTGGGTCGTGAATGCGGTACGGAGGGCCATTAGTCACAATGCATGACCTGAGACGGTAACCCTCCTTGCTTACCTTCTTCAAAGCCATCCCGGAAGGAGCCGGAGCGGCTCATGGTTCTGCTCTTCTCATCCAGGGACATGGAGCTATTCCGGAATCGGCTATCGGTGTACGGGTCATACTGCCCATCGGCATTGGACAGGCTGTGGGTCCTCAGCATGGTTGGGTTGGACAAGCTCATCTGGGTAACGGTGGTGGGACTCGCTGGAAAAAAAGGGAAGGGAACTGAAAGGTGGGAAATTCATGTCTCTCTTCAAATCCCGGATGGGGACGGCGAGAGGACAGATTAGTATCGGCCATATCTGTCCCTGCCAACTTCCCTCCCTAGTGGGTTTTCTAGAAGGCTATCACATCAGCATTTGAATAACACAGTGAGAGCTAAAAATAAGGGAGGAAAGGTGGGTCATTTCCAAAGCAAGGCTCTGGGCCTCAGCTTTCCAACTTGGCACGTTCCGACAAGCCAGTGTCACCTTCCAGGCATGAGCTAATTACTCCCTGGGCTCATCTGGAACAACTCCCTCTAAAGCCAGAGCCCAAAATAGTCCAACCGGGCTTTTGATCAGATGGGAAGCATTTGTGCATGACAAGAAACTCCTGCCTCAAAGAGTTAGGGCTGGGAAAGAACAACACGAACACAGCTCTCACTGCCTCCAATGGGGCATGCTTGTAATGGCGCCTAAAGAGCTTCAGGGCAAAGGGGCACCTCCACCTTGGCCCACACAGGCTTTTTAAAATTAAAGTCCTGTCTATTTCAGTAATATATAGTATTTCCAAAGAATCTACTTAGTTAATTAAAAAGGAAAAGTTAAGCCTTATTTGATGACAAACCACACCCATCCTTAAAGAAGTTGTGTTTATTATTCACAATATTCAGAAAAGGCCCCCCTTCTAAATAGCAAGACAAGAGTGGGCAAGATTTTTTCCCCCTCCATCAGTCTTTCGGGGCTCAGCTCCCATCCTTCCTGGTAATTCTAGCTAGGACGGATCTTCCCTTTTCCTAACTATATAGAATACTTGCTACCTGATCGTGTGGTTTTTACATGGTTTCATATAAAGCTTTGGATTGTTCTTTTACCCTGATTATGAGTCTGTGTGGGTGTGTTTGTCTCTCTGAAAAAGAATCCATTAACATGTCAGCAGGGGCTGTCTTACAAATTCTTTTCCTTTCCCCACTGTGCCAGTCAAAGCATTATGTCAGTAGTAGGCATTTCCAAGAGTACTTGTTCACTCAAAACAGGATCTTCATTTTCCAGCTTAATAGAGCAACGCAGAGGACCAGACACGGGGTTCTGATATAAACCTACGTCTTCGGGTCTTAGAAACAATACGTTCTTCTCAAAAGTGGAATGGTTTGCTCTTTGCTCTGAGCCTACCTACAGCAACCACATAAATAATTGATTAGAGTACCAAAATCTTTTCTCTTCTCTTTCTTTTGCTATCACTCGCCTATAATCAAGCTACACTGCTGAGGGTTGATCAATATGGAGTGCTGTGACCACTTGGCGATGACCACAGGCCTCCTTCAAAATACAAGATTAACCTCTGGGGTGCCTGGGTGGCTCAGTTGTTAAGCATCTGCCTTCGGCTCAGGTCATGATCCCAGGGTCCTGGGATCGAGCCTCGCATTGGGCTCCCTGCTCCGCGGGAAGCCTGCTTCTCCCTCCCCCATTTCCCCTGCTCGTGTTCCCTCTCTAGCTCTCTCTGTCAAATAAATAAATAAAATCTTAAAACAAAACAAAACAGAACAAAAAAACAAAAAGAAAAAAACAAGATTAACCTCTGCTCCCCGGAGCTATCCCCACAGCTAACATTCCTTGACTACTCACCAAGCTGGGAAAAGTTGAATCTTGTTCCGGAGGGAGACGTGACGCTGGAGCCAGAGGAGAAAGGGGAATTGGCAGCAGGGTCCTGCAGGCCTCCTGCAGAGTGGGACCGTAACCATTCTTTTGCGTCTTCTTGGGTGCGAAGCTGGGAAGTGGGAGTACACCTGGAAAGACAGAAATTACGCTAGGATTAACTATGAACGACGCTTATGAACATGAACTCCGGGGAGCTGATGATAAATAGATGAAAAAGAAAATACAGAGCCAAAGAGGATGTTTAAAAAAAAAAAAATCACATCATTACACATCCTGAAACTTATGAAGTTTCTCCAAACCTTTTTTGTTACTTGGCTGCCTTTGGGGGAAAACTGCAATTCTTTGCAGTGTGGAGGGAATACGTGAAGGGAGCAGGATCGGTAAATGCTCAAAGGAGCCATCCCTGGGCGTATCTGTGACATGTTGATTCGTGATAGTGTCATTTCCAAGCCCCCACCTTGACGGGGCTGAAGCAACAGAAGGAGCTGCTGTCAGAGCTTCGAGGAAGTTTTAATTCGATAGCTCATGGCACCTGTGTTCTCAAGCGCACGTAAGTGGCCGCAAGTCCCAGCGTATCAGAAACCAGATGCGACGGAAGGCGTGACGACACCGACGCTGAGTGTTGGCTGCAACGTAGCCTCGGTAAGTCTCCGTAGCAGGAACCCCAAATCACTGGGTGCCACAGAGGTCACGGGGCCCACCTCCTCATTCATCATGTAACCAATCTGGGCATGGTGTATTCAAGGTCGCTGGTGTGTCAGGCGCCTTCACAGGCATCTCGCCAACACCTCCCACCCACCCAGCCATGCAGATGCTACTATCCCCACTTTACGTTGCAAGAAGGGGAGGACCTGCCTCGCATCACGTGCTGAGATTTCAATCCATTTTACGTCTGGTTCCAAAATCCATGCTCTTCTCATCATGCCTTCAGGCAGCATCTCAAATTTCTGAAGTACCCAGTGGCCAGAGTACCTTTGGACTTACACACAGATTACCGTGGGGCGACTACTGATTATGGACCCAGAAGATTCTTTGGACTCAAGGAAAAGAGCTGCTGGTGTCCTGGCATTGCTCATGAATGTGCAGGGAGGGAGGGAGCTAAGAGGGACAGACAGAGTGAGAGGGGCAAAAAAGATTTTCTCCCTTAATGTTTTTGCTGTAAGTGATGGATATACAATTTTCTGAGTCACATCGATTGCCTGAAGATAGCCTAGCACGTATCACTGTTCTGAAAATTTAAAAAACAATTTAAAAAGCCAGAGCTGCATCATTTTGATAGATTTACTGAAAAAAAAATACATAATTTAAAAATGTTACTCTTTAGCGGGGTTAGCTTCCTAGATAGTTACTATTCAGAGGCACGAGTAGGGCATCAATGTTAAACTCATCTTGAGAGTGGCCATGAACTAAGTTTTAGCACGGGTGCTGACGAGAAGCCCTCAGAGGCACGAAGAAAACCGTGAGGCACAAAAGGCCTTTGCCAACTCCTCCCTCTATGGCCACAGTGCTGAACTTCCTCCCACAGGACGTGTGTTGGGGGATTTTCAATACTTTTATTCTTAGATTCTCGGAATTGGCTTTCCTCGAGTTCCTACTGAAAGGCAGCATTGATACCTACCTCACATTATTGCTCAAAACGCTCTCAGCCTTAAGAGCTGCAGGTTATTAACTACAGACATACATGACAGCAATGAAACATTTCATTCCAAGTTCCTTTTTTTTTTTTTTTGCGAAAGCACTTAATGCTTAGTGCAGGGTGAAGCAAATGCTACGAGAACGAGGTGTTTCAAGAGCAGGAGAAATGACAGCGGCAACCCTCATACAGTAGGACCGTGGGGCAGGTGTTAGAACTGGAGTCCCTCTGATCGGCAAAGGGAAGGAGATGGCGTGAGCGACAGTGACTTATGGCATCTTGTTTAACCAGGACGTGCACCAAAAATGAGCCACGACGTAAGATGAATGGAAGGACATTCTTTCCTGGTAGTCTTTTCTTTATACCAAAGCCAATCATCACACCCTGTCTTGTTGGACATTGAAAATGGACGCAATTTTCGATGAGAATACTTAGGAAAGACAAAGCACCTGTCTTTAGTAATTTTCTGTGGCCCCCAAAGTTGAATATTTTCCAACTGGGGGGGAGGGAGATATTTCTCTCCTTTGCGCACGTCTTGGCTAACCAATGTGCCATAAGTCACATCCTTTCTTTTGGAAGACAGCCGTGAACAGAATGGTCAGGATGAAGAGCTCATCGATGGAACCCGCTGGTCCCAGGAGAAGCAATCCCTGCTCCCTGGGCTTGCCAAGGGGTGTTCTTCGTGAGATGGCTTTCGCCACAGTAACCCTGAAAAAGCACAGCCTCTGCCCAAGCAAAAAAGCCAACAGATGGAGCGATGAGAATGAGAGGGTGCCGGGGAAGCCCCCGTTTCAGAGGGTCTTGCTGCGGTGGCCAAAGCGGGGACCCCAGCCCAGCCCAGCCCGCACCCCTCCCCCAGCCCTGAGAGTCACGCAGCCAAGCCCCAAAGCCACACCAGATGGCACGGATGGAAGGAGGAAGCGCAGATACCTGAGTCCTTTTTTAGGCAAAGTGTTCCTATCAAGGTGCGGGTCACTGTAGGAAAGTTAAAACAAAAATGAGAACTTCAGAGAAGCACAGGGAAAGCAGGCAAGGGAAGGAGGGAAAGGCTAAGGAGGGGCCGGAGATCTGGAGCAAGAGACTCACAGCCCCAGGGAGTGCTCCCTTCTATTCAGCCGCACATGCAAGACATCCACATCCACGGAAAACAAGAGACACCCGATCCTGGGCCTGGCGGACCCCAGCGCATACCTTATACCCCGAGGCACCAGGAGGCCTGAGCCATCCACTGGACCCCAACTCTTCCTCTTTTGCCACAGCTGCAAAGCAAAACTCAGGGGCTGCCCCAGGTCGAAGCAGAGCCCACACCTTCTGCGGCCCAGTCACCCAGCCTTGTACCAGCACCACTGCTTCTCGGAGAGAGCGATGCCAGCACCCCCACCTCTGACCCACCCCGAATGCCATCGACGATGACTTCACGTGAGAGAAGGGACTTGCTGGAGGGTGTCAAGAGGCCAGCAGTCTGCATATTTGGAATTCATCTGGAACAACGTGAATTCCAAGTCCCTCTTAGTTTGGTGTAGCTCGGTGCGGAGCCCTGGGCCCGAGTCCGGGCAGGTTACAACTTGCCTGCTGATAAAGTCAAGGCATTTGGATTTCCAAAGAACAAGGGTTTCAAGGCTTGGTCCGTGAGTCTAACAAAAACAAAGTTTTTGCCATATACGGGGTGAAGAGGATTTTCATTAATTTTTTTTTTCCTAGCAGGAAACAACATCTGGTTGTTGTGTTTGGCCGAGCTGGGGCTCCCCCACAAACTGGAGGTCAGTATCCATCTCTGAGGCCCACCCACAGGGCAGCTAGGGGCAAGCAAGCCTCTTAAGTTTGTAGAGCCTCACCCCTCCACGTCCTCTTTTTCATGATCATTCCAGGGAACGGGCACACAGAACACAACGGCCGGCAAGACGCAACAGCCAAACCGCGGGAAATGACTTTCAAAGGGAAGAGAAGCAGCTGTGTGGGGAGGAGGGCTGGGGGAGACAGAGGTGAGGGCCCCCTGTGCCGCATAGTGGGTGGGAGATCATTTCTGGGCCGGGATGGGGAGGGGAGAGAGAGGGGAGTTAGGGTGGGGAGCTGGGAAGCAGGAGCATGCCACAGGAGGGCAGAGATGCAAGTGAGGGCGTCTGCCGCCCCAGTTCCAGCCCCAGTTCCAGCCCCAGTTCCAGCGGCTGAGCTTCCTTCCCAAGCTGGAGAGGGCCGGGCTGGCCCGACTCCACCGCTTCCAGGGCTAGGTTGGACAGCGGAGCAGACCCTCACTGGCATGTCTGGGGTCACAGCGTACATGAGAGCCACGAACACAAGCGGAAGCCTCAGGCCAACAGCCTCACACAAGACGTCTGGCTTGACACGGACGGGCAGAGGAACCCGGAGGCCTGCAATGTCATTACCTGTCCTGTTTCCTGGGCAGAGTACTTCTGCAGAACTTAGGGCTAGCAGCAGGGGAAGAGAGAGGGCTAGAAGTCCAGGCAGGTAGAAAATAAGAGAAGGAACATTAGATGGGAAGAAAGGGGAGGGGTCGTACACACACAATGATTAGAACATTATTCTCTCCTTCCCAATGCACATCCCGGTGTTCTTGGCTACATGGAGAAACCAGACACACAGTGCGCTGCAGTGAAATCCGGGGCTCTGAGGCTGCTTTGAGTGTCTCGATCACTCTGGCTGGCAGCCCTTCCAGTAGGAGGGTGTTTGCCGTGATGCCCTCCGAGCCCACCCCACTGTCTAGAAACATCTCCTGCCACCCGCTCTGCCTGCACAATGACAAGGGGAGGGGAAACAAGCCGCTGACGAACGAACAGGATACAATGGAAGGACCTCCAAGGAGGAATGCCACTTCAAATGGGAGCATTAAATCTGCCAGCACCCCAACCCCCCACCCCCCGAGCCTGCCAGCAGCTCCAAGCACTACGAATAACTGCGATGGAAAACGTAACAGGAAGGAGAGCCGAGCTGAATTCCATCCCGACCTGGCTTCCCCATGGAAAGACAGCAGTGGTTAGAAAGAGCGCACTCTCCCAGGCAAAGGGGAACTGACATTCGGGATTCCTAACAGAAACCCTTTGACTGGCGGGAGGGTATCTCTCCGAGAGAGACGAGCGCACGGCACCAACCTTTCCGACAGTGTGGTCTTCACGCTGTTGGTTCTGACGAAGGGAGTCAGGGAGTCGTCCTTAGAGGAGGTGATGAGCCCGGTGGAGGAATTGTGACTCAGCCCCCCTCCGCTGCTGAGGGAGATGTCAATGGACTCGCAGCTGGTGTGGAGGCTGCTGACGGACTGGAAGCCCAGGCCGTCCTTGCTGAGCGCGGATGAGCTGCTGGCGTTGGTGCCCCAGGTGAGGCTGTTGGAAGGGCCCGAGTGGGCTGAGCTGGGGCTGGAGGCTAGAGGAGACTGGTTGATGTCCAGGTTCTTGCTGTAGAGAGGACTGCTGCTCCCGCTGCTGAGGACGCCGCTGCCCGAGGGGGACTCTAAGTTACCTTGCTGGGTCGAGGTGGCATGAGGATTGGAGATCACCACGGAGTTTTTCATGGTTTCCGCTGTGGCAATGGGCACTTGCTTGGTAGGCTTCCCACCAAAGAGTCTGTGAAGAGACAAAGGGTTGTGCGGGTTGAACAGCCAGCGATGAGGGGCTGTTCAAGTACGGTGGGGCACAAGTCCGGGAGCGCTAAGAATCCTGGGGAGGGGGCACAGTCATTGCCACTGAAATGGCTAATGGTGCTCCACTGGGAAAGGCCACATGCAGGGGCCCGGACACCGGTGTCTCACAAGGCTCCAGCTTCAAGTTCTAGGCTGTAGCCAAGACCCCAAGGGCAATGTGGGATAATTTTCAATAGGCCTAGCCATGGCGGCCCAGATCTTGGTTCCCTTTATTTCCATAAATAGGGTAACTAGAAAATTGCCCCAGCCCAGGGAACATCTAGAGAAAAAGAGCTGTCTTAATCATCTTTTTATCTGAGATCTCGGGCACAAAGCAGGTCAATTCCAAAGGTTTTGGTTGCTTTGGTCTCTAAGGATGACATGAACTAATCAAGAACACGAGTCCAGATCTGGATGGGGCCTGGGAAAAGTATCTTCAAGGATTTCTCCTCAAGTGAACGCCCATCTGAAAGATGGGAGGCTAGTCCTACCCAAGGATCTACACAGAAATCTTGTCAGGGTCATGAGATGTAAGAGCAGACGCACTGGGTCTTGGGGACAGAAGTGTCATTCCATGTCATCCCCCCGTTAATGACCAAAAATGTGCTGTCAGAAAAACACGGAATGGCACATGTGTCTCTCTCTTCCTTTGGCAACAGGATTCTCTGTGAGGAATGGCAGAACAGTCTTAAAATCCAAGGATGGGGACATGCTCTAGGAATGCAAGTAATTCCATCCATCGAACCCTGGCGGAATGTGCATCTCTGCAGGGACAAAACTACTAGTTATCATGAAAGGCAGGTTGCCTTGCACCCAGCTACTCCATGGTAGGATTCTGATCTTTGTTCTCTCCTGGGAGTCCTTACAAATCCTTACAAGTCCTTACAAAATGTTATTGTAAAACAAACATACACACACATAATCAATCCACACTACAGTATCTGGTGACAGATTAGAAAATACTTTTTTGCCTGATGACAACCAGAGAATAAGATATCCTCTGGTAGAATCTTGGCTTTGGCATGCTTACATACTTCCAGTAACAGGAACCTCACTACTTCTAAGGGTAATTCACTCCATTGTCAAGCCCTTCCAATCACTAGAAAACCAAAATCCTATCCATCTTCTTCATTTTTACTCATTGCCCCTAATTCTCCTCCATATAACTACACAGTAAAAGCATAGTCTTTTGTCTGCTAGTCCTTCCAGTCATTTGAAGAGAGCTATCACTTGATCTAAGATTTCTCTTCTCTGCACTAATGCACAAAGAGGAAATTGAGAACATGTCTTAATGATTTAGGAAAAATCCAATTAACAGGAGTTGGCTGAAAGTTGTTCGGTGTCGAGGCTAAGAATCTGCACGCATTTTCAAGTATTCTGTAACAGTAGCCTAAGGGTCCAGTAAAATACCTTTGCAGTTACTAAAGGAAATCTATAATACCAAAGAGTGAATATTACGTATAATACTTGAGGCCAGAAGCAGAGAAAATTTTCATTTACAAGGTAGTCTGTTAAAACAACAAAGAGTAGCCCAATAGGACCTTCCCCTGAAAAAAATAATCATTACTGAGATTCTAATAATCAAGTCTAGGCAAAGAACAGTGAACTGCTTCTTTACACCTTTCACATGGCAGGCTTCTTCTGAAGTCTTTTCAAACATTCCTATCCACCCCCAAATATGTACATGTGCACATAATTTTTATTTTTCACTACTTAATTTTCTATCCAGGACTTACACTCTTTCCTAGGATAAGCCATTTCCTGGAAAGGTAAGATAAGCTCTGTCCTATGCCGTGACAGTTTGAGGACGGTCCAGCAGATAGGATAATGAGATAGTATGAGCAAGCAAAAGCTGTATACATTTAAAAAGGAACTGCTTAAAAAATAACGCTATTTTCACATAAAAATTTCCATTCAGTGTGGAAATGGGGGAAAATGCCTTTTTAAGGGAATAAGAAATCAATTTCTCTTTTTCAGAAACACTTCTGCTTTAAAAGGTTTTTTTGGTCTTTTTTTTAAAGAAAGCTAGAATTTCAGAAACAAATTTGGAATTAAGCATGCAGTATAAAAAACTATGTGGTGGGGGGATACTGGGCTAGCTGAGAGAAGGATCTGGCTGAGTTCACAGTCTGGCATAATGATGAAGAATCTCAGCCACAGAATTAATAAGACAAGGGTGGAAAAAAAGATCCTTTGCCTTCTCCTCATATATCCACCCGGGGTCTAGGGGAATATGAAGATCTCATCTTGGATGGTAGCTAGCTCTGACTGAGCACCTACCATGGGCTAGATATGGCTATACGGGCTAACCTTCACATGAAATCTCGGGTTGGTGTTCCCATTTTACAGATGAAGAAACTGAAACAAAATTGTTAAGAAGGGATCCACGGTGGCTAATTAAGGTGGACTCAGGATTTGAACCCAGGATGACTGATTCGGACACTTCGGTTTTTTTCCTCTCCACACGGGAAAATAATCAGCTGCGTACAAAATCGCTGGCAGCCTCTGACTAAACAGAAGTGGAGAAACAGAGGCTGTCTTCACCAAGGAATAAAAAAATGATTCGCTCAGGATGCCATGGCATGTACTCCAGCTCGGCTCAGCGCTGCCGAGCCGCTTACCTGCGGAGCGTGGGAGAGGCCACGTCGGGGTACTTGGCCCCTGGCTGGAGCGTCACCTGAGCTGCACTGGACACAGGCTGGGCCGCCGGGTTCACCTTCACCGAGTTACAGGAAGCCACGCTCTCGTTGTCGGACGAGATGCCTTTCTCCTTATCCGTCTGGTTGACCAGGCCGGGCAGAGAGCTGCCCAGCGCCACTTTGGAAGGCTCCCTCAGCTTGGGCACCGGCAGGCCCGCGGACTTACTGCTGATGTTGGAATCGATGCTGCTGGTGCTAGACCTGTTCCCGGCCCCGTTGCGGCTGGTGGACTTACTAGGCCTTGGCAAACTCCGGTACTGCAAGTTGGTCCGGGAGCTGAGAGCCAGATACCCATCGTCCTGGTTCTGAGCCCCGTCCATGCTCGTCTTTCGGCCAGTGGACCGACCGACGAGTGCAGACGACTTGGGGATCTTGCCCAGTGTGGCTGACCTGCTGGTGACTGTAGCCCCGCTGGCTGTGATCATGGCCAGCCCAGCGGCCGAGCCGCTCTGCTTCTTGAACCCAAAACTGTTGGCGTTGGCAGTGGGGGTCCTGGAACTGCTGGAGAGGGGCTTTTTGGACTCGTCGCCACTGCTCCGGCCTGCATCTGACGGGGAGCGCTTCACCTGGGAGGCTTTGGGGGACAGCCTTCCTTTCTCAGATACCTTTGCATCATCTGTTTTTCCTAAGGGAGAAAGCAGCAAGGTTAGCAATGCACACCAAGAGCCCAGCGCATACAATCCTGCTTACAATCCTCCCCTCCTCCAAAGAACTGGTTCGCTTTTTCCTTGGGGAAAGCAATAGCCTTAGGAGGCAAAGGAAAGAGCTTTTTATAAAGATAATCTAGCTTACTACTGTCACTGTGAGCCCTCTAGGAGATGTCAATGATTCTGCTCATTTGCAAAGCAGCCTACATTTACCCAGGACAAAGCAAAGCCAGCCAATCGCTGATATGTCTGGGCAAAAGATCTTGCCTTCTACTGACCTTTCTTCCTTCTCTGGCCATTAAAAGGCTCTCCTTAACATTTTCAGGGGGCATCTCTGCCTTCCTGCAAAAGCACTACCCTGCTTACACACATCCCTAAATCACGGGCAACATGAACTTGACATAAAGGCAGCTCGTAAACTCATGCCCTTGAAAAGCCTGCCCGTGGATTTGTGGGCTCTTCCCTAGCGCCTGGCTAAACCCATTCCGTCCCCTTGGCAGCTGAACCACCTGCAGAGTTTGAGGCTTGCATACTTACCTCTTTCCACTTGGGAAAATGTAGGCATGTGAACCTTCCCAAAAGCTAGTTATTGGCAGAGTCTAAACTCAAAGAAGAACTACCTGAGCATTGATGGGGACTGAAGCTCTTGCTCGAATGACCGCGGGTTTTGGTTTTCAGACCGATGGAGGCAGATGTGAGACAGCGCAGCCCCTCACTCACCGGTTCCCGGGGTCTTGAGCGTGCCTGCTGGGGCAGCCGCCTTCGTCCTCGGCATGGTGATGCCCACCTGCGCGGTCATGCCTCGCCGCCACGAGCCCGTCTGCGAGACGACTGAATTCTTCTTGCCCGACGTGCTTTTGTCAGACTCGTCAGACACGTCCGAGGGATTCCGCCTCCACTTAGACCCGGGTTCCATCTTTATGCCACTGTCTGAGCCTCCGTCTGACTTCTTGACATCATCGCCCGACCACAGGGAACCCCTCTCCACCTGTGAATGCTTCTCAGCGTCAGTCTGTGGATGAGACGCTGAATTAGTCCTTCCAGAATCCCAGGCTGGGAGCCCCTCCACCCGCAGCGAGAACACCAGTACAACGACAGACGAGTACTTGAAAACGTCTGGGCCTTTACAGTCTGGTTATCTTGCTAGAAAGCCTGCTTTTTTTTTTTTTTTTTTTGGCTCGAGGCAAGTACAGAATATAACTATGTCCTAGAAGGGAGTGAGGAGGGAGGGCAGGAGGGGCCAGTGGAGCAGGGGGACAGAGCCCCACAGAGGAGAAACATGAGCAGACCGAGATGCAGCCAGAATTCAGCCACCGATTCTCTGCCACTTGGCGACAAGCGTTTCTAACTCTGGAGACCTCTCTTCATCCAGCATCCAGCCTCCTGGCCTGTTTCCCTTTGTTCTGCCGTCTTCCTATCCCTCCACCGGCAGCGAGATCTTTGAATACGGCACAGAGCCGCAGCCTCACACGCCGACGGCGCAGGCAAGGGTGGCTGCTAGTTCCACGCGGATCAGAGAGAGACAGAGGGGCTGGGAGGAAACAAACCCTCCTAAGCCAGGGGTGCCCGCTCCCACCCTGCTCCATTTATATGCCACTGCTCTGCTCCTCTTGTGGGATTTGGTTCAGACAAGAGCTATAATTAGCTAGCTTTCTTTGGAAGAGCCCTGACCTGCTGGCCATGGAACCCAGGAGGGGACAGAAGTGTGATGTTAATGATTCGCCCCAGTGAAAAGGCACAAAGCGAACCAGAATGCTTTGGGGGTCTCCCTAGGGAGTCGGGGCCAGTCCGAGGGGATGCCAGGAGGGAGAAACAGTGCAGTGAATGCAAGTGGGAGTTAGCAACACTCTAGGCTGGCCACGCCGAGTGACAAGGCCTGTGTTTGCGATACTTGACTACCAACCGTGGGCCACGCCCGCAGGGCAGGAAACCACAGTGATTACCCAGCAAAAATCTGGCCTAACGCCTTTCGCCCTAAAGTAGTACTAGTATCCGTGCCTTCCTCTGTGGATACACTGCGGTATGGGACAAAGCTGAGTACAGAGACAAGCAGCCCCAGTTAGGTCACCTCTCAGTCACCACCACGGCCTCTCTCTCTCCCCCCCTCAACACTGCACCCCTCCTCAATTCCAGTCCTCCATCACAGCCACCTGATGGTGCCTTTGCTGGTTTGGTCATTCCTCAAACGTATACTGAGTTCCCTCCGGGTACTAGGCACCAGAAGGAGCAGGGGGACAAAAGACTCCAACCCTGACTGTGGGCAGCTCCCCGTTCAGCTGTGGCAAGGGACATAGACGGGCTGTTCCCACATCTTAACACAGAGTGGGAGCTCCATCAAGGCTTGACGAGTGAAGGAGGGGACCAATGAACTCGTGCTTTTCAAGCTACAGCATGCTTTAACAAAACGATCTCTGATTCCGACCACTCTCTGGACAAGGAGCGTCATGACAAGACGTAGGTTTGCCTTCATCTCAGTTTTACGGATGAGCTGAGACTAAAGTTACGCACTCCCTGTCCCAACTACTCCAGCCTGTATTCCTTCCTCTAAACACTTGCAGTCTATTCCTTCAACCAGAGTTCCTCCAAGCCCGCCATTTGCCAGGCGCCGTGGAAGGTGTGAGGATCCAAGGGTCAGATTAAGTCTCATCCCTTCTGGAGCTTACGATCCAGGGAAAGAGGCAGAGGTTGGATAAGTAAATACAAATAAATGAGTAATTATGAATTATGAAATTTTATAAGAAAAAGGACAAGGAGGAAGAGATAGAAATACGCTGATGTAATTCAGTTGATGAGGAGGAGGATGGGGGACGGTGGTCAGGTAAGGCCTTTTGGAAAAGTGCCCTGAAGAATGAGAAGGAACTTACTGAGAAGAGTTTAGGGAAGAGCACGCCAGGCAGGGGGAAGGGCACATGCAAAGGTCCTGAGACAGCAAAGACAGTACCTTTAGAAGCATTCAATCCACAAATATTTCCTGGGTGCCACCATACGTTAGGCAAACTTATGGGGCCTGGGATCCCAGTGTAGTGAATGAATAAGAACAAGTACAAGTCACTAACTTCCTGGAGCTTATGTTCAAGTACATTTTGACACATTCCAACACACTCCAGGAAATACTAAAGACTTAGCACTTAACTACCTTCTGGGTTACTGTATTAGTTATTCTTTACATGTTCCTATCCTTTATTTCCCTAATCAGATTGCAGTGATGCTAAGAGTAGCAGCAGTGACAACTAACTTTTATTAAGCACTTACTATGTGCTAGGCACTGGGCCAAAGTGCTTCTCGTATACCATTTAATTGAATCCTCAACAAGAATCCATGAGGAAGTTACAGTTCATATTTCCATTTTACCTATGAAAATGGAGGCACAGAGTAGAAAAGAAAATTGCCTAGGACCACACAGTGAGGAAGTGGTGATCCAAGGATTCTAGGAAGTCTTAAGTGCAGAGCCCAGACTTTAAGCACTATGCCACACTGCCTTCCTGGAAAATAAGTCCAAGGACAGGAGACATTTCCGCATGCCTAGCAACATCTCACGTAATACCTACACCAGTAGATTCCCCTTCCTGCAGGCTGGCTGCGCCCCAACTCCAGCCCCAGAGAAGCTCCAGCCTAGCCTCTGGGTGCGACCCCTGAACTCTGACACCCAGCGGCAGAGAGAGTGCACATGGTCTTGGCCCGGGACTAGGACCTGGATCTCCCCACTAGAAAGAACAAGCATCCAACCGTCATAGCCCCAACTTCGCCCAGGGCAGTAGCCTTCCCAGCTCTACTCTGCATAGCAGGCCTGGGACAGTCTACCGGTTTTAAGTTCACAATTCCTTAACAAAACCTTCCTGGTTTACGTGCCAGATCATGTAGTAGCACCACTAGGGATCAAAAGATGAAAAAGTGGGGCACCTGGGTGGTTCAGTCAGCTGGGCATCTGCCTTTGGCTTGGGTCGTGATCCTAGAGTCCTGGGATCGAGCCCCACGTTGGGCTCCCTGCTCCGTAGGGAGTCTGCTTCTCCCTCCCCCTCTCCCTCTGCTCCTACCCCCTCAGTTCTCTCTCTCTCTCTCCCTCTCAAATAAGTAAATAAAATCTTAAAAAAAAAAAAAAAAAGGATGAAAAATTCCCAGCCTCTCTGTTCCCAGAGCTGACAAGTGAATGAATGGTAGCAAGACAACAGCCTGGGGATGTACAAAGAGCTGTATCCTTCCCTAGGCTCTCCATGCCTTCATCAGTTGTTCTCATTTCCAATGGCTCCTAATTTTGGAAAGATTTTCCTATTGCCCCTACCTGGAAGCCCACTCACTCATTCAACATCCCAGAGGGCAGGTAGGGAAACAACCAAACATAGATGGGGAGAAGGCCTGTGATTTTGGAGGGTTCACCACTGAGGGCCCAGGTTGCTGAGGGGCCACAGAAGGGAGGCTGATCTGAAGAGTGAGAGGGTGGAACCAAGGTGGGCCACGGGGCCTGATGGGCAGGGGCAGACATGGCTTGGAGTTGGAGTTCACGTACTGGGTGCTCCCTCCTCTAAGGTCATGACCTGTGTATAAAATGGAGATGCAAGAGACAGGAGTCTTAGAGGGTAGAGAGTTGTCACCAAATGTGGAGAGACTCACACAGTGGCTCTTTTGTCACCAACTCTCCCACCTCTGAAAACCCCCAGCACTCGGCTGTCTTTATTCCATTTTTGTCCTGCATGAGGGTGAACAAGGTACTCATCTTTCCTGCTCTTGGGCCACAAGCCTCTAGAAGCCAAGACACTGCCCTCTTCACGCCCACATCCCCAGCAGATCAAGACGCTCAACTGGCTCAAGTTTCAAGTGCAGTCATCACAGAAGTAATTATCAGCATCAGCATTATCACCTGCCACTTCTCTTGCTAGGTCGGCACTGCGTCCTTCTGCATACATTATTAGCTTGTCCTATTGTCCATATGTGACAGACCAGGAAAGTACAGGTGGGAAGAAGGAAAGCGACTTGCCTACAGTCACAAGCAGCAGCACCGAGCAGGTGGGCAGAAGGGGCATCCCTCCCTGCCCCCAGCCAGACCCTACCCCTGCATCCAGACCAACAGCCAGAGAATAGCCAGAGAGCTCCGGGCTCACTTGAGGCCTCACACAGGACAGGAATCCCTACCACAGAATTCAGAATTTGGTTTCCTTGAGTAGCAAAAATTAAACTCACATGGAATTATCTTCCTCCCCTTGTGTACTAAAAACTTCACAGGCAGCGAAAATGAAAGGAATTTTGATAGACGTGTCTTTGCATCTTGGCACCCGGAATGGAACCTTCCACAGACTGAGGGGAAATACTGAATGACCAAGGACATGAATGGACAGATGGTCACATGGGGAAGAGAGGTGTGTTTGGTGCAAGTCCTCTGCCACCAACACACTGTCCTAAAAATAAAATGCTGCAAAACATAAAATGAATCGCAAGATATGTTAAGAACACAGTCAAACTGTGGTTACTGACATGAATGGAGGGAGGGAGGCAGAGGGACAGGTAATCCAGAGGAAAGAAGGAAAGAAGGAAAAGAGAAAAAACAAACAAACCCTGAGTACCTACCAAGAATGAGATACCACGAGAGCATGGTCAGATAAAATATTTCCATGTCACTACCACACTCCTCCTTTGAGACAAGTCTAATTCCTGTCATTTTCGGACCAGGAGGCAGAGGCTTGAAGAGGCTGATCAGCTTCTCCGAGGGTGCCACAGAACCAGGAGCTCACCCCCTTCTCCCTCACCCCGCAACCTGGTCTGGCCGCCCAACCAGACTCACCAGTCGTCACGGCAGACGTCTGTCGAAAGGCCGTCAGACCTCAGGCTAGGAGATTCTCTGCCCAGCCGGGGAGTCGTGATCGGAGGCCCGGGGCCGGACACCTGGGCACGTGCGTCCCGCCGAGGGCACCCTCGGTGCCCTGGAGCAATCTCGAGGAGGACAGTCACTCCCAGACAAAGGGGGCTCTTGTCTCCCAAGGACAGCTCCTCTGTGATCCGCTCCGCTAACAAGGCGGCCCCTTAGGCTTCTGGACCATAACTTCCCTGTTCCTCGGACGGGTTTCCTTTTAGCTGTTCCTCAGAAGCTCTCCCGATGTGCAAACCTGGCCAGGCAACCTGTCCTCAGCCTGCTTTCCCGGCCCGTCTGCCGAGCTGCTGCTTCCTGCCTCTCCCCGCCTCGCCTGGGACACTGTGCGCTCCCCGTTTGATAGGGGGAAACCAGTCTGTGACAGAAACCCGAACGAGCCCTGGGGAATGATGGCAGCGCACATCTTCCCGTTGCCTGGTGCTGCTCTGAGAGGAGTAATGGCCCTTAGCTTTCCTCAGAGCGGGATGAGGGGAGGAGGGGACAAGACTGCAATTTACGCTGATTCAAATATTTGGAGATACTCCCTGGACAGGAACAAAGGGACGCCAGAGAAATCACCTCCTTGGGAATCTCAGTAACTACTGGTGCAAGTCTGCATTTATTTTATTCCAAGAACTACTGGCTTAGTTTTTATTTCAATATTTTAAACTCAGGTAGTTTTATAGCAAAAAAAAAAAACAACAAAAAAACCCAAAAAAGCAAAAACAAAAACAAACCAACCCAATGAATATTAAACCCCTTCCATCCCTTGAACCCAACCTTCTGCACCAGATCAAAAGACATGTTTATGCAGTATTCTTGAACCTTTTCTGATGTGACATTTTCTAGATGAAAGCAAAGAGCTAGTCAAAGAGGAGGCAGCACTGCCCTTAACCAAAGCGGAGTCTATCAGATAGGAAATCATTTGTAAATCCCCAATGCTTATTCTTTATCAATGTGGAAAACAGATGCCCATCCCACCTTTGTGGGAGGGAAACAAAGACAAGAGATTCTTCTAACAGTGTTTTGTTGGCTCAACCGGCATCTAAAAGCAAGACTCTTCCTACCTTGAAAGTAAACAGAAGAGAAACCTATTGATTTATTCATCTCTCCCACCCTCCCTGACCCTCTCCACAACCCCCTCCCCCCCCACAAACCTGTCAGTCTGTCTCTCGGTCTCTCTCCTCTCTGGGTTCCCCACCTCAGTATCTAAGGAGAGTCTAAAAGCTTGTTATTGTTACCCTAAAACTAAAAAGACTCTCAGAAAAAAAAAAAAAAAGAAATTAGTGTCCATGAGGAAAGGAAAAAAGTTGGCAGGGGGTAAGTGGCAGGGACACAGGCTGGCTGTGTTTCTGACTCATGTCTAATCACTGATCAAACAGTGATCACTCTCAAGCAGTGTGGCTTAGGTATGTTTTTTTCTTTTTTTAAATCACCCTTTTAAAATGAGGTACAGTGGAGCGCCTGGGTGGCTCAGTGGGTTAAAGCCTCTGCTCAGGTCATGATCTCAGGGTCCTGGGATCGAGCCCCGCATCGGGCTCTCTGCTGAGCAGGGAGCCTGCTTCCCCCTCTCTCTCTGCCTGCCTCTCTGCCTACTTGTGATCTCTCTCTGTCAAATAAATAAGTAAAATCTTTAAAAAAAATAATAAAAAATAAATAAAATGAGGTACAGCATTCATATACTCCATGCACAATGTTAAGTATAGAGCCTGAATAGGTTTTATAAAATTAACCTACTTACATAACTACCACTCAGATCAAGATACGCAATATTACCAGTACCTCCAGCAACTTGTGCCTCCGTCATTTGGGTAGTATTTTTTCTTTTTTTGGTTTTTTTTTTGGGGTAGTATTTTTTCTTCACCACCACCACCACCACAATTCAACTCTCACTCAAAACTAATTAGAATTTCCGGAGAAGGTGCAAATTCAAGAAGTCACAGGCAATCCCAGGGGTGACGCCCAACATATTTCCTCAGGCAGTCAATGTCCACATTTCTGTGGGACACAAGTACTCCCACACTTCATTCTTTATTTAGCCCAGTCCTCAACAAAACAAAATGAAACAAAACAACACCTCTGAAAGCATAGACATTTCCAAATAACTTCCAATAAATAATTATTTTATTATTATTTGGAAATTCTATGATTTCAAACCTATCTCAAGCTCCTGTCTTGCAAAGAGCTTGCAAGGTTTTCAAACCTATCTCAAGCTCCTGTCTTGCAGAGAAACAAGAGAGAACGGAAGCTGTTGTACAAGGGAGTGAAGGAAGGGGGCAGTGTCAGTTTTGCCCTTGCCCAGGCCCCTCTAGGAGACTGTGTCCCAAGCAGACCTTCGCATGTCTTCACCGGAGGCAGTGGCCCCCACTGGTGGGAAGGACCCATCATGAAAAAGATCCCGGGCCACGTAAGCCAGAGCCACCACGGCTGACCAGTTCTTAAGCCGGTCAGTCCCAACTTGGGGACTGGCTATGAGGATGGCACCTCACTTTTCTGCTAGTAAAACGGGTTTGCTAGAAGCAGCCCTTCTGCCCACGAAGGAGCGCTGTGAGGGTGAGCGAAAGCGAAAGCACCCACATGAAACCACTTTGGAAGAAAACAGAAGGGAGCACAGTCTCCGAGTTTTAAAGTAGGGGTTGAAAACTCAAGCACCTGGGGGTCTGGCAGGTATACTGAAGGGGGCAGCTGGCCAGGAGCAGCTGGGGCACGCTGGGACAAGGGCTCCCTGTCTGAAAGGGGCAGACACTGGGACAGCTGTGGATTGTTGCCATGTGGAGAATCTAGGCTCAAGAAAGCAATATATTCTGATCTTTAAGAGAAACCAGAATCTCATTTTCATGTGAAATAATGCAATTTTTAAAATTCGACATGGAATCAGGGGCGCCTGGGTGGCTCAGTCAGTTAAGCCTCTGCCTTCAGCTCAGGTCATGATCCCAGGGTCCTGGGATTGAGCCCCACTTCGGGCTCTCTGCTTAGCGGGAGCCTGCTTCCCCACTCCCGACTGCCCCCCCCCCCACCACTTGTACACTCTCTCTGTCAAATAAATAAATAAAATCTTTAAAAATAAATAAATAAAAAATAAATAAAATTTGACATGAAACCTGGTTGAAAAGAAGAGTGATGCCATAAGCCAATGGACAAATATCAGCATGAAGACATGACCTTCAGACCAACAGTTCCCAAACTCTGGTCAGGACATACTGGTCTTCCAGCCCAAGGCTGTCAATGTTTGCTCCCAGCCCATCACTCTGGGGAGATCAGCATGTTCCCTGGACAGCGGCGGCGGCGGCTCGCTGTGGCGAGAAGGGGGACACACACTCCAGGCTAAGAATGACCAAATGAGCCCAGAGTCTTCTTTAAAAAAACAAAACAAAACAAACCAAAAAAACAACAAAAAACAGAATTCTGAAATGAAAGCCCAGGAAGGAAATATGGTTTTATCAAGACCTTCGCAGACAACAGTGAGGCTTCCCCATTCCTGTGTCTAGTACCCCATGTCTAGGGGCTGACCCCCTTTCTCTGCAGGTGGAGGCCAGGGCTAGTGAGACAAGCACACAGGCAGCGAGCAGGTGCTCAGGCCTCATCTCATGGGCCTGGGGATGCTGCTTACCCCAAATGGCCCCCCGGTCCTCAAGCTGGCAGGGGCCCCTGGAGGAGCCTGTTGCTTACCTGCACATCCAGGTTTTTGCGAGAGGAGGCAGGTGTGTTGGCATAGGAACTGATGGAGGAGCTGGTGTTGATGTCATCGGTGCTGAGGTTGTCTATGGTGTCGCTGATCCCGCTGCTGACGGAGCTGCTGTCATCCCAGCTGCCGAGACAAACACATCCTGAGCACCAAAACCTCACGCTGGGTCAGCTCGGACCAACAATACAGACAAATGCAAACCAGCCCCAAAGGCGCCCTGTGTCATAAAGCCCCAGACGAAGCTCTTTTTGCCTCTAACATGACTCATCTCCAGGGCACCGTCTATCCTTGCTGTCCTGGATTGGCAGCTGTGTGAAGTGGCTGAGACGGACCTTCCCTCACATGGAGGGTGCTCTGCTGGGCAGAGGTGGCTGAAGACGCTACCTGCCTCCTACCCCGTCCTCGATTCCATCCTGGGGACTCTGCAGAAGCCAAGGGCAGAGGAAGAGCGGTGGGCTTAGGGACTACTGCTGGAAGCAGAGAGAGTCAAGAGCGGCACTCTCCCGGGGAGTCAGAGGGCAAAGATGAGCTGCTCTACGAATTCTCGGGACTCTGCTCCTGGAGTGAAATGCCAAGGGAAGGAAAGCCTCAGAAGTCAGCATAAACCCGTCAATTCTATTAGCATTTCTAATTCTAATAGCATCCCAAGATACATCTAAAATAGAGTTCATTTCCCAACCCACAAACCCACCATGGCCACCCCCACCGCTCAAGTCCAATCTCCAAGCAATGGTTCTTCTTTCTCCTTATCGTCTTCCACCGCCACCAAGACTTAACCCATCTCCTGGTCCTACCACGTCTACCTGCCAAATGTATCCCCACATGCCCAGCCCTCCACGTCTTCTGCCGCCCTGCACTTCCAGCTGCTCTCAGGTCTGCCTGGGCGACTGCGAAGAGGCTGCTGGGCCCCCCGCCCCACTTCTCCCTAACAATCCATTGTCCTCACAGCAGCCAGGACCATCTTTCTGAAACATGAATCATGGCCTATGGCTCCGCTGCTTAATACCCTCCAGGCGCATCTCAGGCACTTAAAGCCCAAACTCCTTACTCTGGTGCCCACAAGCCTCCGATCCCGCCTCCCTCTCCAGTCCCGCCTTGTGCCCGCCTCTTCATCGCTCGCTGGCTCCGGTCGCGTGGGCTCCTGTTCCTTCTATGCCAACAGGGTTCTCGTGTTCAAGACTCTGCATTTGTTGTCCCTCTTCCCAGACACGCCCCTGCCTCCTTGTCAAGCGTCACCTCCTCCGGAAAGGCCTCCCCTGGTCCCTGTATCTATGATGCCCACCTCCCACAGCCCAACCAAGCAGGCTGCATTCTCTTCTTGGTTTGGTTGCAGGCGGCGGGTATACAGCAGGTGCTCAGTAAATACTCGTGGGTTTAAACTCGTAAGAGTGGGAAGTCGAGTAAATTACAAAGTAAGCTTCCAATACAAATGTAACCTGATCTATTTGATCAAGTGGAAAGAGGTAAGTATTCTTGTTTTCCTATTGTACAGGTGGAGACACTGAGGCTTAGAAAGGCAAGTAAGGTGGGGTGCCTGGGTGGCTCGGTTGGGCATTTGACTCTTGTGTTGGCTCAGGTCCCTGTCTTGGGGTCACAGGATCGAGCCCAGGGTCGGGCTCTGCACTCAGAGCAGAGTCAGCTTGAGATTATTTCCCCCTCACTCTCCCTCTGCTCCCCTCCCCACCTTACTCACATGTGTGCTCTCTCTAAAATAAGATCTTTTTTTTTTTTTTTAGATTTTATTTATTTATTTGACAGAGAGAGACACAGGAAGAGAGGGAACATAAGCAGGGGGAGTGGGAGAGGGAGAAGCAGGCTTCCTGCTGAGCAGGGAGCCCGATGTGGGGCTCGATCCCAGGACCCTGGGATCATGACCTGAGCCGAAGGCAGACGCTTAACAACTGAGCCACCTGGGTGCCCCTAAAATAAAATCTTTAAAAGAAAGAAAGGCAGGCAAGGCTGCACTAGCCCAGACAGCCAGTAAAAGATGGACCAGGACCTGGATCCAGCCGTTCTGACTCCAGAGCCACCTTCTTTACTGTGATGCCAATGGCTTCCCACTAGGTCAGCTTTCAGTGCACACCAGAACGGGGCACAGCTCACTGTCTCAGGAGGAAGCCAAGGCTTGGCGGGTCTTATCCAAGGGCCATCTCCACGCTCCCACCTCCAGTGGCAGGGGAGGCTGCAGCAATGTCAACCTCACCCCTTGGTGAGCCATGTCCCCTCTACCTCCAGGCGCACAGTATATGCTTATCCAACCCCTCTGGGCTGAACTCCACTGCAGCGGACAGACAGGACAAGCTCCGACAGCAAGTTAGCACCAGCTGTGGACTCTGAACTCAGCCTCTCCCCCCCAGCTCATTCTTTGACAAGTCACAACTCCTAAGCCTCAGTTTCTTTATGGGGGACACGTGGATGACAGCCCGAGGCTAGCAACCATGTTAAGCTCTGCTGGAGGGAGCAGGACCTAACAGATGAAAAAGGACCCAAATCGGCTCTCATGATGATTTAAAAAAAAAAAAAAAAAAGGTCACAGGAGTCTTTAATTGCATCTGCTCTCTGGGGTTAGCAATTTAATAGATCTACAATTTCCTATAATCCAGTGAAGAAGAAAGAGGACTGAAGAGAGGAGTGTGGCTGGCAGGGAGAAGGCGGGAAGTTAGTAACAGATGCCCATGAATCCAAGCCCCGGAGTTTTTGCTTTGAAATTGTACCCGCTCCTCCCGTATGGCCTTTCAACACCAAGCTGTTATTCCAGCGAGGCAAGGGGGCCCTTATTGGACACACGCCGCTTCCCGCATTGGTGCCCGGAGCATCTCAGGGCTACCCTGACGGAGCCGGCCCAGATGGGGAGAAGCCAGGGACTGCCGCCACGGAAGGTGGGTGTGGGGACCCCATGGATGAGGATGAAGGCGCAGTGACACCGAGGGTAGCCTGGGCTGAGCAAGAGCAGTCTTTGTGCCAGAAACCAGCCGTCCCTGCATATGGAGAACCAGCCATGTCCCCCTCCCTTCTGGATCTTTTGGGATACTGGAAAGTCTGTTCAGGTGTAAAAATTGGGTTACTTCAAACTTCTCCCTTCCCCCAAATTCAGGGTGTAAGTGATCACGAGCCACCAAGATCAGAGGCAGTGAGTTCCAAGATGGGACTCGAAGGTGAAGTCCTTGCAGGAGCTGCCCCAACAAGGGAACGTGGGCTAGATGCTGGCTCTTCCGTGCCCCTCTTAGATATTTACGGCGTCCATAAACTTCTGAACAGCTGTCCAGTGCTGGAATGATCTCTTTAACTTGGCCTAAGACAGCGCTCCCCCAACCTGCAAGACCACACAGGAGACATCAAGAAGGACAGAGCGGGACTCTAGGAGAGATGGAGACGGAGCCTGAACCCCCAGGGGCCGCTTCGTCCTCACCTGCCCGAGAAGGCAGCTGATGTCACACGAGGGCCTCTATCCAGCCATACCTGAGGCCCTGGGACGAAAGAAGCACCCCTTGGGAGGCTCAAAGTGAGATTTAATAAATCCCTTTCTTTTGCTCAAAACTAGTTTGCTTCAGGCTCTGTCACTTGGTATACTCGTGCGACCGAATGGGGAACTGCCATTGGTTTGTAAAATGACTCCAGACATGTGGCTGAAGAGTCAGACAGGAAAAAATGTAGAAAGCATGCAGAAGTCATCCAGGCAGGAAGAACATTAGTTGGACCCAATCAAGTGGCAAAGGCAATTAGGTACAACCTGCACCCGGGGTACAGAAGTCCACTGACCCAGGTCCGGGTGAGCAATGTCAAAAGGGGTTACAGAAATGGGTTACAATGGAAATGTGAAAGGAACACAGAGGATCCGTGTTTGCTATGTGGTGAAACGGGATTCCAGTTCGAGGGACCCGGGGGACACAGCAGAAAGAACTACAGTGTATCCAGCTATGGCTCTGGAACGATCATTCTGGAATACGATGTGACCATCCCTACGTCTTGCTCTTGATCCCTGTACAATGGTTTGGAGCCCGCTGGAGATGACAAACGTATTCCCCTTTGTTGGGAGCAAATGACTTTAAATCCTTGGGAAGGTTTAAAAAGAGGGGAGCTGAGGGAGTACATCATAATACGAATACTTGAGTACAGGATGAAATCTTTGTGATCACTGGGATAATCTCTGTATATTTATAATACTTAAAAGAATATGGGGCATATTAAAGAATCTAAATAAAAACAGTCCTCTGATTTCAGTTTTAAATGAGTCCTTTCTGATTTGAGATTTTTAAGATGAAAGGTTTAAGGACTGGGAGTCAGCCTATAAAAAAGAATTACAGTGTTTGAGAAAACTTATGACATTTTAACTTTAGTTTATTTGATTTGCAAGAGTTAAGTGCTTAGAAGATTTTGCTTGTTAGGCTGGTAAGTCTACCCTGTCAGATGTTTGAAGAACTTGAGGAAACCAGGCATGTTAAACTTATGAATGCAGTCTAAAATATTTAAAGAAACCTAATTATCCAAGTTTCCAAACAGTACTAATTGTCAAAATTCAATTTGTTCAACCTAAATTAACAAAGTACTAATCAAATAACAAGTGGAAATCATCTTAATTTATACAAAAATGCTTGATTTATAGGTGAGATTTATAAGAAAACCTAGGTTTAAAAATCAAAGCTTTAATAAATTGAATACTGAAACCTAATGAATTCTAGGACGTGCCTTTTGGGCACAAAAGTACTCCTTAGACATTTAGAAAATGATTATGGTAGACTTCGTTTTGTGAATGAATTAACGATATTTCTACAGTGACCAGAAGAATAAATGAACCCAAGAGAGCACACCTCCTCTCTTTACTAGCTTTCCCGACTCCGGCTCACCTTTGCTCTACATCGCAAGACTTCCAAAGCTACTCACTCCAAAAGGGCTTCCCAAATCTCAGTGGAAACACTGTGTCCGACATCCTGGGGAGACCAGCAGAGCAGAACCCCAGGCCCTCCCCCTGCCTCATGGGCTGTACTATAGGAAATTCAGAAGAACGTGGGATACAGAGCTTGGCTGATTCCCTCCCCCCCTTTTTTTTTTCATTTCAAGACAACATATCATGTTTATGCCCTATAAATTCTTTGGCATAGACAGCTAGAGAAATGGCAAGAAAATCCTTCCACTGATTCCTCCAAACCATCAGTGCAAACCAGATCTGGCACGCTCCTTTTTCTCTACTCAAAGAAATGTCCCCCATCGGCAGTCACACAATGGCACAAAAGGAGTGACAAGTGATCATATAGGAAAACAACCTTCACCTATTTGTAGACAATGGATGGGTGGAAGGAACTCCATCAAACACTTGACTTGCCCTTGTTCTTCAAGACTCTTAAACTCACTACTTTTGGATCCTGAGCCAAGGATCTTGGATTCCTGTGTTCATCTTACCCAGTGATTCAGCGCCCTCTATGTGTCAGGCATCGTGCAAGGCAGTGTGAATGCAGTGAGGACTCTCAGGTGTCCCTACCCTGGACAGCGAGGTCAGGGGATGTGACAGACGAACGCAGAGCCCAGACACAAATGAAAATGTAACAAAGGGAGATGAGCAAAGAGAAACTGCACCAAGTAGAAACTGTGAGGGTTCCAGACATCTCTACAGCCTTAGATACCTCCTCAAGCCACCAGCCAGGTGCCAGCCCAGGTAACAGCGAGAGTCTGCGGAGTGCCAGATCCCAGGCCCACCAACGCTCTCTGCTGTGCCAACATCTCCTTCGAGGCATGGAAGAGGCAACAGCAAGGGCCCAGGAGGACCAGGTCCTGACCCCAGCCCTCCCCAGAACTACTACTTCCCGTTAGAGTTTGGACACCTCATTTTCTCTCTAGGCCCCAGACTTCTGGAGAATGAGGGAGCTGTAAGCAGCTGTCCCAGAGATTGCTTTCTAACTAACATCCTAGGAGTTTAAGCTCAGAGAAAAGTTGGTACAGAGGACAATGGGCACATGGAAGGTCCCTACCAGGGTCAGAGCATCTCCTCCCATTCAGTAAAAGCTGCCCAACAGGAAACTAGACTTTCTAGTCTTTGGGTTCCTTCATTGTTAATTTCACCCTTCAGAATACTTTTTTAAGTCCATACAATCTTTTAAATACTTGGAATAGGTGCCAATATCTTACACACAGGAGACAATTAGCTAGCCCTGAGTAATAGCTGCCCTTTTTAGATGGAGACACGCTTTCCCATTTGACACAATCCCCACCTGATCCTCTTCACTCACCTGGTTGGCCCTGCGATTTGAGTTTGCAGACCCTCCCATAGGGGCAACAATCCAGGTCACAATATAGAGTTTGCATTAGACCACACTATTTCTCCACAAAGCAACAGAATGCAATCTTACCTAATATTTATAGCCACCACTGAAGGGGTTTACCCAAAGCCAGGTACTGTACTAGGCACATTTCCTGTATTATTTCACTCCCATTTTCCCCTGGATGAAACAGAGGCGTAGGGCCCAGAGGGTGGGATTCAAACCAGACTCCATGCAACCTTCTAGTTTATCCCAAATCGAGCAAATATAGATCAGCTTGGAAATCTGTCTGCTAACCAGCCTAATCACAAAAGAACTCCCACCAGATGCAGATGATAGCAACCAAATGCATCAAGAAGAAATCTCAAAACAAACAAACTTCATTTTGACCAAAACCATGGCCTCATCTATTTTTTTTTTTAAAGATTTATTTATTTGACAGAGAGAGTGAGAGAGAGAGAGAACATGAGCAGGCAGAGGTAGAGGGAGAAGCAGGCTCCCCGCAGAGCAGGGAACCTGATGTGGGGCTCGAACCCAGGACCCTAGGATCATGACCTGAGCTGAAGCCTGATGCTTACCCAACTGAGCCACCGCAGGGGCCCCTGTCTATTACCTCTTGAAAGACAGATGTGAAAAGATTCTCTAAAAGTGACCAGAAAATCCACTCAAAAATGGACAGACCCATAAAGCCAAGAGGATCCTGTTTCAGGCTTACAAGACATGCTGACATCACTGTCAGGAATTCAAATGCTACTCAGAAGGCTTAAAGCACAATTTTAACAGCCAAACAAACACAAGCTATCTGCTATGAAGAACGCAGGTGAAAGCATCATAAATTATTTTAGCTCCTCGCACTCCCTGTTTTCCTCCCTATTGTGGGGAGTGCGCATTCCACAGAACCAAGGAGAGAAACCTGCCTTCCCGCCTGCACCCTGTCCCTGAAAAATCACTTCTCATCTGGACACATTTTTAATATCAAGCTCTTCCAGGGAGTATCCCGAATGCAGCAGGAATTTGTAACGGCCCTGAATTAACGTGATTTCATATTTATAACTTTATCTCCCATGAAGCAAAAAAGCAAAACGGAATCCCAAGGTTAGAGGGATGATTAAACAGATTTTTCCACTAGGATTTACACACCCATGCGTGAGGAATCCTGCCTTTCAGCAAAAGACTCCAACTCTGAGGAGTGGCCGAAGGGTCCAGAGGGTCTTTGCACTCTTCAAATGGACTCCCTGTGAGATACTGTTGTTTACTCAAGGGAAAGACAGGCTAATCAATGTTGTAAAAAAAAAAAAACAACAAAAAACATCGATCCTGTTGCAGATACGTATTTGTTCTCTGCTCACTGATAAATCACAGCAGTCTAGCCGGGAGGAAGTACTATAACTATGGTAACTGCGGTTCTGGAAAGCAGCCTTCACAAACAGCAGCTCCGAACCCCCTACCCCCAAAACCTGTCCACTTGGCGTCCTCAGGAGCAGTCCGGGCGGGCCCGCTCTCTGCCTATCTCCCAGCGGATGAACGCATGCTACAGAACCACCAAGGCTGTGTCCGGGCCTTACCTGTTTACTTTTCCGGTTCTGTCCCAGAATCACAGCAGAGCTCATTTTCACGGCCCTGCGCCCCCCATGACAGAGCTGTATTCGGTTGCAAAAGCCCAGACTGGTGGAACTCGTTTTCTGGCTATTGTTCAAGGCAATTGTTCCCGTGAAACCCCAGGGCCCAAGCGGAATGAGATCCTTTGGTGTGGATGAGTGAGCAAGCCCAACTGTAGGCTTAGCAGGAACCCCGGGGAAGGGAAGGGGTTTGGCTACCTTCATTTCCCACCAGACAGGTATGTTAACTATTTCCCTCCCGGCGGTATTCTCAGAGATCACCTCCTCCAGTCACTGCGGGGGGCCTATTAAGAAAATCCACCTTCAAAGAACGCAAGGGCACCCCTGCAGAACCCCACCTTTCATTGTCTATCTGGGAATGATAATAATTGAACAGCCAACTTTAAATGAAGTTCAAAGCTGTGCCAGACCTCATGCTAATTATATGCATTATTTCAGTTAATCCTCACAACTCCATGATACAAATAACACTTACTGATGGCTCACGTATGTGCCAGGCCCTTTTACTTACATTTTCTCTGGGTACCATGAGATAGGTACTAACATGATACCCATTTTAGAGATGAGACAACCGAGCCTGGAAACAAAGGCCCAAAGGTCATACAACTATGAAATGCTGAGGCTGGGGTTCAAACACACATCCCAGAGTATGCAACCTGCTTGTTTATTTATTCATCTGACACACTTTACTCCATGCACATCACATGTACTGTAAGGGTTTCAAAGTTCTCCACAATTAAAAAAAAAATAGAGTTACTCAAAAAAAGCCATAAGCAAACCTCCTCTCTAGATTTCACCCTCTGAGATCAGCCTCCATGGTTTGCAAAATGGCCCAGAGCTAGAGTTCGAATGAAAGTACGGGCAGACACAAATCTCCAGTGAATTTAGTCTCCTCTAGCAGAGGGCCAGAGGACCACAAAGCCCGGGAGGCTCCAAAGGGAGGCAGCACAGCCCTTGAGAGAAAAGCAAAATAGATTTATTTGAACCTTGGCTCTACCACTGACTTGGTCAGAGCCCCTCCCCTCACCCCTAGGCCCACTCCCCAGGACAGCCCGGCTTCCTCTCCTGTGATATGGTGCGAACACCAGGCCTCCGGAGCCTCTTGTGGGGCCTGAACCAGATCTGCAGGCACTCTGCAGATAACCAGCTCCCGTCGGCTGCAGCTCAGAAGCCGGGGTGCGGAGAGAACCGCAGGAAGGAGACACAGGCCCACACTACGGAACCGATGATAAAGTTCTAGGGCAAGAACTTGCCGCTTCTCACAGCCACAGCGTCCCAGGGGAGAAGCAGCTTCTAAAGACGGTGCCAGGTGCAAGGCCAATCATTTGGGGTGGAGAGGGAGAGAAACAAGAGCCCCATAAAGAGGGCTCCAAGGGGATTTAGCAGCATTCAGAATGCCAGGGGTTGAGTTTCACCCCACAGCACCTTTGTCCCATTTTGGTAACTCATTCCTTTAACAAGTAGGTGGTCCCCTGAGTAAGCGTGAAATTCCTCCCTTCGGCTCCAGGGGCTTGGTCGGGCTGGAAAGCCCAGAGGGATGCCTTATGGCCTCATTGTTACGATAGGCACCAGCGTGTCTGCTGACCTCAGCTACACAAAGCCCTCGCTCCTCCAAGGCTCCTCCAGAGCAGGCTGCTTGGTCCACTGCCGGGCAGCTTTGGCCAAAAGATCTCGACAAAGCCATCCTGGTGTTCTCTTTGCCAGAGGGTATGAGTACCCTGAACGTGAACAGAACTCAGCATATCACACAGAGCTAAGGCAAATCACAGCAAACACTTACACAAGGTGACAACTTTAACCGTGAGAGCCAGGCACCTCGGCACGTACTTCACACACGTTACTCCACATGCTCCTCTCTACCTTACAAAGCACAAACTATTAATGCTCCCTTTTCATAAATGTGGAGACTGAGGCTTCCAGAGGCTAGGCAGTCTGCCCACGGTGCCGGAACTGGACTAGAACCTAGATCTGCCCGATTCTAAAACTCAAACTCTTTTTAACCACATTAATCCAACCTAAGTGCAGAGGAAAGGATACCTTTTAAAAATACATATTTTATTTATTTATTTGAGGGGGGGCATGAGGGGCAGAGGCAGAAACAAACTCCCCACTGAGCAGGGAGCCCGACTCAGGGCTCGATCCCAGGACTCTGGGATCATGCCCTGAGCCGAAGGCAGAGGCTTTAACCCACTGAGCCACCCAGGTGCCCCAGAAAGGATACTTTTAAGTAGATCCCAGTCATATAAGAACTTACCACTCCCACATGTTATCCAAAAAGCCCAGGACACTTTTTAATGCAATCGAATTATTCCTAAAACATCTTCAAGTAGGTAAGGAAAGGGGGGGAAGGGGCAAATCCAGACAGGGCATTGGCTGTCTGCCTTAGGTCTAAAGTAGGTGGACGGGATGTGGAATCCCACCATTCCCATTACCTACCCTGCCACACACACACACACACACACACACACTCACACTCAGTTCCCAATACATCTTAGAGGTCTGGGAACCTGAAAGCACAAAACAAAACTACAATGAGCTTGGGGCAGCTGAGAGGTGGCTGTCCCCCAAAACCAATCCTGCCTCATTTTGCAGTTTGTCAGGGGCCTGCCCTTAAAAGCCACCCCTTCCAGGGCAAGGGGGAAGAGAAGAGAACTCAGGTCAAGAAACAACCACTCGGGGTGCCTGGATGGTTCAGTCAGAAGAACATGCGACTCTTGGATCTCAGGGTCATGAATTGGAGCCTCACACTGGGTATAGAGATTACTGAAAATATAAATAAATTTAAAAAACACAAAACGAAACAAAACCCACAAAACCAGAAATAACCACTCAAAATCAGCTCTGCAACCCAAAAGCAGTTCAGTCCTAGCTAATTAGCCAACCCCAGCACACATGTGAGCAGCTGGTGCCAAGCTTCGGTCAGCATTAACATGCTGGGTGTACAACCTCTCCCTCCAGGACTCAATAAATCCAGCCTCTCAGGAGGCAGCCCCAGAGCGCCAGGGCACAGTCCCAGCAGCCCAAGGCCAGCTCCAAGGCCATCAGCTGTCCCAGATTCCCAGACTTCCACTTAGGCTCCTGCCCTGCTGAACCAGGTACAAGCACAAATCCACTCACAGATCCATCCACCAGTCCGGAAGCCTCAAAATGATCAGAGAGCTCCGAGGTAGGTCCTGCTGCAAAGCAGAGTTAAGAGACCACCCCCCGCCCCCAGCCCCCTTCTCAGAAATAAGCAGAATCTGAAGCCTGGGCAGGCCATGCTTGCCAGTATCCTGTGCGCTTTGGTGAGTCCTCCGCACCAAAAAGTGCCCTTCCTCCAGCTGAACCCACATTTAAACTTGTGGATAAAGCCTTTCCGAGCCATCTGCCAAGCCCAACACGGAAGGCAGAATGGTGGGTAAATCTAGGTTCCCATGCCGGCTTTGCCTCTTAATAGCTCTGTGACCTTGAGCGAGTTATCTAACCTCCCTTAGTTCCCATTGCCTCACCTCCAAATTGAGGATAATATTGCTGGCTTTGCAAAGAACATGAAATGAGACAATGTCTGTTAGATGCTTGGCTGGCAGTAGATGATAATATACATTATTTTCTCTTCCTCTTGTCTGGCTTAAAAATAGAAATGTTTCTCTTTGGGCAGCTTTATAGCAGCATCCCCCACCCCAACAAGAAAAGGACTCATACTTAAATCTTCCATGCTATCTCTCTTGGAGCCCAGTTTCCAGAAAAAAACCCACCCAGTAATTTGCAGTATTAGTAAACACAACCACAAGTTCACCCGGCTTCTTAGATTCCAAACAAAACCTCCAACTGCAAGTCATTTTCATCAGGGCCCTCCAAACCACTAGCAGCCCTTGCCGGGGCCCACACTGCCTCTCTCTAGCTCTCTCCTTCCTCCAAACTGAAAGGTCTTCCCCCAAAAGCCTGGAATAAGAATAGAAGACAGCTGAGTGATCAATACCCAGTTTTTCAGTCTCAACAGCCTAATTTGATAAGATGGTCTGGAAAAGATTGACAGTATTACCCAAATGTCCAGGGGGACCAAGGACATTTGGGTAAGGCTCCAGCTTCCTCCAGAGCTATCAAGGTTAGAGTGAAAGGAGCTGGGGGTGGCAGGGTAAAGGTGCTGAATTCCTGACCAGCGCCCCCCCCCCCCCCCCCACAGAGCCCACTGGGGATTTTGGCAGCTGCACCACCGGTTACTATCACCATCGGCTTTCCAATATCATCGGAGGACCGACAAGGCAGGACACGCAGCACACCCCGCCCCAGGCCCCAGAAATTTTAAGAAATCATCCTACCTGGTAAGGTTTCCAGGCCAAAGCATTTCACTACATTGTGGTCCTTAGAAAAAGCGGACAAAGAAGCCAAAAGAATCTCACGGTGGCAACTCGTCAGCCAGCCAGCCGAGCCAGCCCACGTTGGGCCAGGGAATCCCGGGCACCCAGCAACTCGGCTGCTAAAGGACCAGACGGTGATCACTCTTCGCCAGCCCAGGAAAGAAATCCGATCCACCAACAAAATTAACCCCTTTAGTGCTGAAGGAGCTAGAGGTCAGGCCTGAGAGCTAGTATCAAGTCAGCTGTGAAAAGTTTCAACCAAGCAAAAGCTAACACCAAACTCGGAAACCATTACCGTAAAGCACCTAGTAGGAGGGCCCTCACTATGGTCCCGGGGGACTGCAACAATGGGTCAAGCTGAATAAAATCTAAACATGAAAAAACATTTTAAATCCCCATGGACTATGCCAAAATATTGGAAAAAGTCCTTTCGGCCAAAAGTGCTACTATTAACAATGACACACAAAAAAATCACTGATGATAACATAGCTTATTCCATTGACAATTGAAAGCAAAGCATTTGATTGAAATAATTAGCCTACAGAGATAACTTCTGAACCTGAAAGGGAAAAGATACCTATCTGTACAATGAACAATGACACACATAATTTCTGGTGATGTCAATTTTGATACAGTGCCAACAAAAATACACATTAATTCCTGATGCTACTTTTTTTTTTTTTAAGGAAGTTCATTCTATCGCTACTTTAAGCATTACGGTACAAAGGCTGGGACAGGAGGTGGGACAGGAGAGAGTCCCAGTTCTGGGATGGGAAGGGGTTGCACCGACTAATCCCTATTAAAACCTGTAATCAAGGAATTCAGAAGGAACTATGTAAACAGATGCTGTGAACAATGAACAACTGTTTCACTCTTGAAAATTCAAAAGCAAAATTATGTTATAGCCACAAGCTTTTATTTTAAAATGAAGAAGGATTAAGATGCTCTCCAAAACCCCAACTCCCTCTCCAAAAATCCTACCAGTTGGCTCCTAGCAACTTTCAAAGACTTTCTCTGAGAAAGACAGCCCCCCACCCCCCCACCCCGACCTCGCCTTGGGCTGCCTCTCCAGAAGGATGGGGGCATAGGGGGTTGTGTGTGCGCTGGAGCTGGGGTGGGGTGGGGGAGGAAGTAATAACTGGCTCCAAGCAGGGTCTTGTGTGGTCAGAGTTTGCTCAGCAAATAGAAGCCTTTCAAAGGGGGAATGAAGAGCCAGTCCTCCCCCAACCAAGAAGGAGGGAATAAAAGGTCAGCTCAGAGAGGAAACAGGGTCTAGTGGGGCTTCCCAGGTTAATGTAAAGGCAAACGTGTCCAGGAGCAGAGATTGTAATCTTGAAGGAGTCCCAACTGAAGTTAATCATTCATATCTCATCCCTCAGGGCCCTCCCCCACTTGAAAAAATGCTGCCAGCATCTGCAATGGGGAGTGGGAGGCAGAGGCCAAGGGGTGGGGGAAGGGTGAATTTGGGGAGGCGGTGTGGCTTAGATATATTGAGACAAAAAGTCAGGAGGGATCCAAGCTCTGTCTGACAAAGATGTTTTAAACCATTCCACGCATCTTCTGCACTGTCCCCGGAATGGAATGTATCTCTAGAACATGACTTGAGACTCTGGCTGACCTCTGGGTTAATTTGGGTAGAATGGGATGGTGGCTATATCCTTGGAGACCTATAAACATAGGTATGTATAGACACACACAAATACATACAAAAAATGTCCACTGTTTGCTATACTTGTTCTTTGTCCTTGTTTTAGGCAAATATAATATGTAAAAATCCAGATTAACCACCAACATAAATTAAGGATGGCCTATCCATTCATTGAGTCATTCATTCAACTAACCGATATTCATTTAGCACTTGGTATATGCTAAATCACTGTTCTAACTGCTGAGGATACAATAGTCAAAAAAATAGTCCAAAAATTCCCTATATTAAAGGAATTTACATTATAGTGGTAAAACGATAAAATAAATGAGACTAAATGTAAATTTTATAGTATATTAGGGATAAATGCTAAGAAGAAAAGTAATATAGGGAAGAGGATGTGATTGAGGGAGGGGGAGGGAGGGTTGTCTGAAATTTTTCGTAGAGTGGTTGGGAAGGCCTAGTAAGGGGATGACTGTTACTACATACCTGAATGAAGTATGGAAGCTGGTTATGTGACTATCTGGGGGTAAAGAGCCTTCCAAGAGAGGAAATGGTCTGTGCAAAGGTCCTGAGACAGGATACAACCTGCATTTTCATTCCAAGAACCCAGAGCCTGGTGTGGCTAGAGCAAAGAGAACAGTGAAACAAGGGAAACCTAAGAGGTCAGGTCAGAGAGACAAGGTATAAAGGGAGGGGAAAGGGTGCTTAGGGAGAGCCTGGTGAGTTGCTGTAAGCATCTTGGCTTTTTCTCTCAGAGAGAAAAATTTTTACAACTACAAAGTTTATTGCACAGGACAATATGCTTGGGGGCAGGGTGGGGGAGGGGAATGTGTCAGTTTTCTTTCTGTGGTTAAAAGAATCACATCACATCGTCAACACGAAAACATTCTGAATTCTTTGTAGCTAGAGGTTCAAATTTAGCCAGGGCTTTCCCATGCTATGAAAGATAATAATCAGTGTGGCTAAGAAATGTAACAAGAGAGGGAGGGGAAAATATGGAAGGCAGGTCAACCAACTCCATGAGAGCAGATGCCCTTTGGCGCTTTTCAAAGAGCCAATCTTTCCCTGTTATTTCTGACCCTGACTTCTAAACAGGCCAAATTCCAAAGACCTTCTAGAATTCATAGCATTTTTCTCCATAGAAACAATGTTACCAATGATGTTAAGGTTCCTAGGTCAATTTATAGAACCATGTTGTAAACCAAGAAGATGCTGATGAACTCTGCCCAGGTACCAAAGAGTAGAAGGAAATATTATTCTTGGACTACAGTATGTACTTAGAGAAAACAGAAAACCAATGAAGTAAATCTAAAAAGATGTTCACTTATGTCTAATGAGTACTTTACTAAAACAACAGGAATAAAGATACATTGCTGCTTCTCCTCCAACATCATCAGTTTCTCCCTTTGTATGGACTCTTTCCCACTGGCTGATTCACCAAACAAAACGAAATCTTCTTTAACCTCACGTCCCTGTTCTCCTCTGCGACCACGCTGTCTTTGCTCCATGTTACAACAAAACATCTTGAAGGAGAGCTCTCAGCACTCCAAGTCCTGAGGCCTGTTCTCTCTTCAATCAGACTTGAGTCCCCATCGCCCCAGTGAAAAAATGTTTTGTTTCTCCCAAGAGCATCGATGGCTTAATTGCTGCCAAAGCCAATGGTCTTGATTCTACTTGAGTTTTCATAAACACGTAGCATGGTGGGCAGCTTCTTCCTCCTTGATGGGATCTCTTGTTGGGCTCCCTCATACCTGATTTCTTCCTCCCTCACTGCCTGTGCCTCGGTCTCCTTTGCTCGCCCTCCTCCTCTCTTCTCCAGACCTCCACGGTCCTGGCCCTTATGCCCTCTCTTCTCTACCTGGTCTTTTCCTAGGGGATCGCACCCAAGGCTTCAAATACTAGACACAGATGGGCAGTGGTCAAGTTTGTTCCTCTGGCCTGGCTCTCTTCGGGTCCTTGACGCATCTCAAATCTATTGCACCTTGTACAAAACTCTTGCTTCCAACTTCCAGCTTGTCTGCACTTCCTCTCCCAAAGTCCTCCTGCCTTAGCCAGGGTACAACTATCCTCAGCCATCTTCAGTTCTCTCTTCCCTTACTGCCTCTATTATAATCCATTAACAAGTCCTTTTGGCTATACCTCCCCAATATACCATGAACCTGGTCAGTACTCAGTATCTACGGGAAGATGGCTTTGGTCCAAGCCACCACCATCTCTCTTCCAACACCACCTCCCTGGCCACTCAGCTTTCCCTCTTGCCCTGCTGGGCTCCACCCTCCGCACAGCATCAATAGTCATCTTTTCCAGGTGCACATCACACTGGGTTGTCTTCTGCCCAAAACCCTCCAATAGTTTCCCAGGGAATTTGGAATAAAATTCGAATTGGTTTAGAAGGTTCTATACAATCTGGTTCCTGCCCACTCCCTCTGCCACTCTGCTCCTCTCCTTCATTATGTTCAAGTACAAGGTCTGGGTCCTCGAATGTACCAGCCTCTTTCCATTTCATAGATCCTGTACTGGGGCTCCTTCTTTCTGGAATGCCCTTCCCCACCTCTCCCCACGGCTGCCTTCTTATGGTTCAGGTCTTCATTGGGATGTCACCTCCTCAGCGATATCGCCCTAAGACTCTGGCCCAGTTACTTTCTGCCCCATGATACTTCCTGCCACTTACCAGCCAGCACAGTATCTTCTTTGTTGGGGAGGGGTGTTTGTATTTTCCAAAAAATAAGCAAGTTCCTTGAGAATAGGAGGGCTGCCTGCTTTTGTTCTGATCTCCTCCCTCCCAATGGTACCATGAATGTGGTCTTGGACCAACTGGGTATAGGAGGAAAAACAGGAAACTGAACATTCTGTGCAGTCTCCTTGGGACTCTTGGTACTTTCAACGACTTTAGCTTAATCTTTTATGTGGCCAAACACCCATTTAAGAATCTGATAGAGGGGGGCCCCTGGGTGGCTCAGTGGGTTGAAGCCTCTGCCTTCGGCTCAGGTCATGATCTCAGGGTCCTGGGATCGAGTCCCGCATCGGGCTCTCTGCTCAGCGGGGAGCCTGCTTCCCCCTCTCCCTCTGCCTGCCTCTCTGCCTACTTGTGATCTCTCTCTCTGTCAAATAAATAAATAAAAATCCTAAAAAAAGAAAAAAATCTGATAGAGGGGCACTTGAGTGGTGCCGTCAATTAAGCATCTGACTCCTGGTTTCAGCTAAAGTCCGACCTCAGGGTCATGAGATCGAGCCCCATATTAGGCTCCCTGCTCAGCATGGAGTCTGCTTGATTCTCTGCCCCTTCCCCACACTCTCTAAAATAACTAAATAAATCTTAAAGGGAAAAAAAAAAAAAAAGAATCTGCTAGAAGTTCAGGTCTGCCTCCCTGTAACAAAAATGCATACAGACAACATTTTGCACACAATTTCAGGGGAATCACTGACCCCCTGAAGCCTGTCAATAAACCCCAGGTTAAGGGCAGTGTTTCTGAGTTGTTGTTGTTGTTTTTTAAAGATTTCATTTATTTATTTGACAGAGACACAGCGAGAGAGGGAACACAAGCAGGGGGAGTGGGAGAAGGAGAAGCAGGCTTCCTGCCAAGCAGGGAGCTCAATGTGGGGCTTGATCCCAGGACCCCAGTATCACGACCCGAGGAGAAGGCTGAGTATTATGGCGCTAACTTCACACACAAGGTCTAGTCCCACTTTCATACCATGAGTATTTCCTTCTTGTAGGAGGAGTCTTAGACTCATTTGGCTTGTTAATAACAAAACAAAAAGAAAAGGAAGGCAGGCTCTCCTGGATTGATGAAAAAGAAGAGGTTAAGAGATCTGTGCCAACAAGAAGCATCTCATTCCTGCTGGGGAATTTTACTGAGTGTGATCTGCACTAGATGATGGGACATGCAGAAATACTCCCGCGGGTTTTAGCAAAGCCGTCAAAGTCCAGGAATTAATACTAGGGCGTTTGTGATTTTAATAAAAATCATAAGAAACCAGGTAGCTTTGGGGTATTAAATGAACAACATTCAACAGATAGCCATTCAACAGATAGCCATTCAACAGATAGAAAATGAACAACATTCAACAAATAGACCAGACCTTGGGAAAAAAAGAGGGCAAGTAAGAGAAACTACCCCAGCTCTGATGGGGCCACTTGCTGGGAGGAGACAAACAAGGACAATCATTCTGGATGTTACAGTAAAAGCGATGAAGGAAATAAACAAGGTGCTGGAAACAGAGCCGCAGGAGGCGTCTCCTTGAAACAGAGTAGTCAGGAAGGGCATCTCCGGAAGCGATATTTAAGCTAAGATGTGAAAGATGAGAGGGAGCCAGCCAGCCATCAGAAGAGGGAAGCCAGGTGTTCCAGGAGGAGGGGACGTCAAGTGCAAAGGCCAGAGGGAGAGGACAGCTGTGGGTTTGAGGAACTGAAGGGTGGCTACTGTGTTTTGAGCATGGGTGGGGAGGTGTTAATGGAAAAGAAAGCTCATCCCCTGGGGAACTCCAAACCCATCAGTAACAAGTGATCCCAGTGAGGCATCAATAAACAACTTTGGAGCTGGAGTCAGTGTGCCTCTGGCCCTCCAACCTTCTTTCTGCACTTCCTCAATTCCTTTCTGGAGAGCAGGATCCGTAGCATACGTGGGAAATCCACCTTTCCTGTTGAGGTGCTGGTGCAGAATCTCTGCTTCCATTGCTCCTGGCCCAGCTTACTCTCTGCATTTACACACACTCGAGGTCCTGCCCTGCTTCTCCAGTGAGGAGGTGATACTGTCCTCCAGTTTTCTTACAAAGACAGTGAGCTGCATTTCAGCTTCAAATTTTTTGTCTTGTGAGCTTGCAGTTTCTGTTACTTTCAACTGGTTAATTCTTGGGATCGTTTGGAGCCCATACTTGTGGGTCCTCACATGTAAAAGCAAACCTATTCCTCCATCTTTAAACAAAAAGCTTGGTTCATCAGGAGGAGTATCCAAGCTGTTCTCCATGTTTACTCCCCTCCCATGCCGAATCTGAAACCCAAAGCTTGTTAACAGACCTTGGACAGGGGAGCCTGGAGAATGTGAACATGGGTATCGTCAGCATCTTCGGCCTAAAATCAATCCACCAGCATCAGAGATGCCTTCTCTAACAGGGTGTCTGTGGGTCAACTACAAATCCATTCCGAAATGGCAGCTTTTCCAACAAAGGACATCTCACGCCAAAGTTATTTCCGATTACAACAACAATTTGGATTTATAGACTTTACTGCCTGTAAATATCGTCTAATTTAATTCTCACAACTATGCTAACATGTTAGAGAAAAACAAGCCGGAACTCAGAAAATTTACTTATAGTCATACAGCTGCTAAGAGACAGATTGAAGACCACACTATCAGATGCTAAATCTTGTTTGACCTCCATGACATCACACTGTGTAAGGTAGTGAACACCTCCAACAGATGCCAACAGATGCCACCAACACATTTAGTGGGGGCCAAGGCCATCGACAAGTTATCCCAAAGTCCTTTAACTGCTTTGAACACTTCTGGGCTTCTGCTTCTCCCTCTCCCACTCCCCCTGCTTGTGTTCCCTCTCTTGCTGCGTCTCTCTCTGTCAAATAAATAAATAAATAAATATTAAAAAAAAAAAAAAAGATTCTGTCTGGATGTTGACTTTTATGTGCCAGGCATTGTGCTAGAGAAACAGTGCTATGCAAAACAAAGGAGGTCTCTCCCATTATCCTCATGAAGCCTGTAGTCTGGTATGTGTGGGAGTGTCAGGGAGTCGAACAAAAACCACACACGTTTCACTGCAAACCATGAGGCATGCCAAGAAAGAGGAAAGCTGTGAGAGCATCTGAGAGGGGAGAAGAGAAAAGTCCTGCCCATAAGCTCAGAAAAATGTGTGTCCAGGCTGCCTATACGGGAATGCTGGAAGTTGACAATCTCTGAAAATGTACACGTTCGTGCCTAAATAGAGCTTTCTACCTAGTAAAATCTAGATTATCCCATCAAACCCCATCCAAACACCCCTGGCTAATAACAGCAGCCACAAAAGTTCCTATGTCATCGTGCCCATGGCTGATAAGAGTAAGAGCAGCTCAGAAAGTTAGCTCATCTAGTGTTTAGGAAACAGTTTAGAGTTAAGGTCTTCCTATATCTTTGGTAATTAACATGGTTATTTAGAAGAAAATATATGGGACGCCTAGATGGCTCAGTTGGTTAAGCATCTGCTTTCAGGTCAGGTCATGATCTTGGGGTGCTGGAATCCAGCGCTGTATCAGGCTCCCTGCTCAGCTGCTCAGCCGAGAGTCTGCTTCTCTCTCTCTCTCTGTTCTACCCCTTCCCTCCACTCCTGTTCTCTCTCTCTCTCAAATAAATAAAATCTGTAAAAAAAAATAAAAATAGGGGTGCCTGGGTGGCTCAGTGGATTAAAGCTTCTACCTTCAGCTCAGGTCATGATCTCAGGGTCCTGGGATGGAGCCCCACTTCAGGCTCTCTGCTCAGCGAGGAGCCTGCTTCCCCCTCTCTCTCTGCCTGCCTCTCTGCCTAATTGTGATCTCTTTCTGTCAAATAAATAAATAAATAAACATTAAAAAAAATAAAAATAAAAATAAATTTTAAAGAAAGAAGAAGGGGCACCTGGGTGGCTCAGTCGTTAAGTGTCGGCCTCTGGCTCAGGTCATGATCCCCAGGTCCTGGGATCGAGCCCTGCATCTGGCTCCCTGCTCAGTGGGAAGCCTGCTTCTCCTCCCACTCCCCCAGCTTGTATTCCCTCTCTCACTATCTCTCTCTCTGTCAAATAAATAAATAAAATCTTAAAAAAATAAAAATAAAAAAATAAAGAATGAAGAAACTATGAAAAACAAAACAAAAGCCCAAAGAGGCAAATCTGTGCAGCAATTTGTTCATTTAAAAAAACAGAAAAATTAAAGGAAATTTAAAATCACGTCATCGGCTATAGAAAATTGTATTTATGTAATGGTGTTATAGGTACGTGGGGAGAATCCTAAGAGTTCAAAAATTTATTTTTACAGCTGCAAGATTATCTCTATTAGAATGGATGGGTAATGAATAAAATATTTCTAAAGTCACCCTTTGGCTTTTTCTAATGTGGCTCCGGCTACAAGGACATCCTTGAACGTGCCCATGGCAGGGGGAGATAATGCGGGAGAGGGGTAGCAGCACAGGGAACAAGACTGGAGAGGAAACATGGAGGTGCTAATCACAGGCAGCCTTGAGCAGCGTGTGATGTGAGCCCGCGGCCGTTGGCCGTGGCAGCTCTCACACTGTGGAGGGGGCTGCAGAGCGGTGGAGAAAACAACAAACGGGAGCTGGGTTGGACCAAATCACTTCCTGACTGTGGCTCTCAGACTGCTCGCCCGTTGAATGAGCCAGAGGTCACCCCGAGACCACCCCGAGGTTCTCAAACACCCCTCCCAGCACCAACATTTCCTAAGTCTAGATCCCTCGTCTCCCACTGAAACTCCTTTTCCAAAGAAAATTCATTTGCCTTGTGAATTTGACTGATGTTCCATCTGTCCGCTGCTGGTAACAACAGTCCTTGAACTGTACCGCGAGCCTTCTGGGTGTCCAGTGTTGTATCAAAAGATGCAAACACCTCATCCCACAGAACCCTTCCAACAACACCGTGAGGTAGTCCTGCCTCGTAAGAAAACCTGTTCTATACTTTAGCTCTGGTGTTTCATTGTTTCCTTTGTGAGTTTATAGGGGCTATAAAATAGGTTCACAAAACCTTCCACAATCTCAAAACCACAATCTTGTCTAAGTCAAAAGAAGAAGAAAAAAGTTAGTCTGGCAAAGAGCCCAGCTCCTTCTAGGTATTTGCCTATTTGTGACACTAGCTGAAAAGTTATAGCCTGGTTAAGAATTAAACTCCTTCTGTTTGACCACTAGTTTCTAAGAGAAAAACTGTCCTGAATGAGGGCAGAAAATCAAACACAGTGACTGGCATACAGTAACTGCTTACAAATTTTGGTATGGGTTACTGAAAACCAACTATGTGCCGGGGTTGTACAGTGCTGATATTAAAACTCGCAATAGCCCAGTAAGATAGATTTCATTATCTCCAACTCACAGATGATCTACAACTCCAAGAGGTTAAGTCAGTTGCTCAAGGTCACATAGCTAGTAAGGGCTAAAAACCAAGTCTGCCTGATTCAGAAATCAGTATCCTTTTGGGATTTTTTTAAGCTCTCATTTTCGCTGAGTTTTTATTATGGAAGTGACTGTGCTAAATTCTCCGGTCTTCTTTAATCCTACTGCCATCCCCTATGCAGTAGGTATTATCATCCCCAGTATATGTAAGGATATTAAGAAGCAGTGGGTTAAGTAACTTGCCCAAGACCACACTGCTGGTAAGAATCCCCTAAGCAGAGTCCATGACTGAAACCACTGTAATTGTCTCTGAATTTTTGCCTTGCGTCAAGTATTTCGCCCGCTGGGGACAATTTTCATGATCTCACCAAAAGCACTTCACTGGTGGAGCATAAAGCAGGCATTGACAACCTTTACCCCCCTGGTTTCCTTCCCTTCCTCTTTCTGTCTCTACAGGTGTAGGTGACTCCATGGGTAGGTAACATCACAGTTACTCCCCGTTCTGTACTTTCATTGAAGTTCAGAGCAAAAGATAAAAACTCTCATTCAGCTCAGAGCCTAGTGCAAACTGATGTGACATTTGTAGGTTCAGCTGCAGGCAGCGAGCTGGGCTTAAACACAAACTCCATTCTTCAGCCAACCTTCTCTCTCAAACATGGTACAGGGAACAATGGAATATGGAGACAGAAAGGGTGTGAATGGTTCAGGGCAGCCCTGTCCCCAGTAGCCAGAACATACTAGAGACTATGTCCTTCCACGGGGCCTCAAGAGCATCATCTGCACACACAAATGTCAGAATTATTAGGAAAATATAGAATACGGGCTTTCTTTGCAGGCCAAGCTAGTGTGCATACATTTAGCTCCAAGAATGGTCTTTGCATTGTTGTTTATAAGAACAAAAGGAGTGGGACATCGTGAATATCCATAAGGAGGGAAAGAGTTAATCCAACTGTGCCTCATCTATAAAACAGAATACCATGTGGCCATTAAAAGTGATATTGATAATCCTGATATTCAAAGATGCTCATGCTGCAGTGTCAAAATACAAAAGTAAATTATAAAACGCTTCTCATTTTTTAGCGGCTGTGTAGTGTAGCTGTTACAATTAAAGACTATAGAGTCATGTTCCCCAGCTCTGCCACTTCTGGCTGGCTCTCGACATATTCCTTAAGCAATATACATACCTGTTTCATCATCTGTACAATGGATTCTTACTCCTAGAGTTACTGGAAAATGGAATCAATGTACATCAAGAGCTTAGAACAGTGCCCGGCTCATAGTAAGTACTCAAGAAATTTTTGGTCCTTTAAAAAATAAAACGTGTAAATGCTAATGTGAACTGAAAATTGTCTGGAAGGCACAAGGTAGCTAACAGTGGTCACAGCATATCACTACATCATGTGATATTCTGACCTTTTACTTTTTCCCCGTTTGCTTATCTGTATTTTCTATTTTTCCATAATAAAAAAGCTCATTTTTTTTCCTTTAATAAGAAAGCAACTCACATTTAATTTTTTTTTTTTTTTAAATCCTAAGCTTTAATGAGAAACAGAAACCTCACCCAAATTTCTCTTTTAAAAAAGCTGCAGGTCACGCCAGGTAATGCAAAACCTGGAGTCTGGAGAAGCTGCATGGTATTTCTTGGTCCTTTCTAGTTTGGTGCCCTAAAAGCAAGAAAGAATTTGCACCCTAGCACCTTGGCCCTGAATATATGCACAGGCAGGGCTGGGGAGAGGAAGAGAGCAGAGAGACGGGAAAGCCAGATTTCATTCGTAGCAATCCACTTAGTTTAAAATGTCAGGAAGTTTAGTGGATTAAGGGTATTACGGCCGCTATTCATAAAGGTGTTTTGTTAGAACTTCCAAATAGCAATCTGGTGAAATAAGACTTGCACAGCCTTAAATGAAAGCCTGTTACAGTACTTAAAGTTTCCTAGAGAAGAAAAAAGACCCCCAGGTATTAATTTACCTAAAGAGCAGCTGCCTGGAAGATACTGTAATGTATCCTACGTAGCCAAGCTATAAAATGGGTTATCCGTCACGGAGCTAGGAGGTGGGAGCCCAAATCACCCAATGGTAGAGCTGCAATTAACAGTAATGAGAGGCATGTCTGCATTCTGATAAGAGCCGCAGCTGTATGCATATTATAGACTTGCGTCCCTTAGAAAATCCAAGGACATTCAAAGCGGCTGGAATCCAAGAGGCTTCAGAAAGTGTGTTTGATTTCAAAATTCACAGTATTTTTTAAAAAGTGGCTAATACACTTATCTCACAACTGCATCTGGGACGGGAATGTCGTGGCAAACTCTAGGGAGAAAATAAACAGAGACTCACTTCTGGGGGCCCCCAGCAGCACGGCACTCCCTGCTAAGCTAATGGATGGAAGTCCTCAGTCTTCCAAACATGGAGCAAACAGTCTTGTCCATGAGGCTCTAAATCACATGTCTGAGAAAAATTCCATTTTCCCTCCTGCTTCTTAGGAGATCATAGGAGGTACCGAGAGACAAGACTCCTTCACTATCAGGGGAAGGTCAGGTGAAGGGGAGAGGTTTTACAGAGTATGGGAAAGGGGTGGGTCTGGAGATATGCAGACCTGGGCATGAATTCTGGCCTTGCAAACAAGCAGAGCGGTGTGACTTGGAGCTCATCTACCTGTCTGAGCAGTTTCTTTATTTTGCCTGAGTATTGAGAATACAATGGTGATAGGATAGGTCCTTGCCCTCAAGATGCTTAGAGTATAGATGAAGGGGCCAGAGAGCAGCAAACATTTATAATACCATGTGTTTGGCACTATGATAAGGAAAAAGTTCAGGAGATGCAAAAGCAAAGAGGAGGGTCACCCAATCTGGTCTTGGGAATTGGGGTGGTGAGGGAAGGCTTCCTGGAGGAGATAACATTTAATGTGGGCTCTGAAGGATGAGAGTCATGCTGTGGGTGGGATGGGGTAAAGGTGGAAAAAGCATTTTAAGTAGAAGGAACAGCCTCCACAAAGGCTATGAAACAAGAGAGAGGGCAATTTTGGGGGAATGGCAAGTCGTTCAGTGCGGCTGGAGAGAGGGAAAGAAGGGCTAAGAAATAATGGGGCCAGATCTCACAGTAAGCTTAGTAACAGAGTTTGAACTTTATCCTTAGGGAGACAGGGGATCTCGGAGACATTCGCTGCTTCTGGAAAGGCCTCAGGAGGCAGGGATGCAGGCATACTAAAGGCAAATGACCTCAGCCTCATTTTCCGGGTCAGAATTCTCCCCCTACTGTTTGCCATTTATCTCGTTCCTTGGACAACTTCAGCATTTTTCAAATTATTATGTCTACCCCATGGAAAGGTCCAAGTCGTACCACTATCTCAGAGCTCATTTGCTGCAGGTTCTAGAGTCTCTACTTAGACATCACTGATCTCAAAAGCACCTACCTCCACGCAATTTATTTTTAATCACCAGACCCCAAATCTTTTTTTTATCAAGATTTTAATTTATTTATTTGTCAGAGAAAGAGAGAGACAGAGAGAGAGAGCACAAGCAGGGGGAGAGGCAGACAGAGGGAGAAGTAGACTTCCCGCTGAGCAAGAAGCCCGATGTGGGACTCGATCCCAGGACCCCGGGATCATGACCTGAGCTGAAGGCAGCTGCTTAACCAACTGAGCCACCCAGGTGTCCCCATCAGATTCCAAATTTTAAGCAGGGTTGGCTATCTGGTAAACTAAGGTGACCCTAGAAGTTCATCTAAAAAGAAAACTTAAGGGCCACCTGGCTCAGCTCCCTCCTTTCATGGGTGAGTTCAGGAGGAGAGCAAGTACCGTGCATGAGGTCACAGAGTTCAGTGGTAGATCCAAAGTTAGACCTCAGATTTCCAATCCCTGACTCATGCTTTCATTCTGCCCCTTACTCCACCCTCCTTTCTCCATTTAGACCAGGGATGCCAAATTCCCATCCCAAAGTCAGAGACGTCTTGCACACACCTGTGCAGCTGTGTGGGGACGTGAAATCTCATTTGCCAATAAACACCCAGGAAGGAACGGAAAAGATGGTTGAACAGGATGGAAATGATAAGAAAGGAAGCTAGTTAGAGTGATCTTATCCACTAAGAAAAAGCAGTAACATCACAGCAGTTGAGGAAAAGAATCAATTCCATTTATGCCAAGCGCTTTAAGGTAATGAAAAGTGCTTCCAGCATTACCCTATTTCAAAACATTTATCAGATGCCAGGGAAATTAAGCATGTGCAGACACACACACCATTCTGTGCAAACAGTTTATCTAGCAAAATAACCAGGGGGGAAGAACAGATCTGAGGAACTTCAATTTTCAAAGGCCAAGTGGATCAAAGACAGCAGCAGAAAAAGAAATACTAAATTTAGTCATCCCCCACGCCGGGTAATTTCTTTTCCAGGTCTGGGTCGGCGGTTGCACGGACACAGCCATGGTGTGAATGATCTTCCTCTGAGCCCCTCTTTATCTCTGCCTGAGCAGAGTCCAAAGGGTCGGGCTGGAGGTGCTGATGGCAAGCAGGCTGTGCTTGTGTCCCTGAAATCCCTGTTGGCTGTTGGGGGATGGGGGGTGCTGCAGAGAAAGCTCTGGAAGTTTTTGGACCTCAAGATGTAGCTGAGGAAAGGATAACCAAGGTGAGAGGGAAAAGACAGGTGCAGATGAAGACAGACACACGTCCATTTTAGTGAAAATGAAAATTTACCGTGAGAGAACATCGAAAATGTCAATACACATGTCTAAAAAGGTCTAGTAATGGAAACGCCAAATGATTGATTTCAGATGAAACTACAGGGGCTGAGAATTCTGAAACCTTTGGGTTCTGCTCCCTCGCCTCCACAGAACACAGAGCCTGCGCTGAACAATCTCACAGGACACGCACAAGGCGTACAGCGTGACGATGCTCTTCTCCCGTTTTGTGGACATAAACCCTTTGGACGAGTTCTAAGCAGCACCGTGAAACAAAGGCTCCAAGGTGCGGGGCTGGCTGTCGCAGGCGGTTGTTGTGATGCTGGCTGATCCCGGGAGATGGCCAGAACAGGAGCGCCAGTTAGGGCTAGCTCGGCCTGGAGGGACCCAGCTCTCCGTGCCCCCACTGCCGCTGCTGTCCCTGGGCTCACACCCCAGGTTCAGTGGACAGACATGTTGACTCTGACCTACCTTTCAAAGGAGAACTGATTCCTTCAAGGACTGGCTTTTGTCCTCCAGCCAACCTGTCAAACCTATCTTTCTCCTGGTGACCACGGATACCCTGCTGGCTAAATTTAGACTGTGAGCACATTTTCAAGCCTGTCATTTCACTCCAGAGAAGGGCAGATCAGTTTCTTCCCTGAAAATAATATGGCCATCCCAATCAGTGGAGGAGGGAGAGGAGGCTAGGCCCCCACGGTGGCTCCCAGGTTCTCTCCCCTTCACTCTATGCCTCCGGGAGAAATTCCTTCCACGCGTCCTGGGTATACGGACAGTGAGGCTCATTTTAAAGACTTCTAGGAAAGGAAGTGCCGCCATTTTACTTACTAACCTAATTCTTCTGTTTCAGAAACCTCACCGCTACAAAGTCCTTACTAATCCCTTTTGGGAGACAAGAAGAAAATGATCTTTGGAGACCGGGTACCAGCCTCAGGCACACCTCTGGCTGTGTGCACAGGATTTCACCTTTTTGTACCTCAGTCCCCTCATTCGTAAAATGAGAATACCTCCCTGAGTTGTCAAGAGGATTAAATGAGTAAATTCTGAGGAAATACCTGGCTCGTAGTAAGGACTAGACCGATGTTGGTTGCTATTACTACTGCTCTGACCGCTGCTACTACTGTTGCCGTACCTCAGTTTCTCCGGCTGTCCGGCCTCAAGCGAGCTTGCCTCTCCGAGCCTCATGTCAGCTTCCTGACTGAAAAGTAAAGGTGGCGCTGACTTCTCAGGAACAAGTCTTGTCGGGTGAAATGAGGTAAAATCCTCGGAGCATTTCTCCCACTCCCAGGCACACAGGAAGTGCTCAAATATGTCAGTTCCCTTTGCCTGTGTTCCTTTCCTTACTGAAAATCTCTCTTGTTCCAGATGGGAACCATTTCCCCTGTTCTGTTGTTAAAGAATGATTCAAAAATAAGCAGAACCACTTGGGACTGAAATCATTCACAAACATTTACTGAGTTTCTAGTACGTGATGCTAACTTCCCACTTACGTGATGTTTGGACCGAAGGACAGGGTCTCTGTTGTCAGAGAGCTTAGCGTCTAGTGACAATATATCAGGAGACGCTCCTGTTCCTGCCCTGCCCCGAAGCTGAATCTTCCTTCAGAATAAGAGCTACCATTAAAAAAAAAAAAAGAGCTACCATTTATTGGGCTTATCACACGTAGGCCCCACACCTAGCCCACCAAGAACGAGAATGGCTTCTATTATCTGCATTCACTTCCTCTAAGTCATTTAGTTAGTAAGCAGCTGAGCTGAGATTTGGTTAGTCCAGGCAAATTATTTGGGGAAGAGGCTATTCCAGGGTCTCTGTTCTTCACCACTGCATTATATTGCCTCGGGTTCAAGTTCTTACAACAAAAGCAACATGAAAAGCAAAAGAAAGGCAGATGAGAAACTCTGACTCCCCAAAGCCCATTTGGTGCCTTCCAGAACAAGGGCCTCGGCCAGTGCCGGGCAGGACAGAAGCTATCTTCCTTCAGCACCACCTCACGTCATAGGAAGGCACAGGCAGGGAGAGGGAATTTGGGAGAATAGGAAGGCCTAGCCTCTCAAGGAAGGAGGTTCTGAAAGAATTAGCTGTAAGCTGATTAGAACATCAAAACAGCCCAGCATTCGAGCCCAAGGGTTCATGTTCCATCATGTTCCACCATTTCCTCCGTGGCAGCAGGGGTGATGTGTCCAGAGCCCTGCATTTGCAATGCTGCCCGGCTCCTAGAGGTGCAGCAAGCTCCAGATGAGGGCAAAGGCCCAAGACTTCTGTGCCCATTTCACAGAAGGAGAAACTGAAAGACAAAGAAGGTGTGGATTGCACGAGAAATATGGATTCTGAAACTCAAGGTTCTATCTTCAGAACACTGCCACCTGGTAGGCTCCCCCTCTGACACACAACACAGAAGGTACAAATTCAGCCTTCCCAGATGCCATGGAGGGGACCGTAGGGCCAGAGCAAGAACAACAGCTACTGGGAATTCCAGGTGAGCTTCTGGATGGCCTACAGTTGTGTCTATTACTGGAGTTCAAAGAGCCCTGGTGTCTCAGAACCAACTTCCAAGGATTTCTGGGGTTTGTCAGCAAGCACGGTTGCCAACTTAGACTAGACAGAATTCTAGGTGTTTTCTTTTCAAATTTTCCTTAATGCCACACAAGCTCCTCCATGCTCTCCAGTGGCCTCTTCATATTATTATTAGCAATATGACAAAACCAGAAGCTAATGGAATGGTTACTTTCCTCACTGAAGAATGGGAGACTTAGATCCCAATAAATCAAGATGGCCGGTGACAGGTGAGGGCTTTGTTCTCATCCCTGGCTCTCAGAGGTTAGTGAGGGTCGGCTTCACATCCACAGCCCCAGATTATTTATTTTAGAGAGAGAGAGAGAGAGAGAGTACACAAGCAGGGGAATGGGCAAAGAGAGAGGGAGAGGAGAAGCAGACTCCTTGCTGAGCGCAGAGCCCAACTCAGGTCTCGATACCAGGACCCTGAGATCACGACCTGAGCTGAAACCAAGAGTCAGATGCTCAACCAACTGAGCCACCCAGGAGCCCAGGTCTAGCCCTTCTATACCACCAGGAAAATATGGGCAGGTAGGTAGGCATGAACCGCTCACCTTTCCTACCAGTAGGGCCCGGTGGCCTCCTTCTTGGAGGCAACAGGCAGAAGCAGGTGTGATTCTTTCACCGGTTGGAGTGAAGTGCAGTTAACTTAAAGATGGGGGAAGTGGGTGTAGATAGAGGAGGAGAGACAATGTCCCACATCTTGCACTTTGAGTCGTCTGACCCCTGGGAATGGCGGGGGCCAAAGTGTAATCACTGGGGATAATGGAGAAGCTTATGTTAGAGGGTCAGACAACTGGGTCCTAGTCCTGCTTGCCACGTGACTCCAGACAAATGACTCAGTCTCTCTGGGTCAGTTACATCATCTAACTTGAGGATGGCAGTGATAGTTTTCCCCTCATAGATGGGTATGCAGATGAAATGGAATAGCAATACAGATCTTGTTTGAATCGAGGCCCATGAATTACCAGTTCTATTTCCCCAACTCTAAGATCGAATCCACCCGGCTGTGAGGCATACTAAGGCACTGTATTTCGAGCATCTGGCAGGGGAGGGGAGGAAGGCAGCTGTTCTTCTCCACTCTCCTTGACCTCAGAACCCCAACTTCTCTCCTCCCTGACCTCCCTCCTGGTTGTGTCAAGGTCCGGATTTGTTCTCTGGCTGCCTGCTAGAGGGTTTGCTGCTTAGGGCAGAAAGCATTTCTCCAGCCTCACTTCCTCCCAGCTCATAGGACAGCAGTTTACAGCCCATTTATGGTGGGACACCCTGGTCCCTGGATGTTTGTGTAGTGTTTAATCATTAGGCGGCCAGCTCTAACACCAGGAGCACCTACGAATCAGTCAGCTATTTGCCTCAGTGCCTCAGAGTCTGTTTGCAGGAGGCTTCTCTTGAAGGACATGGGGATAACTTCTGGCGAAGCCTGGAGCAGGGGGAGATACTTCTGAAGGGTGAGGTGGGCCGTGGCCACCAGAGGTGAGCCTTTAAGCGTCAGAGGGAAGCACCTACCAACCTAGAAAACATAGTCTCTTTTCAGAGATAGGACTTCCTCTCCCAGAGATGAAATCCCTAGGCTCTCTTCTTTCTCTCGTCCCATTTCCCTCCCTGCCAAGTCTGGATGGCTCTTTCTCCTTCCCCCCACTCACAAATCCCAGTTGTTTTCCAAGATGCACCTAAAAGTTGCCTCCTCCAGGAAGCCTTCTCAGTCTGCCCTCTGCTCTAGCACGCTTATGCTGACCTCCGAACCAGAATGCATTGACATTCTGCTGTCTGCACTACCCCTTCCCTCAATTGCCCATTATCAGTCTTTGAGATAAGGGAGAGGACTTTGGTACCATTAAGGAAGGCTCCACTCCAGATCCCTGTGTCCCCATAGCACCAGCAGAGCACCCCATACACAGTAAGCCTCTGGCAAGTGCCATGCCAGATGGGGGGGGGGGGCAGCCACACCCAAGTCATCTCAGCCAGACTTGCACCTGATCCTCACTGAAGACCTACTCTGCCCCAACCACTCTGCTAAGCGCCGAACTAGCTCTGAGAGTGAGAAAAACAATGATGTTCATAATGAAGAAGCTGGAGAGATGTGACTCATGGGGTTCAGTTCAACAAGTACTGACTGAGGATTACTGAGTGCCGGACACTCTATTATTAGGTCCCAAAACCCAGTGATAAATAAGATAACCCCTGCTTTCAAGCCGAGCATAGACAAAACAGAAAAAAAAGGAAGTCAAGATTTTGTTAGAAGTTAAAGGATTGCATGGGGTCCTTTGGGAGCACCAAGGAAGGAAGCTTACTACATCTGAGATGCCCAGCTGGGTGACCTCAGAACTGAATGCGGACAGAAGCATATGTGTCAGCCTGGCAAAGTGGGGTCAAGGGCATTCCATGGGCCGAGAGCCTCAGGACACTGTGGAGTCTCCTGGAGACAGCTAAGAGTTTGGTGCTGCGGACGATGACGATGTGGGCAGGGAGGCCGGTGTGGCAGCAAGGGCCGAGGCTGGGTGGGGCTCAAGAGGCTGGCAGCCTGGCCTGTCCGTGATGTGGGGCCACAGTGGGTTTTAAGCAGGCAAGTGACGCACATGGTCAGATAGCTGTTTCTATGCAGGGGACGATGTGCCGAGGAAGAGGACAGTGACAGCACAGCAGAGGGACTGTGCCAGGAACCACAGCATGGGAGAACATGCCAGGAAGTGGGGGGATGAGAGAGAGAGAAAGAGCCCCAGCACTCTGGCTCCGGTGCTGGTGGAGCTCAAATCTGAAATCTGGGAGCTGACCTCAGTGGCACCAGAGTGGCTGAGTCATTAGCATGACAAGTGCCGCTTGTGGACACAGGAGCTCCCCTACAGACTTCCCGCAGGGACATTCAAGGCCAGGGCTGCATGAGCCCCACCGGCTTGCTGGCTTTGCTCCCTAGCCCTTTATTCCAGGTCATTAAGAGCAGCACAGCCCTCTGGGAGGCTACCTCGGGCCTCCGTTTAAAGTAAGAAGCAAGGACATTTAATTGCCTCTGCTAGACACCCTGCTTGACTCCCCCTCTCCGCTCCCCCGCCACACCCCCTGCCTGCTCAGTACCCCAGACCCTCCCACAACAGCTTCATCACCCCACAGCGTGTGTCTTCAAACATAATCAGAACCCGATCCAAGGCCCTCCTCAAATTATGGCTCTGATCTTGACTTCCAAAAGCGAGCAGGAATTATAGCTTGGCTCCAAGAAATGTTCAAATCCACAGAGTCAAAAACCCTTTCAGGTTCTGTTTCAAGACCTCTGCTGGGGACTTTCACCGGTTTGCACCTCTGATGTTGTAACGTGGTGGTTAGTGTGCTGGTTCCAGAGGGGGGGCCCTCCTGCCAGGATGCGGAGTGTGTACGACTTCGGCTCCTGCCACTTACCCTTGGGGGGTCTCGGGCCTTAAATGGCATCTTCTGCTTTTTCTCCTGGCAGAGTATCCCAAGTACAGGAGAAGTAGGGGGACCAGAGCTGGGAGAGGAGAATCACGCAGGCTGAGGGATAGAGGGGCTGCGGGCAGGTGGCCGCAGTGCGGGACCTGGGGCCAGAAGGACCCATACTTCCATCCTGGCTCCCCAGTTTAGGCACCTGCCCCTTTCCGTGCCTTCCTGTCCTCAGCCGTGCATTCTAATTCTGTGCTACATCAAACTTGCTGCCATCCATCGAGGGTGTGGCCTGGGCCCCCGTCACTGTGCCAACACTGTCCCCTCATCACCCGCATTCCCACTTCAGCAGGACACAGGGGCTCAGGATGGTTAACTGACCTCTCATGTAGCTGAGAAGTCACGTAGCCAAGAAGTGGCAAACTTGGAACCTGAACGTGTCAGGGGGTCGAGGGTTTGAAATCATTTTTCCAAAAAAGGTAGAAGACTGGGTCAAACCAGTCTTCTACAGGAGAAGCTCCTGGACACCAATCCATTTCTGGAAGGCAGGCTGGGGCCATGGTTAACTTCTTTTGAGGACTGGATGAGGACTGAGTGGGACGGCTCACTATAAGCCCAAGCACGCAGGTGAGTTTTGTGCCGTCCATGAGTTGTTTACCGCTGCTGAGGCCTGACTGGCCAGTGCCCTGGTCTGGCTGGGCAGTGTCTTCTGGTTGTGGGGGGGTGCCTGCAGCACATGGGTTTACATATTTTGCACATTAACCCTGCACCACCGAGCCGGACCGTCACTCGCCCACGCACGGTATACGTAATGAGCAGTCCACTGAGCTGGGCACTGTGCTACGAAAGAGATTCACCTGCAAACAGAAGTGACCTAGTTTGTTTGACTGATGCTTACGGTCAAATGCTGAGTCATAATACACAAATAAAAGTACGGGATGTGAAACAGACTCGATGCTCTAAAAGACACTAACAGCTGAGACCTTGTCAGATAGAGTGGTTGGGGACAGCATCTCTGAGAGGAGGGGGATGTGCGAGTTGACACCTGAAGGACAGGGTGAGTCAGCCTTGTAAGGGCAAAGGGAGAGGGGCAGGGAGCACAGCCCAGGGAGAGGGAACAGCATATGCAAAGAGTTTGGCAAATTCAAGGAACTAGATGGAGGCAGGAGTCAGGGAGGAGGAAGTAGGAGGGGCGGCCAGAGAGAAGGGCAGGGGCTAGAACATGTCCTGCCTCGGAGGCCATAGTAAAGAATCTGGGTTTTATTCTATGTGTAGTGGGAGTCCACTGAGGTAAAGTTTTAGGCAGGGGGCAGAGGGGATCTGACATATGTGTTAAAGAAGATCACAGTGGCTAGAGAATGTAGCACACGAAGGCCACAGAGGAGACAATGAGCCTAGTCAAGAGGCCAAAGTGGGAGCTCAATGAGAGATAAGGGCAGCCTGGACCTGTGGGATGGCAGATGTGGGGGGTGGGGGGAGAGAGACAGAGACAGAAGGAAGCAGAAGGATTTGAGGATCATTTGGAGGGACTATGCCCAAGACTTGGCAATGGATGGGATGGAAAAGGAGAAAGAACCTAAATTCTCAGTAAGCCTTATTAATCATCCTTAGGATAATATTAACTAAATATATAGCAAATATCTGCTACAGTATATGTCTGGCTCTGCAAAGCCTGGGAATTCCAAGAAGAATAAGATATTCTAGTTCCTCTCTCTTAATTTAGCAGAGGAAACCACACTCCATGTACCATATGTTTTTTAAGCAGGCTTTATGCCCAACGTGGGACTCGAACTCATGACCCTAAGATCAAGAGTTGCATGCCCTACTGACTGAGCCTGCCAGGAACCCCAAAGGAGATCACAAAGGCACGTTATGTGCTACCAGAGGTGAGGGGAGACCCTGGATGTATGAGAGCCCCCCCCAGAGGACCCTGCGGGGGTTATGGAAGGAGGGAATAGGGAAGGGAGGCTTCCCAGGGAAGGCTGGAGCCAGTCTTAGAGCACAAGTGGAGGTTACTTGGGTAGGAAGTCCGGAGGTTATTTTTGGGGGGGCGGAGGGGCAAAGGGAGAGGGAGAAAGAGAATCTTAAACACTCTCCATGCCCAGTGCAGAGCCCAACACGGGGCTCGATCTCACAACCCTGAGATCATAACCTGAGGTGAAATCAAGAGACAGATGCTTAACCAACTAAGCCACCAGGTACCCCCTGGAGGTCATTCCTGATTATCCTGAGAGAGAGCTGGATTCTTGGACTAATTGTCGTTGGCACACCCCACACCCAGCCCCCTTTTAGAGACAGGCATCATGACATCCTGGAGAGAATATCGGCTTTGAAGCCAGACAGACCTGGGTTGGAATTCAAGACTGTCTGTGTGCCCCTGGGCAAGTCGCTTAGACTCACTGATCCAGACCCCTCCTCTGTGAAATGGGGATAACTCCTGTCCCGTTGGGTCCTATGGGACATTAAAGCAAATACAGAAACCCTCTGAGAGAATCCCTGGAATGTAGTAGGTGCTCAGTGAGTGGGAGCTGTGGCTGCCAGTGAGCCTCAGCACAGACTGCCAACAGCCCCGAGTCCTGGGCAGCCTCCCAAGGAGCTTCTGTCCCGGGGATAGCCAGAGCTCTTGTGAGCTCCTTCTATGCTGACTGATCGTGGAGAAGTGGATCCCTTTTCCCCACAGGAACTCCTACGGAACAAGGCAGAGGGTGCCCGGAATCCTCATCTGCCCCCGCAGCACTCAGCCAGCCAAGCCAGCTCCGGCTGACTGCAGGACACCCAAAGGAGCTCCTGTGCTCACCTCTAGTGCTCCTGACCCCCAGGACCAGGCGACACAACAGACCCCTTCCCAGCCCAGGTGCACTGCGGTTCTGCTGCACGTCTTCCTCGGCTGCCGGCTCGCGGCTTACCCACAATGCACATCAAGACAGCCCAAAGCAGCGGCTAGAGAGGACGGTTTTCTCGAGCCTCACGTTGCCACTGGTGGGCCTGTGAGTCCCTGTCCCCAAATGACAGGGTAAGCCGAAGGAGAGGCGGGGGTCTGAGCCCACCGAGCCATGCAACCACCTCATTTCCCTCGGCCCCTTTCATCTCCGCCACACAACCTTGCCACATCCCTCAAAGTGTCAGAGCCTCCCTTCAGATCTCGTTTCAGGCAATTTTACAGTGCTGAGCTTCACAGATTAATGAGGAAGATAAATCAAAGTGCGCAGAGGACGAGGGGAAATAAGAGGGCTGCGGCAGAGCAGACAAAGCCGGCCTCGTCTCCCTGTGATACTGAGACACAGCAAAGCCACGGGGGTCTGTGGCCAAGGCCACGCCCTGGGGAGGGCGGCTGAAGGCAGACCCCGAAGGTCCAGGTGTGATGGGTGGGACAAAGGCCACTCTGAAGACTCTGCTGGAGGTTCTGACACGGAAGTAGTTAAATGTTCTCCAGAGGAATATAATATCCCCGCAGTTTCAGGCAGCCCTAAGGTCCTCCTAAGTAAGGGAGAGAGTTCCCTCAGCAAGAGCAGAGCCAGGCCTGATGCTGAGCTGCACTCTGGGCGCTCGCTCCTCTCCCGGAGCCTCCAAAGGGGGAGAATGAGACCTGGGGAAAGACAGTCTTCCAGGTCAGCTCTCCAGAGGCTGTCACCTTTGCAAGTACCTAGACCAGAGCTGGGCACTGAGAAGCGACCCAGCAATTACTCATGTAGCTTCAAGTGATGTTCACCTTCTGGAAAACTTTCTGGAGGGCGGAAAACCAAGCCTTTGAACAGAGGAGGAGGCTGACACAATGACTAAAAGTAAAGGTTTTGTGCCCAGAGAGATGGGAATGCAAATCCTAACTTTGCCCCATATAGCACCATGCCTATGGTGAAGAAATGTCACCTTTTGGAGCCTGTTCCCTTATATGTCAAACCCACAGTCTTCTTGTATGAATCCCCTCAGTGCCGTTTGGCTCTCTAGGATGCTGGTGTACCGTGTGAAGCCTGCCAACTGTATGAAAAATCACAGCACAGGGAGGTCCTTCCAAGCCCCCGACACTGCCTGTCCCCAAGGCTGACTGCCCCCTCTCTGGAAGGCAGCTCCCACTCTTTGTGCTGATTTAGGGAACAAGATACATCCAAGTCTAATTAAATCCTAAGTCAAAACACCCACCCAAATAAATGCAATTCACTACTTATCAGTCACTTGGGATTTTATCTCAGTGAAAATAAGACTACGATCTCATAAGCTTTGACTCCTAATATAATTTTGGTGAAGCTCCAAGTTAGCACAAAATCCATTGCAACGCAGGACAGCAGAATTCCTCCAGAGCGTTAGAAAGGTCCACGGCCCCATGACTCTCATCCGCAGCTCTGTCCACCCCGTACTCCCCCTCTGGAAGATTCCATTCTGGTCCTTCAATTTTGGGTGTTCCTCCAGACCCACCACCAGCGACAGCTACCCTCCTCTCCCCCTCCTCTAAGTGTGTGGCAGCTTAGAACGGGCTTAGCTTTGAAGTGCAGTGAGGACACACACCCCTTCTTTCTGCTAGCAGAATCGGGGCCCTTTCAGTCCACTGGATCTGCACACACCAGAGGCCTTGAGCAGGAACCACACTCTTCATTGACGCACCATCACACAATGACACCTGTCAACGTGACGATCAGAGATGAGCAGTTCCTGGGGTCCCTGCCTGTGTGGATGAGCTACACGCACGAGTCATTTCATGAACCCTGCCCTTCAAGTGACAAACACGAACGATGGCTCATAAGACCTTGGGGATGTTAGAAGCAGCCAGTCGGAGTGCACACAAAGAACGGGGGGTAGGTAGGAGAAGCATTTGCCCAAGATGTTCAGCGGTGGCCAAGCCAGATCTAGGACAAGGACTCCTGGTTCCTGGTGCCCTCCTTCCCTTCCTGCCTGGGCTCCAGTCATCATCATCACCAAAGACATAATGTGCTTTCATTAGAGTTGCTTTCTCAAGTTCATCCTTTCCAAGCACACCGAGATGACCCTGTTCCCTAAAGCCCGGAGGGCAGAGTGGTCAGTGGGCCACTAACAATCTCCCTGACTTCGGTTTCCTCTGGTGAAGGGAGAGGGCTGCAAGTGGTGACTCTGACGGTCTCCTTCCCCCAGCTTTGCTCTGTAAGCTCTATCCAACAGGGACCGGCTTGGGAGAGGTCGGTCTGGGGAAAACACATTCACATGCAAGGTAACCTTGAATAAAAACCCTGGGCTGGCACAGCCGTCCAGCGTGACCAGTCTAAAGGTGACACTGTAACCAGAGACACTTCACAGGCCAACGGAAGGGCTGCCTTACCCACGGGGCTTCTTTAAATCAGCTGTTGCATTTTAGTAAGGGAAGTCAAGGCTAGGTTGCTCTTCCAAAATGACAAAGGACATTAAGTAAACAAAAAGAAAATCTCAAACAGATGATGAGATAAGCAGGCCTCTTGTGATACTTAGGTAATGTTTATGAAGGATCTTCCAAATCATCACCAGCAGGAAAAGAAACCTCCCGCATTTTATTATGATAACAAGTTTAGGAAGACATTTAGCCCCTGGGGCTACTCCTGCTCCTTCTCGCTCCCATACCACGTGGTGACAGTCTCTGTGGCACTCCACACAATGAGTTATGATGGCTTATTTGGCTTCTCACTCCTCTATTTGATTGCAAGCTTCTTGAGAGGAGGGAGCAGGGACTACACCCTACTCCTCTTTGGCTCCCCAGGGCCTGGTGCATAGTGTGTGCTCAGTAAATATTAAATAATCGTCAGCATTTTCCATCAGCTGTCACGTATCAAAACATAGTCCGAATACTTTGTTGAAATGTGCCTGAGAACTCGGTTTGGCCACACACATACTAAAACTGGAAACGCAAATGACCGATAGCATTGGTTATGATGCCTTAAGCAACTCAGTTATCATAGTCCTCATCTGCTCATTCTTCCCAACCCAGAGGAGCTCCTGAAGGCCATCGGTCATACTGGGTGCCACAGCGCCTGGCAATGCTTAGGTATAAATATGTGACAAACTACACAATACAGGATTGCTTAAATAATGAGGAGGAGATGGGATTGAGCTAGGGCTGTCACTTACATGTAATTAAACAATGATAGTCACTAGTACAGTTCACCATATATTTTCTGTTCTTATAAGCACATGGTAGAAATTTACTTCTAGTCACCTTTGAATTCAAGCGTAGCCACGTGACATCCTTCGGCCAACAACAAATCAGTGGAAGTTATACGGGCCATTTCCAGGCAGAAGCTTTAAGAGACTGTGTGGCTCACCACACTCTCCTCTTAGCCATGGTTTGCCAGTGCTCTAAATGGCTAGTGCTCTGGCACCCAGGGTACTAGAGTGACATGATGTACAACACAGACTCCTACTGAGCTTCAGTGGCCAGACAGTGAGGGTGGGTATTTCGGGGTTATTTGTTACACAGTATAAATGATCCTATGCTGACTGATGCAAAGACTTGCCCAGGTACCTGGATTAAAACACGATGCCATTTTCTGTTCCAGGGGACAGATGCAGTCAGATTCTGACTTGGGGTTGGGGGCCTAAGCTTTGGATTGCTAAGGCAGTAAGCACAGAAAATGGTGCCCCATTTTGGTTTTTCTCTTTGACCTCCCATTCTTGCTTTCATATTGCTAGATGTCTTCTCATACTTGGAACAAACATCAAGTCTACAAATTACCTGTAAACAACTACTGAAAAGGCACGGGTTTTGGGAAATGTACTTTGGGGGAGTGCCTGTGCTCCCCACTCTTACACACACACACACACACACACACGCACACACACAACACACACACACACACACACACACACACACACACACACACACACAGAGTCAGCTGTATTTCTACTGTAGTGTAACCTGGAACACAGTCACAAAGTTGGGCAACACTGGGGGGTAAGATTCTCATGGAGCCACTACCCTGTCCTTTTCTTTTTTTTTTAAAGTGAAAACATTGCATGCATGTGAAATGATACTCCTCAGACTATTCATTGTCTTCTCTGTACAACCCCTCTGGGAGAATTCCTTTGTGGCTTAAACTGCAGATGGTTTGCTTCCTGTCAGCACCACCCTCCTGTTCGGCACAGGTGGCCCCCTGCCCACCCATTCCACAAGCGGCAGCTCTTCCTTAAAAAGGAAGCGAGTGGTACCAGCACCAAAGAGGCCTTTGGGAAAAGCCAATGCAGTAATTACTACCCTGTTACCACGGAAATAGAGATTTGCTTCTAAGGCTTCTTTTAAGAGCTTTAAGATGAATGGAACTCTCACTCTCTCCCACTTTGTCTCCCTTTGCTCTCCACCAGCGGGAGAGAAGGGGGAGAGGGACAGAAGGGAAATGCAGGGAGGATCATGGATGTGGGCACCGTGCTAGAGGCATCTCCTTGTTCCAAAAAGAGGAGTATAATGCATAACTAAGAAAATGCTCAGGGGCACTAGTAGGTAAACAGGGAGTCAAGAGGGGAAGGCAAGGACAGTAAGAGAGGGAAGATGGGAGACAGAGAAAGAGATGGAGGGGAGGGAGAGATCAGCTGGTCAACCCAAGCAAGAAAAGATAAAGGCAGAATAGTCTGGGTAAAGTCAGATGGGAGGGGGGAAAGTGAGACAAAGTTCATTTTACTTAGGCTAGTAGGAAGCTCAGTGCTGAACTACCACTAAAATATGCAACTATGTAGGACCGTTTGGTAAGTTTATCTGTATTCTTGGTTCTCTCCCTCTCTGACGTGTCATATTCTCACTTACCTCCCTGTACCACCCCCCCCACGGTCTTAATGCTTCATTGCTTTAATTTATAATTGTTCTTCTAGTATATGTGGTTACTCTATGCTGTTATGGAAAGAAGAGGGCTTAATTACTAGTTAATTAATTAATATAAAGAAAAGAGAGGGGAGCCTGGATGGCTCACTCGGTTAAGTTGGTTGACTGAAATCAACCAACTCTTGATTTCAGCTCAGGTCATGATCTCAGGGTTGTGGGATCAAGCCAAAGTCTGCTTGGGATTCTCCCTCGCCCTCTGCCCCTCCCCCGACTCACACGCTAAATAAATAAAATCTTTTTCTTTTAAAGATTTTATTTATTCATTTGAGGCGGGGGGAAAGAGTACCAGTAAGGGGTAGGGGCAGACGGAGAGGGAGAAGCAAGCTCCCCGCCAAGCAGGGAGCCCAAAATGGGGCTCGATTCCAGGACCCTGAGATCCTGACCCGAGCTGAAGGCAAGCACTTAACTGACTGAGCCACCCAGGTGCCCCTAAATAAACAAAATCTTAAAAAAGAGAGAATCGTGGGGAGGCAGAAGCCAGATTGCTCTGAATAGCTTCCAGGATGGAGGAATACTGACTCTTCATCTTTGCTGGGTACTTTACAAAATACTTTCCCCACCTGCACCTCGCGTATCCATCACGACGGTCCTGGGAGACACGGGTGAGTACTGTCCTTATGTTAGAGACAAAACTCAAAACTCAGAAAGCTAAGGGACCTGTGAGAGAGTAAGGAAGGGAACCAGGGTCTCCTAGCCAACCCCGCCTCTTCCCTTCACTCGCGGCTGCCTTTTGAAATGTAACTAGGTGGTTTCTGTAAAGCACTGTCCAAAAGTACTTCCTGCAATGATGGCAATGTTCTGTCCACACTGTCCAGTAGGGTAGCCAGGAACTGCACGGGACCTGAAAGCCCTTGACATGTGCGGCTAGCGTGACGAAGAAACCCAACTTTTAGTTTTCGTTAATTTTACATTTCAATGGCCACACTTCATTAGTGGCTCTTATACTGGACAGTGTCGATCTAAACTCTCACTCCCAGCACACAATTGTAGGGGAAACGGGGTTCAAATACTGACACCGACAGATGGCATGAAGTGGAATTAGTAGTAAAAGAAGGAAAAATTCCCCCTTGCCTTACTCGTGAGGAACTCACAAGGCAGGGCAGACACAGAGGAGAGAAG
>CM052884.1:62760032-62808104 GCA_028534135.1 Potos flavus | reverse complement strand
TGACTGAGCCACCCAGGCATCCCACCCCCCTTTCCCTCTTAACGCAAATTGTTTTGCACTGTTCTCCAAGATTCTGTTGCTTGCTTTTTTATTTTATTGAAGATTTATTTATTTGAGAGACAGAGTATGCACACACACTCGCGCAGAGGGGAGGAGCAGAGGGAGAGGGAGAAGCAGGCTCCCTGCTGAGCTCAGAGCCTGACTTGGGGCTCGATCCCAGTACCCTGAGATCATGGCCTGAGCCGAAATCAAGAGTTGGATGCTTAAGGGGGCGCCTGGATGGCTCAGTGGGTTAAGCATCTGCCTTTGGCTCGTGTCACAATCCCAGGGTCCTGGGATCGAGCCCCACATAGGGCTCCCTGCTTGGCGGGGAGTCTGCTTCTCCCTCTGCATGCCACTGCCCCTGCTTGTGCTCTCTCTCTGTCAAATAAATAAATGAAATCTTAAAAAGAAAAGAAAAAAAAGAGACGCTCAACCCACTGAGCCATCCAGGCGCCCCGTGTGCTTGCATTTTTAGTGACTAGGGGCTCATTTAAAGAGAGGACAGCAGGATAAGGGCCCTGAGCTAGGGAATGGAAGAGTCAGTGCACTGAGGGCTCCCTAAAGAGGCAGTTATGTGAGGTAGTTAGAGCATATGGGAGGGTCTGGTGGGCCCGGATTTCAGTTCCAGCGTAGACACCTGCCAGGTGTGTGTGTAATCTGCAGCAGATTTACTGACCTGACCCTCTCAGGGCACCGCGGCTGTGTCTATGAAACCAGGATGCTACCTCCTCTCAAAGGGTCAGGGTTAGGAGGAAACGACATCGTATCTGTAAGGTGCTGGGCACAGTTCCTCGCATATAGCGATCCGGCAGGAAATGGTGACTATTACTGTTTTTGTTATTTTCTGGTCTGTATTAGTTGTCTATCGCTGCTATAACAAATTATTATAAACATGGGAGCAAAAATAACACAAATGGACTATCAGTTCTGTGAGGCAGAAATCCAAATTGAGTCTCGTGGACTGAAAGCACGGGTGTTGGCAGGACTGCCCTCACTTCCGTGGCTCTGTGGGAGGGTCTGTTCCCTGCCTTGTCCCCTCTAGAGAGGCCGAGGGCACTCTTTGGCTGCCGCCCCTCCCTCCATCTTCAGAGCCAGGGGGTAAGGGGAGTCCTTACAGCTCAGCGCTCTGCCTGCCCTCCTGCCCACCTCTTCTACTTTGAAGGACCTGGTAATCACACTGGCCCTCCAGGATAATCCAGACTAATCTCTCTATCTAAACATTGATTCCTCCCCCTCTGTGGTGTAACATAACCCCAGGTTCTGGGGATCAGGCTGTGGGGCCATTACCCTGTCTACCTTGGGCTTGGAAGGGAGAGCAAGGGAGTGGTTCCCATTTGTGCTTCCTCTCACCTGCATACCCCAGCAGGGGCTGTGTCTAAGGAACACCTGGGTTGGGGACCTACTAGCTGGGTCGGTTGGGGACCCACTGATGTCGTCTGCTGGCTGGGGACTTCTGGCCTGGATTCAACTCCTCCCTGAAGGTCAGGCCTGAATCTGTGAATACACAGCTGGGTGCCAGAAGGCCACCTCGATCCACACAAATCCCAAAGCCCAGCAGTGCCCTGGGCTCTTGGACATCTTGTGACATTCCCGGTGAGGAGGAAGACTGGGCGCGGCAGGCTGGGGAAATACCAGGTTGCATAGTTACATCCTCACACCACGGGACTCCCAATTCAAGCTGAAACTGGGACAGCTCCGAGCACTAAGGTCGGGGCCCCGGCCACAGACGGTAAAGCTCGTAGGATGACCTTGAATCCTCATTTTCCAAGAGCAGTCTCAATACCTAAAACCTTCAGAGCTTGGAGGGCAATGAAAACCCCGTAGCAAGGAACAGAAACAGTTTTTTTCCTGCTTGGTTTCTTGGCATGACATCAGAGGGCCACGGTCATTTGGTTCAGGTTTCAGGCTGACGTTTCACGTCACAGCATTTGCGCTGTGCTATTTTTACCACCACTTCATTAATAAGAGCCATTGGAGGTCAATAAATATTCTAAGAATAAGAAGAAAGTAACTGAGTCATTCCCAAGCCCTCCTCCCGACCTAAATGTGCACAAGGGGCCTGATTTCTGTCCTCGTGCCCTCAGCGACACTTGCATGACTGGGGGACACCACTTAGAAGCAGCCTTGCACTGAGTGTTGGTGAGGCCAGCAAGGGTCCCCAGCAGCAGGGCGACACAGAGAGCTTCTTGGGAATGGAAGCTTTCCCAGAGCTGAGCTCTATGCTTTGAAAGCACTCAGCGCTCGGGAGTTCAAGAACTTTTGATGGGTCCTGAGCGGACAGCATGCCGGAGCTGGCAGGAGTTGAGCAAACCATCTGACGGTCTGCGAGGCCGGCCTCGTGGCTCCCCGGGGCCTATTTCTTCTTCCCCCCAGGCTGCCAGCTCGGGCCCTTCATGCCGAACCTCTCTGTATTTGCCCGTTATCTGGGGCCCGCGACTTGGAACAAGCCACTTCCATTTGTCCCTTTTGATGCTGCCCCCTCCGCCGGCTGGCCACTGATGACTATCAGGTAAAAACTGGAGCCCCGGGGTGGCAACCCCGGAGAGTGACAGCAGATCAAAGGCAGACTTGGCATTGTGGATTTACTCCTATCCCTTCTTATTTCTCAGACACCGGCTGGTGACATACGGGACTCGCAGGCCGACATGGTCCCTATCTCCCAGGCTCTGAAGGTACATATTCCTATCAGTTCCTTTTAATAGCCCCGAAGATACCCCAGCCACGTCCTGCTGCAAACAGCCACGGCTGGTCTGGTAGGTCAGCGTCCTTCGGGGCCTTCCCCTGGAAGAGCTCTAGCTCCCGAGCTGCACGCTGAGGCTAGTGATTTCCCTGTGGGCCCGGTGAGGTGATCCGCCTTTCTTACGCTCCTGTTCTCCTGGCTGACATCTAACCAGGCCTCGGCCCTCAGTACTTTTCCTATTTCCTTCGTAGCACTCATGCAGTCTGCGGCCTGTGCGTGAACCCTTAAGGACTGGGCTGTCTTTTTAATAAAGAACTTCCTGGAAATATCTCAGCTCTGGGACCTCCTTTTTTCAGCTTAAAAGGGAAGAATTCTGGAAAGGTGCTGCATTTTTTTTTTTTTTTTTTTTTGGTCAGTATTTTTTTCACTTGTCTAATTTCAATAATTTAAAGAACATGTTTCTCATTATAGGGACAAGAATAGGATTACCTTGTCTGCAACCATTTGCATACTACCTTTTAAAAAAAATACCTGCACACCATCTGTGATATTCTTCTTTGATATTTCACATTAAATTGTCTCACACCAACACTATTCTTTATCCGAAATAATATTTATAAAATCTTGGGTTTGATGTACTTGCTATACATTTTTTTAATATTACAATTAAAATGTAAAAGAAATATTTCCCTGTCTACTATCTAAAATTATTTCCTATACCACTAATGTTGGCCTCCCTCTTTGGGAAATACTCATCTAGAATATAGGTTTTGGAAGAGATCTGCATGAACTTTATAGGAACAAATCTACTACAATTTCAACTTAGCCAAAGATGAAGCATTTCTATGGTCTATTTACAATAACTTTAGAGATGAATAAAATGTAACATATTCTACAACAATGTAAAATATCTCACTGCCTACAGGTCAAAATTTATATGAAATAGGAGATTTATAAGCATTACTAGATCCTATTTTTAAAAAGAAAAAAAGCCACCTGAATTCTATCTTTAAAAGCTGGTCAGTATGGGATGCCTCAGTGGCTCAGTCATTAAGCATCTGCCTTCGGCTCAGGTCATGATCCCAGGATCCTGGAATCGAGCCCCATGTCCGGCTCTTTGCTCAGTGGGGAGCCTGCTTCTCCCTATCCCTCTGTCTGCCACTCCCCCTGCTTGTGCTGACAAATAAATAAATAAAATCTTTAATAAAAAATAAAAACTGGCCAGTTATCCTTTCTTTCGGTCTTAAATGATCACATCTGAGCATTCCAGTCTGGGGGGAACCAGAAGATGCTGCTGTCCAGTTGGTCCCATCAGAGAGGCTGAGCTGGACAACATAAAAAACAGTATCCATCTCTCCAGCCCCCATCCTCCATCTCCAAAAGCAGGAACAAGCCCAGCTGGGATCTATAATTCCATTAACCCTGCGATGAAGCATTAAATTAAACTGCCTAGCACAGATTCTTCTGCTGCTACAAGGGACAATGTACCTTGTAAAGCCTGAATTTCATGCTAATAGATTTACTAACCAGCTACATGTTTACAGGAGAATACACATAAGCAAAATAACTAGGCAAATTGTGAAATCTCCAGTGGGGGCATTGCAACAACGGACTCTCTCCCTGATAATATTTCCTCTAAAGAGTTTAGTTACAGAGCATTCCAGCCTTAGAAAGAGCAGTTCTCCGGGGTGCCTGGGTGGCTCAGCTGCTTAAGTGTCTGTCTCTCGGGTCACGATCTCAAGGTTGTGAGATCAAGCCCCGTGTTGGGCTCCACACTGGGCATGGAGCCTTCTTGAGATTCTCCGTCTCCCTCTCCTTCTGCCCTTCCCCACCTGCCCTCTCTAAAAAACTAAATAAATAAAAAAATTAAAAAAGGCAGCATTAAAAAAAAAAGAGCAGTTCTTAAGTGGTTCACCTTTCTACAGAATTCTCAAACCAATCCTTTTAAACAAATTAATTACAGGAAGAAGGCTGGCTTGAGCTGGCACGGTGGTGAAGGGCCTTTGTCATCTCTGGCATAAATCAGCACCCTGGACACTGGGGGACTCTAAGAAGGGCATATTCAAGTCCGTGGCAGAGCCTGGGCCAGATCCCAAGTTTCTGACAACTGACTCAGTGTTCTCTACACCAGCACTGCTTCTCAGCCTTCCTGGAGAGAAGATGAAGATTCCTCTTGAGCAAATTTCATTCCTAGGGGTAACTTCAGTGTGCCCTAGTTCTCTTAAGCCAGAGAACCAGAGACATCCCTTAGCTCTTTGTAAAAAGTATATCCAGCTAAGAAAACAGCAAGAAGCTGGGTTTGTGCTGCAAATACGTGGATTTCTGGCACAAGAGAATTAGCACCCAAAAATGTTTGGTGACCTCAAGCACACACATCTAAGTTCCATGTTCGGTCTCATCAACACACATGGGGAAAGAGGTCAAGGATGCGAGCAAAATCCTCCAACGCTCAGACCATTAAAGGGTACTGACATCTAGAAATAGAGCACAGCAGAGCTGGAAGGGATCTTGGAAATCATATAGGTTGAACCCCTTCTTAAATAGATTGCTCAAGGTCATAGAATCTGTTTGTGCCAGAGTAAGGATTACCAAATAGCCCTCTGTACGGTAATGTTCTCTGAAGTGCTTTTTATCTCTAACGGGGGCTGCGATGAGGACCGGTCAAGGGCTAGCCTGTTGGCATCTCAGCACGTGCTGTATAAACTACATCCTTAAGCCTTGCTTCCCAGGGCCAGGCCACAGGAGACCCACAGTGAAGCCCGCTCAGCCAAGGCCAGGAGCGTCCCTTGGGCACCCAGGCCCTCTGTGCATCACCAGGGACTGTGTTCCAAGTTACCGTACCTAGAAAGCCGGCTAACAGAGGAAGTAAAGCAGATCCCTGGGGCTTGGGCAATCGACGAAGATGTAGTAGCAACAGTCAAAACAACAACCCAAACTCCTCGAGCCCAAACTCCCGCTATTCTCGCTGTCAGAAGCACCATCCTAACCAGAAGCAGGACTCGAGAACCCTTCAGTAGCGCTCTCCTACCTGCTGCCCCAGCTGCTGACCCCGGGCACCTCTTCAAGGCCCCCCAACCCCTGCATGGGTCTCAGCAGTGTCCGTCTGCTCTCAGAATCACACCCTCACTTCTCAGGCCACTCTGGAATGATCTCTGCACCTCATCAGTCCCACGTGGAGCAAACTTACCTGTCAGCATCGCCAAGGCCCAGGGAGGTATTTCTTTGCAGGGTCTCCCGCACCACAGCCATGCCATCGGGGAGCCGGTTCAGGCGACGAGTGTAGAGGCCAAGCCCACCATCGGTCATGTACCTTCAAAAGGAGCAGAGGATGACGCAAATATATGGTCAAGAGCGATTCATGGACAATCCTGTTCACATCCAGGAGTCCTGCATGGCCACCTCGTGCTCTAAGGGAGAAGGAACTGAGGCTTTCCCGAGGCTCAAGCTCTAATCACAGCCCAGGGATAGCTCCGCTGTTGATTCAACCCAAAGGATCACCCACTTGCTAGCAAAAATAGAACTCGGCTTAATTAATCCAAACTCACAGGAATCTATGAAGCAGAAGGGAACTAGTGAATAACATTAACCATCAGATGTATTTGTGACATTCTTTTAATTTGGCAATTATACAAGCAGGTGTTTTACCTAAGTAACGTGAGTGGAACTGACAATCATGAACAAAGCATAGGGAAAAAAATATGACGGAAGAGTGCAATGGAAAAAGTAGGCAAGCTTTTAAGAGGTAGAAAGAAAAGACAGAGGACAGATGGGCCACTTTTGTCATCACTGGCAAGTTGCATCTCTGGGTCCTGGGTCTTTCATCTGAACTATGAGAATATTACAGCCTTCCTGCCTCCCCAAGGCAGACATGAGAATTTGCCAGGTAAGGCGTATGAAGGGGCTGTGCAATTTGTGTAAGACCAGATACATGGAAGACATTATTAGGGGTGTCGTTATCTTCAAGTATCTACAATTGTGAATTTCACCTTTGATATCAATGTCTTAGAGGGTTGTCACAAAACTCTCCAAACAACATTCAGACTAATTCACTCTTCCAGATTTCTTGGTGAGTCCATGAAGCTATCCTCTGATGGAGTCAGTGTTGTCAGAGGAGGGGGGGAGGTACCGCTGGAGCTTCTTCCAAATTGATAGCCATCTGCTACCCAGACCAGTTCCTGAGAGCTTGGCCACCAGCAGGAGGTAATTCGGGTACAAAGCAGCTTTACCTCATCTACCCTGCCTCCTTCCCAACATCCCATAAGGGAGACTGCTTGTGCCATCACCCCCTCCTTCAGAGGAGGACAGGAAGGCAAGACAAAAGTTGGGCAGAGCAAGAAACCAAAATTGGGTCCCTTGAATTCCCACATGGGCTCCATCAGATAGACCTACGAGGTGTCTGAAAATGCAGGGGTCTTACATTTCGCGTGAAATGACATTTATTAAGAAGACCCAGGAGTGGTGATTTTCCTGAAACAGTCAGCTGACCTACATCATGCAGAAAGTTTCACTGCATTTATTATTTTAGCTTTAGAATATAGGAAGTAGATTTTTGAGGGTTGTCAATTCTGGACTTTGTTCTACTTGGAGTTTGGGTCCTTTCTGGGATATATTCTTAGAAAAATGGAATTACTGGATACTGTGGACGTTGCCCACGACTGGTAAGTTTCAGTTAGGGTCAGAGAAGACAGTTCTCACTGACGCATCTGGGATAAGAAGAGGTTTCCATATGCATCAAAAGAATTCTCCTTTAGGGCAGCATCTAGGACATCACATCTAAATGGAACTTCTCCGATGTCCCCTCCCACCCCTCCTTTATGACATTAATGTCATATTGGCAATGGCAATGGCAATTCAGTGCCAACTTGGTGTCAAGTCTGTTGGAGTCGTCAAACTAATCGCTTGTGGTTGTACCAAGAAAATGACAACAGATTAGAATGAATTTTTCACTTCACTATGTCATACGAAAAACAAAACAAACACTGTAAATATATTAAAAACCACTGCATTATACACTTTAAAAGGGTAAATTTTATGAATTGTACCTCAATTAAAAAAAACAAAAAAGAGGGATTACAGCTATAGTTTAATAATTATTTGTGTAATTACCTTTTAGTGCTTATCTCCTACACTATCCAGTAAGTTCCTTGAGGACAGGGACGATTTGTACTAGTTGAACTCTATATCCCATGTGCCTAACACATACTAAGTGCTCATGAGACGTTGTTTTTATTGCTTGAAGACCAAAGACACAGCCATAGGATGGGGGTTAGTAAAAACTTTTTGGGAGGACACCAATTACAGGTTTGCTTTCCTCTTTTTATTTTTTAAAAGATTTTATTTTGGGGGGGTGCCTGGGTGGTTCAGTCATTAAGCATCTGCCTTCAGCTCAGGTCGTGATCCCAGGGTCCTGGGATCGAGCCCTGCATTGGGCTCCCTTACTCATTGCGAAGCCTGCTTCTCCCTCTCCCACTCCCCGTCCTTGTGTTCCCTCTCTTGCTGTTTCTGTCAAATAAATAAATGAAATCTTTAAAAAAAAAAAATAAATGGATAAAAGATTTTATTTTTTAAGTAATTGCTACACCCAAGGTGGGGGTCAAACCTATAACCTCAAGATAAAGAGTCACATCCTCCACCAAATGAGCCAGCCAGGTGCCCCTTCCTCTTTAAAAAAAAAAAAAAGTTCTTCTTTTGTTTTGAAAATCTATTTATTTTTTATTTTTTTGTAATCTCTACCCCCCAATGTGGGGCTCGAACTCACAATCCTGAGATCAAGAGTTGCATGCACCACTGACTGAGCCGGCCAGGCACCCCACATTTTCCTTCCTCTTACATGTCAGCAAACATGACATCTCAGATATATGGAGAGGCAAACTGAACTGTTTATCTGCCAGTCTACCCATCCACCATCACCCACTCAGTGTAACCTAGGGCCCAGTGGTAGTCTCCGTGTACACATCCTCCAGCCAGCACCAGGAGAAAAAAAAAAACCCACCTATATCAAAACGCGGTGACTTTGCCAGAGGCTAGACTTTCTAGCTCAAATGTCCTTTCAAGGAGAATTCAGGGGAAGCTCTTCACAACACAATCTGCTGCACCATTAAGCAAGGCAGTTAATTTTGATGTTAGCAAAGCCTACCCAGCCATATACACTAAAACTTTTCAACTGCGGGGAGCTTGTCAAAGGACAAACAAACTCATTTTAGCATTCATCTCCCTACTGGATTTGTACTGCTGATGAAACCACACACACAGCTGGGCGATTACACACAGCCAGGCATGCAGACGAGGCCCCGCGTACTCAGAGGCGTGGGCAGGGCCCGGTGAGCGGACCGCAGACGAATGCTGAGCCTCGCCGCAGCCCCCAACCCCCTAACACCCAAGCACGCGTGGTTCTGTCAAAAATGGAAACCCACGGCGGTGGGAGGGCCCTGGAGAGATGGGTCTGGATGTGTTACCATGGTCTATCAGCTGCTGCTGGGAACTCGGGTTTCCTTCAGGCCAAGAGGAGGGGAAGGGCAAGACGAATCAGATCCCCTGCCTTTGCAAATGCACTGAGAGCTAAAGAACCGGGAGCTGAATGCAACTGATCTGTGACCCAACTTCGCTGCAAATCTATTTCATTCACCCTGTGTGAGAGTGGTGGGGTAGGGGATTGGGCAGCGGGGGAGAAATGGTGAGGAAATGGGGAATTTACATCTTTTCCCAGACATTTGTAAAAACACATATACGATCATATATATATTTTTGTAACAGTCTCAAAAATAAATGCTGTTTTATGTCCTCTTGCTAGGAGACCACACAGCACTGGAGACAGCTGTCACTATGACCAGGCTCATGCTCAAGAATCTAATGTAAAGTATTTCTTTCTAAATGATTACCTACTGATTCCAACGGTTGCATTTACAAAATGATCCCTGTATGTTCTTAAATAACTCTCCTACCCTCAATGAAAAATAGAATTTTGGTTTGACCCAGATTTGTGTAGGCCCTGGCTACTGAATATATTAATATAGACTGTCTTCCTCAAGTTAATTCCTTAAAAAAGCATAATTTACAGGTGAAGCAGTCCCTGGTGCATCCATGTGAACCACCAGCCCTGGTCCAGGAGGGCTGAGAAGGCTTGTGTTCCTGACGGCTGGGGTGGGGGCAGGGGAGCCATGGCCATGCCCCGTCTTTGGAGCTTTAGCGAGGCTCACACTGGGTACGGACCAAAGGGTTTGTGTGAGGTCACAAGGAAAGGAAGCAGCAGATCCAGGGCCTGGGCCTCCAGCACCAGCACTGTAGGGTTCCTTCTCCTTGGGGAAATAAGTAATTAGCGCTGGAGCCTAATGGTGTGCCGGTAACATCCTAATGTTTGCTCGGTGGGGTCCTGACTAAGCCACCAAGTAGCTCACCAATTTCTATATTATTGTCTCGAGTTCTGCAGTGATGGGTGCGGAGGCTCTGCCGCCACCTTCCACAGCTGGCCTGGAGAGCCCCCCGATGGAGCCTGGGCTGAGGACACAAGGGGGTGTTTTCTTTTCAAGGCTAGGTCACCCTGGGCTGGACCAAGAGCATAAGAGTTAGCAACGGGGCTCTCTTATCAGAAAGACCTGCTGCGTTCAATTGTCTCCTGCCCCTTGCCAGATGGGGGACCTTGGGGGCATCATTATTAATTAGAACTAAAGGTTATGGAGGCTACCCGGGTACTGCGCTAAGTGCTTCCCATAAGTCATGATACTGTACCTTCAAGGCTCCCATCAAGTGCATTATCTGTTTTTCAGATGAGGACGATGCACTTGTGGTCAGGATCACAGTGCAGGTAGGTGGGTTCAAACCCCAGCTCTGCGACACACTTTTTGGTGTAATTCCTTTGAGTTTCATTTCCTCAGCTACAAGATGGGTGGAACTACAGAATAACTTCACAGGGCTGCGGTGGGCTAAAGGCACGGCCGTATACAAAGCCCGGGCCTGGGAGCACTTCAGATGGATTAGCTGCTGCGACTCCCAACAGCAGTGATTGCCCATATCACAGAGTAGTGACTGTGCATCCCCTTCTCACTTTTTAATCGCACAACTAGTAGGTACCAGGCTCTGTACTAGGCTGGGGTTACAGGGGTGGAAAGACCTAGTTCCTGCCCTGGCAAAGCCCAAACTCTACAGGGGACTCCGACATTGAATGGATAATTCTACTATGACATGGAAAGCAGTGTTACAGATGGATGTAGGACAGGCTCAGGGCACATGCGGGGAGGAGTCATAGAGGAGCTATGTAAGCTGGTCGTTGAAGGGTGCATAGGAGTTTGCCAGCCACAGGAGGAGGATCTGTCTAGGCACATGGGTATCACGTACAAACGCAGAGAGAAATGGAGCGGCGGGTTCGGTTAGGAGGATGAGAGGTAGATCACTGTGGCTGGAGCATCGGGAATAGACAGGAGCCAGGTGGCATGGGCACTGGGGCTCAGCTGGGGAGCCAGGTGGGTTGAGACCTCTGACCCAAGGAAGCTAAGAAGGTACTAAGCAAATGACTAAGAGGCTCTGGCTTCTGTGTCAAAGAGAACACTGACTTTTCAAAACTTCTCTCATTCAATACTCCGGTTTGGGTGAGCATTTTCTCATCAGAGATTCCTTCTATAGAAATTTCAAAATGCACCACTTGTCTGAATCCTGTCTGCGTCATCTCAGACCTTTGGGGTAATGACCAGACTTGTAGGGCAGACTCACCAACCCTCAGGCCAGGAGAGATCTGTGAGCAATACACGCCTATTATGAGGAACTTTCTAGACAAAACTGGTGCATTCTATGTAACTGACACTAGCTACAAAAAAGTTTTGGAATCTAATAGGACCTGTTAGAACAAATTCACCAGATTTTGAAGCCAACATTTCATCAATAGGTCTCTTCTTTAAACGTAATGAGACAACGATGTGAAACAAGTGAAACTGGCTTTGTGAATCACCTTCATAAGCAGGGGAAGGTGGCTCCTTGTTCCCAGAGTTCACAGTTCAACACGGCAGGCGTAAATAACACAAACTGACTTCCACTAATCCCAAAAGAAATCACCTTCTGTCAAGGACTGGGGGAGGGGGGAGTGGACAGGAAGAGGAAGAAATACATACTGACTTAATCAGGCTCAGTGCATTTCTAACAGAGCATGGCATAAAAAAAAGACAAAACAAAACAACCACAGAAATATTCAGATGCAAGAAATGAAAGTAGTACAAAACAGGGGGAAACAAAAAAAATCAAGCCTAGGTAATTATTTTTATCTTCGAGGATGTGTCAACGTGTCTATATGTTTTGGATACACTTCTGATTTAAACATGAAGATAGCAAAGAAAATGGAAAACAAGAAAAAAATATATATATATACACACATACATGTACAATTCCTTGTCAATAGCAATATAACTATATGAGCATATATGTCGGCACATCCTTGGTTGCATACGGTTAAAGGAAAAGACTGCAGGCTGATGAAAAGTCCCTACAGATGAGCATCTCCCCCGTGTCCAGGAGCCCAACAACATGTGCTTTCCCCAGCGCTCCTCTGCCCCCCAGCAATGCGGCACAACACGTACTCTTCAGGTTTATGAGCATGTAAATGGAGTTTCTGGATAAACCCGTATAAGGACGCCTGTAGTTCAGGGCCTCTTAGAAGTCAGAGGAATAAACATCACGCTGGGTCACAGAAGGACAAATCAGCAAGCCAGTCTAACAAAGCTGCCTGCACCCTTTTGAAGAAAGCTGATCTCTAGAAACGAAGCTGTTCCATTTGACTTGAGGGAAGAGGAGAATGCATTTGCAATGCAAAAATAGGATGGGGGGGAGTGGATTTAATTTTTCAGGATTAATTTAAAAACTGTAGTACTAAAATTTAAGCAAAGACTTAAGATTCTACTAAGGAAACATTTGGAAACCACTCTGTCCTCAAAGTCTTTAGGCACCAACGCTGAGGCAAATGCGGCACATTTCATGTCTCCACCATCCTGGTCCCACCCTCCGCCCCAAACGACAACTACAGAGACATATCACCTAGTGACTCTAATACCCTCCTCATGGCATATCTTTAATATATATACATATGTTTTTTAAATTTTTTTAAAGATACACCCAACGTGGGGCTCGAACTTACAACCCTGAGATCGAGTCACATGCGCTACTGACTGAGCCAGCCAGGCGGCCCTATCTTTAATATTTTAAAATCAAATAAAGGGGAGGGGCGCTTGGGTGGCTCAGTGGGTTAAGCCTCTGCTTTCGGCTCATGTCATGATCTCAGGGTCCTGGGATCGAGTCCCGCATCAGGCTCTCTGCTCAGCGGGGAGCCTGCTTCCTCCTCTCTGCCTGCCTCTCTGCCTACTTGTAATCTCTGTCAAATAAATAAAATCTTTAAAAAAAATCAAATAAAGGGAGCTCTAATCAAAGCCCATGGTGCAGCTTCTTCTCTATTCTATTATGGGCCAAAGGAAACAAAGCCAACAGCTGCCTTTGGAGAAAGTGTAAGGTTTGCATGTCTTTCTCAGCTAAGGTTCCCCGTTAACGACAGGACTTGAGAATTATTCTGGACTAGACAACGCAAGTAATCAAGAAGCATTTCTTTGGCTTTCGTGGCTTTTGGGGAAGTCTTCCAGTGATTCTGTTGGCAAAGGCAGAGAGGAGATGTGGACCCAGAGAATGCAAGCCGTTTCCTACCTTTCTGCTTGATGCAGAGTTGCAGTACCTTTCAGCACCGTTCCCACTGTGCTGTACGTCGGCTGACTCTTCAGGACATCACCCAGATGGTCGGTCTGTCTTTTTAGGAGGATGTGGGAGTTCACTTCTCATCTTCCGCAAACTCTTCCCTTACTTCGTTCAAGCCCGGAGCAGACCCCCGAGGCTGTACCACGAGCCACCTCAGCTCAGCGCACAGAACACGGCCATGAGCGGCCAACCGGGAATTCCCAGAGCTTAGCGGGTGCTGGCCCCTTCCCCGGCTCGTCTGCATTTCCCTTCCATCGCCCCGCGTCCTGGCTGCAAGGCGAGCCAGATGACTGGGCAGACCCGGCTGATCCTGATTCTCTGATCCTTGGTGCGGCAGGAAGTCAAGCCTGCTGCAGAAGCAAACCGGGCTCCAGAGGGCTGGAGTCTGCTCGGCTAGCCTAGTCACCAGAGCATGCCTCTCCGGGGAGCACGCGTTGCTAAGTGAGTCAAACAGGAGCTCCGTTTCAGCAAGCCATGGGGACAGAGGCAGGAGCAGGAAAAGGCTGGCCTGAGTAAAGGAGGAGACAAAGGGTCCCAGCGGTTCCATTTAAGCCTCACCAGGGGAAATGGGTACCACAGACTTTATTTCCTAAAGCTAGGTGCTGCAAAGCTGCTGGAAGAGAACAGAAGGCACAGTGGAGAGGTTCTTGCAACAAAACTCAACACGTGCCTCAAGGCCCCACCTGCCGTTCATAATAGGGGCCACGGACCAGCAGCAGCTTCTCTGTCACCTGGCTACTTTTTAGAACTGCAGTATCCCAGACCTCCTGAATCAGACTCCTCCAGGTTCAGTAAGACCTCCAGGTGGTTCTAATGCACATTACAGAGTGGGAAGCCCTGGTCTCGGGCAGCGGTCTCTGCAGGGAGGAAAATAAGACGATCCAGGGGAGCAAAAACTATGGTGCTTCTATTTGTATGTATTTCTTATCATGTCACTTTTGGTTCCTATGTTTCGTGCAAGTTTTACACTACATGCAATATTTCAGTAACATGGTGCATGTATTTTAAAAACACAACGTCTAATGCAGGAACAAGCTCTCTTTTTACACAATCAAAAACAGGTCCGAGAGCGCTATCTAAAGCAGAAATTCCTAAATCGTACTTTATGGACCCCATCTCACATTATGTGTCAGATGTGCCCCCAGTCGAGTCAGCTCAGAGGCCCCTGCCAGGCCCCATGTGAGCAGTCCCCCTGAGTCAGGGCAGAAGGGGATCCTGGCTGAACCCATCCCTTTAGCATATTCTGCAAGTTCTCACATAGCAAGACTTATGCTTGTGTTTGCGATCAACTGACCCCACAGGGGCACGTGGCACAGATGTAAGTCCCATTTTAGCACTGCATTTTAGCACCCGGACTCGATCTCACCACGGCCGTGGCCTTGCACTTGCTCTCACCACCCTTCTAGCAGGAGTGATTGATCAAGTGGGAAAATTCTTGCAGGGTGAAGAAACACACTGCCAAGATCCTTGTATCTTCTGCAAAATGAAGTGTGAATATTCACAGATTCCACAAAATTCCACCTAGCACGAATGTCCACAGTATTTTGGTTTAGCTTACCTAGGATGTTGACACGTATAAACCCCACAAGCACTTTAATGCAAAAAATCCATAATTCGCTAATAAAATAGACTCGACCCCCTAGAGAGCCAGGGATTGTAACAGTGGATTTGTCACCCATCTTTAAATAAATACACATATGTAAAATTTTCACTATAATCACTAACGATGCTTGTTTACAACAGGAGTTGGCAGGGCATCTTTCCGAAGAAAGGCTGCACGTTTTGGAAATCGGACAGTCCCCTGTGTCTGGAATCTGGTCTGGCCTGAATTATCTTTATTGTGGTTCAACTGTCAGTATGGGATTGTAGCAAGTCTTTCTCGCACGGGCAGAAAGCTTTGTGTCCACCTACTGAAAGATGAAACACACTCTCACACGCAGAAGACAATCCTCTAGACAAAGCCCCTTTAAGCTCTTTCTTGGAACAAAACAGATGGTGAGAGGAGACTGACTTATACCCAGGAATTCCCCAACCTTAAACTACACCTGAATCATCTGGGGACCCTAAGACCATGCAGATTCCGAGAACCCGGCTTCCCAGATGCAGGATGCCTGTCATTTGTGGGACCCAAATCTTGCACTTTTAACCAGATTTTTTAAAAAAGCCTTTTGCAGTTTATGAAGAACTTGCACAGAAAGAGTTCCCACAAACCCCCTCTCCTCTGCCATCATGTTCCTTACTATTAACACTTTGTATTAGTGTGGCCCGCTTGTTACAACTGATGCACCAATACTGATGGATTCTTATTAACCAAGCTCCAGAATGCCCATTAGGGTCCACTCTGTGTTGTATAGCTCTGTGGGCTGACAAACACATAATATCATGTATCCTCTATTATGGTATCACACAAGAATACTGTTAATGCCCCCCAGTGTCCCGTGTTCCCTCTATTCGTCCCTTCCCCCAAACCTGCATTTTGAACAGACATGTAAATAATTCTCCTGCAGGCAGTCAGGGTCGGACTGTGAGAAATGCTGCCTTAAATCTTGAGGCTTGGATGGAGGAACTGTGAGCTAGACGGGCCTCAGTTTCCCTAAGAGTTAAAGAGTCACCGCAATGTGACTACAGTATAATTGTAATTTAAATTTCAGATCCTCCTAAGAAGTAGTCTTGACCCTCTATATTAAGGGACAGTGGCCTGTTAACAGTACCTGATCCCTGATGGCTGCTCCATCTCAGATCAAAGCTTGATAAGAGTTGTTAGAACTCTAAGCCTTTACTAAAAGTGCCAGTTAACTCACGGCCTTGGACTTACAGGTCTGCAGACCTCAGAACTGTGTATCTGTGGAAGCCCAGGCTGGGAGGGGATGTGAGAGGACGGCACCAGGCACGCTGAATACAGAGGATCACAGGCGATATGTGGGTGGCTCACCTCAATACAGAAGATATCATAATTTCATGCCCTACCCTGAAAAGCCTTCCGCTTTGCCTAAAGAATCCCTCCTCCCAGGCACTTCTTACATACTGGAAGCATGCCTGTGAATCCCCTGGATGCTGCTACATTTCATCATTCTTATGATTTCTTTTTTCTTTTTTAAAGATGTATGAGAGAGAGAAGAGAGAGAGAAAGGGGGGGGGAACACACTTGCACATGAGCAGGGGAAGGGACAGAGGGAGAGAATCTCAAACAGACTCCTGGGTGAGCGCAGAGCCCAACATGGGGCTTGATCTTATGACCCTGAGATCGTGACCTGAGCCGAAATTAAGAGTCGGATGCTCAACCGACTGAGCCACCCAGGCGCCCCATCATTCTTGTGATTTCTGCTCTAACTCCCCAACCCTAAAGTGCTCTACGATGCAAGTTCACTTTTCACACTAGGTCAGAGGGACTTATGTTGGCATTTGGGATTATGCGATCCCTTCTGAGGATGACTAGAACCTCAGGGTGGAATCAGAGACCCAGAGTCTCCCTCTCTTCTGGTTTCACGAGACACCCCCAGGTCATAACCACAGTCATTACCAGACGAGGGAGAGGCCAGCTGGCGCTTTTGTTCAGGTCCGTGCAAGTTTCGCCCCGTCTTATCTAGACTGCGACTGAAAGCAATGTCAGGGTGCACAGAGAACAGACAGAGGAAGAACAAAACCAACTTGTCCGTGGGAGACAGACCCCTTCTGCAGACAGAGGCATAACGCAGGCCTGGGCAATGCCACCCAACGTCCATCAACAACTTGGCTTCTGGAAGCACCTGGGGGCTGCAGGAAGCACTGCCCTCGAGTCCTATAAGGCTGTTGCTCTAGAGATGGCTCCCACTTTGAGGGGTCGTCATGTGTAAGGCACATTTATGCAGCCCCTACTGTGACGCAGGCGCTGGCCTGGGTGCCAGGGATAGGAGAATCAGACTTAGTCCTTGGCCTTGAGGGGCTGAGTGCAGACGTGCAGATATCTGCACGGGGTTCAGCAAAGGCCAGAGTAGCGAGAGGGGCTGAAAAGTTTCTTAGAGTACGGGCTATGCAAGTGGCATCTCGAAGGATGAGAAGGTGTTGGCCAGGCAGCCTGGAGTAAGGGCAAGGAAATTAGATCGTTCATAGAGATATACATGTGCAAATACAAAGGGTCTAAAAATTTTAGTACGATGAATTCACTGTGTGGCCTCCGATGTTATTAAAGTCCTACCAGGTAGCATTTTCATTAAAAAAATCATTATTCTGGGGGCACCTGGGTGGCTCTCTCAGTACAGCATCCGACTACTGATTTCGGGTCAGGTCATGATCTCAGGGTCCTGAGAGCCCTCCACTCAGTGTGGAGCCAGTTTAAGATTCTCCCTCTCCCTCTGCCTCTTCCACCTTCCCTCTCTCTCTGCTCCTCTAAAAAAAGAAATGATTATTCTGGGCATTCATTCTAAATGGGATTCAGTAAATGTATTCCAATTCAAAGAAACAGATCCGCAGGGCCTCTGGCCTTCAAAGGTAGGTTAAGCCAAAACCGAGTGACCACAGGATGCTCAAATTACCTGCCACTAAATCCAGCAAGACCAGGAGACACAACAGCTGACACACAAATGCCGGGCCCCGTTCACTTTTCCATGTGTTTGCGTGCACTGGGTCACCTTCGGACACAGCACCCGGGCAGCTGGGAACACTGTTCTCCGTGGGCATGGGCCCATCTCAGGGACAGGGCGGGAGTCTGAAAGTGTGTATTTCATGTTATGGATTTACCATTTTAAACCAACAAATAAAAACACCCACTGTTTTTTGTAACCTATTCTGTAAAGTTTCACAAAATCCTGGTTGGGAGGTATCCGACTCTCGGTTTTAGCTCAGGTCATGATCTCGGGATCGTGAGATCGAGCCCCATGTCAGGCTCTGCACTCAGCAGGAAGTCTGCTTGAGATCCCCCTGCCCTCTGCCCCACACTGCACTCTCTCTCTCAAATAAATAAATAAGCCTTTTTTTTTTTTTTTTTAAAGTCCTGGTTGGTGCAGAACTATTAAAGATACAGTGATTCTCAAAAGTCACACCTATTCTCACCCTTGCCATACCCCCTTCTCAAAAATCAGAGTGTGAGGCCTTTATGTTAATCAGGAAGGGATTAAAACAAAGTTTGAAAACCAGCCATTTTTCGTCCCAGAGTTCAGACCCTGGACTACCTAAGCAGCAGGCCCTCCCTATTAAGAGACTCCCCAGAAATGAAAGATGGGGCACGGGCTCTATTCCCGTGGAGGGGAGAGGGCTGCGGCTGGGAGTGTGGAGAGGCCCACCCATGCCTCGGCCAGGTCCGGCTGATCTCATAGCTGCCTCTTTGGGGTCCCAGCACCCCCAAACAGCTGCACTGCATAATCCTGGTAAAATAAGCTATGGTAGAAATCCTGAAAATCTTAAAAATATAACAAAATCCTAAAGTGAAAAGGCATTCCATGCAAACCAACATCCACTGGAAAAGGAAAATCAGCCCAGGCTCGGGCTGGGCACATCCCCAGTAACACCTGAGTTCTCAGGGAAATCGGAGAAAAATGCCCTCTTTCTACCAAGGCCGGTAAAAGTGTGTCTTACCCCAAGAAGTGCCTCTGGGGGCTGACATAGCACAAATCCCCAAAAACAGATGATGGGCTTCTCAGTGACTAAACACCGTGCTCATGTGTCCTCTGACATGGGGCATTCTCAGTCCCAATGCTCTGCCTTCCCCAGCACGTTAATTCTGAAACCCAGAATGCCTTTGGAGACCATGCCCCCTCCCTCCCACCTCTCAGACTTCACCGTACACGCAACCTTATCCACCTTAGGATAAGGTTCCACCTCTCAGACTTCACCTTACATGCAACTGAACATTACACAGAATACCAAAAATACACAGGCTCACAGGACTACGGGGTATTAGATCTTGGGGGGAGGGCGGGTGGTTCTCAAAGATAAATGACTCGATCTAATGACATTTCTAATGCAAAACCGAGATTCACCGAGTTTAAGCAACATGCGCAGGACATACGAATGGAGGGCAGACACTGATGTAGTTTCATTTTCACGTGGTGTTGCATTCAGTAAGTTCGCTGGGCTCAACAAATCGGTCTTTCGTGATAAAAATAAAACCTTGACTCCTTTATTTTACATTTTAGTATAACTGCTTATCTATCTCCTTGTGCTCCAACCTCTCACCCACCAAGTTCAATAAAGGTAAGATCACTGTTATTGTCACTACTATTTTAGGACTGGTATTTTTCCTTCCATATCCCGAGTCCCTAGAACTGTGCCCAGAATGCTTGAGATAGGCACCTAGAAATGTTTTTGGTGGACCGAATGTAAGAATAAACAACCACCAAGAATGTGATTGTTTTTATGTCTAACACGTGTTAAGCATTTGGGGAATAGAAAGAAAAATAAAACATCCTTGCATCTGTTTAGAGATAAGCCAGACACTATTAATAGTGGGCTAGGTAACCCTGAAGGCTCCAAGGATGACTCCTAGGAAGATGGGGCAGAGGCGGTGAGGAAGAAAATGCACGGAGGGAGGAGTCACAGGTCTCATCCAAGGGACAGCAGGGTTGAGCAGAGGCCCCGGGGTAGGGAACACTGTCAGGGCCACACTGGGTGGCATCCCAGATCTGAGCTGACTGCAGTCTCGCCGCCCACAGCTAAATTCCCCACTGTCCATGATTTTTATTTTTATTTATTTATTTATTATTTATTTATTTTTTAATTTATTTTTTTAAAAGATTTTATTTATTTATTTGACAGAGAGAGACAGCGAGAGAGGGAACACAAGCACAGGGAGTTGGAGAGGGAGAAGCAGACTCCTTGCTGAGCAGGGAGCCCGATGCGGGGCTTGATCCCAGGACCCTGGGATCATGACCTGAGCCGAAGGCAGACGCCTCACGACTGAGCCACCCAGGCACCTGTCCATGATTTTTAAAAAGGGAGTGAAAAACAAAACCAATGGAGCAGGGAGTTCAGTGTGAAAGGCAAAAACCGTGTTTCCCCTTAGAACTTTGACATGTATAGGCCTGGATGGCGCCACGGGCACACTCACGGAGGGACATGTGTAGCACACACTGTCGGCAAGCACGACTCCCGTGCAGCGCGGCGACTGCCGGAGCTCCACAGGTAAGGCGGGCACGCCACGCCAGGAGCCAAGTGGCCAACGGGCCGGCCTATGGCCAAAGAGCAGCCCAGGGCGGGGTGAGCTGGGGCGGGGGGCAGCTGAAGCAGGAAGGCAGGCTAAGAGGGAGCCGAAATACAGACCAGCGACCTCCAGAGTAAGTGCGGGGCAGAAGTTGTCGCCTCCAGGACGCTCAGGCTACCTTCCCTCCGTGCAGTAGGAGCTGCAGGAGGAAGAGCGGCCTGCTGCCACAAAGACAAATGAACACGGCCCCTGGCTTCTTCTCACTCTTCGACTAGTTCCAGTGTTTCCACTTTCACAAGAACAGGACCCGGATCGGCCGAAGCAGTTACTCAAACGGGGCAGGGGCAAAGCCAGATTCCCCAGACCCTGCTGCCTAGTTCCAGCGAGCATGTCCAGCAACATAACTTTTGTTTGCTTTCAAAACCCACCGTCTTCCTTAGACCAACTATAGATCGCAACACTGGCTGACCTCTCGGCGGGAGGGCGGGGGGCGGGGGGCACACCTGGGGCTTACGGTGATTCTCAACAGCCACAGCCCACTGGGCCTCTAACCCCCTCCATCATCCAGATCCAAGCCTGGGGCAGGGGAAGGAGGCGTGGACCATTTTTGTGTTTATTAGAAGGGGGCGTGGCAGAGAAAATGTGCAGAAGAAACAACTTCGGTACTGCTACCCCGAGGCTGAGATGTGGCAACCTGGCTCGCCAAAGGGACCTCTTCCTCTGCAAGCCAATGCCCAGCTGTTCTCCGTCTGTAACAGACCCTCAGTTCCCTACGGGAACCTGGGCATCCTGGGTCTTATGCCTGGATGAACTCTGGTCTCCCCTCTCAGCTTCTCACCTCATGTCCCAATCCTTTCTCCAACATGTGGACACAGTATTCTACGTCCTGCTTGATTACTCTCAGGAACAGGAGGCTCATGCCTTTGCAAAAGGGCCCACCTACTCTTTCGCAGGTCTCATTTCCAGCATAGTTTTTTCCTAACACTGATGAATGGTCACCTTGATGCGTAGCAAATGAAAACTCTAACTTCCATTTCCACCTACAGAAGCTTGGTCCTCTGGAACCTACTGTTTTTCTAAGTATTTCCCATGCCAAGAATATCTAGTTTCTACAAACATTTTCATTATGTTTTGGGCTGTGAACCCTTAGCCTTCCCGGTTACCCTTCCCTAAACAAACCTCTGCCTGATTCAGAACCCTTTAAAACCGGCCACTGAGAACAAAGCAGGCACTGTCTACCTAGTGCCGACCCTGTTGTGTCCCACCTTACTATTCTCTTAATCCAGTCGAAGGTAGGATTGTACAGAGCTCTCTAAAACCTAGAAAAATCTTGGGGCGGGGGGGGGTCTCAGAGCCTAAAGCCCAGCAGGTGGCAGCACCAAAGGGAAAAGGTTTGGAAGCACTGGAAACACTTGTGTCAGCATTCCCTGGGTGCCTGTGCAGAAAGCGAATGGGGGCAAAACTGGTTCTGTGAGCACTGGAAAGGGAGCGCTGAGGAGGTGGTGAGAGGCAGGAGGGTGCCAAGTGGGAGTCTGTTTTGCACGGTGATTTCCCGAAGCACCTCGCCACCCCGTGGCTTCCTGCTGTTAGAGCTCACCCGAGTGGGCGTTTCACTCACCCACCGTTTCCAGCCTATTAATAGTAATAGTAATTATTAATAGTACTAATGGGAGCCAGTGTTCATAGAGTGCTTTCCACGCGGGCAAGCACTTTTCAGGTATTATCTCTTCAAATTCTTAGAGAAATAGAAATCGTAGAGGGCCTATAACATGTTATTATCCCCTTTTTAGAGATATGCACACAGAGAAGTCAGTGGGAGTCCAGTCTTCGGGAAGCCAGGTTTCCCTGGTGGAAATGAGAGAAGTAGTCTGTCCAAGGCCATACAGCTACTAAAGGGGACAGCCAGTTTGGGGTAGCTTGAGCCCTCAGCCTTGGAGATCCAATGCTTCAGTGGGGGTCTGTGACACTGAATAGAAATGAAGCCCATAATAATGCTTTGGAGGCAGCTCCATGGCTCTTGCTCGAGCATTCGCCAAGTATCTGCAAGTCCCCGTGCAACTCAGCCCTCTGAGCCCGACCCTCCTGAATCCCATCTTCCATCTCTCTTTCTCGCGTCCTGACCCGGCACAGGGCGGGTACTCGGGGCTTCCGACGCCCAGAGGGTGCCCACGTTTCTTATTTGTTCCTACTTTCCCTCGGTTCAGAGCATGGGATCTAGCGACAGTGAAAAGCCATACTACAGAGGTCCTGGAACACAGGCTTTGAATTTAGCCCAAACACTTGGTTCCAGGAGTGACTACCCAGGTGATTCGTTCAAGACACTTAACCTCTCTGAGCTTGGTCTCCCTCACTGTAAAAAGATGAAAAACAGCCTCTCTCTCAAAGCACTGATGTGAAGAGTAAGTGAGACAATGCACGGAAAGAGCTCAACACAGAGCTTGGCACAGGAAAGAGCGGCAAACGCAGTCCAGCTCTCGTGGATTTCTGCACCATGGCCACCGGGCTGGCAAACAGACCTGTGCCGGCGGGCACTGCGAGGGGACTTCTCCCACCTGCCCCCTTCTCTGCAGAGCCAATGCCACATTTATTCTGTCCCATGTTTCTGACAACTTGAGTTGACTTTACCCTTTAAACGTCACTGCTCAAGTCTGTGAGGTTTCTCATTTCAAAACAGATGACTGGGGGTTCCGAGCTCCAAGCTCTGGGAACTGGGGTCTGGACTGTGGGACGCACCAGAGAACCACAGACGCCCTTCTCCTGCTTGTCCCAAGACCGAGAAGTGAACGCGGGCTTGATTTATGGCTGCAAGGCTCTGGAGACAGACTTGAGCCTCTACTTAGACTTGGAATCTTATTTCACTTTGGGGTCTCAAAAATCATCAGCCCTCCAGCCCAGAAATGTCCATACCAGGACATCGGTCTCAACCCGCAGTTACTGCAGGATTAAGAGAAAAGGTCAAACCCTCCATTTCTCAGGGAGGTTTCTTATCAGGACCCTGGGGATTCTAGAAGGGATGCACGGATTCTCCCAAGGCATGCACAGACCCTTGATTTGTGGTCATACTCCAGGAGGGACACATTAGCCTCGAGGCTTCACAGATGTTTCTACCAGCTAATGTGCTTTCTTTGTCTCTGGGCCACAGGTAGCTGCCTCTTGCCCCCAGACGACTCACTCCCACTGATCCTACAAGGCCTGCTTGCAGACTGTGTTGGTTAATTTAGACATCAACCTGGCTGGGCCATGATACCAGATATTGGGGCAAACACTAGACTAGACGTTGCTGTGAAGGTACTTTTTAGAGGAGGATGACATGGAAACCAGGAGGCATCCAGGAAAGCAGATTGTCTCCATAATGGCGGTGTGCCTCATCCAAGCCATTGGAAGAAGAGAAATAAAGGCTGATATTCCCCAAGGAGGAGGAAGTTCTGCCTCGAGGCTGCCTTTGGACTTGAACTGCCGCATCGACTTTTCTTCTGGAGAACACTAATACACAGATCAACTCTGACACAGCGAGCAAAAATGTGATCACCGCACTCAAGAATAAGAAACGGCAGGAGATCATCTTAGTGAATATTCTCAGTAGGGAAAAAAACCCGAGTAAGACAAATAAATGCAGCGAGTCTGAGAAAGCCAAAGGGAACTCTCATAGTGTGTCAGACACTTTACACACACTCTCTCTCTCTTTCCTTCCCACCACGCACCTAAAAAGCAGGCTACCATCTAACAGACGGGAAGAGGCTCAGAAAAGGAGGCAACCTCCCTGAGGTCACGCAGGTGGCAAGCGAAGAGTATGACGTCAGGTCCTCTGAGTCCAAAGTCCGAAGTTTCTTCCATCATACCATGACTCCAGAGCAGCAAGATGAGAGGATCGTGAATTTCCAAGAAAATGTCAGTTTCTTATCTCGATCTGAGTAAAGGCACATATGCCCTCCGCCCTCTTTTTTGAGCCTTTCAACATGGGCTTTACTGTCTCAGGCCAAAATACTCCCAACCTCTCATCCAAATGTTTCTTTTCATAGTCACCTCAACTCGAACTTCGTCTTCTCCAACCTCACCATCATAAATCTATTGGACCACTCTGTAGCTGCTGACCCTTGAAAACGAATGAGGAAGGGTATTTTCAGTGATCTACATGCTTTAAGATAAAAAATAAACATGGACTGGGTTTTCTAGACGAGAGCTACGCAAAAGCCTAACAGGAAAACAAGGGGACCTTCGGGTCTATCTGTGAGTCCTGGCTGCTCTCCATTCAAGGTACGTTAAGGCCCCGCAGACCAGTGCACATCAGCAAAGAGGGGGGTCCCGAAGGATACAGGACCGAATATCCAAGTATAGTAAAGCAACAAAGACGTCGAAGTCACACTGAAATTCCAGCACACGAAGGGAAAGAAACGATAAGCTATGAGGCCATCTTTTCCATCTCTTCCATGGCCTTAGAACAATTAAGTAACAAGATCCTCTCGGGTCTTCCTTTTCCTTAATAATAAAATGAAAATATCATATAAAGCCCGAGTTGAGGGGATATGTAAGACCCAACAATTCAGAAAGAGTGCCCTACGTGTTCGCTCTATTCCCTGGCATCTACTGAGAGCTACAGAGTTGGAATACATTTTTCTTGTATATATAGGTACCCCTCAGTGAATGTGAGCTCATGGGTCCCAGGTTTACCCTGAGAAGGACCTACGAGGATCAAAAGTGAGTCCCCCAAATACAGAGTACCTAATCGTCCAGCCCTGAGAACAAATCTTGCTAACAAATCTTGCTGGTCTACCCCAGAGCACAGCCCAGGAAGGAGGTGGCACTTGCTAAATATTTGTCAACTCGTGAAAAATACAGAGTCTCTCCATAGCACTGATTAATGGGCCCAAGGTGGAAGTTCCCTTGGTTAAACACCTGGGGCTACTCTGAGTAATACCCGAACGCTGCCGTGTGTTTTGTTGACGCTGCTTACGAACGAAGAGCTTTGCGAAGGGCAGGACGTCTGTTCCGACAAGACAGTCCAGATGGGGGGAAGGAGAGGAAGGAGCGCCTTGCTCAGCCTGATTCATCTCAGCAGGGTGCTCTAACCTGGCATGCTGGTTGTTGGCGGGAGTGTTTAGGGGTATTCACATTTCCCACGTGAATATCAATGATGGTCTTGCCCCAAACCTCATGAATCGTGAGATGTCTCCCTGAGGTTTGAGGATGCATAAAGGTGGAGGAGAATGAAACACGGTGAACACTTTCACGCTGCACCAGGCGCTGAACTAGGTATTATATGTAAATCATATCCCACTGAACCTTAGCGGCAGCACCACTACTAAGAGGACCATCCGGAAGGATCCACAATGCCCAGACATCATACCAGCATTCTTCATGCATTACCTCATTCAATCCATGGCAGCTCTGGGCGTGGTGATTCTCATTTGCAGATGAGAAACCTGGCTTCCCAGAAGGATAAAGTGAGAACATAAAAGATCCCTGTAGGACCTGCTCTATTCTCAGATCCGACTTGGAGCCCCCACATTTTGCTTCTCAATGCTAACATTGATCACCACTTGCCTTAGGTTAGAATTGTGTTGACCGACAGGGCACTCTCCCCCACTGGGCCCTGAGCTATTGCAGGGCAAGGATTGGAAGGCTGTGGGGCTGGCATTTTCCCAGAGCCCCCAGAGGTCCATTCTGTAAGCTGCCACATACTCTGCTTAAACACTCGGCCAGCCCTGCTTTGGAGCTGGCTTGGAGGCTGACGCAATATGAGGGCCCTGGGTGGGTGCCCACATGCGAGAGGGAAATCTGGGATGGAGGGGGCTGAGGACAAACATCAACTCTTTCCCAGCCATTTCGGGCACGGACCCAAACCTGGAGGTTGTCCTGACGCCTCCATGCCCTGTGCCCAAGTGGCCCCCATGGCAAGCTTAGATCAATGTGAAGTCTCTCCGACCCTGTGCATGTCTCTTCCCCCAGCCTTGGCCTTACTCAGAACCCCATCACTGCTCTCTGGACTCCTGCAGCTTCTGACCGGAGCCCACCCGCTCCTGCCTTCAATCTCCAACCCATCATAAAAACACACCCATGCCCCTATGTCTTCATGCCCTTGCTCTTGAACTTGATCTGGCTGCTTGTTTATCCTTCAAGGCCCAGCTCACGTGTTGTGAAGGTGCCGCAGCTGCTGGGCGCTGTGGTCATGGGCGACCTCCGGGTGCTCTGCCGGTGCCCAATCTCAGTGAAGCCACCTTCAACGACACCGCTGTGGGAGGGGCCCGGGGAACCGAACTAGCCGCTCAGGGACACACATCAAAGAGTGGTGGAGCCAGCCACAGAACCCAGATGGGACTCCACAGCCCACACTCTGCCTGCTGCCCCTACCTCACAGACCACTCTGTGCTCCCCGTTAGTGGTCCCCACAGAACCCCCTGCTTCCCCACTGCTCTCCAGGGCTCTCCGTTGAATGACCTCTGCATTTTCCTGTGCCATGAGCTTCCCTCCCTAATGGGAGGGTCTAGGGGACTGGGTCTTATTCATTTCTCTTGACCTCAGTGCCTTTAGCATGGTCTCTCATATAGAACTCAAGAAACCCATTCGCATGGAATTTCACTCCCTTTTACCCAGCACCTCCTCAGAAGGCAGGGCAATGAGGGCTTTCCAGTTTCCAACTCCATGAGAGCCCATGCTTTGGGAAGGTCTGGGACCCGTGTTGGTACGAGTGGGGGAGCAGGTAGTCAGAGCCTCTCCAAGGACCCTTCAAGGAGGCCTGAGGTATGGCTTTCTCCTCCCAAAGCACCCATTTTTGTTCCCTTTTCCCTCTCCTTCCCTGCAGGCAGCTGGAGGGAAGGGGGGAAGGGGGAGGTAGGAAGGGATTCAAATCCCAAAGCAAGCTAGGGAATTCTCAAGAAGTCAGGGCCTGGTTTCCTGAGAAGACAAGACATCCCTTTTACCCTCTCTTCCCCATAAATTACCAGGTCAGCATTTGCTAGGACTTATGAGTGGCGGTCTAGGCTGCCCATGCCGGAGTTGGACCACACATCATTGCACAGAGCCGTTCCCAGTAAATCTTTCTTTAATCCTGGTCCCTGCCCGCTCAATCTGTCGTCACCCACAGTGGCTGAAGTAGGCTCGGGAATGCTGGGGAATTTCTCCACTTCCAGCCTGTTGTCAGCTCGATTGTTCTCTCTTTGATAAAACTGCCTGCCCAGCTGCCGATAAGGGCTGACGGATTTCCCACACTCAGTAAATCAAGGGGGTCGACGGTGCACAGAAGAAGGGCACAGCCAATGCCTCCTCGGCCATCAGGGACAGCTGATATTGGTAGCCAGAGCCATCAATCCGTCCAACGGCCCCCGTCAGGTGACCTCACAACCACGAGGGGAAAGCTGTCACTTGTTCTGTAACACTTGGGGAAATTAATCCTGTGCCCCCCCAAGCCCCCCTGCACCACACTCTGTGCTCGCTTACTCGAAAGAGAGCTTCTTAGGAAAACAGGGGTCACTGGACTTGCCTGGGATATTTAACACCAGGGAAAGTATCAGACAGGGAAAAGTATTTATGGTTTCTGTGAATTCATATACCATTAAGACCTGTCAGCAAGGAAATGCTGAGGGAAGGAGGGAGGAATGGAAAGACCCCTACACTCGGACCTGGCCCAGCTCCATCCACGGCCTACTGGGCTCCTCTGGGCTTGTGGCTTCATGCTGGCGCTCCACTATAGGTTTTAAGTGTGTGTGTGTGCGCGTGTGTGTGTGTATGCATGCGCAGGGATGCATGCACCGTAAGAGGGAGGCGGTGCACTGGGGACAAGTGACTTGCCCAAGGCCTTAAAGACTGATCTGCCTAGAGGGCTGAGTCTTCACATTTCCAAGGCAGTGCGACCCTTCTGACATCAGCAGGACCTGCCCAGTGGCTGACTGGCAACCTGGTCTTTCCAAGCCTTCTAAGAGCCCTCCGAAGCAAGATCATGGCAGAGGAACCAACCTGGAGAAGCAAGAGCCCACCCTTTTCACATCCCAGAGGTGCCTCCACACCCGGTCATGACCCAGGGCCTCCGAGGACAGCCTCACCTAAAATCGTTTATCTTGGCCGCAGAGCGCATTTTGGCTATAAGGAGTATTTTGGCTTCCTCTCCTACCAGTTTGCCAGGAACAACAGCCCAGCAAGGTCACTTTAGGTCTGGCCTGGAAAGACCATGAGAAACATTTACTAGATAAGAAAGAGCCTTTCTTATTTCTTATCTTCTATTGGTGCCGCCGTTAGGCCCCACGGTGCTGTCTGCTGTGATCAATGCTGGGCCGCTGAGAAACCACCCCCACATCTGTCCACGACGGTCGATGAGGAAGGAAGAGAAGAACAGGGTGCCTCCATCTCCACGGCCCCCGGCCCATGGCCCTCATGTTCGAGGCGGTCTCCCTTTTCCTGTACTATCACTGTCCAGCTCACTGTCATAGAGGTGGTCAAAGGTGTGGATTAATCAGTCAGCACAAGACAAGGCCAAGGAGAGGACAGACCACGTGGCTGGGCCTTAAGCTCAAGGGGCTTCCGTCTTCAGCACAAATTCATTTCAGAGGCAGGTGACTGGGTTTGCTTCACTGACAGTCAGTTGTAGCATTCATTCAACAAATATTTATCGACTACTTCCTATGGAGCAGGCACTGTGCCAGCCCATGAAGACATGGGAACATCTCAGACAGATCTGACTCTAAACTTTAAGAGCTTGTAACACGGATGGACTCTGTACTTTCTTCACGATGAACACACTGAAACAGTCTAAAAAATATCTTGTATGGGTGCCTTGTTTGATTTTACACACACACACACATATTTATAATAATTCTGATGGAGTGCTATCAGCACTGTTGTGGGTAAGTCAAGTCCAGAGGAAAGAATCACCACCTCTGCTTGGATGGAATCACAGAGAGCTTCTGGGAGGAGGTGACCTGGCATGATGGGGTTAGTGTCCTCCTAAGAAGAGGGAGACATACCAAGGCCTCTTCTGTCCACCACGTGAGGACACAGCAAGCCAGGCAGGGGGCGCTCACCAGACCCCAACCAGGCTGGCGCTCTGATCTCGGACTTCCAGCCTCCAGAACGGTGAGAAATAAATGTCTGGTGTTTAAGGCCCCCCGTCTACGGTATTTTGCTAGAGCAGCCTGAGCTAGGACACGCTCTGATGGATTTATGGAGCTACAAGTGATTCAGCACGGGTGGGTTCCTCTGCTTCTGAAGGACTGAGAGCCCCAGCAGGCAGCAGGCATGTATACTACGCGCTGATGGAGAAATCCCCGACAGCTAACGGGGAAGACCACAGCCATCGCGAGGCCAGCTCGGAAGACCACCTAGCTCACAACCCCGCTTTCTCTCCGCCACCGCACTACCGGTCAAGCCACATTTGAAAGACAAACCAGCTGCTGCATTTGCCCCTTCCTCAGCCCCAGTCCTAAACCAATGGAAGACAGAATTTAAAGCAATCAAAACCACAGCGTCACAGCCTGTAGTGGCCACTAGATGGAGCTATGCATCGCACCAAAAAGACACCAGAGGTGAAGCTGATTTTCTCCAAGTTCCATAGATAGAATCCTTGAGAATCACAGCTGGTGATAGCACGTTCAATAAGCCCAAGGTCCTGGGACGGTTGGCATGGAGAACAGACCATGCACAAATAGTCATTCAATACCTACTTGTAGTCTCCGAGTTTAGAAAAATAATGGGCACGGCCTGCCTTCCAGGAACTCCACCTTTGATGGGAGACCGAGAGACAGACAGACACAGACAGACAGAGTACATGACAGTTCGTGAGCATCCTGGACTCTGCCAAGCACTCTTCAAGTTCTATCGCTAAGTCCCAAAGGTTAAGGACTTGTCCCAGTTCATTTGGCAGAGCCAGGATTCTATCTCAGCTCTGTTTGCCTCTTGAGACTGTTTGTTCTCCTCGACACCAGCCAGCCCCTCAAACACTTCCCACACAAAGTGAAAAGTTCACACGTAAGGCAGGGTGCGAACCAGGGCCTCCAGAAACACACAGACAGAGGTAATTTGGGCCAGGGACTTCAGGAGGGAATCACAGAGGAGGTGTTTCTTTTATTATTATTTTTTAAGGAGGTGTTTATTGTTTAGGATCAGTCAGATGGGTTTATGGCAAAAGGAATGCCATGGAGAAAGAGCCACGTCCCGAAGCATCAAGCTTCACACATGTAGGACACGCTTTTGGTACTGAATGGCGAGTTGCCCAGGGCAGTGGGAAGTGTGGGGCATGGGAGGTGGGATGTGGCCAGGGCTGAGGCAGGGAGGGCGGCTGATGAAAAGACCATAAAGAGCCTCCCACATATAGCTGAGATCTGTTCCCACAAGACATGGGAAGCCATCAAAGGTTCTTGGAAAAGTTTCTGATGTTACATTTAAATGATCATTTTTTTTTTTCTTTTCCAGGAAGGGATGTATACTTTGGAACATGATACAACTCAGTGCCTCCTTTGAAAAGAAAAAAAATCATCTTTCCAAACATATGGATGTTAAGTCTGTCCCTTTAATTTTATTCTATACCATATGGCACTTTGAATTTTTAGAAGATCAGTAAGCGGATTGACTTCACAGATCAAAACTTAGCAAGAGACATCTTCGTCTGTTCTTTTCATTTCTTTTCCATTAAGTACAGCCAAAGCCCAATTTATCAATCTATTAAAAGGAAGTGGCAAGGTCCGGCAACAACTTGTAAAGTACTTAGACACGCCTAGTATGTACTAAGTGCAATGGAAGAGTTTAATAAATACACACTCCAAAAGACAAGAGGCATTTGCTATTAGGTTCTTAGCAAAACTCAATGGAAATAAAGTCATTTCAGCCACACCTTAGGGAGAACTGAGTGATGCACACAGGTGCTCGTGCACACATAGCCAGTGGAGACAATGAACTAGAGACAGCAAAAAACAGCTGCTATACACCAAGCTGGGGTAGTGTGTCATTTGAAAAAAAAAACAAGGTCATAGGTTTTCAGAAACCAGAACTTAACGTCAGGCATTCTAAATAAACTCACTGTAAACTTGCACAAAAACTTTCCTTAAAGAGTCCCCAAAGGGATTTATAAATTACTCATACATCAAGGCTGTCCCCACTAGCCAAATAAGCATTTGGATGAAAACTTTCATCATCTCACTGTTTCCAAGTGTCTGGATGTTTGAGGTTGATAAGATATCTAGACCTTGTCTGAAGCTCTGTGTCTTCATCAGATATTTGCCATTAATCAGATACGACCTCAAAGAGAAGTATTTAATTGTACAGAGTTAAAGACCATATTAATTGCAGCGCTGCGAGGCTTAGGGGAGGTAAGGGACAGACCTAATGTCACAGAGCTTGCAAGGGGTAGAGGAGGGCTCCAGCAGAGTCAGACGTCTCAGTCTTTTCTTTCCACCACATCAACCACTTCGGCAAAATGACTTCCTGGGGTGCCTGGGTGGCTCAGTGGGTGAAGCCTCTGCCTTTGGCTCAGGTCATGATCCCAGGGTCCTGGGATCGAGCCCCGCATCAGGCTCTCTGCTCAGCGGGGAGCCTGCTTCCTCCTCTCTCTCTGCCTGCCTCTCTGCCTACTTGTGATCTCTCTCTCTGTCAAGTAAATAAATAAAATCTTTTTTTTTTTAAATAAAATCTTTAAAAAAAAAAAAAAAGAAATGACTTCCTTAGCAGATCCTAAAGCCCAGAATAAGAGCCCAGTCCTTCAATACCTACACATTGTCATGTGTATAAGAGGGAAAAGAACTGAGTATGAAGGACATGAAAGTTGCCCTGAACTCAGCATATAGAGGCAAACTGGCAATGTAGCCTCAAAGCAGAAACTCACACGCATTTCCATAGAGTGGAGTCCTACTTTAACTCGTGTTCCGGAGTGTTACAACTAAAAGGAGCATTCGATGCCATTTCAGCTTCCCCCTCCGCATTTGGAAGGTAAAGCTCTACACTAAAAGAAATGGGGAAGAAAAACCAGACCAGAGTTCTCCAGTTTCAATCATTGGGTGGTTCGCTTACATTTCTGCACTTTTATCTATAATTGCTCTGAGCGTATCTCACTTGCTCAAAGTGTAGGGTTTCCTGAAGTGGGAACTGAAATGTAAACACTTGTGTTGTTTCGCAGGGATAAAAGTTAGGGCTGAAGAGCTAAAAAACTAGGAAAGTCTCACCGGGACATCACTAAGGTTCAGTGGGCAGTGTTTCTCGATGTCTCCACCTTGTGGAAATGGTCAGTACTGCATCACAATCAGACACCCAACTATTGAGGATGAAGACTGACTCGACAGTAAAATTAACTATTATAGGATACGAAAAGAAAAGGAAAGAAAGAGAATCTCAAAATAACTAAAAAAGATTTCAGTAGCATATTACAGTGGGAATTGATGGTGATAATCTTGAGGCCATGTTGGATACCAAAAGTCTTCTAAATAATAATAAAAAGGTTAAAATATGCGCCATTTAATTTTAGTAATAGGTGTACGTGTCTATTTTTTGTGCTCATGGAAAAGCAGAAACACAAAATGATGCTTAGTTACCCAGATCATTTCCAGTCTATTAGCGTTCCCAGCCATTCTGGAAAGCAGAAATTTGTTACATTGTAAGGGTTGGGTGGTTCCTGTCTCCCAAGGTTTCACTCACCAAGATAGTTCTCAAAGTGATAGGCAGAGAGCCGAAGAACCTCCATAGCTGAGATTTTCATTGAGTAAAAAGAACATGCCTACTCAGATACGTAAACCTAAGCAAAAGTAATTTTGAAACAAACTCCAGTAGTTGTGCTATTTTAATGTAGCAATAAAATATTGGGCAAGATGGTGTACTAACAGGCTCTGGCTTTGAAGCCACAAACCCTGGGTTCTGCCTCCTCATCACTTTGGGACCTTGGGCAAGTTATTTAGCCCTTCAGAGCCTCAGTTTACTCATCCATAAAATGGGAACTATGATTTCACCTGCTCGTTATGAGAACAGAACAAGATAATGTATATAAAACCCCGGCCCAGCGCTCAGCACACAGTGGGAGCGTTAGCTATTATTAAACTTATGAAAGTACTGACTCACCCTTGGGGGTCCTGATCACCCTGTTCATGGAAAGGAGCAGTATGATTATTCTTCCCAAGTTCTTTTATCTGTAATTTTGACTGCTAGAATGGGAGGGGAGGAAGACGGTGGAGAACCTCTGTATGAGTGAGGCTAACAGATGGAGAAGTCCCAGGCAAGTGAAATAGAGGCACCTTCTGTTTACACAGTGATCTGGAAGTGGAGCTAAAATCGGGCATCCACGCCTTGTGCCGCCCACGGCCACGGTGCAGCTTAGACACCATCCTACCACTCCCCCAAACTTCACGTGTGAGTAAATGGATCACCAGGAGGCTGGGTTTGTTCCTTCATCTATCGATGCACACATACATTCATTCAGCACAATTTCTAAGCCCCTGTACGTACAGGGCACTGAGGATAAGGCGGCGAACAAGCCAGCCGATGTCCCTGCTTCGTGCAGTAAGCAGGAGAGGTTGAAAGACAATAAAACATAAACACATCATCAGGATAATTTCAAATAGTGGTAAGCTTTCAAAGGAGCATAAGATGATAATGGAGAGGATGAGGGCAAAGGGCAGGCCACATGACTACTTCAAGCTGAATGGTCAAGGAGGGCTCCTCCAAAGAGAGGCCAGCGGAGCAAGAAGAACCAGCCATGCCAAGATCAAAGATTGGGGTGCAGAATCGAGGCTGACAGTGTGCAGCCCGGGAGGCAGTGACGAGCCTAATGAGACCGAAGAGAAGGAGCAGCACAGCAGAGGAAGCAAGGCGGGTGGAGAACGAGAAGCTCTGAGAGGAAGGTGAGGGCCAAATCCCATAGGGCCAGGGAGGCCGGGCTAAAGAATCTGGATTCCATCTTAAGTGCAAGGTCTGGTTTCAAGGATCAACACGATAGGTTTCGGGGTTTTTTGTTTTTTGTTTTAAGATTTTATTTATTTATTTGACAGAGAGAGTGAGAGAGCACAAGCAGAGGGAGCAGCAGAGGCAGAGGGAGAAGCAGGCTCCCCGCTGAGCGGGGAGCCCGATGCGGGGCTCGATCCTAGGACCCTGGGATCATGACCTGAGCCGAAGGCAGATGCTTAACCATCTGAGCCAGGCGCCCCAACACAATAGGTTTGTTACCAACTGTCGCTCTGGCTGCTGCTGGAGCCTTGCTGGACCCCCCAGCAAGTTACTGGCTAAGTCTGGACTGCAGCCCACGTCTGGTGACTCTCAGCCCCGGAGGTTCCCCTCCACCCCGCACAGCCTTTGACAGAGCAGAAAGTGAAGTAGACAGTTCGATCTCCGTCAGAGAACTTAAACAAAGCCCAGCCAAAGAGAAACGGGCTACCAAGCCGCCTCCCACTCTGGGAAAAGAGAGGGAAGCCCCAGGTACTCACCCGCTTGTGATGTCATCCGTCCGGATGTGCTTGCTCAGAACATCCCCATCACTCATGTAGCCGGGGGCGTCCATGCTGATGCCTTCCAGGTCCATCTCGTCTCCTGCCTTGTCTGAGACGTCCACGTGGCACACGCTGCTTCCCCTGGAGGCCAGCTGCCTCCTCAGGGGGGCAGAGTACACGTAGCGACCCGACTCGTTGTTGATGAACCGGCTGGCATTGGCTCGAGGTGGGTACCCGTTGCCCATAGAGGGGGCGTCTCCCGCTTGGAGCCGGGGGCTGGACTGGCCAAGCCTCCAGGACAGGGGAGTGGGTCTGCTGGTCAAGCTGAGGATGCTGCGCCCGCTTATCTCCGTGGTGACATTGGTGTCAAACGTGGTCTCCAATGTGCTGAAAACATCAAACCGTCCTTGGCTTAGACAGACCCTCGTGTGCTTAGTATCCGTTTGCAGTTTATATGTTCTTCAGACTTTTTTAGAACTGTGAAATATTTCCTATATACAAAATAGGATCACCTAACAGCCACTGATGTACCACGCAGCGTGTTTCCTTTGTGAGACAGGAAAAGATGGAGCTGCACATCCGTAGAACACTCTGAAAAGCCCAGCAGAGACTTTCTCCCTAAAGCATGGTACAAGATACCCACTGCCAAGTCCTTTCGTTAAATGATCTTAACTACTGGAATCTACTTTCCAACCCAAGAAAGGAAAGAGAAAACACCAAAACGATAACGAGGGGGCGTAACGTACCCGTGGGCCCACACCCTCTTGCACACTGTGTCACGGCTCCTCCCTTCCACCTTTTCCACTCTGGAGCTCCCAATGTCACCTGTCACATGCTCAGCTCCTATGGGACCAAGCAGGTGGGGAGAGCCCTGATTTTCTAACTCTAAGCTCTCTTTCCCCAACACTTGTGCTTTTCCCACATTTTCTCCAAAAGGACAACTAAACTTTGGGAGGCCAAAGGCTGGGAGAGTAGGATATACACAGGCTTGAGATCCATAATAAATTAAGTTACAAGGATCTGAATCTGCCAGGAGACTGAGCTCATCCCTGGCCGTTGATAAGTCCCCTGCGTCCACTTTTCCGGCCCTGCAGTCCTTGTGGCCCAATGGTCAGTGCACCTCCGTGGAGCACACTGGGGTCTTCTGAATGAGCAGAGAGGGTCTTTTCTGCAGAAAAGCCATCAAAGGTCTCCCTGTTGTCATCATGACCATCCTCGCTCATGCCAAGAAAGCCACCCAACAGTTGCAACCCCCAGCAAGTCAGTTTCGATGATCAGGGTGGAAAGAGGATGTTTCATACTTGATCACAAAGTCCCAGGACCTACCGGCTGGCTCCACGCCATCACATAGCTGAAAGTTTGCCAGGGGGCACCTCACCATCACCCCCTAAGCTGACTGTCCTCCGGAAGAACCAATTTGGTGCCTCGACTGTTTTATTGTTTCCCTTTGATCCAAGAAACAGCCTCACTATCCTCATACTGGGGACCCCTAAGGTTCAGGCCCCTGTCTTATTTAAGAGAGATCTCACAGTGCTTCACCCCAATCTGCCAAAGCTGCCAGGAGTGGGGAAGCCCTGCGGTCTCCTTGCTCTATTCATTTATCAAAGAGACTGAACTCGGAGAACAGGAGACTCCTCGGGAGTTCACCGGGGTAACTAGGACTCTGCCTTCGTTATCAAAGCCTAGCACAAACCGTAAAGCTTGATTCTGCCAAAATCCACCAAGGGGCGTCTGGGGGTTGCATCCTTTTCAACTTCTTGCTCAACAATGAAAACAACCAATGTAATGTTTCCAATGTAATCCTAGATTTCATCCAACTAAATCATAGTTTAAACGTGATCGTAAGTTGTTATAAATATTTCCTTACGTGTTTTATACGTGGGCATGACTAACAACATTACAGAGTGTTGTGTATCAGAAGACTGGGTAAGAATTCAAGTTATTCACTTTATCACACAGGTCAAATACAGTTCACCTGCTCCTTTTCACAGCGCAGTACAGGCTTGGAAAATGCAAGGGAAGCGAAATCTAAATGGAACTTGTCCACAATACCCTCTGTCGAATAGATTTAGCAACCATCTGCTTTGGGGAGGAACCAGCCTACACGCATTTTCGCTCCTTACAGTTCTCTTCTGCACATCGCCTGGCATTCCCTGTGAGTTCTAGCACATTTGGGGATCAAAGTTATTTGATTATTTATTCCATTATTAGTAAAGTCGCTTTGCGAGTGGCACGAACAGGCACAGGAGAAGCTGCGGGAAAATCAAGCTGCCTGCAATTCGGTGAAGGAATTTATGTGGCAGATACCTACCTGTGTGTGACCTGAGTCCCCCGTAAACTAGACATGGTCTCCTCCAAATTCTGCCGCAGATCGGCAATGTTCTTCACGGTCCGCAGCCGCCGAGCCTCGGGGTCCTCCCCTGGAAAGATGGAGGTTAAGACTTTTAATTCTCTGCTCGATCGTGAGCACCATGAAACACACCATGTTCCACGCTCACGGGGGGCGGGGGGCGGTGGTTGCTTAGGGATTTGAGAACAAATGGATGGATGGACGCCCAAAGGAAGTTGTTAAATCCAAGGAGAGAAGTCTTTTTTTTTCTTTCTTTTCTTTTTTTTTTTTTTTTTAAAGATTTTATTTATCCATTTGACAGAGGGAGAGAGAGAGATCACAAGTAGGCGGAGGCAGGCAGAGAGAGAGGGGGAAGCAGGCCCCCCGCTGAGCAGAGAGCCCGACGCGGGGCTCGATCCCAGGACCCCGAGATCATGACCTGAGCCGAAGGCAGAGGCTTAACCCACTGAGCCACCCAGGCGCCCCAAGGAGAGAAGTCTTGCTTTCCTCTCCAGGTCCCTCCTGAGAAAGGTAAAGTCTAGCTTGTAGGAGAAGCAAGGCACCTAGTCTGAGGGGTAAACACATTTTCGAACGGTCTCCAGTAATGGCACACACAAGTTAGGTCTGAGCACTGCCCACGATGTATCTTCGGCCCACGCAAAAGCGGGTGAGGCATTTTACCTTCTCACCCACTGGTGATAACACGCTGCTCTCTACCAGCCCTACTTTGTTAATGGGACTGGCACAGTGGCTAAAAGATCTTCACTTATGAATCATAAATACTTCTATAGAGAGAGGTCTGCCTCTTCCTGTTGGATTTACTATGTCGTCTCAAATTCTGGTTCCTCTAACCCACTGGCTGTGGGACTCGGGGAAGCTGCTGACCCTCGCTAGCCTTCCAATTAGAGAGGATTAAAATGAGGACGGTAACAGCCGAGACCTCGTAGGACAGCGGCAGGGATTAAACGGGCTGGGGTCTGGAGATCCCCGAGCACAGAGCCCACCTCAAGCACTGACCCATGCCCGCTGGTGCTGCAGATCCGGAAGCCATTAAGAGGTTCGAGGGCTTCTCTTTGGGCCACAGGAGACTTCTAATCTCGGGGCAAGATTTTCCGCAGGACACCTGGCCAGGCAGAGGTCAAGCTGGCTCAAGTGTAGCAGGAAAGAAAGGCCATACAGAAGCTGGGAAGCCACGTGCCCTCAAGAGTAGCCTTGCTCTGGGTCTCTGGCTATTCCGCTTTGTTTGGGCTGAGAGGGCACGGAGGAGATGGGGAATCACTACAAGAACGGTGAAAGGAAGCAAGTGTCTTTCCCTCAGAGTAATTCCAGGGAGGGCTGAGAAGACCACAGAACCACCATCGAGGCTCCTGAAAAGCCTGTGACTCTCTTAGGCATCGAGCAAGCTTGTTAAAGAAATCTCCGCACAGCACACCACCCATAGGCAGCAGCGAGGAGGATTTACATGAGACACCGAGGAGAACTCCCAGCGGTCGCCATGAATAAGGCAACAGGCAGCTGAGAAATGGTACAGCCTTGACTTTCTTTCCAAGATAGAACAGCCTCCATAGGTTGTTCCTGACGTGGTGCTGCCTGGAGGCTGGCAGATGGACCGAATGATAGATGTGTGATTTCATGGAGGAAATTGGCTCTAGCCAACTCTCTCGTCCTTGAAAATGCCAAGTGTTTTCAATTTTCCCCCTTTTGAACCAAGAGAAAGTTGGAAGGCATTTTTCTCTTATCTGAAAAGTGGTCCAGCTTGCATTTCCCACCCAATTCTTTAAAAATACATCTACATATGTGTTTTGAAAGGAAAGCAGTGATGAATGTTTGCTTACCTCCCCTGAGTGGCGCTGGTACCTGGGGCCATCAGGTACATATCTTTTGTTGTCAGTTTGGCTACATTCTACCTATGTAAGAAGGCCAAAAAGGTACTGACCCTTTGGACAGCTCTAGGCCCTACAGTACACATTTATGAAAGCTAAGTCTAGGCACATGTCTTTGAATTAATCAATCACATACCGAAGTATAATAATTATACTTATTTCTCCAAGTCTCTCCTAATTGACATGTTTGTCTGCTAATTCTCCTGTAGAAATTCAAAGATCTTTGACATGGGATGGTATCTCACCCTTACTCTTAGTAACCATCACACAAATCTACAGATGCCTGAGACCTATTTATTGTCCAAAAATGTTTGGTCAGTGGAGAGTTAAAGAAAAAGCACAGACTATCTGCGTTTGACAGATAAAGGCTTGAATCCTGGCACTGCTGCTGATTAGCCACTTGACTTTGAGTAAGTCCCTGATCTTTCCGAATGCCATCTGTAAAATGGGGATGAAAACCTTCCCTGAAAGGGTCAGTCGGAGGATCAAATGAAGATGCGTATGATATGCCTGGCCCAAAAGAAGGGCTTGTTGGATTTAGGTTTCCTGTTTTTCCCCGGGGTGGGGTGTGTGTAGAGGGAGGTCTGCTGGGAAATGTCTGCTCCCCTCAGAGCTCTACACATATCAGATGCCGAGAGTAATGCAGAAAGGCAAATCAGGAACCCACCTGCCTTGCTTAGGCGATCGCACTCTGAATTGTCAATTCTGCCTCGTCGGATGATGTAAGAATCCCCTACCAAGGGGCGCCTGGGTGGCTGAGTGGGTTAAAGCCTCTGCCTTTGGCTCAGGTCATGATCTCAAGGTCCTGGGATCGAGCCCCGCATCAGGCTCTCTGCTCAGCGGGGAGCCTGCTTCCCCCTCTCTCTCTGCCTGCCTCCCTACCTACCTGTGATCTCTCTGTCAAATAAACAAATAAAATTTAAAAAAGAAAAAAAAAGAATACCCTACCAACTCACAGCCTGAACAAAGAAAGAACACAACCATGCTCTGGTGGGAAGAGACCCTCCCTCTGCTCAGATACAGAAATCTTAAGCTAGTCCACGCTCTCTGCAGCTCTGCTAAATTTCCAAGGTCAGCCTTCTTCAGGCCACTGGTCGCAATGGAGAGAACACCACATTCTGATGAAGAAGAGCTGGGTTTGAAGGATGTCAGGGTGTTTCAGGAGGAACATGGAAGGAACTCGGGATTTTTACGTGGAGGAAGGAGCCTTAAGGAAGAAGCTGTTGTATGACAGAGAATGGGAATTATCTGTGGGCTACAGGAGATGGATTATATCCAGTGATTAGAAACAAAAGAATAAAGAATTCTGTTACTAGTTAGAGTCAACAAAAAATGGAAGGGCTGCCTTATGATGGAATAACTTCCTGTCAAAAATATCCAAGCAGAGACTGAAAGGCATTTCATCAGTGATGGACAGAAGAGATTCATGGATTGGAGAATAAACAGGTGTGTGTGCTCCCTTCTAACTCTACCTCCCAAGATGCAGGTCTCAGCTGTAATGCTACACAAATGACAAAGCACCATGGGAAAATCCACCTCATTCCCCTTCCCTGCCTAAGGAGGGGAAGAACAAAGCAATTGGTCAAAGAGTGTCCTAAATGTCCATTTCTTTTTCTTTTTTCTTTTCTTTTCTTTTGTTGAAAGAGCGAGTGAGCGTGGAGTTCAATGCAGAGCTCGATCTCATGACCCTCAGATCATGACCCGAGCCAAAATCAAGAGTCGGGCACTCAAGTGACTGAGCCACCCAGGTGCCCCCTAAATACCCATTTCTAAATACACCTACCATTCATTGTCATTTCAAGGGATCAGCTGTGGGTAAGTTCATTTAACCTTGTACTACTATTCGTTGTCTCCATAAAATAATTCACAGTACAGTCACACATGTGATTTCTACTGCTCGAATGTAAAGACAAGCCACTCTGATTAAGAAATTCCCATCATCAAAAAGAAGAAAAAGGAAGGACGGAAGGAAGGGCAAAATTCCCACCAGCGACCCCTGCCATCAGACTTCACGAAAACCAGAGTGCTTGATCAGACAAGCCTGGCTGCACAGGTCTGTCCCCACACCAACTACAGCATCTCAGGTTCCCTGAGCATTTCCTTGGCTGTGCAGGCCTGATGCAGAGGAGACACATGGAGAAAGAGAAAAACTGGTGAGAGATCACAGCCTGTAATCTGTCACTCCGAAATTCAAGTGTGATGTGGAATGTTCTCTGGCTGCTGCTTTTGCTTTTCAAATATGAATTCTGCCGAGCCTCGGCGTCTGACACGAATCCACACTACTCCACGGGACACACATCTGATACACGCCGGGCTCTTAGAGCGCTGGCCCAGCTCCTTTGATGTGTGCACAGGAGAACATGGGCTGGAATGCGTGCGGAGACCTGAGCCGTCGCTGAGCGCCACGCCCTTCTCGTAGCAGGCCCTTCGGCTGGGCTCTCTGTGTCCCCATCTGCAAGAGGGCTATACAGCTTGGTGAGAAGGAAGCACAAAATCAATCCCAAATGTGGGGCCCTGAGCCCCTGCAAGACAGATCACTTATAAATGGCTTCAAAACTCTGCCCCATCACCGTGCCCAGCCAGCAGAACCAGAAGGAAATAGTTAAATCGCTCAGAGCCTCTGAAATTAATACTCAGAGTTAATGGTGAGATGGGTGCGATTCCATCACGTGGGCTGCAGACCAATTCCACAGCTGTAATGTGGCTATTAAAATGGTGTGGTCATGGATATTTAGTCTAATAAATGGATTTTAAGCATGGATTCAATTTTTAACCCAACTCTGGAAGTGAGTGGTAAGATATGCAAAGAAAAACACAACCAGTGCTAAATATGTGGTTTACCACTTGCTTCCCTGATTACAAGCTGCTGGAAGAGAGGGCACAGAGTTGGGGAACAGGGCAGACAGACAGAGGAGGTGGTAATTCCAAATACACTGCAGTAGGAATCCTAACTCTTACGCTAACTTTTCTCCTTTAAGAATGCGACAGTATAACATTAATAAATCAATGTCTGTGCCATTAACTACATGATGACTGTGGCTTTTATGTTTTCCCATAACGTAACACCCCTTTAATCATCATCATCTAAGTTATACTGAAATAAAATTTAGATTTGCTCGTTTTTCTTTTTGGTAAAAGAAGCATGCTGCATTCTTCTTTCCGATTAATGGAGAATGCTAAGAATGCATTTTCAATCTGTGCTTCCATAGAGGAAAGAAAAGAAGACAGTGTTTTATAGTGAAAGTGACTTTATCTGAAGAGTAAACAAGGAGATTCAAGGTTAAGTGTCAGAGCAGCTCAGACCCCCGACATGAATAGAATGGAACATATATTAAAATAAGATCTGCCAATAAGTAAGAGACTTACTTACAATTCTGGGGACAAGGGAGTGGATTGTGTGAGAGAGGACAAGGAAGCAAGAAGAAGGAAAATAATGAAAAATAAAATAAGTTCATTGAGCTCATCCATCAGTGCACCAGTGAAGTCACTCCGAGTCAGGCTGGGTTTGTGCCCTCCCAGCAGCTGGTCATACGGGAGGCCTCATCTCCAGCAGACACAGACTTTCTGGGGGCTCCATACTCACCAGTGAGTTCTTGCAGAGCAGGCTGTCCACTCTTGGAGTAGTGGCTGGGCTCCATGCTCACACTCGCGGAGCTGGATTCGGCAGTAACATTCCCTTCGGTGTCTGTCTGGGACCTTCACACACAAACCAAAGCAGACACGCTTGTCACGAGCAGTAGCCAGCACATCTGGACCACTGTGGTCTGACCACAGCACCCACCATCGCTCCCTTCGACAAGAAGCTTTAGAACAGAGCAGACCAGCAGACTGCCTCTAAATAATTCATCGGCGCACGTGGAGCAATGTCCTAGAAACAGAGAGAGCCACCGAACTGCAAAAGATGAAATATTCATCACCCAAACGGAGGGTCTGCAATCCCTCACTGGGGAACGCTTCTCTGAATCCCCATCAGGGAGCTAGGTCTAGCCAGAAAAATGCTGGAGAGTACCGCGTGCTTTGGATCATTTAACCTCTGCCAAAGAGCAAACTTCTGAGTACTCAGCGATGCCAGCAAGTCAAGCATAAAGATGACTCCATTAACAGCGCCACGGCCCTCCCCAAATCTTCCTGACATGGCTCTCTCTGAAGAGATGACTACAAAACCGGTCAGGAGTGGGTGCCAAGCAGGTGTGTTTGCCCTCCACGTCTCTGATTCAGAGCTCAGATCTGAGATGAAAGGTCGCATTGATCATTATTTCAACACTTGACTGAAATCTGTACTTCCCCCAAACCTTCTCTGTGCCCTCATTTGTCAAGCAAATCAAGGCAACTGCTTCGTGCAATGCGTTCTTGTCACAATTACCTCTGCTGACTTCGGCATGGCGTGCAAATGCGTAATTGCACTCAGACGCATAACCCTGGGTGTAGCCTTATTAATTCATCAGCATCCTGAGCTCATTCAGCCAGATTTCACTCTCTATGAAGAAAGTGTTTGCCAAGAATGTGAACGGTCTTCAATGTGGGGGACGTACTGCGAAACCTCGGCATCCATCCTGCCCCGCCTCTGCCCTCCGAATGAAGCCAGCAGTTCCAAATTCCTGCAGTCTCCAACCGTTGAGGATATTTGGATTCCCACTGCTCCTCCAGACCCCCTGGCCAGAGTCCAAGGTCTCATCCTCTCTGCCCTAGAAACACTGGGTAAACAGGTACCCTGCCTCCAGCCTAGGGGTTCCGATGAGCAGCCAAGTATTGGAACCAGCCCACGGATTCTTACTGGTCTGTGTAGTACTTTAACGCTTTTTGAATTCGTTTCAACATTTGAAAATTGGGAGATTTCGCAAGAAATATCTGGATTTCTGCCTTGTCCCTTTCTCTTCCTTTTCTTTCAGTAAAAACAAGAAAGTCCTGGTTGACTTTCTTGCAGGACGCCACCTGCTGGCGCCAAGGGATGGTTGCTCCCTCCAGAGAGCCCCCGAACTCCCGCGGCCGCAGTCCCATTACCCCGAGCCGCTGATTTTATATTACCGTCTGGGTCTGAATCAGGCATCTGAATCTGTGCTCTCTATTCTAGACTGTTTGTAGGTCTGGTCTACTCCCCACATCATCCTCCACTGATTTTTGTGATACCGGTGTGATCACATCACTCTGATGAAAGGCCTCGGATAGTTTCCACTGCCCACGGAGAACGTTCACAAGTCCTTGCTGTGGAAGACAATGCCTCGCTGGGGATTCTTCCTTCATCCCCAGCCCTGTCTCCTGCCTCTCCTGCCTTTTACACATAGCCCTGGCCCTATATTCCACCTGTGTCTTCTCTCCATTCTGAGATTACGTCATGCCCTTAGCAGTTGTATCTTTGTAGTTACAGTGACCTGAGCCCGAAGGCTCTTTTCCTCTTTCTTCCTCACTTTGCTTCCAATCTGCGAACTGAACACGCAGTTTGCAAGTCATCTTGGCCAAGAGAGCTCCCTGGGAGGTGCTAACTGATGGCTCCCCCTGTGTGTTTCTACAGTGCTCCTACTGATATATTTCAATGCCGATAGAGTTCAATGGCATCTAATTGATACATCTTTCCTCAACCAGAGAGCTCTCTGAAAGCAAAGACTGGCTTTTTTGATATGTACCTACAAGAACTCGAGCTGATCAAGTTCACTCGTAGAGCAGAGTTAGGCAGGGTGTGATGAGTGGACAAATGAGAATATTTTAAGTCTAGAAAGACGCTGGGTACGGGAAGGAGCATTAGACTCGGAGTCTGAACCCTCCCAGCTGTAGGACTGTAGCTGGCTGGAGGTAGCCACGCACATCTGAGAAGTCACTTCACACCTCTGACCCTCAGGTTCCCCATCTGTGCAACAGGGCTTACAACAGCGACCCCCCCACCCCCGGCTGCTACAAGAATCACACGTGATAGGACACAGAAGCATTGAGTCAAGTGTTAAGTGATAGATCTCCAGTGTTACCTCTGAATTGATAAACAGAATTCATTCAGAGTGATTTTAAAAGATGATTTATCTTTCTTTTATGGCTTGGTAACATCACTAACATGGACAGATTCTGGGGGGGTGGAGTGGGGGGAGTACCGCAAATTATCTGCAGTGAGCCATGAACTTGAGTGAACTTTAGAGCACAAGGGGGAGTCTAGCCCATTTCTAAAAAATCCCCTCATTTCATCCAGTCTCCTCACTGTACAGATGAGGACAAGGTGGTTCAGAGAGATGCAGTGATTCAGAGAGTCAAAACGGGTTTGTGCTTAGGAACTCGGTCCCTCTAGTTAGACAGACTTGGTTTTAAACACAAGCTCTTCTAGTTATTAGCTCTGGACTTGGTGCAAGTTATTTAATTACTCTAAGCCTCAGTTGCTCACCTATAGAATGAGGGTTTCACAAGTAGCTAGTTCATGGAGTCTCGGGGTGACTCTAGGGGCTAAGGCATGAAAAGCCCTTAGCTGGGTCGCTGCGCATACTTGGTGCATAGTCTCCGTAGCTGTCCCCACAGGCAGGACCCAGGACTACACAGGGAGTCACCAGCTAATAAAAGACAGAGCACGGATGTCCCGATTCCCATCCTGGTTCACCTGACAAGGAAAGGCACGTCTGAGGGGCCAGAAGGACATCGTACGAGGTGAACGTGAACATGAAAAATGCAGCTTGACAGAGAGCATGACATTTTCTCGTTCCTCCTAATTTGTCAGACCTTTGCTCTTTCAGTAAGAGTTTTCCTCCCACAGAAAAGCTTGAAATTTTAAAAGAGGTTAAATGTTTTACAATCCTTCCAATAATTACAGAAAAAAGGAAAGAGGGAGTGAAATGGATGCTGACCAAAGACCGTCCTATATTTTAATTTCGAAAATGCGAATCAAGACTCTGTGAGCAGGAGCTTGAATATGCGTGACCTCAAGACTATTAATGTTATTGGAACGATAAAAATTTCATGGGGAGCAATTCAATTGCCTCCACGGTTCAGAGGACAGCTGTATTCAAAGCCCTGCATGGACACAAGCGAGCGCTGAGTCATTCATTCTCGAAGCCCCGGTACTCTTCTCCAACGGTTAGCTGAGCTGATGACTTGAAGGCATCAAGAGATGGCCTTCCTGCAATTAAAAAGTCCGGGCGTGATCCCTGCTGAAGGGGAGGGTGAACCGAAGAGAAGGAAAGAGGGACGAGGAGATGCCTGGCTTTGCTCTGAAGCGCTCAGGACAGTCTTTCCAGCTGCTGTTGGCAGGGATGGTAACAGAGCCTCCCAGAGTACAACTCTGGCAGGGAGAGAGGGGATATCCAAGGCTTTGGGGAACCATATAAACACAGGAAGCTGAAAGTGAGGGCATGAGTCTGTGCATATGAACAAGGATGAAAATACACGTGAGCATATGCACACTAGCACTTTGTATAGGAAGGTGAACTTGTGTCCATACTGTGACTGTCAATGTACGTCCACGTCTGTGGGTGTACGAGTGTGTGTGTACAGTGTGTATGTGTCTATATTTAGGGCAGAAGCTTTACAATAAGTGCCTGGAACATGGCATTCAGTCTCCGGTCCCCTTCTGCTAGGCAGGGGTATCATTAACAGTCAGCTGTGCCGAGTGGCCAAAGGTACTAGGCATTTCAAGTCCAGGATCAAGTTGAGCACGGTGAGCAAAGCTTTGGGACACCCTTAAAAGCAGCGCTAGGGGAGCTTCCATTTGCTGGAGGGGACTCCTCTGCACGTGTCAAGTACCACCCAGAGCCAGTGGGGTGTGGGCGGAGCCATCAGAGGCCCCCACAGGCCACCAGTACACAGAGCAAGCAGCACCTGGCTCCACGTGCTCTCCCGGGGTCCCATGGATGTGCCGTTAAGAGACAGAGAGGGACTGGGAACAGCACGGAGTCAAACAAGCCAACATCCAGGCCTGTCTCAGTATAACCTGGTTCTTTTGTTCTCTAGAACCGGTCCCTTCTTCCCGTTCCCGCTCGCCTCTCCAAAGAGTCTAGCACACGGCAAGGACCAAAAAAGTACTCAATACATGTGATGCAGCAAGAAACCGTGAGCGTGTGGAAGACAAACGCCTCTGTGAGAAGAAGCCTCAGGTATCCGGCAAGGTGACTTCCGTGGTGTTCATTTTTCAGACTCTGTTCGGGATCTGTTAGGGCTGACGCTGGGGCCTGTCATGTCGGGCGACCCCGAACCACCCGCCGTGTCTGCTCGTGCTGCAGCTGCTTCTCTAAGAGGCCCTGGGTCCCCACGTGCCTGGCAAACTCCTCCCCATTCTGGGGGCGGCTCTTTAGCTTTCCCTCTCCCTCCCCGCAAGCCACGTTGGGCTAACTGTTCCCCCGAGCCCGGGTGCACAGCTCTAGGAAGGGGTACCTCAGTGCTAGAGTGTGTGTTCCCAGCCGGCAGGCCTGAGTCCCGCCCTCCCAGACCTAGACTCTGCCGGAGAGGCCCGGGGCCCAGGGCGGGCGGGCAGGCACCTACCTGTACAGGAAAGGCGCGACGGTGGCGGTGTTGGGGTGGCTGTATTGCTGCTGGGGCTGAGGTAGCTGGACACTGACGGTATTGCTTCCTGTGGTCTGAGTGGTCCCGACGGACCCGTTGACAGTCTGGCTGCTGATGCTGTGGTTCAGGGCGGTACCTCCAGGCCCCTTGCCTTCGGAGGACGCCAGGCTGGAGGAGGAACTGGAGTGTCTGCCGTCCAGCTGGGGCTTCTGCTGGGGGAGCCCCGAGCTCGGCTTCCCACCCCGGCTCCGCTCCACCTCCTTGGAAGGGGCAGGGGCACTTGGGGATTTCCCGGGCATGCTCTTCATCCCTGGTTTTGGTATTCCACTGTGGGAAGGGGCCGTAGCCTCCTTCTTGGCACTGTTGAGCTTCCCCCCCTTGGGGATGAAGCTGGCGATCTTGGAGGACTTTTTTGGCATCTCGGTGACGACCGCCCCACTGGGGTCTTCTTT
>CM052884.1:62684590-62759532 GCA_028534135.1 Potos flavus | reverse complement strand
AAAGAAAGAAAGAAAGAGAAACAAGCATAATCTTTACAGAAGAATAATTACTCGAGGAAGTTGCCAGGTCCTATCAAAGCATATACGTTTTTCCGATGCTGATACTCTGAAGGAGGTACAAATGTGATTCAGGCAAGACTTAAAAAAGGCTTTTTAGCTTCAGAGTATCAACCGCCCATGGTTTCACCGTAGGCATGAAAACACACAGGTTATCAGAAAGTCAAGGCTTCCCCCTTGGCGCTCAGGGAGTGTTTCCCCAGCCAGACTCTCTGCTCAGAAAAGCCTCAAGATACTTCCAAAGTGAGAATCCGAATGACTCTGAGAAGGGCGGGTTCCACACTGGAGTTCTGCTGGCCACCGAGGGGCCCGTATTCCAGGAACGAGGACTATGACGCCCTCCTCCAGGAGTGCTCAGAACCACGCTGCTCTGTCACCAGCATGGGGGCAGCTGTCAGCCAGAAAGTGGCCGGGAAGGCAGGTCCCGGCTGAGCCCACCGCCGCGCCACCCACAGCCCACGCCCACCCGCCACATGGGACAGACAGGACACGGCACCACAGCCCCCAAAGGGCGCATCCGCGTCTGCAAAGTCACCATGACACGACTTACCTACGAGCAGCCACTTTCTCCCGCAACGGTTCCCCAGGAAAAATTCTCCAACTGCAGAGGCTGCCCTTCCAATTGTCACAAGTGTTTTCAGTTAAACTGCTCATGTTTCTAATTAACTTTTGTCATCCGCAACTGCTCCAGTGCCCAGAAGCCTGGCGGGATTAACGGCTGCTTCTTCGGCCTTTTTTTTTTTAATACCTATGTTCCGCTGCCTTCTAGCAACAGAGTAAACTGTGTATAGAGCGGCTTTTTATGATTTAAAAGTCAACGGCCGCCAAAGCCGAGCGCAGGCAGCCCCCGTGTGGGACCTGAGCACTGAGCCCGCAGAACTCCCAGCAGAGGAACCGCTTCCCTCCACTCACTCCCAGCTGCTCTGGGAAGCCGCAGCTCCACGGTGATCCAAAGCAGACCTCCCAATGTTTTAAAAGACATACATCTTCCTGACTTACTGGGGATTTGGGTTTGGAGCGGGGGGTGCTGCCCAATCCTCCCTAACAAAACTCACGGGGCGTTGTTGGATCTTTTCCTGGGGAGAGCTGCGGACTGGCTTGGAAACAGGCTCTCGAACTCACCCACACAGCCGGCCTTTCAGGGGGTCTCCACAGGCCTGACGCTGCTTACGGAGGGCCTCCTGGCAGGAGGAGCAGCGCTAGGCACACTGTGAAGATGAGTTCACCGCCCCCTTTTTATGAGTCGGGAAACGGAGGCTCAAAGGAGGGCTAACGACTGACCTGAAATCACGTAGCTAGACGTGGACATAGTGGGACTTGAACCCAGGGCTCCTGACACAATGCTCCGGGACTGAATCATCACAGCTCCCTCCTTTGATGAAGGATATATTTATTTTATTTTTTTAAGTTTTATTTATTTATTTGAGAGAGAGAGAGAGAGCAAGAGAGCATGAGAGGGGAGAAGGTCAGAGGGAGAAGCAGACTCCCAGTGGAGCTGGGAGCCTGATACGGGACTCGATCCCAGGACTCCGGGATCACGACCTGAGCCGAAGGCAGTCGCTTAACCAATTGAGCCACCCAGGCATCCTGATGAAGGATATATTTAAACAAGAGCCACTCGAGAGAGCTTTTGAGGCATCAACTTTTCCGTTGCTTAGGTATGTTCAAGACATCCTTGGTGGGGTGCAAGCCAGCCCAGCCACTGGGAAGGAGGCCGCGTCTACATAGTGGCTGGCTCTCTGGATGAAATACTTGTGACCTCTGTTCCTGAGTTCCACTTCTCTCAGGACAACTGTCTTTCCCTTTACTTGAGCTTGGATCTGGGGCAGAAGTATTCTCTCATTTGTTCATTCAAATATCTTTACTCATGTCAGTATTCACTCATTCAATGTGTATGTCAGACATTGTTCTCAGTACTTAGGATATATCAGTGCAAAACGACAAGGCCCCTGCCTTCATGGAGTTTACATTCTAGCAGAGAAGAACAAATGGAATTAACGTAGTTAATAAATTTTATCATTTGAGCACTGGGTATTATAGAAGACCAATGAATCACTGACCTCTATCTCTGAAACTAATAATACATTATAGGTTAACTAATTGAATTTAAAAAATTTTAAAAGATTTTATTTATTTATTTGATAGAGAGAGAGAGATAGCGAGAGAGGGAACACAAGCAGAGGGTGTGAGAGAGGGAGAAGCAGGCTTCCCGCTGAGCAGGCAGCCCAATGTGGGCCTCGATCCCAGGACCCTGGGATCATGACTTGAGCCAAAGGCAGATGCTTAACAACTGAGCCACCCAGGCCCCTCTGAATTTAAACTTTTAAAAAATATGAAAAAACAATAAGTGCTAAAGAAAAAGAGGTCTTTGGGGGCGAGTTGTAACAATGGACTTGTTACTAGAACTACATCACATTCAGAGGTGCGCCCTGCTTTCCCAAAGAAGTCTTGGGCACATTCCACTGAGCCAAAGTACATGGGTCAGGGTGACTTCTCTGCTCCCACACATTCCTTGGAACTTCCATAAAGCCTACTTGAAATGGTTTTGACAAATGCCCCTGACTAGCACATCTGTGTATTTTTAACCCTAACGTACACAGCTAGAAATTAACCAATGACTGACTAGCTCACGACTGATCCAGAGTTACACAGACACCTGGTTTGGATACGTGAAATGCACAGACCAAGATGAGGTTGTGTGCCTCCTTCAGACGCAAGGTGCCAGGCGGGGGGAAAGGGCTCTCACGAGGTAGACATGACATATACTTACACTGTTGCTTCTCAGGATGGGCCAAAATGGCTCCCAGAAACTCCTACTTGTCTTTTAAACCCCTGCTCAGATGCCCTCACTGTCACATTGAGACGGTAAAGCTGAATGAATCACTTGGTTTACATCACATGGTGTTTTTCCCTACTCTCTGCTTCCCTAGAATATTGTCCGTACCTCCCCAAAAACAGATTTTAGAGGGCCACCTACTTACACTAGGCACTGGGAATCCAGGAAAATAAAATACAGCTCCTGCCCTCTAGGAACTCACTGTTCAAAGATGAAACAGGCCTCCAAGAGAGCAGAGAACAATGTAAGGGTCTGCAGAGGGCTGTACAAAGTACCATGAGGACTAAGGGTGGGGATCCATTAATTCTCCCGTTTGGGAAAACGTCACAGAACCAATGGCCTTTGAATTGTCATGCCATGTTTCTGCTGTAGGTTGGCTGGCTATCCACTGGTCCCCCCTCCCTGACTCATCTTTGTGCCCTACAGCTTTCCAGAGCGCAGGAAACACTTGTGGCTTTGGAATTGTAGGATGGTAGTCTGGGCTTCTGCAATTCACATTCAAGGCAATAGAGACACAGACTTCTGATTAGTCATTAGAATTTTCTTAAAACTTTTTAGCCTAAACTCCAGCAAAATCAAAAAACTAAATCAGGACTCAGAGCTTCAGAATATCTACTTGGCATGGAGCCTGGGCTCCCCTGGTTGTGGAATCATGGGGACAATTCAAGGCTATTTGTCATAGCTGTACAAGGTAGAGATGATCTGAATTTGGCTTCCAGAACATGAGTTTCCTGAGTAGGGCACCAGGGCACATGAGGAGGAAAAGACCATTTATATTTTGCACTTACATCATGGCTAGAAATCCCCTTAATAGTTAATAGTGAAGGGGGCTCAAGGTCATGAGTGGTCTTGACATGTTCCCATCATTCTGAAGGTATCACACCAGTGACCTTGGCTGAAGTGGCTGTTTGGGGCCTGTTCAGCCCCATACAGGTGTTTCTTTACCTTCAAGCATTCTGCCTCCATGGTTCTCAAGCTGTTTATTAGTAAATGTCAGAGAAAACTGTCTGGGTCAAGGAAGAGTCAGCCTTGAATGAGGAGCCTGTGAATTCAGAAATGCTGATATTCTAGGAAAACAAGCCTGGGGGAGGTGTGGTGGGGAGAGTTCTTTAAAATTAAGAGCACTTCTCTCCCTAATAAGGAACAGCTCTAGTTTCTGTTCTCATGTATACAAACCTTTGTTAGAGCAAAGGAATCTAAGAGGGAGAAAAGAGAAAAACATCAAAGAATGTTCTGAACATCAGTATTTCTCCGGCAATGGTATGTGGGCCACTAAAGTGGGTGAGACTCTTCAATGGCACGTAGGTGAATATTTTTTTAAAAATTTTTATTTAAATGCAATTTCATTAACATATACTGTATTATTAGTTTCAGAGGTGGATGAGTATCTTTATATTTTAAAAGTCATATGTTTATTTGATTACGGTATTAGAAGAGATAACTAGTGCATATATAAATTACCTTTGATAGAGATTTAAAATTTGAGTCAATTTAATGAAAATATAAAACAAAAAAAGTTCGCAGATTTGGCAAAACTCACGCAAGTTTGTGAAAGACCGAAGCTGGGGAGACAGTTTTCCATTAAATCAAGAAATACTTATTTTTTACATAAAATACGTAATAAATATTTTATAAGTACCTACTTATATTAAATCTATCTTTGTGGAGAATGTAACCAATGAAATAGAAATCAAACCAGAAGGCCCGAATAGGGACTAGGTTCAAAACAAATCTGAAATGGTTCCTTTTTACAGGTGTATCTAGTGGCATGGATTTGTTTAGCACAGCATTTTGCTGAGAACGGCTAGCACTGGCAACACGATGAGGCCTTGTTTAGCTGAAGATAATTTTTAAAATAATGGCTTTAACGAGTTTTGACGACTCAACAGTAAGAAGGACACATTACATCACACCCAATAAACATCCAAATATCCACATGCAAAACTAAAAACTATTAAGGCATACTCTTATTCTAGGCAATAAACTCTAATATATCCTACCCTGATTCATTTTTTAAATGCCTATCCCAGAGTCCCTGAACAGATTTTATACCCTAGAGGGGACTGCGCCCTGCAGCCTGAACGGCTCAGTTCTGAAAGACCAGCTTCCGAGGTTGACCCACCACCAACTGACAAACCACTGCAAGAAGGAAAAGTCTCATTTGAAACACTGCAGACAGGATGTCTTTGAAGAAGAGAAAAGGCTTTCTTTTTTTTTTTTTTTTTTTTTAAAGGGTTTAAGGAGAACATTAATCCTCCTGTGGGGAGGGGGAAAGTTTGGTTTTCCTGGCAACCAGCCTTAACCTTCCCTGACAGGAACCAAAATACTTTCTAAATGAAAATACTGTCTAAGGCAGATAAATAAGCATTTCTTCCTCTCTCCCTCCGAGAGGGCCAACACTGGCCCCCAGTCCCTTCTGTCCCAGCCTCCCAGTTAGGGAGACGTTGGTGGTCTGGTCCCGAAGCCAGCAGGGGCACAGGGAATGTGTTCTAGGCTGGCCGATCCCAGCTCCTGTCACCCCCACTGTGATTTTAAACTTGCCTGGGGACGTTTCCCCGCCTAAATCCTCTCAGTACTCTTCAGGAAAAGACCTGATAATTGGGTCTGGGAAAATGTTTGCAATTTCCTATAATTTGTCAAGGTGTCAATCTTGAACATTCAAATTTGTTAGACTAATTGAAACCAGTTTTTTTTTTTTTTTTGAAAGTGCATGGACTCTAGCCACATAGGCTAGAAACGGTTTTCAGAGTTGCTCAGGTCAATTTCTCCACAACTCTGTTAGTCAGTCACCAGACCACAGAGGGGCACAGGAACCTCACTCAATCCACTAAGTGGTTCTGAAGGATTCCTTGGGCCTGGCCGGGGAGCATTCTCAGCACTGCTGCGATCAAGGTCTAATATTAAGGGCATTGGCCTAAATATAGTTTTCTGTTCAATTCTTCTTCCAGAGGATCATTGCAGATACAGAGAGAAATGGCGGAGAATGAGAACCACCAAGGAAAGTGGGCAGGAAAAGGCCAGGGCATAGAGTAAGAGGAAGCCAGTGTTGGGACACATATCTCTCTCTAAGAACCTTCTTGTATCTACAATTCTATAGGCTCTGAGAACATCCAAGTTAGAATAGGGATGATGATCTACATAAACAAGTATTTTTAGAAAGATGCTCTGTTAATGCAATCCCTATCAGACGCCCAACGATGATTTTTGCAGAAATAGAACAATCCATCCAAAAATTCATATAGAATCTTAAAGGCCTTTGAATAGCCAAAACAATCTTAACAAAGGAACAAAGAGGTCTCAAACTTCATGATTTGGAAACTTAACCACAAAGCTATAGTAATCAAATCAGTGTGGTACTGGCATAAGAACAGACATATAGACCAATGGATTAGACTGGAGAGCCCAGAAATCAACCTGTGTATATATGGTCAAATGATTTTCACTATTATTCAGTAAAGTCGGGACAGCCTTTTCAACAAATGGTGCTGGGAAAACAATATCCGCATGCAAAAAAAAAAAAAAAAAAAGTTGGATTCTTACCTTACACCATATAAAAAATTAAAACATATAAAAAATTAACTCAAAACAGATCAAAGACTTAAATGTAAGAGTTAAAATTATAAAACTCTTAGAAGAAAACTTGGTGCAAAATCTTCATGACACTGGATTTGGCAATGCTCTCTTGGATGTGACACCAAAAGCTTAGGCAAAAAAGTCAGACAGAATGGATTTAATCAAAATGAAAAATATGAGGGCATCGAAGGACACTGTTGGGGTGCCTGGACGTCTCAGTCAGTTAAGTGTTTGACTCTTGATCTCAGCTCAGGTCTTGATCTCAGGGTCTTGAATTCAAGCCTCATATTGGGTTCCACGCTGGGCGTGGAGCCTACTTAAAACAAAACAAAACTAATTACTGGGGCACCTGGGTGGCACAGTCAGTTAAGCGTCCGACTGGGTTTCAGTTCAGGTCGTAATCTCAGGGTCGTGGGATCGAGCCCCAGGTCAGGCTCTGCATTCAGCATGGAGTGTGCTTGAGATTTTCTCCTTGTCTCTCTGCCCATCTCCCCACTCACACACACTCTCTCTAAAATAAATAAATAAAATCTTTAAAAAAAAAAAAAAGACACTATTAACAATGAAAAGGAAATCTACAGAACGGGAGAAAATACTTGCACACCATCTATCTGGTAAGGAATTGATAGGCAGAATATATCAAGCACTCCTATAACTTGAAAACACCACCACAACAATCTGATGGAAAAATGGGCAAATTAACATGGAAAGACGCTGAGCATCACTAATCATCAGGGAATGCAGGTCGGAACTACAATAAGATACCACTTCATACCCATTAGGATTATTAAAAACAACAACAACAAACAGGAAATGAGTCTTTGTAGAAGGCATGGAGAAATTAGAACCCTTGCGCGCTACTGTGGGGACATAAGGAGGTACAGCCATTGTGGAAAACAAAATGGCAGTTCCTCAAAAAATCCAACATAAAATATGACCCGACAATTCCACTTCAAGGCATATACCCAGAAGAAGCGAAAGCACGGACTTGAACAGGTACTGGTACACCTATGTTCATGGCGGCATTATTCACAATTTCACAATAGCCAAAAGGTAGAAGCGATCCAAGCATCCATTGGTGGATAAACAGTGGACAGTAGAGACACGGAGTAGAAGGATGACTGCCAGGAGCTGAGGGGAGGAGGGAATAATGAGTCCATAGTTTCAGTTGGGGAAGATGACAAGTTCTCGAGATGGTGGGAATGGTTGCACGGCGGTGTGAGTGTACTTAATGTCATGGAACGGTGCATTTTTAAAATGGTTAAAATGGCAAATATCGTACCAGGTCTATTTTGCCACAACGAAAAAAATCAGATTGTATTTGGCCGCAGGTGACACAGAATTCTTACCATTGTGGCCTAAACCTTATTCCCAGTTCTGAACATGGGGACCCACTAAAGGTTCAAGAAATGTTTGCTAAAGAAAAAGTGTCTCAGTTTGATGGCTAACAAATCACATGAGATTATATAGTTTAGAATATTACTTTATTAGTACTATTTGAGCTGGAAGAAACCATTTCTTCTTCAAAGGAACAGCGATCTCTTTTTACTAGATTCTAGTTGGCAAGCACATTACGCCACTTGAATTCTTCCTCCTTACACTGGCCTCACCGCCTCTCTGGGGAAGTTGCTTGCTCTGACTGGCATGCCTTACCGCCGCCCCCCGCCCCCTCACCATACCCAACCTTAGCTCTCAGTTTACCTTCCATATCTTCCATTCCAGGAAACCTCCAGAATCCACAAACCAGAGGCCATCCCTTTTTATATGAAGAGGCTTAAGACTCGGTTGAGGCTTCTCTGGGGTCCCCGGCCCTCGCTGGCCTGCCCTGTGGTGGACAGCTAGCTGCCCTGAGCTTACTCACGAGAATGGCTGATGCGCTAGTACGTGCCCAGAAATGGTTGGTGGGAAAACCAACAAACAAATAAAAATGTTTACCCAAGCTCAATCCCGCCACAGGGCCCGTATTAAAATCAGGCGTGCTTGGCTTTGGGGCCTAGGCTAATTATGCCAGTTGCTCCCTTTAAAGCTAAGTGAACTGGAAAGACTAGAAACTTCAGTGATGCTTTTAGTGTTTCTTCTTCTACGTGTGGTGGAAATTCTGCTGTAACAGGTCCCTGAAAAGGTCATGTCCGCATACCCCAGTGTCCTGTAAGGGTGTGGCCAGGAAGAAATGTGCAGAATGAGGAAGGACATCGTCCTGCTAGACGGTAGCCAGCTCTTTTCCGCGGGAGACACTGGGTTCCCGGCCTTCCTCGGTGACATTCTCACCCCAGAGGAAGAGGGAGAAGGAGCCCCCCACGGCAGGAGCAATTACAGTTGTTTTAAAAATATATGCTTTTTAATATATGACAAGGCAATTCTTTTCCTTCCGTGGCTTATTTTAGATAAAACAGAGTGACAGCATGGGTAATGAGATCATTTGTTTCTCTCCTGGTCATGAAAAAATAACAAAGTATCATTGTTTCTCTCCTGGTACTGGATGAAAATAACAAAGTACCATTTTCCTACACACTGTTCCCTATATCGTCCCCAGCTTTATAAGGTACTTTTTCTAATCAGCTTAATGCCATCTAGAGCTGGTAAAGCTACACAAAGGTTAACTTACTGGAAATATTAGTATACAGTTGCACTTACGTCCGACCTTATAGTAACATCTTAAAAAGAGAACTCTCAAAATCTCTCTCTCCCTCCCCCATATACCTGATACATCAAAAGGTGTCCTACACATATTTTTAAAATCATCCTTCAGCTGGATAAGGAGACAAATCATTTGCTGACATTTGCAGGAAGATGCCTTTAAAAATAAAGTGTTCCTTTTCTTCATCTTTCATTTCTGGAAGGCACATTACCCTCACAGCACCCTCTTCCTCTCTCTTAAACTATTTGTTTGAAATCCCAAGCAATTGGTTTCAGGAGAAAGCTTTTGTTTTAATTAGTCAAGCCATTTCTCTATCTTGTACCATATATGGCTATAAGAAAGCACAAAACTGGACGTAGAACACTTTCTCCCTTGTTTCACGAGTGTATGAAATTTCACAGAGAGATTATAAATAGTTTACAAGGGGCAAATCTTATTCTTGCAAGAGGTCGCTGTCCACAGCCAACAGCTCTTTGGCAGAGCGTAATGGTTGTGTGCTATTGTAAATATATTCCTCTAAGATAGAGTTAGTCAAGGAACTCTGCCGGCTTTCTCTAAGATACCAGCCCAATCTTCCCGCTTCCTCTTAGGGCAAAAGATGGATACTCTAAAATAGGAACCTCCAAACCAGTGTCAAACCGGAATGCTTTCCAATGAACAATGTAAATAGGCATTAACAGAGAGAAGTGGCTCCAAGGTCAGGTAAATTTGGGAAACAGAAGGCTAAATAGTGGTCTGTTTCCTTGCCTTGCAGGACTTCTAAGAGCCTTTACTAACTGTACTTGCACTGGGAATATCCAAAATGGTAAGGGAAGAGTATGATTCCTAAATGTGTTTTTGCCATAAACTAATTTTATGGGATAGTTTAACGTAATGGCTTCTAATGGTAGGCATTTCGGTAAACACTGTCTTAATGGAGGGGACAGAAAATGGGCACCTAACTTAGATAAGATAGCTGTCCAACAGGTAACAGTCACTAACCAGAAAAGGTATACAAGGGAGAAGGGAGAAGATGTACCCCTCTTTCCCCCTGTGAAGTTATAATCTAGTAGACTGCAGAATGCTTTCATGATATAGATTCTGAACATTAAGTATCCTCAACATGTGTCTTCTGCCTTTAGTTTCAGTAAGATTAGTCTAAGGCTCTGCACTAAAGCCAAAAAGACCACACGCCAACAGGAAGCAGGAATAATGGCTGCACAGCGGCATGCCTAAAAAGATTTCTATCAACAATTAGGCTCACTGTGACGCAGCCCTGGGACATGGCAGCCATGAAAATGGCTGTGATCTTGGCCTGTATTAATGCAAGAAAGACATTCAGAACAAGGGAGGTGAGGATCTTGCCCTGTGGCGCCCAGCTCAGACCAGAGCTAGAGCAGTGAAATCTTCAGAATTTTGGACCTGGGAAGAGATCTGCTACTTTAAGGCACTCATTTCCCAGACAGGGACTAGAGCTCTGGGCAGGTAATGACTTCTCCAAGGTCTCGCAGTCAGTCAGTGACTGGCACAGCCGTGACTGAACTCAGGGCTCTGAAGATGGTTAAATAACGTAGCTTTGCCGGTGCCGCTCCCAAATTGGCCATTCGGCATCCTTGGGGATGGACCCCAGCGGCTGGAGCTCTAACCAGCTCAGGCGACTGTCATCCACGTGAACGTGGAGAACCACGTACTGAAGAATGTGAGCCCTCCTACACCACACTGAGAAACTGCAGTTTGCCCAGGATAAGGCGTAGAATCTGAGGAGGACCGTAAACCCGACTTTCAGCAAGGAGTGGCTGAAAGGGACTGAGACATTCGACTTGGCTAAGAGATCACTTGGAAGAAGGCAAAAGTGATAGAATTCTTCTTACCAAGGTGGCTGGCTTTTCCCTTGGATTTTTCTGCCCAGTGTCCCTGAACAGCAGCAAAAAAGGGTGAAAGCGACACCTGCCAGGGTAGGCCCACGACTCAGGTCTGCTTTGAACGAGAGTATGTGGTCTGTGAAAGGTCAAGGACCTCTTATAGCACTGAGGGTGCAGGGCCCCGAAGGTCCACGGAGCAGCCTAGGGGCCAGCGGGAGGTGGGGGGGTGGGGGCGGATGCTGATAGCAACTGTGGAAAGGGGGAGTTGAGCCAACCTGCTTTTATATGTTCTCAGCTCTACTTCTACCACAGCAGCTCTCTTGACATGGAAGATTTTCTTTGACAAAAGGTTTCCATGGGGAAAAAACCTCTCACAATATTAATAATCACATATTAATAACAGCCCACATTTACGGAGCTGACGCTTCGCACCAGACGCTGTGCCAGGAAGCATTTTTATGGTACTCTCTTTTTTTACTTGCAGGAGAAATCCAATGACGTAGGTAATAAGGATTTCGTTTCACCAATGAGGAAACGGAGGCGCCGGGCTTTGGTAGGTTCCCCGAGATCAAACACGTTCCGGCCAAGCACCTTTATCTCGAAGTCCACATAGGTCAGCAGCATGCCCAGTGACCGCGCCCCAAGAAGAGACAATAAACTGACTCTCGGCATACACGCTCCTTTCTTAGGACGAGATATAGTATTTTCATCAAGTCTTCTGCCAACCGCTTGCAGAGACTCTACAACAAAGTTCTCTGACCTATCACTTCTTCCCTGAGGAAAAACGAGCATTTTTCCCTCCAGGAAGTTCTTTTTAAAACTGGGAACGTCCAAGGACTGAGCAATAATTTGAGTATGGTTTTTGTTCTTCGAAATTTAGAATGCTGGCAAAATATAATCTTTCTGCTGTTATTTTTTCTGCCAATCGAAATCAGAAGCTAACCAAAGAACTAGCTTACTGTATTTCTCCGGGGGAATCAATGCAGAAACGGAGAGCTGAATTGGACTATTATTCACCATCTATGATTGTATTATGCCAAATGTGCAGGAACAGAAGGAAAAAAGCAGTCATTTATCCTGATTCTGCCAAGTATGCAGACACTTGGTATCAGATAGATCAAATAATTTCAAGGCTTCACGGATGTCACTGATCCACAGACTTCTGAGCCTTTTCGCCTGACAGTTGTCTTCTTAATGAAAAGACAGAATTTTTCTTCTGAAACAAAATGAAATACATGGAGGTAGAAAATGCCCCCAGAGACTGCTCGCTGGCTTTACTCACCAAATCAGGAAGCAATTTCCTCCAGGTGTCTGCTCTATTTTATACAACAGGCCTGGCTGTGACAAGCTGGGGGTAGATTAAATTTTTGTAACTGGAACCCTCATTCAGATGAATCTTAGTAACCCTTCTGTAAGGCTAGGACATCGTTTAAAAACAGGATAATCCTGTCGAGGTGGAGAAGAATGCCAGGGTAAAGGTCTTACTCTGCTCTGTGCTTGTGGTCCCACCTTTAGAATTCTGCAATCGCAGAACTTGGCGGAGGTAATAGTCCAACTTAATAGCTTGGTAACCTGGAGTTAGTTACTCAGTCTAGCTGAGCTTCAGTTGGTACTCATAAGCACAAGTAAAGTCAACCTCAATACTACCATCTGCTGAATGCCAACCATGCGCCAGGTACCGCACTAAGCACTTTAAATCCATTTACTAAATCCACTTAATGATTTCATTAGTTCACACACAAGCATCTTAGGGAGTGGATTTACCGTGGCTTGGAGATGTTATGGCTAGGAAATGGTAGAGCCAGAACTTTAACGCTGAAGTCCGTGCACTTAATTCACAGATGCCACTAAATGAAAATGGTGGCCAAAGCTTGCTCTCTTTGGCACGAGGAGCCAAGGAGTAATGACCGAAGAACAGCTTGCACAAAGCTCTGCATACAGATGCATCTTGTTCCCCTGCTCCCACTGGGCTTCTCAGAGTGCGGCATAGCTGTGCCAAACATTGGAGGACTCGTTGCCCTCCACAGGTAGAGCGGCACCAGGGGACACCCCAAAAGCCCCATCTGACCTGGCTCTACAGAAGGAGAGAGAACGGCCCTTTTGAGGCTCTGGGCGTTCCAAAGCTCCCACCTTCAGGTCTCCAGGGCCCCACCCAGGCTGACTGCAGATCGCGGGCAAGCTCCCCCTTGTTTCTCTCCAGTCCAGCGCTGGGTGCAAGGCAGGCTTTGGCCCGTGGGCCTCGTCCACCCCACCAGGCTTGCTGGAGGCAGCCCAGTGAACACACAGCTCTGTCTGGCGAGGTGACTCAGACACTCCTGGCAACATCCGCTGTTTCTGTAAGACTCAAAGGGCTCTTCACATGAATGACGGTGAAAAGGGATTCAAAGAGTTTCTCACCCGACTGCGGGGCTAGGAGATATAATGTGGAAACCAGGCCACTCACGGACCGACTTGGAGGTTTTAATGCACACTTACACATGCCAAAGCTTGTTAAATATTGTTCCAGGGGATCTCTGTCATCTTGAATAATGAATTCTGGAGGTACAGTAACCAGGGATATGATTGGGGCTTAAAGTTATTTGGTGCTGTTTCTCCTTGGAATCCTAAAACCAGCACAACATTTAGGGTTTGCTTCTCCGTCCATCCTATCCCATCCCAACCCTCCAGCGGCTTTGACACTTCTGTTGCAGGTAACTTCTCAGGTGCCAGAGATATAGCTAGCAAGGAGTATTAGGGTTCTTTATGCCTTCAGGAAGTTCTAAGCCTTGGGGGTGAGCCCAACCATAAAGCAGAAGTAAAAACAAAGTATGAAGCTGACGGGATAAGGGAATGTTTATGGAATAGCAGATAACAAAGGGGGTTACCTAACCCAGTGTGGGAGCAAGGGAGAATCAAGAAAGTCATTCAAGCCAGTTTCACCACTCCTGCCACAGAGCTTTTAGAATTTGATTCTTTACAAAGTATTAAAAGGATATAAAGTTGTCTAGGCACCCAAACCTAGCGATTAAAATCAAGCTCACAAGGACAAAATGTATAGATTCTCCACTTGATCGGGGTTATATCTGGTCAGCCAAATGCATTCATGATACTAATCATAACCAGGGATTATGGGGGCATATCCATTGCACCCAGTCATAATGAAAAATGGGACATATAACTCAATCAGAATGTTATTCTTTCCTGCTCAGCCAGCACGCACATAGTCTTCATTCAGCGCACGTACTGAATCTGTTTCCACAATGGGGATCCCTTACAAGTCATCTCCTAGTCTGGGCTGGAAAGAACAGGCATGCAGCCTTGACTCTCTCGTTCTTTTCCAAATTTTGCTGACAAGTCAAAAGTAAAGCTGATGTTTTCAAATAATATCAATCGGAGCGCTGATCTAGTCACTTTCAGCCGTCAAGTCCAGACACCACAAGTTCAACGCAAAGGGCTGGACTTCCTCTATCAAGAGACCCATAATGCAGTAACGGAAAAGTAAACGAGTGACAGAGACCCAAATGCAATTTTATATTCCCAATTTAGGACCTAAATGAGGAAATGAAGGCAGGAAAAGACAACCAGCATTAGCCCCACACTGACTAGGACTGAGCAGGGTGGCCAGGTTCTTTTCCTGAATCTTCGCAAATACCCCCAAGGAGGGTGTCCCAAGCCTATTTTACAGAACTGCACACTCAGGCTCAGGGAGGTGGAGTCACTGGCCTGATATCACACAGCTGATGAATGCAAAGGAGAGATTCAAGCCAAGGTCTGTCCAGCATGGAGGTTATAGCTTGCTGCCTTAGCCTCATTCTCCTTTGTAAGAATTAATACACCCGTGGGACCAAAGCTGTTGGGGCGAGGGGGAGCTGTGGCATGAAAGGGGGTAGCAGAATACTTCTGGAAGCCACTGTTAGGGTAATGAGAGCACCAGAGTTTCTATTAGGATGGGAGAGGTGCCTCTGGTAGGACAATTCCTTGATCAGCTAATTGGGAAACCTGTGCACCTGTCTTACAGAACAAGGAAAAAAACTGCCTGGTTCCATGAAAAAGAGAGAAAAGAGGTAAAGGAAGTGCGTGGGACAAGCCAGCCAGGGGACATGACGTGCAACATTTCCCTCCCTGTGACATCACAATAAACTGTCACCGGTTACTGAAAGATAGGAAATGCTTGCTGTGAGTGGATGTGTCTTGGAAGCCAGCAACAAAGTGGGAAGTAGTATTCAGGATGCTGGGGCGGAATGGAGACGACTTTTACAGAGAGCAGCTGGGGGAGAGCAGCCTATGGGAATCTGGACGTGGGGTCAAGACTGTTCAGTCGGATCTCCCAAGAGCAGGAAGGTCTTTGCGAGTATCCAGCCTGGTCGGTGCAGTCCAGGAGCAGCTAAGATCTCTTCACTATACTAGTTTTTGCATCAGGGGCCAGCCCTGCAGCTCTTCCTCCTGGCCTTAGTTGGCTCTCCCCTGCCTCGCACAACACCCCTGCTTCCCTAAGTTATTCCCCCTGTGAGGGTAACCGCCCAGCTCAGTCTCTTCTCATCTCCCCATCCTCTGTCCTTCACAGGTCTTAGCCCTTTGTGCTTACTGCTAGCCTGGTATAGACTTAGCTCACTCTAAGTCCTACTCATCTAGTACAGAGGTCAGTGAGCTAGGGCCTGAAGGCCAAATTTGGCCCACCATCTACTTTTGTAAATAAAGTTTTATTGGAACACAACCGTGCTCATTCATTTACATATTGTCTATGGCTGCTTTCCCACTACGGTGGCAGAACTGTGTAACTGCAACAGGGACCCCATGGCCCGTGGCCTGCGAAGCCCAAAATATTTACCATCTGGCCATATAAGGGAGAATTTACTGAGCTGTGCTGCAGAATATTAATTCCTTGAGGTCAGGGGCTCTGTTTTATCTTTTTACCTAGAGCACCTGATACAGGATAAATGTTGCTTGATTAAGTGGGTGATGCTTGCAGGGCAGATAAACATCACGAAGTCAGGAACCTAATAGAGTGGTTACTGCAAAGACATTAATTAAAAGTGCTTTAAACCACTAAAAAGAGTTAACTAGTTAACTGTATTTTCTAGTTCAGTCAGTTAACAGCAACAAGACTTTTCATATTTTAATGCACGATGATTTTTTTTCCTCAAATGTAGGTTATCCCATTTCTCTTCCTTAGTAAACTTGGGTCTAACTGAAAACCTTTTGTGATGGCATCATGGTGCATTTCTGAATATTAGTATCTACTACTGAAAATCACAGACACAGCTCTAAATGTGATCTGGAAATAGGATAATTTGTCTTCCAGTTAAACACTGGAAGTTACTGCTTTTGTGCACATACACCAAAAATATCAGCTTATTTCCTTATTTGCTCTTCTGATTTCAACAATTAAATATGATTCACCATTAATAATTACATACTGAGCATATACTGTATAAAAGTCACTGTGCTAACTACTTTACTTGCATTGCCTAATTTAACTCTTCACAATAACCTTAAGAAGTAAATACTGACACATCCTCATTTTACAGATGAGAAAATTGAGGCTTGGAAAGATTAAGTAGCTTGTCCAATATCAAATGACAGACACATATGTGCTGGCTCCAGCATCTGAGCTGTAAATAATTACTCTATAGCTCATCCACATATTCATTTATTCACCCTACTGACAAATATTCATCTTAAGTCTCTGTATACCAAGTTCTGTGATGGAAGCAGAGAGGAGAGAATAAGGCTCAGTCCCCGACCTCGAGGAGCCCATCTGCTAATGAAGGACGGGCAATATAACCATGGGGCATGATGAGGACAACCGGAGAAGAAGAGCGAGTTGCTGTGGGCACTCGAAGAAGGGGTTCAAACTCCATCTTAGGAGTCAGGAAAGGCTTTGTAGAGGAAACAGAGTCAAACGTGAAACATACAAAAGATCCATCAGAAATGCGGTGGGAAGGAGGAGGAAAAAGGAGCTTGGAGGGCATTTCCAGCAGAGGGCAGTGCTGAGAGACTGCATTAGAGAGGCAAGGGGTCCTTGCAGGGAACTGCTCCTACGCCTCTGGAGAGAGCTGCGTGGGAAAGCAGGCCAGCTCACGCGGGTTTCCCAGGCCACGGTGTTGGGGCTACACCCTCTGAAGGGTCCAACAGGGAGCAGAAATGGTAATTCGGTGTTCCGAGGTCCACGTTCTATGGGTTCACTTGACTCTAAGTTCTCCCTTCTCAATGAAAGTCATTTCCTTCTTTAGGAAAATCAGGTAACTTCTGACTGGGGATTCCACACTCCCTCCCCACATCCCCCACCACCACCCAAAACTAAACCCTTGATGGACTCCATGAAACCTTCATGGCTGGTGGAAAGTCAACACTCAGTAAGTGTGCACCAAATCAATGTGTTGGATCGGTGCAGCAAAGCTGTGTGTCATCTTTGAGTTAAAATGAATTATTAACTGGAGGCAGTCCACTACCAAGCTTTGAAGACAGAGGAATGAGAAAAAAAAATATGATTTTAACAGCTGATATGAGAGCTCCTCTTAGAAGCTCTGGTTAAGAAATGCCTTGGATATAGGCCACTCCAAGTATGGAAGGTGAGTCTGGGCAAGGGCCTGGTCTGGAAGGAGATAAGAAAACAGATAAACTACTCTGGATAAGAAAGGGAGAGGGTGAGGAGAAGGACAGCTGAACAATACAGGAATTTTAAAAACAAAAGAAGGCTACTGAGAAATTGCCAGCGGCAGGGAAGCTGAAGGATTCTTAAGAAGAGGAATGTCCAATATTCAATTTTAAGCTGTTTGCACTGCAACACTGTAACCCATCCATGGCCTTAAACTTGTGGGAAAAATCTATGCCCAAAGCTTTATATCATTCTTTTGAAGAGAGAATGAATTGGGGGCAGTTGCAGGGGTAAGAGAGGGATAATGCACACAGAAGGATAAGATCCATGAATTACAAGCTCAAGGATTTCAGCACGACAGCAAGAGGAAGAAAAACTGACCAGCAGTAATATAGTCCCATCCTCACCCCAACAAAACAAAATGTGCAAAACGAAACACTCCCGGAAAGACTTGAAAGCACCCTGGGTCTTCTCCCGCCTGTTAGTTGGTGGATCAATTTCCTTTGCCGCTCAGTGGGAGGCTGGTGAATGTCTCACAACTGATTCTCAGAAGAAAAACAAGAAAAGTTCTCATTTACAGAGTTGGCTGATTTCTGTGGTGTAAATACTCCCACCACGGAAGATTTCAAACTACCAGCATGGCGTCAGCATCTTGGGAAACTCCTCAACACTCTTAAATTGGCTCTCGTGAGCCAGGACAAGCTGGCTCAGCCTCGGCTGGCTCAGGGAGGCCTCGGCTGGCTCGGGGAGTCCACAGCTGGTATCCAGGTTAGAGACAATTTCCAGGGATCAAGGGCTCATTCTGGCTTTGACAAGAACAAATTTTACCCAGAGTTACGTTACCTTTCAGAGAATAGGCAATACCTGTAGGAAAGTAAGGAAGGCAAAGGGATGAGAAAGGCAGAGAAATGGGTACCATCCATCAGGGAGCCATGGAGGGATCCTTTCCGTGAAAGGAAACATGGGGCGGGGATCGGGGAGGGGTAGCAGCTGGCTGGCTTAGCAGGGAGAGTGACTCTTGATCTCAGGATCCTGAGTTGTGAGTTCAAGCCCCACGTTGGGCATGGAGCCTACTTCAGAAAAAAGAAAAACATTCAGGTCAGTTAGTGCGATGCCCCTTCTGAAAGAGGAGGATTCTGAAATCCAGGGAGCGTGATCAAAATGTACCAGGCCATGCCTCCCTCTCATTGAGAAGATCAAATTAGGCATCCGAAATGTTTTTTAAATGATTTCTGGTCTGGTTATGTTACAGAAAACAGGGCCGGGTGATTCAAACCTGCTGTCAATACAGAGTGCCGGGAAGAAAAATGCCAGCTATTCCGAAGCTGTCCGGCCGGAGTCCTGGAGGGGCTACTTTCGTGACCGTGCTGATGCGCAGAAACAAGCCAACTTCCAGACCAGGAGTTAAACCAAATAAACCTGAAGGATATCAGTTTAGAAGGAGAGTCTTAAAATAGCAGCCAGGAATGCATGGATTCCCGGGGACCACTCGGATTACATGCCCTGTCCCCGCCTTTAGTCAAACTGTGCGCTAGAAGTGTCCGTCTCAACAAGTTTCTCTCTCTGCTGGCAGTAAGCTTTCAGCTCACAGAACTCAGCGTGGAGACAAACGTGCTGGGGGAGCAAATGTCCAATAAAGGGATCCTCCTGGAAGGGTGCATAGGGTCCCTAGAGAAATAAGACCTAATCCGGGTCTCCAGGAAACTTATTCGAGGGTTAAAAAGAGACATACCCCTAGGGCTATGTTCCCATGGCTGAGGATTTCCAGTTAGATGGATGGGATGGTCCTTTGGGAAGATGGGCATCATGTGCGGTATGGACTCTGCAGGACACATTCATTCATCTAATCAAGGTCTGCTCCGGGCCAGATTCCGAGGACACAAATATCAGTAGTGACCAGTCTTGTGGGGTGGCTAAGGAGTCAGGCATCCCAAAAAGTTACATTTGAACATATCCCCCCCCCACCCCCGTTTCCTTTATTTAACATTTCAGGAACCAGCAGCATGGACATTAAAGTCCAAATGTGTTTAAACTGGAATATAAACATTTGCTCAAAGTTGTGGGTGTTTGAAAGCAAAGCAGCCTTTTTCAAGAGATACACAAACACACGAGAATCACTTTTTTGTACTTTTTTCTACAAGAGGCAAAAATGTCCTGGAGTCCAGAAAAAAATTCCATCTCCACTTTTTAAATTCCAGTAACATTGGCCCTAGCTCCTCTTGTTTTTTTTTTTTTTTTTGACAGTTCATTAATTTTTATTTAATGAGGTAAAGTCAAAGAATTACTACCAAACACAGACATCTTTCTTAAAAATTAGAACGGAAGCACCAAAAGAATTTACTCAGTTGAAATCGAACCCAGCAGAAGCTCAATGATGGAATCCCTGCCATCGACGTCCCACCAGTTAGAACGCCGCCCCTGGCTGCACAAAGCTACCATGGGGGCTCACAGAGGCAGGGCTGCCTTCTGCTAACAGACACTGAAACTCACTGGGACTTTTAAGTGGCCCAGGACTTCGTCACCACAGAGCTCTGTCAGGCTCCCCGTGTCCACAGATCAACCTGCCACTGAATCTGATGTCCCTTCCTCTTTTACCATAAGCCCACCAGGTCCACAAAGCCCCTTGGACAGAACTTTGTAAGTTTCTCCACCCCTGCTGCCGTTCTGCCTCTAGGCTAGGATTTTTGACTCCATACAGTGCCATGAAAATTGGTTTCTGCCAGATTGGCCTGTGGAGGCACACTAGGTCATTACAAGGATGTGGGGGGGGGGGGTTGGGGACGGGTAGGTGGAGGGGAGGGCATGGATAGGGGTGGGTGGTATCTCCACACACCCAAGCAATTCCCCTATGCCAACTGGATGTCCTCCAATTCAACTCAATTCTGACACTGTCTACCCAGAGCTGGCATCAGATCCCATGGGCTAAGGGCTGAGTCCCTTAAGACTGTCCCCCCAGTCCCCGACACTTCAGACACCATTTGAAAGCACAAGTTAACACCTGTGCTTCTGAACAACTGGCTATAGATTGGAGGTACCCAAATACCCCTCCTTGGGTTGGATTAATTTACTAGAGCAGCTTACAGAACTCAGAGAAACTTTTTACTTAGTGCATTACCGGACTATTAGAATAGGACATAACTCCGGAAGAGCCAGATGGAACAGATGCACAGGGAAAGGCAGGGGGAAGGGCATGGCGCTTCCATGACACCACTCTCCCCACATCGCCAACCTCTAAGCTATCTAAATCCTGTCCTTCGGGTTTTTATGGAGACTGCATTACTTACATGTGATTGATGACATCATTGGCCACTGGTGATCGAACTCAGTCTCCAGCCCCTCTTTCCTCCCCGGAGGTCAGGGAGTGGGACTAAAAGTTCCAACCCTTCAACTGCAGGGCTGGCTCCACTGGCACTAGCTCCCACCGTTGGGTGTGGTGCCAGTCACTTCATAAGCATAAAGAATGACACCTTGATCACACTCATCACTTAGCAAGTTCCAAGAGCTTTAGAAGCTCTATGCTGGAAATGGGGACAAAGACCAAATCCATATATATTTCTTATTACAAATCACAATACTATAAGCATCCACTGTTCAAGGCCAATTTGCAATTGTCCAGGGGTTCTCTGAGGGACATGACCGGGCAGAACACTAACCAGATTCAGGAGACCTAGGTTCTAATCCCATTTCAGGTAGCATTCATTCTTCCGACAAGGGTTTATTGGACATAACAGCGTGTTCACTGCCCTCACAGAACTCTGCCTAGCACTGACTTGCAGGGTAGAATTGAGAAAGACATTTTGCCTCAGATGGACACATACACATACTTTACTTCCATTTCCTTGATCATGCCATGCTCTTTCTTACCCCCTAGTCTTAGGGCATGCTATTCTGTCTAGAATACTCTTTCCTTCTTCTGTGTATTAATTCGCCACTCTTTAGCACTTGCTGGTTTGGTCATCGCTGCATTGATTTGCAAATAAGTTTTGCAAATAACTCCTGACACAAAAAGGAGCTCAATGATCAGTGAATTTAGTCGAAGCTGAATTGTAGGATCGTATGATTTTTTTTTTTAAAGATTATTTATTTATTTGACAGAGAGAGAGAGATCACAAGTAGGCAGAGAGGCAGGCAGAGAGAGCCCCGATGTGGGGCTCGATCCCAGGACCCTGAGATCATGACCTAAGCCAAAGGCAGAGGCTTTAACCCACTGAGCCATCTAGGTGTCCCTCGTATTTTTTTTTTTTTAAGTGAGATGTGGTAGAAACCAAAAAAATTTTTTAAAGATTTTATTTATTTATTTGAGAGAGAGAGAGAGTACAAGCAGGGGGATGGGGTAGAGGGAGAGGGAGACACAGACTTCCTGTTGAGCAGGGAGGTTGACTCAAGACTCAATTCCAGGACACTGAGATCATGACCTGAGCTGAAAGTAGATGCTTAACTGACTGAGCCACCCAGGGGCCCCAATCATATGATGGTTAAAAGCAAAATACCAGCTTTGGAATTGTGCAGATCCTCGTTCAAATCTCAACTCTGCCCTTATCTGCGGCATGATGTAAGCAACTTATTTAACTCTGAGCCTCAGTTTCTGCATCTGTAAAATGGAGAAGTTACTACTGACACTCCCTGGTGTGAGGGATTAAAAGAGGCCAGCATGCAAAGTATCCCAAATAACTCCAGGCCCAATCGAATACCTAATAATAACCAGCAGGTACCATTACCATCATTTCATTGTCACAATGTCTCTTTCTGTTCACTGTCCATCCCCTGACCTCCATGAAATAAGTAAGTCCTAAAGTTCTTTATAAGGCAGGCTTTTGTAACATCTGCTTGTTGACACACTACAGGCTTTACAATAGCAACAAAGAGGAGGAGGACGAGAATAGTAACAATTACCTCCTCCAATGTCACTGATTTGTGATCCTTTGACTGGCCTTTGTTTTCAAAAGCCCCAGTGAGAACTGGGAGAAGAAACAGACCAGCTCAAGCCTGCTCCTGAAGAATGTACTTCCCAGAAATTCCACAGGATCCCCAACCACAGACCATGAAAAACTGCAAGACATTTACAACCAGGAATCTCCTCCTTGCCCCTGGGAATCTGCTTGTGGAGGGTATGGAAAGCCATTTCTGTGCATTAGATCAATTGACAAAGCAAAGTTACAAATCTTTTTATCTGGATCAAAGGCGAAAAGATAAATACCTTAGCTGTTACTTAAAATTCCTAGGCCAGCACCAAAGACTCTCTACACTGTGGTTCCAGAGGGATTGGACAGAGCAGGACGAGCTACAACCTGCTTAAAGCTCTGTCTACTGCCTGGGGGTCTCCTGGAACTGGGTTTCCCAGAAAAACGGGATACATTCCTACTTGACCTGGAATACAGTTATAAAGCTGCAAGGAAAGGAGAACCAGAAATTCTCTTCTTTGCTACCCTTGAGGCAAAGGCAAACACCCTTTTTTATCAAAGGGAAACTGAGGCCCAGGAAAGGGTAGGACACCTTAACCACTACTTAACCACCACACTTAACCACCACACTTAGGTGGTAGGAACAGAGCTAGGGTCAGAATATCTACTTGGATATGGCAGGAAAGCGAACTATTAAAAAAAAAAAACACTTTACTGAGATATAATTCACATACTGTAACATTCACCCATTTAAAGTGTATGACTCAGAGTGGCTCCTGCAGCTTGCATTCCCACCAACAGTGGAGGAGGATTCCCCTTTCTTCGCATCCTAGCCAACACGGGTTGTTTCCTGATTGGTTAATTTCAGCCACTCTGGAAAACAGTATGGAGGTTCCGCAAAAAGTTGAAAATAGAGCTACCCTATGACCCAGCAATTGCACTACTGGGTATTTACCCTAAAGATACAAATGTAGTGATCCGAAGGGGCACGTGCACCCGAATGTTTATAGCAGCAATGTCCACAATAGCCAAACTATGAGAAGAACCTAGATGTCCATCAACAGATGAATGGGTAAAGAAGATGTGGTATATATATATATATATAATGGAATACTATGCAGCCATCAAAAACCCAAAATCTTGCCATTCGCAACAACATGGATGGAACTAAAGGGTATTACACTAAGTGAAATAAGTCAATCAGAGAAAGACAATTATCATATGACCTCACTGATATGAAGAATTTGAGAGGCAGGGCAGGGGGTTGTGGGGGAAAGGGGAGGGAAAAATGAAACAAGATGGGACCGGGGAAGGAGACAAAGTATAAGAGACTTAATCTCAGGAAACAAACTGAGGGTTGCCAGAGGGGAGGAGGGTGGGAGGGATAGGGTGGCTGAGTGATGGACACTGGGGAGGGTATGTGCTATGGTGAGTGCTGTGAATTGTGCAAGACTGATGATTCCCAGACCTGTACCCCTGAAACAAATAATATATTATATGTTAATAAAAAAGTTATTGTTAATTTTAACTGTAAAAAAAATTGTATGGCTCAATATTTTTTAGTATATTCATGAAGTTGTGCCACCACCACTACAATCTAATTTTAAAACATTTTATTATGACCAAAAGAAATTCTGTAGCCAATAGCAGTCACTTGTCATGCCCCTCTCTGCAGGCCCACCCCGACCCCTAGCCCTGGCAACTACTACTTTGCTATCTATCGCTGTAGAGTGGTCTATTCCGGATATTTCATATAAATGGAATCAAGCAGTATTTGGTCTTTCATGATGAGGAAGGTATTTTTAAATGACTCTTTTTTCTTTTTTAAGTAGGCTCTACTCTCAGCACAGCACCCAATGTGGGGCTTGAACTCATGACCCTGAGATCAAGACCTGAGCTGAGATCAAGAGTTTGATGCTTAACCAACTGAGCCACCCAGGTGCCCCTAAATAACAGGCTTCATTCAGAGATACTGTCAAATACTGTAGCTATTAGCCACATGTGGCCATTTAACTTAATTAAAATTGAATACTTTAAAATTTCAGTTCCTCATTCTCGCCAGCCATATTTCAAGTGTTTTATAGCCCCATGTAGCTAGTGGCAGATACAGACTATTACCACCATTGAAGAAAGGGCTATTGGACAGCGCTTACCTAAAGGATACAGAGGCATTTGTAATTAACTACAGACTTGCTCTCTGGGAAACGTTTGGTCCTTCAGGTGTTGGGAAGCTACTGTCTCAGAAAGGAGAGGGATATAAAGAACAGCTTAAAGAAAGAGAAGGGAGGGGTGCCTAGGTGGATCAGTCGGTTAAGCATCTGCCTTCCACTCAGGTCAGGATCCCAGAGTCCTGGTATTGAGCCCCAAGTCGGGCTCCCTGCTCAGTGGGGAGTCTGCTTCTCCCTCTCTCTCTGCCCCTCCCCTCCACTAGTGCTAATAGTCTTAAAAAAAAAAAAAAAAAAAAAGGAGAAGGGAGGGAGCAAGCAGTGGGCCAAGAAGAGCCAACACCCTCTTCCCACCCTTCCTACGCCCACCTCAGTATGACTCCCAGTGCCCGGGGAGCTTCTGCCACCCAGACACCAGACCTGAAAAGCTCTCTGTTTAGTTAAGCTCATCCAAAAGGCAGATATGCCAAAGCCTTTGGAAACACTTCAAGGAATCCAGCTTCGACCTCAGCTGTTTGATGATTTCTGAAGCGTTTCATGCCAGAGGGTGATCTGAGGGTCTCCTTAATGAGACTGAGCAGTCCTGGTCAGTTTCCGGCCAGCAGTGGCTACTTCGGTTACCCAGACATGACCACCAAAGCTGACCAACACCCCAAGGCCGGAGCCATGGTATCTGGGTATCTTAGACAGAAGGGAGCTCAGAAACTGCCACACTCAGAGTTGGCACTCCACCCTTTTCCTTGGACTGTTTGTTAGTTCAGCTACAATGTCTTTCCTTTTATTGTCTAAAGATGCTCCAGTCGCCACCCCTAGGAGCAGGTTATTTTAAACTGTGGATTTGGATGCATTAAGGAGATCGGAGAACTCAGACTTAAGAATGATGGACAAACAAAAGGAAAAATAGAATCACATTCAGGAAAAAAAAATCCTTTACTAATCAAAGGGGACTTTGTTCCAAAACACTGTGCAAAAACCATCAATCATGACCTTTAACGTTGCTTTAGGAGTATAATTAAGTTGGCTAATATCCTTCTGTTTAAAAATACCCTTTTGTTCAAAACCCTCCCTGAAAGATATATCTTCTTTCTTCTACTCTAGTAACCAATTTATGAAAAATAAAAATGGCAACCTAACGAATGCTTCTTCCATTATGTTTGCTTGTCTAAATCAATACTTTTATCCTGAATTCCCCTCCCCCAATGAGTAGCTGTGGGGGGATTTCGAGAATCAATAGGTTACCCATTTCTAAGATAACCACGCTATGACAAGTGTTCATTTGCTAGAAGCTGTTCTTTTAGTGAAGGTCACCCTGGGTTTCTTGATCCCTTTGGTTTTCAAAACATCCTTCATCACAGTGTATCCATGAGAGACATAGCTAAGCAAGATGTGGTTATGTGGGCATGTTAGACTTTTGATCTGAAGCAAAAGACGGGGAGTAGAGAACTGGCTCCTTGGGGTTCTGCGTCCAGCTGCCGTGGTTACTCTGCCCGTACGAAGTCATTTTAGACTGTGCGCACTCATGAATTAATTCATGCATTCGATAAACATGACACACATAATTCAGGGGTTTTCCCCCATATGTTTCATCTTATGTAATCCTCACAGTAACTGTATGAGGTTGGTGCAACTCTCACTTCTATTTTAGAGCTGAGGAATTAGAAGTTCAGAAATGTTAAAGTCATACCATTGAAGTCATATGGCCATCAAGGGGAATTGCTGGGACCAGACCCCTGGTGTCCTGACCCCTTCCTCACACAACTTGCACCAGTCAGCACAGAATGGAGAAAAGAAGAGGAGCATGGGTATCTGAAAGCCAAGGACCCCGAAGGCCTGAGAACGGGCTGACAGAGAGCTAGTCCGGTTCTGCGGGATGCTACTGTCGCAGGCAGTTCCTAGCGTGGCCAGAGGGGGCCTCAGAGAGCAACGGAACTTGCATCCTCTACTCAGAGACCTGTGGGGCTGGAGTAAGCAAGGATCCTTAGCCACTCACCCCACTCAGAGCTGGCAGAGTTGCACACCCCCATACTTGTAGGAAACGACAAGTGTGTCTTGGCCTATCTTTTATAGGCTCAGAGTATGAGTCTCATTTTCATGGCACTCCATGAAAATGGACTATTACCCTGACAAGTAAAATCAATCCATCACTAACACATACACACTGGGTCCAGCTTATTTATTGTGGTAGGCTCACAGCAAACACTGCCCGAGTGCCCACCATCTCGGTAGCACATACACTCTGCAATGTGGCTCTCAGCTCCTCCCTCAATGTACCTGGCCGGGTCATGTGACTTGCTCTGGCCAATAGAACACAGCAGAAGAGAACCAATATCCCTTTCCAGAGCTTAGCCTTCAAAGGGCTGTGCACTTAGCCCTCTGTCTCAGAACTCATCCATCATGAGGACAGCTTGGACTGGCCTGAAGGATCAAAGATAGGGTAGAGAAGCAGGGACATCTCTGCTGAGGGCGTTATAGACTAGCGAGCATCCAGCACACACCCAGATGACCGCTGATGTGTGAGCCAACCCACCTGAGATCACCAAAGCCCGGCACATTTCAGCAGGATTGTCCCGTCAACCTGTAGGCTTGCGTATATGTGGCTATTATTTGAAGCCATAATTTTTAGGGCCCGGGCGATAGGGGTCAACAAGTCACAAACTGCCTCATTGACTTTCTCAAGGCTGGAAGATCCAGGAAAAGGTTATCTCCTACAAGTTTCACTATTATTTACGATTTCCTGGGCAGAAACAGGTTTGAAGCAGTTTTGGGGGAAATAGTCACTATCTGTGATTAGAGGATGGGTAGACCGCAATGGCTCAGAATATGGCTAAAAGAACACAAGCTTGGCGTCAGGGGATCTGGGTAGGAATCTGCGCCCTAGCACATACATCCTATGTGGAAAAGTCACTCTCCTGTGTAGGTGCTCACTGGTATGGACTCCAGACCGGATAAATTTCCTATGAGGTAAGGTGATCCTAGCCCCTAAGGAGTGTTATTACCAAAGGGCCAGAACGTCATCTGTAGAACGCGACAGAATGAGCGTCTCTGGTGCACAGAAATCTTTACAAGCGGGGCCCAGTTTCTTCCCAATAAGGTCTAAACAATTCCTCTCTTCGATGGGCTGTCCTCTGCCTTTCATTAATGAATGCTGCCCCCTACAGCATGTACATAAAACAGATTTTTAAGAAATAATTCTGCCTTAAGATATTTATATCTGGCTCTTCTCAGGGGAGGACAAGGAAATGAATCCAAGTGTTAAATGGTTGAAACCACCCTTGAATAATAACTTCTCATCCAGGAGCCATGACTGCTTTTACCTGGACAGAAATCCTTGCCTCTGGCCTCCTTGATGGCCTCACAGTGTGCACTGGGCAAGTTCTAGACAACTTATCTGAAGTTTGGGGAGAAATCTTCCCCAACTACATGAACGAGGGAAAGGAAGTCATCACAAACTGTATACAGGCCATTATCTACACAAAATGCAACTTTTGTTCAGCACAGAGGTGAACCCTAGGATGAGAGCAACACCATCCAGAAAAAGGTGCATTTTTGGAATGAATGAATGCCTTCAAAGGAACCAATCCAAAGGAGAGCCTCTGGGTACTCTAATCAACTACGAGGGATAGGTGTCATTACCAGGCCTCTCCAGAACCTAGTAAAATCATACCAACTCTACGCTTTGCCTAGGATAATCAAATCCTCTCTCTGCGAGGGATTTTAGAGGCTATCTGTCCCAGTCTACTTGCTAATATAGGAAACCCCACCTTTGGTAACTTCCGTGAGTGATGATCTAGCCTCTGTTTCTATTTCTGTGAGGTCAGGAAACTCCCTACTCCCACGAGGCCCTGTTCAACTGTGAGAAGGCAAATGTGAATAAGTTCTTTTTTTAAATATGCAGGGAAAGTTTGAGTCCCTGTAATTTTTTAGTTCTCCTCTCTGTGACCAGACAGAGGGGAGAAAAAAAAAAAACAAAAACTGGTCCAGGATATAGACTTTCATTTCTAAAGGGAAACTGATCTCTGTCTGTAAAACTGTTTCCTAAAACATCCTTTGTTTCCAACCACTGTGTGAGAGAGAGTGGGTGTTCTGTGCTCAGTGGACCCCCGAGGACGCCGTCTCTGGGTCTCACTCTGATGAGCTTCTATCTCATCCATGGAACTGGCCTCATCCCTCCTTTACGCTCCCTTATAGGACCTAACCTTCTTCTTAAAAGCAGTTAACACAAACGTTCATGAGATTATTTGTGGTTTAATATCTGTCTCTGCCACCAGACTCTAAGTTCCAGGAGGGCAAAGATGATGATCGATTTTTTCGCTTTGGAGTACTTAGTGACTAGCATGATGCTGGAGATATAGAAGGCATCCAATAATGTGCTAAATAGATGAAAGACTGTGTTCCAAATACATGAATGCATCCGAAGGAGGCAGACTCACATACTCCCTTCTGTATACTCCATTCTGGTTGGAATGATTAAAAATAAAGCCAAATCTAGCAGAATTTTTCTCGCAGCAAAAATCAACCAGTGCCTTTATAGATCCTTATTCTCAGGGATAAACTGGATTCTTAGATCTACCAGCTGGTGGCTGCTGAAGGGAGAGGGTGGACGGCCCTGCGGAGATGATTTTAGCTCGGGCCTGCTGTCATTCTTCTCCATGTCGCGTGAACCCAATCATGCCCACAACGTGGGTTTTCTCCCATCCACATGCATTCTCTCAACTGAGGAAACAAATGTAGGGAGACCCTGTCCGGAAGAGAACATTTGGACAATCTCAAGTCATTAATTATCCTCCCCAACAGTGCCCTGAGAGTGCCAGGCTGGAACCAAGTCTACCCAGAGACACGATATACACAACATGGGCAGTAGGGGGCAGCAGAGACTCAATGTCTGGACATTCCTGAGCCAAAGTTTTTTTTTTTTTTTAAAAACTGCTTTATCCATGAATTATTATAAGTCACTGATTCCCCACTCTGTTTCACATTTCATAAAAATGCTGCGATTCTCTCATTTTGAAAAAGGCAAAGGGAACATTAGGTGTCGAGGGGCTTTCTTTACCTTTGCTCTTAGGTCAGAAATAGGCCAGGCCACCAATTTCCATCAGCCCCTAGTATCCGTGGAATATCCACGAAGTTTGGGAAGCCTTGCTAATCACATGAATCAGCAAGGCTGCAGCTAAGAATTCATGGCAGGAACTCCTAGGACACTAAGAATGTAAACTGTGACCACAGTGCCTTGGCACAAACCACTCTTCCACACGACCATTAACTCGGCCTGATGCCTGCCGATGGCTTGTGCATCACTCTTACCATGAGGTGGCTGTCTTGTGACCGTTATCTTGGAAACAAATATTCTCCGTGGGACCCCCTCATTTGTCATTCTCATCAGGAGAAGACAGGTTCCCTGGCGCGTGCATTATGTGTTGGTATCCTGATGAAATACACACTGACAGAATGGTGAGGGCAGGCTACGGTGGAGAAACAGGCCATTTTATCCATTAGGTTTGTTTAAGCCTGACAAAGCCAAGTCCTCCACACAGAGAGGAGCCACGCACGCGCACACAAGCAACTCCCTGTTGTCAAGTTTTATCGTTCAGGAGCTCTCCCCTCGTTCTGACCAGCATTCTGTGCTTGTCTGTTTGAACAGAACAGCACTGGGTGTGTGCGTGGTGAATATGGGCCATATGCGCTCAGAGAAAAGGTCATTCCATTTATCTCCAAATGTGTGTATCTTCCGTGCTAATAAACTCGGTCAAATACTTAACTTAAATATTTAAAAAAAATTTACATGAATGACAACTAAGCCCTGACCACAGATGACACCTGAGTAGAAACGATGAAAACCCCCAGAAACATAAATACTTTCCCCCACCAATGATCCTTGACATTAGATTGAATTCATGTACATGTGACACTTTCCACATAGCGGATGGAAGCCAAAGAAATGCTGAGATTTATCCCCCGAAGATTGGATGAACATCAGCGAGGCATTTTCTATTCCTGACACAAACCAATCAAATAGATATTTCACCTTCCGAAATGGTTTTTCTCTCTCCTTTTCTCTACTCCTTCTTCCTCTTACAAAAAGCCAGGTTTACTGTATCTTGGAAACAGGATATACAGGAGAGCCGTAGCTCACGCATGGGCTTTGAAACACATCCATATGCAGAGGAAAGCAAACATGGTTATATCCTTCTTATTCCTTTCCGTGAGAAGGGTGGCCTTAGCACAAGGTTAGTAGTTTCCCACATGAGAAGGACTGATGCATCTCCACCTCCGAAGGCTCTCATGAATTACATAGATCAAGAAAATGGCTCCCAAAGGTGGCCAGAGAGACCGTATCACATACCATTTCTTTCACCTTCCTGTCTGACTTTAATGCTACAGGTTAAGCTAGGGTGGAGTACGGCTAGGAAGCTTTACTAGTGTTCATCCTTCCTCTGAATAGGATAGCGCTCTTATAAAGTAACATCAGGCTCTTCAAGTGCCAAGCAGAGAAAGAGCCAGAAGGTGATTCTCTAGTCAGAGAAAGGGCGGGCTGACTTTCCCCTTCGAGCGCCCCCCTGCATCGTATCACCTCTGCTACAATATCTAGACCCCACAGCGATGCTCCCTTTCTCGTATCTCTAGGCTAAATAGGAGATCAAAATCCTTTTCCTTGTTTTCTATTAGCTCGATTGAAATGAAGTAATATTGAAAAATTTTTAAAAATTACAATAAGAAGGGCGCCTGGGCGGTTAAGCATCTGACTCTTGATTTCAGCTCAGGTCATGATCTCAGGGTCATCAAGTCGAGCCCTGTGTCGGGCTTGGCACTGGGTGTGGAGCCTACTTAAGATTCTCCCTTTCCCTGTGCCCCCTCCCCCAACTCTCTAAAAAAAAAAAAAAAGTTGAAATAAGAATTTCACTGAAGATTAGTGAGACAATAGAATGAACCCAAAAGAAGACAAAAGACCTATGCAAGTAGGTAAGTCTACCCAGTATAAGTTAATGGCTCTGAGAATAATTTTAAATATAGGTACAATGAAACATATTTGCAAATCTAAATTTCCAATTTACTGAGCTCCTGCGGCATGTCGGGCATTAGTCTGGGTATCTTACTACATTAACTCTGTTCCCCATAACAACACACCCCAAAGAGGCTGCTGAGAACAAAGGACAATTGGAAGGCAGCGTGCCCTCTCGAAGGTGACCCAGAAGGCCTCCTAGGAGAGGGGTTCTCAGACTTCAGTGCTCTAAGAATACCAGCGGTGCAAAATGTAGATTTCCAGGCTCTCATTCAGAAGTCTGACTGAGAAGGACTAGGTTCATAAAACCTCAGGATTTGTGTTTCTAGCAATTACCGCAAAGGATGTTGGTGTCCATGGTCTGTTAATCACACCTTAGTCTTGAGTCTTGAGTGTACTGTCCCACCAGATCGCGGGACTTAAGGGGCACACGTTAGACTTAACCTCGATCCGCCATGCTGTCCCCTCTTGGACTGTACATGGGCAATTTGCAGACATGTTACTGTTTGAGGCATTACTGGGGAGACTGGAAACCATGTGCTTTAGGGCTTGTCATCTGTTCGATTAGACAATGTCAATACTTTGCTCAGAACGAAAGGAAACTGGTGTGAAACGAAAACTAAAAAACTGAAACTGGCCTTTCTGCAGAAGCCATTAACCTCTGACTGTCAACTTGTGAAAGGGCATCATTAACAGACAGCAAATGAACTGACTATACGATATTTCGGAAAATCAGAACTTGGCGATTTTTTCACACACCCCAAATGAAACCCACAATGTCAATAAGCTCGCTATTGGGAAACAGTAAGTCATATTTCACAGTGATGTCTACACTTCTAGGGGCAACAGGGACAGAACTTGTGAATTGTGCTATATAAGAAATCAGAATGCTTCACACCTGACTCTCTACCATCATCTGGGCTAGGGCAGCCTGATGCCACTTCCCAGATAAATAAACTCAGTGTCTGAGAGGTGAGCTGACCTACTGTTGGAAAAGGATTAACAAAATCTTTCCCCCTTCTGCATGAGAACTTAGCCTTCAGTTACCCTTGTAACTCTGTTCCCCTGGAAACTTGATAAAGATAGAATGTCAGCTATGTTACTAAGCAACATTGCTCATGGTAAAAATGACCCTTGATAGTTAAACCACATCTGGACTGAGAAGAGCCATAAATGAAGTACAAATCCTTTTGGGGGACACCTTCATTTTGGGTTTCTCCAAGTGCTGACTACTGATCAGACCTAATCCTTGTGGGAACCGTAGAGGTTTTGCATATGGCGCTTTTACGAGAGATACTGGTTCCCTTGGGGCATGTGCTTTTAAACTACCCCGACTCTGGCACCTGCCTTGTGTGAGTCTTGTACTCTGACACCTGAGTGGTCCCTTAAGTGGGAGGGGGCAGCCACAGCGCCTGGATGGCCACGTGGACTGCTGTAAACAGGACCATTCCTATGGAAGAGAAACACTTTCACTGCCCTGCCAGCCACCGGCGATTCCTGTCTATACCCTGAGCAGGAGTGTGCCAAATGTGCCTTATGATGGTCCTCTGAGGGGGATCCTGAGCAGATGTCCCGGTGAGCACTGCACTTGCCCAAAAAGCCACACTTGTGGCAAGCAGCAAGGCCAGAACTCAAACACAATTGTCTGGTTCGATGTAAACACTTTCTCTCTAATTGTCAGGGCCTCAACATTTCTCCTCAGACAACTATATTCTGGCCCAAGAGACCAGTGCATCTTCGTAAACACTTGCTAGGCTATTCTTTTCTTCTAGTGCCATGTGTGAGGTCCCTAAGTTTGGTAGCTTTTAATTCATCCTGTCTGCCTGGCCTCAATGGCTGATCTAACAGTTCACTGAATTCCATTTCCAGATGAACCCCCAGAGATTCGTATTTAAATCCAGCGATACCTCCTTGGTTCAAATCTTTAAGTTCCCCTTTTAAGGCCTCAGACAATTATGACTTCTGCTTGGAGGCTCAAGGCAACTTCACAGCCAATTCCCAGAGATGATTACCACCTACCGAGCACGACGGGCACCCGAGCTGGCCTTGGCTGGGGATAACAGCTCCAGAAAGGCAGGGGTCTCCAGATGGCCAACGGAGGCCCTACCCCACCGCTGAAATGATCTTGTAGAAATTTCCCCTCTCTAGGTCCTCCACAGGACATGGGTTTATTAACATAGTGACCCTAGCAGATGTCCTGTCAGATTAACACCTGGACCCAAACAGTAGGATGAGTCGATCCTTCCCAGTCTTCCCCTCTCTTTCTCTCCACAAAAATCTGGAGCTGGACATCACTGCGGACGCTATCATTCCTCTCAAGTCCTTCTGGAGCCTTCCTGGCTAAGTCCATCTTTTTCCCCATGACTTTGAGCATCTTTCTCTTCTAGAACTTGCAAGCACCGCCCCTCCCCCGAGGCTGACAGCCCAGGAAAGCAGAGTCCATGCCACAGGCCCCTCAGTCATGACGACAAACCCGATGCCGGACAGAAGGAGTGACAAAATGAACAAATGAGAGAAACAACTGGAAACGGGGGCACCCAGCTGTATTCTTCTCTGTGTGACTCGGACCACTGGATTAATCCCATCTCATCTGTAATTTTAGGTCAGAATCCTGGTTAATGGTGGGCCACGGGGAACTTTTTCACGGTTACCTCTCCCAATCATTAACTCAGATAAATAACTTGCTTCACCAACCATAAAGTGACAAGTTTACGGAGATTCTAAATCAACGGCTCCGACGTTACTCAGACAGGACATAGTGCTGAAGGCTGTAGAACTCTGTCTCCACCCATGTCTGGCTCCTCTTTTCGACCCATGACAGGCTGGCATGAACAAGAGGAAGAAAATGACATAGGAGGAAGACCAGGGGAGAGAACCTCTCAGAAAGCCCTGGTGGGGCTCCTACTAGACAAGGCCAAAGGGCCAGGGTAAATAAGCATTCACACCTCACAGTGGCTTGGTGATGGATGACCTCAGACTCACTTTATAGAAGGGGAAACTGAGGCCTGGAGAAATTAAGTGTCTTGAGTGAGGTCATGCTAGTTGGCTAGCTTGCTCTCAAACCAAGAGCTTTCTGTGCTCTGCCAAGGTCACTAGTTGCAACCCATGGCAAAGCATCAGTAAAAAGGGCCAGTTTTTAAGCAAATGATCTTGTTCTTTCAGCTTCTTAAAGTAATTTGCCTCATTTCAAAGACAGTATTTTTTTGCCCAAGAGAGTAAAAACAGAAGTGGTGTTAAGTGTGTAGAGAAACTAGCCTCTCACTCATGGGTGATGGGAACAGACATAGGTATAATCTTCCGGAAGCAAAATCTGGCAATGCTAAAATAGCTGTAACACATGTATACCCTTTATGCAGCAATTTCACTGAAATGGTGTATACGTACAAAAAAGACAAGGGATGTTAATGTCAACACTACTTATAATATCAAAAAATCAGAAGCAACCGAAATGAAAGTTGTTAAAAATATTGATGTAAATTCATGTTAATGGAGTACTCTGCAACTATTATAGAGAAAAACCTATAAAAAGCTGGCTACGATTTGTTTATTTTATTTAGGAGATTTAAGTCCTACACAACGTGTGTAAGTGTATGTGTGTGTGTGTATGGACAGAGCTCCTGTAAGAATTAAATTATTCCTTATAAAGCCCTTACAATAGTACTCAGCAAACACTAAACATCAGCAAAAATTTATCAAAATGTGATGGTATACACATAAAGGAAATACAGAAGAATATAAGCTAAGTGATAAACAGTGGCTCATTCTGAGAGGCAGGGATTATGTAGAGTTCCCTTTCTTTCAATACATTTGTGCTGCTTGACAACTTTTTGCAGTATGATTTGGATCAGGAAAATATTAATAAAGATACGCTCTCTCCAAGATGAGAAAAACCCTCTCACTCAGGAGAGAATACCTTCCATCTTTCCATTTGCCTAGAATTTAGTTTAGGAATACTAAACATTTCAAGTTCATATGATGGACCAAACACTTGAGGAGTGTAAGAGATTTCTGGCAGCGCTACCCCACTCAGAGCATATAAGCGAAGGGATGGAAGGAAAACAGAATGTCACGAATGTTGAACACAGCAACTATTTCCTCTCCCTGAAAATCTGGGATTCTTCTCTGGAGCCCGAGGGCCACTGGGAGCCAAGGGAGGAAGCGAGGAGCGTTCATGCTTCCAAGCCATCCCTCGACAGACGTTTTGCAGGGGATCCTGCTTGTCACACCCCGCAGGCCAGGCAAGGCTGGGCCTGACCGCTGAGCACAGGAGCGAGAAGATGAAGCCAAAGACAGACCTCACCACGCCCGTGATGACTACATGACAACAAGCAGGTTTTCCTAAAGGCTGAGGATCTATAGACTTTCCTCCAAACCTCACAGGAAAAATCTGAGATGTGAATCTTTGGGAAAACGAATAGGTCACATTGCTGTACAGGGACATTCCTGGGTTTAATAGATCGACCATGTCCTTGGTCACCTCATGGAATGAGCTAATACACTGAGTCTGTCCCTAGGCTTTTTCTCACTGTGAAGTATTTTATATACCTATTACTTTTCTTCTGTTTCACATCTCAGTTGACTGTTCAGTGTGATCAGAACTAAATTTTAAAATTTGGTCATGGCAGGAGAGTGTCTGCCTCTTTGGGTGTGATTTTAAGGGGAATCTTCTAGTATTTCCTCACAAAGAATTAAGTGCTCCCGGGCTTTGGAAAATTCGCCTGTTATAAAATTTCTTTTTCCTCCTCTTTATCCTTTTGAAAAAATCAGGACTCAGTGTTGAAATATTTTTCTCCTTTACTGACAGAATACTGAATTCTCATTCCCCTTATTGGTGTGATTAGATCAATTCCTAGAAGGAGAATTCTGGCCCCATGGGCCACATACACAAGTGTGTGAATCGGTTTACCTGAGAGTGAAGTGCCAGCGCACGATGCTATCAGGGCTTGGCTGACTCACAAGAAAGCTTCTAGAAGGACAGGTCATGAGATCATACCATGGACTTTAACTCATCAGAAAGCAGTCCATACCTCCACTACAGCACCAACCACACTGAGCTCCAACTTATCTGCTCACTAGCGTGCATCTCTCCAAGACTTCTCAAGATGAGGGATGCTCTCTTATGCATCCCAGGACCTCCCACACGGCCGGATGGTGGAGCTGCTTCTCTCCCCACACACTGTATGCTGCTTGGATCTGGCTACCTCATAAGCTGCCATCAAGGTCAGATTCAACGGAGAACATAGGGTCGGTGAGCCAGGAGGAGGAAATACAAAAGACTCTGAAGGCAAAATCGCACTGTCCCTTTACCTCAGGATGGTGGGAAAGCGCTGGTATGAAAAATACCCGGGTCTACCCCACACCTGCTGTACCTAAGCTCTCCAGGATTGGAGAGGGAAAACAAAAGCACCCTTTGGTGCACCTGGAACCCCAGCCCACTATTTTTATCATTCCAAAAGCGAATCCTCAGTGGACTTTGTGAGAGACATAGCTCACAAAATATTCTCACACTACCCCACTCGATCCTCACTGCAGACCTCCCAGGGGACAGAACAGAGCCAGAGTTCAAATCCAGGAGTCGAACCTCCATATGAATTCCAGGGCTCAATTACGGAGGGCAAGTGACTAAATTTCAGTTAGCCTCCTTTATCTGTAAAACTGGGCTAATAATATTTACCACACAGAATGTTTGTGAAGATCAAGTAACACAGTGACAGTCAAAGTCCCTGGCAAATAATACCTGCTCAATAAATAAGTCTGACTTCTCTTTCTTCCGCTCCCACAGTCCTTCCCTGGGGCAAGGCCGCCATTAGAATTCGCAGCTGCCGTCCTTTGACAGGCGTGGGGCTCCCTGGCTGCTTGGTATGCACATGGCAGCCCACGCCCATGACAGGGGGAGACTGGTGGCCATCCCAGCACAGCTGGCCAGCACCTGGTGGGCTGCCTGAGTGGCCCTACCTCTGTGGGAGGCTCTGGGACAACATTCCAGCTGCCACCCCTTCATCCTCCCCTACCTGTTCTATCCATGAGGAACTTCTCTTTCTTTTCTTGATCTTTTGGATATTGGTCTCACATCCATTCTTCAGACTATTTTTTATGACAGCTTCTCCCCAGGTGACCATGGGACAAGGACGGGACGGCCTGGCAGAGGGCTCTGAACAGGTTGCCCCCCCACATCCTTTTAGCTCCCCCCTCTCTTGCTCAACCTGCATGTCTCCAGCCTTCGATGGGCAAGGCTTTGGGCATTTCTTTTCCACTTGCCGGAAAATAATAGTATTAATAATGGTTCTGGAACCAAGGTGCCGGGGTTCAGATCCAACTCCAACTCTCACCATTTCTGGTGTGGTCTCAGCAAGTATTTAACCTCCTTTTGCCCAAGTCTCATCCCTCGTAAGATGGGGATAACAATATAGCTTGTTAGGAGATTCAATGAGGCCCATAGTAGGTACTCAAGAAAATATAGGCCTTATTTATATAAAAAACACCTTTCTATATATATTGTGTGTGCGTGTGTGTGTATGTGTGTGTGTGTGTAAATGTATTGTGAAATTAGTTCCAGAAGAATATACATAGGACGGTTTATATTAGCATCCTTCATGGAGCATGCAAAGGAGAACTTTTATTTGATATGTACTTGTACCATTTTACAAGCATATGTTATTTTTGGAATTTAAACACACTTTTAAAAAGAACACACTTTTGAAAAGAACACATTTTTGAAAAGAACACACTTGGGTATGGTTGTAGAAGAGAAAAAGAGGGGAGGGGAAGAGGGGGAAAGAGAGAAGAAGAAAATAATTTTCTTGAGGCAGAAGCCAAGGGCTGGATCACAAAGCATCTTGACTGGCTGAGACATCCTACTGCTAGTTGCAGAGTTTCCTATGCCCTGTAGGCAAAACCTTCTGCCATATAAACATCAGCCATACACAAATTTCCTTCATATTTTCTCAAGTATTCTAGCTGGGGGTAGGGCAGAAACCCAGCTCTACTGAACCAAGTCATCCTGGGCTGGAGGGGTAGGTCAGGGAGGCTCTGACCTTGTTCACAGTGGGAGGGCTGTCCAGATTCCTGGAGCACTTTAGGGAGTGAGAGGCAGCTCTCTGGGGTCTCGGGAGAATAAGGGGCACATCTAGGACAAATCCTACCAGATAGACAATGCTTCCAAGAGATCTGAGCATATCCCCAAGAAGTCTATACCCCCTTGCCTGGGAGGAATGAAGGAGCGCTCTGCCTCTTACCATAGAATCCTCTAAGCTGATTCAGTTTCCCCAGTGTCCCACAGGACACAGACTGAAGCAAGCAAAAGTTTGTTTCACTACCTTCTGTGCAACAGCCCCCACAACGCTACTCACCTTTTCTCCCATCCTAAAATCTGGGGCTATGTATAACAAAAAGTCTTACCCTCTTTTGATAGAAGTTACATTATCAGAACACCAAGAATAATGTTGCATATTCCTTTTATGTAGCCAAGATATTCATTTGGCCAACCTGCGTGTCTTTTTCAAAGGGTGAAAACCCCCTTCTTTTTAAATTCCTTCATACCACTTTTGATGGGTAAAAATCTTATCAGTTTACACAATGCGCCCTCCGAGAAGCTTGCATTTCTAGAAAACCATCTACCATATAGAACATGTTCTATGAAAGTTTATTTTCAAATCGTAAATGCTGTATCACTTCTCTCCATAGTCAGTTATCTTCTGGGCCTCCACTGAAACAAATACACGTATTCCTGCTAGCAACTAGGAACATATTTCCTCTACTTTCTTAATGCCTCTGCTAACAAAGTTCCTGCCAGCCAATATGTCCTGTGGCCCATGCCCACCATCTTATTTGCACCCCACTCCCAACCCTGACCAAACTCACCCAAAGGAACCGGATCTGCTGTAAAGGAAGATGACAAAAAGGATCCTCAAGAAGTTAACTTACCTTTCTCATGGCTGTTTGGTGGTGGTGGTGGAAGTGGGGAGGTGATGGGTTTGGACTTGTCATAGTTGTTAAAGCTCTGGCTGCGTCGGTTGTTAGCAGTGGCTGACCCTCCACGTGTTTTGGCTTCGCTGCCTGCAGCGGATACCCTTGCGGTAGGACCTGGAAGCCTAAAATGCAAAAGCAACAGAATGATGGATTCAGTCTCAGGAGAACAGCAGTGTCTCAGAAGGAGGAACTGCAACCATGCAGGAGGTAAAGGAAACCATTCAAGACATTGGGTCTGTGGAGGTCTGACAGTCAAAATATTTAGTGGAATCACTACTAACATCTAGGCTACTAATGACCCCAGCCAAGTCCAACGGCAAAACTTGAGTTTGTCTTTGAGCAAAGAGAAATTCTGAAGGAAAAGTAAATGAATATGTTTGCTGATTAAAAATACAAAGTTCATCTTCCTTTTTCTCTTGGATGAGTAATTTTATTTTTCAGTAGGGCCAAACCATGTCAACTCTAATTCTATGAAGTGTGGAACGTGAAGGCCAATTAAGACTCTAAAGTTTTTACCTTATTATGGGTGCATCTCTTTTGGTAGGTATTAATATGGTGTTTATCATAATACAGGGTTGCAGTGTCAAGAAAATGATGTAATTTATAATGGTCAGAAAAAGACCTGCTAGCACTCAGCACCCAATACAGCTACAATGAGAAAACTTATGGCCTGGATGAAAACATGTGTTGAGACATATATTTTCCCTCAACACCTGACAACTTGTCTCCATAGGCATTACTTAGAGGCTGAAGCCCAGCTTCTCTGCACAGTAGATGGATAAAATCATATGTTCTTTCTGTAGAACCAGCAGGAAACCATTAATCTAAAGACAAACATACACGTTCTCTTTAAATAAAGTACCTCAATTGGGGTGATTTAGGAAATAAAGTTAGCAGACATCTTTGTAATATGTCTGAAGATATTATGACCCCCCCCAAGAGTTAAGGGTAAGTCTCCCCACATCAGGAACTTTGGTTCAGAGACTACTAAGCAGGCTCTTTCTAATCATTAAAAGTTGAAGATGAATAAATAATGAAATAGTTCTATTTTTCAGCTAAAACCCTCTTAACTGTGTTTAAAAGCCACTGGAACCTCTGCTGACTAGCATTAGATCTAGTGATAAGTCTGAACTTTCAACTCATAAAGCTTTCAACTTTCTCTTCCCATGCAAATCTGTAAGCACCAAAGAGGTCTGCAGTCTGGAAGCATTTTACATATAAGCAGGCAATCACTTTAAACTTTTTCTTGTTGGCTGAGCAAGAAAGGTGGTTGTAGAGTAAACAGAGAACATGAGCTGGTGTGAGAGCACTGTAAAATTTATACAGTTAAGAAGAAGGTGACCCAATTCCCTGACTGGGAACTAGGCGAGAAGGAAGGGGGTGAGTTCTCCCCACCAAGTGGCAGAGGGAAGTGCACTTTCCACTGCCCTAGGAGGATTTGCCCCTGTTAATTTACCCTCTCTTATTTGGAGAAAATATTCACCCCATAAAGACAGGCACAGAGTGGGGTACAAAACCAGCAGTGCCAGGGTCTATATCTGGGTACCAGATGTGGCCAGAACAGCTGAATAAGGAGGCCTAGCAATGGGATCTTGGTACCTCTTGGTTCTGCTTTGAATACAAACAGCATCCAGCAAGCCCTCCAAGTCAGTTTTAGCAGAGTACTCACAGCTAATGGTAGCGCGTCTGCAGGTGCAGACATGGAATCCTTTGCGCTGGACTCCTCTAACCCAGCTATAGTCTACAGGAGTCTTTATGCCCACAGACAGGCCTGGAAAAGGACTATAGGTTTGTTCCAAGGTAACGTTACAGCAACTGTATGAAGTGGTACAGGGTAAAAGGCCACAGCAGTCAACTTTGGAGGAAATTTGCAAGGAGTAGGGAAGCAAAAAGCAACAAGAAAGGAAAGGATACATTCCTTTCAGAGCTGCTGAAGAGCCCCCACTGCTCTGACCCAGGGCTGGACCACAGATTTTTCAGGGCAGTCAGGGCCGTTAGAGAAAGAAGATTGATCAAAGCATCAGATGGAATGAATATAACCTTGAATTGTGTAGGCAATCTAGTCCTCTGTGAGGCAGTGTGGGACAATGGATAAAATATGGGCTTTTTCCATACACATGACAGTGGACCAGTATTACAATCTCTCCAAGATTCATGTTCCGTATCAGATAACTTTGGAATAATAATAAACTATCCAATAGCATAGTTGTTCATTTGGAATGGGGCTTAGTGTCTGGCCTATTATAAGTACTCAGTGCATGTGAGTTCCCCTTCCCATCCTCTCTGCTGAGCACAAAATCATAAATGAATTCGGCACTGTAATAAAGGAAACATGTTTTGGTACAAAAAAGAATCAAAATAATGAAGGAAATCGATGGATCTAGATGAGAGCATGAGAAGAGAGAGGACAAAAATCAGCATATGAAAGTCTGAGTTCTACATTTTCAAAGAGGCAAGCCAGGCTTTGGCAGATGGCACTCATTTCCCTAAGAAACATTCCAGAAGAGAAATTGCTTCATCCAAGTATCTGTGACTGAGATCTTATACTTAGGGTACCTCTGAGCCATCTGTAGGCCCCAATCCCCAGAGTGAAACATTCCTGGTCTTGGATCAACTAAGATAGTTCTGCTTTCCCATGGATGGTCATCATCAGATTCTCTGCATTGAAGCAGGACCTAGAGGTGCACCTTTGATGGGAGCAGCATAGCCTTCAGGTGGCTGCAGGGTTCTGCCCAATTTCCTAGGACACGGAGAACAAGATCTTGAAGGCCTTGAAGGCAGCTGACACGGAAAAGAATGGTTGGCACAAATTTAGGCATCAAAAGCCACCCCAAAGTTCAAGCCAATTCATGTCACCATTTAGCCCCATCACTGTTACACCTAGTCAGGACAGCTCCTTGAACTTGACCAAATGGAAAGACTAGGTGGAGACCAAGTAATTTCTTCCAAGTTTCAGAAGGTGTCTAGGATGACATATGCTTTAAAACTTGGGTTTTGTCGTGAATGGGCTCGAATAGTTGCTTGCTCCAAAATAAGCCCCCCACCATCCCTCTGAAATTTTCAGCAAAGTCCGCCTCACATACAAAGGCCATGAATGAACGAGTGATGGGTAGGAAGTAAGGAAAAAGGCTTGTTTGGATCCACCCATGAGGAAACCAAAATATTTTTTGGGATAGTGAGTCAATCTTCCCAAATTAATTCAGAGTGAATTAGAAGATTTCAAATGTAGCATTCCAAAGACAAAGGTGACCTTGCAGACCTAAGGTACATGAGCAATCATGGGGAAGGCACTGGATTTTCTGCAAACTGAAGAAGAGTTTTCTATGGTCTGAATGTTTATGTCCCCCACCCCAAATTCCTATGAGGAAATCCTAATGCCTAGTGTGATGGCGCTAGGAGGTGGGGCCTGTGGAGATGATTAGATCATTATACAGAACCCTCATGAATGCCATTAACACCCTTATAAAAGATGGTGCAGAATGCTAGGTGGCCCCTTTCACCCTATGAGGACAGAGTGAGAAGTCAGCCATCTGCAACCTGGAAGGCAGTGCTCACCAGAACCCGACTAGGCTGGCACCCTGGTCTTGGACTTCTAGCTTCGAGAAATGTGGACAATAAATTTCTGTTATTAGCCACTGAGTCTGTGGTATTTTACCATGGCAGTCCAAACAGATGGAGGCAGAGTTCTCGTTCAATCTCCTCTAGATCTTAAGAGGCTGACTGATCCTAGATGACATCTAAATTACATACGTATTGATAAAAGAATATGCAAAGGTCAGAAGTAATTCAAAGAGGAAAATGATAATCTTGGAAGCTGGCGGGATGGCCAGGGAAGGTTCCAAATAGATGCGATCCCAGAGCAAGATGTGGCACATGGGACGGAAATGCGACTGGAGGGCAAGAGGGTACAGAGTCAGGATGAGAGGCAGAGGTCTCCTGTAGAGGAAGGAAGGGCTGGTGTGTGCTGAGGAGTGGGAGACCGGTTGGGAAGCAATGAGGCTGGAGAAGCAGGAAGGGCAGGAGTAGAGAAGGCCTTGTATGCCACAGTATGAATCTGGATGTTGTTCTGCCCTCCAACAAGGAGGCATTTGTTAGGGAGGCTGGGAGCAGAGCTAGAGTGGAGAAGCAGAGTATCCTCTCATTCACACTAACACAGACCCTAGGCCTCCAGCTCACATTCTCAAGTTCATTACTGTTAACATCCTTGAGCATCACCAGGACTGCTATCAAGTCCCAGCCTGGAAACAGTAGCTGCCTATACATTAGCAACCCTCTTCTCAGGAGAGTTGGGTCTTGCTCACATGGACCAGCAGGGAGAGGCGAGCATGTCAAGTCAACCCTGCATCGGTCATGGTGCCAGAAAGTTCCAAAGACTCCTTTGCAAGAACTCTATTTCCCAAGATCATTCCATGTTCCAAACATAGTTAAAAAATGACAGAGGGCACATGTGGGTTCTTTGAAACATACACATGTTGCTTTTCAAAAAAAAAAAAAAAGTAAGTTTAAAGGAAGTGGTGTTGAAAAGAGGCAGAAGAGAAATCCTGCTGCTGTTGGAGCCACAGTCGGTTTCTTGAACATGTTCGGAGCCAAGCAAGCAGGGGGTAAACGGTCACTGCTGGCGCATAACCTGTGAGTGCATCCCAGCTCCACGCGCTGTGCACGCTGATGGGAAGAAAGGCCTTCTTCCCCGGAAAGCCTCTTGAAAGGCAGGGAGAAGATGGCCCTCCCAGGAAGGATGGCAGCTTGTGTGCACATGTTTGGGATCTCAGGTGGAAGGTGTTGTGATCGGAGATGCTTTTTTAGCCAGAGGAGATCATTAAATGCTAAATCTCTCATCTCCATGGCCTCTGCTTTTCAGCAGCTGGATAAAGAGGACAGAAGTATTAGCCCCGCCACTTCCTCTCCGCAAGATGGTTGTGTAGATCAACTCCGTGGGGCTTTGCTAGAGGTGGCCTGGTGGCCCCAGCTGGCCCCGATCAACCAGAAACAGCAACATCACTGTATCTGCTGGCTATGGTGCACTCATTATGGGCCAGACATAAAAGGGCTGGAGATGACTTTACTTGATCCACATCACATTGCGAATGAGGCAGTGAGGAAACATGGGCTCCTGGAGAATAAATCATTTGCCCAGGTGACATGGTGAGTGGTGAAGAGGGGCTTTCAGTAGGTTTGACTAGCCGCACTCACAGCCGCCATGCCTCCCTGTCTCTGCAGATGGACTATGCCTATGAACCTGGCACCCGCCAGCGTTGCCGAGGGACAATAATTGTAGTCGAAGGCAGAAATTCATGGAAACCCTTCATCTCTGTACTGATTCCCCCATAAGCCTCTTCCCTACATCCAGACTCCAGAGTGAGGCTTCCCACCCCGTTGGATACCCCGGTGCCTATCGAGGTGTCCGACTCTGCCACGTGTTCCAGAAATGCTTGCACTTGAATAAGATCTATTTCCCGAGCTCTGGGGGAGGTGCCTTGCTCCATCAGCAGGGGTAAGGCTATTTCTTTTGGCAGCTAACTTTACTGTTACATTTGGTGATGCCTGGATCAGCTAAAATGCTTATCAGAATTGTGCTCAAGGTTGGGGGTGAGAAAGAGAGGGGGCGGAAGGGAGGGCAAGAAGGAATATTAGGCAAATAATGAAACAAAGAACATCCTTTCATTAGCCTCATCAGAGACAAAAATGTATCCAAAAGAAACTCTAGATGGGGGATGTGACCCTGAAAGAAAGCCAGACCTTGGCTTTCAGTCAGCTTGGAAGCCCTGTCCCCAGCACACCCCGGGGGAGGGGCAGACATGGCCTCACCCTTCAGTCCTTCCTCTCTTCCCACTGCCTCCTTCCATCATCCGGGACTGATAAAAAATCATCCTGGGGTGGCCATGTGCCTCAAGCAGATATTTCCCCAGCAAGCTCCTGTTTCCTTTATCTTCTGGAACGGAGCACATCGTGGGAACAAACACTAGATTTCAGGTTCCCTCCAAGCTCATTTCCCTCCTTTCCTTTTGTCCGTGAAAGAATTTCAATCTGCAGTGGAACTGGAGGATAGGAAATGGAGAATCTCATGTACATGCCCTCAAAAGAATGGCACTTAAGAAGGGAGAGGCTGATTTCCCATAAATGTCTGATTTACGGAATACGGAAACTTATCTCCTGACCAATGCACATCTGCCAAGAATTCCTCTCCATCCTCAAACTGATGAACTTACTGCTTGGACTCTGGCTGGACCCTCGCATGTCCCCTGCACTCCTGGTCCATCAATACAGCACACTCCAAATCCTCAACAGACTCACTCGTTTCTTGCTCTGGCATGCATTTCCCGAATTACAATCCCTCTATTATTCCCAAACAAACTCAATTTGAGTTTGGTAATTTGAGCTCACCTCAGTTTACCTCATTTAGGTTGACACCTACGTAGGGACATCTGCACGACACTCAAAAACTGGGAACCCCGTTTGCCAGGGCAGTCGGTGTCTGAGTTGGACCCTGCGTTACTTTTCAGGGAAAGCAGGCACTCTCTAGCTCGGTGTTATGACCTGCGTGTTTATGTCCTCCCCGCTCCCGCCCCAATTCATGTGTCATAACCCTAATCCCTAGGTGATGGTATCTGGAAATGGGGCTCAGGGGAGAGACCTAGGTCATGAGGTTAAAGACCTCGTGATGGGATTAGTGCCTTATAACAAGAGAATGGATGGGGCTTGCTTCCTCTCTCTCTGTTCTCCATGTGCAGACACACCAAGAACACGGCCATCCGGAAACCAGGAACAAGGCTCTCATTAGAACCCGACTGAACGTCGTCCTGACCTTGGACGTCCCAGCCTCCAGAACTGTAAGGAAAACATTTCTGCTGTTTAAGTCACCCAGTTTATAGTGATTTGTTCTAGAAGCCCAAACTGACAAAGACACAGGATTATGAGAAGCACTGATGAATGTGGGTCCCCTCCTGTCCCCTTGAACCAAGTAGTATCCGGACTTGATCTACAGAGAGGCCACTGCCCTGTGGCTTCTCGTCAACAGCAAGGCAGATCCTGAGTTGGGTCTCCCGATGTGTAACCTTTTAGAAAGGAAAAGAAAACTCTGGCTAGAAAAGACACTTAGAGCTTGATGGAGTGGGGCAGCAGGCTGATGTTCAGGACGTATTTGTCACATGAATACTGATACAAATGCAGTGTGGGCCTCCCTTCAGCTTTAAGTGAGAATTCAATGAAAAGTAAATGAAGCAATTCCAGCCCAGGTCAGGTTCTGTTGGGATGTTACAAGGGGAGGCAAAAGACTGGGAGTAATGGCTGAAATCAAAGATTTTTAAAAGCAGCCTTGACAACCCCCTAAGTACCAGATTTCAAGGCGGAAGAAGAGAGGAGTGTAACACAGTGGTTAAGGTGAGGGTTCTAGAGTTAGATACCTGGGCTCAAATCCTGGTTTTTAGTACTTTCTGTGTCACCTGGGTAACTTACCTAACTTCCTCGATTTTCGTTTTCTCATCTGTAAAGTGGGACTAATATCATGACCTGCCATATGAAGACTGACGTGTGGACTGAGTAAGAGAAAGTATTCAAATTGGTGCATAATGAGCATTCAAAAAATGTTAGCTCTTGCTACTTATAAAAGAACAGTGGATCCCAGAGATGTGACCAGCATTTTCCATACCCTGGAATGGGTCCTCATAGGGGGCCGTAGATGCCAAACTCTGTGTCAAGAGAACTAGTTAGTGAGCAAGGCTGATTTTTATTTTTAGGTAACTGAGGCAATCTCTCCAAGGTACAAAAGAGCATCCAGAAATGAAAATGAGACAGAGCTGCCTCACTGCTTTGTCTCCTCTGACCAATGGGAGTCATGCTTCAGGTCTTTATAATTCAAAAGAAAACCAATCCCACATTAGTAATTTTAGCAATAACAGCAACAATAAAAAGCACCACACACACAAAGGAGAAGCAGGTGAGGTGGGATCAGGGCCAGGCCAGAGCAGGGAGCCAAACTCATCATAAAACCACTACAAAATCCACCAAGAAACTTACCTCTCCCTAAATCAGAAAGGATTTTGATGAGCGAGCAATCAAAGCCCAAATCAAAGAAATGCAGAAGCAGTACGTACAGCTTCATCTCACATAGGCTCTGACACACACATACACACTCCTTTTCAATGACCCCTCCCCCCGAGACACTCAAAACTTTCCAACATTGGGTCATTAGCCAAAGCATGTTTGGTTTTCTCAAACCGCAAACATGAAATGGGGAAAGGGACCGAAAGGAAACTTAGCCAGAGCAAAGGGATCAATAAGTCGGGTTGAAACCATGCTTTGCAGGACACAGAAAAATCTAACCTAGAAATCTTTTTCTGACCCAGAGTGAAGCGGATGATTTTGCTTTGAGATGAGTCCTTGGATGATGCACTGCATGACGGGAAAGAAAAAAAGTGGAAGAGATGAGTGAGGGGAGGGAAGATACGTTAGACACACATATCACTAACAGGAGTCTATAACAACAGGGATGTGCCTGGCTTGCCCCCACCCACTTTTCCTATAATACGCAGCCTTCCTTCCGCCTCTAACTCTTCTGATTTAACAAAATTCCAGTGTGAAGAAATTACTATCAAGATTATCTAAGAACTTCTGTGATTTCTTTTTTTAAAAAACACCAAGTACCTTTTCTGCTACCTGGGACATAAGGCTTCTTCTTCCTCTCAGAAGACACTGAGGTGCGGGGTTGTCTGACAAGTAATCAAACCTTATACCTTTCTGGGAGTATCTAGATGCTTCTATTTCACATACTTGTTCTACCAGTGCGCTTTTCAGATAAATGTGCCATAAAATGTTGACCCAAAACAAGGGTATAGATGTTTGCAAGTTTTGCTGGCCTTGGGAAGATTTGAACGCTCTCGGTGGTATAGAAATGCTCATTTAAGGGGCGCCTGGGTGGCACAGTTGGTTAAGCATCCGACTCTTGGTTTCGGCTCAGGTCGTGATCTCAGGATCATAGGATCGAGACCCACATTGGGTTCCATGCTCAGCTCAGAATCTGCTTAAGATTTTCTCTCTCCCTCTCCTTCTGCCCCTCCCCACTGAGCTTGCTTTCTCTTTCGAGTAAAGAAATCTCTCTCTCTTTTTTAAAGAAACGTTCATTTAAAGACTTCTGAACTTGCTAAATTCTAGGCTTTGGATGAAAAATCTGTACTTGTGAGGAATCTTGATTGGGTTTAATAGAAAGGTAAACTTACTTACTGCTTTATAAAAGGTAGAAATATTTATCTTTCTTGTATCCCTACACCCTATACTATGTTCATCCTATATCAATCTGTATATCTCAACACATATTCTTTGGAACCCTATGCAGCAATCTCAGGTAAGAAAGACAATGTTGGTGTCACTAGACTCTGGAAGTAAAAGAAGAGACAAGAGAGAATGCAGAAGAAAAAAAATGAGGCGATTATCTGGATTTTTCCTAACCAGTTAAATACTGGTAATATGTAAGGTAGACATAGATGGAAAGGAAAATGAGTCTTGGGGACTGTGCTCCTCTCCGGGACTCTGCATTGGTGAGGAATTTCAGGAGCTGAAATGTGGATCAAGTTCTTGGCCTCATGTAGATTAATGAGAAGAGCTGAAGGGAAGAGGTAGACGTGAGTTTCCATTGGGCCATCATGGAGGAGTTGCTCGGATTCCCTCATGCCAGCAGCTCCAATTTCCTTTGCCAGCTTCCGTGACTCCTTTCTTAACAAATTTTGTGGAAAAGCTGCCAGGTTTTGGTATTTCCTATCCCAAGAGGTATAGTGTTTAGGCATGTTTGTATCTGGCACAGTTCTGACAGGGGACTAAACCTGGGCGTTCAGGGCTTGCGCCAACATTGGTCACTGATGATCAAGGGTCCAAACCATTACCCTTGGGACTCTGGTTACCAAAGACAAAATGTGGGAGAGAAATACAATGGAACTAAGCCAGTGATGCCATTTTACTATTCTGAAATTTATAGCCAGAGCGTAAGCATGGAATATTAGATCCCTAGAACTTGAGGATAAGATTGTCCTTTGGAAGTAAAATTAGAAAGAATCAGTATATAATGTGGGAAACCAGTCATCTGCAGAAGTAACCCAATTGGGGCCAGATAAAGCATGAGGGAGGACACAGAGCAACTCCAAAGGCCAATCCAGGTCGTCACAGTACAGAGTCAGGGGACCATGATGGTAGGAATTACTCTGGAATAAATGGATCTAAAAACCTGGCTTAAGTAAGTTTGGCTCTTCTTTAGGTAAAGCCTTTATTAATAGTAGGTTGTTTTTTCTTACTGGGAGATGGGTGTCCTGGCTGGAACATCTGGTTCTCTTAAGAAAACATACGCCTACTACCCAAGTGGATGCCTCCGGGCTAGCCTAGCTTAGTGACACAAACCCGGCATTGCTTAACACATGTTCCTTGGGATCCTATATGCAGTGAGAAGCTCTACGAAGTAAGTTCTGTGGCTAAGTTTGAGGAATGCTCTCTATGGCCTCTTCTGAAGATTCACGGTGCACAAGCATTCTTCTCTCAGGCTCCCTCATCTCAATAAATAGCACCATTTACCACTGCTCATGCCAAGAATTTAGGGTTTATCTGTGATGCTCTCCCTCACTCCAGCCAGTCCATCGATTCACAGTCCTGTTGGCTCAACCTTGTGAAGTGGCCCATCAATAGATCTGCTCCACCCGTTGGTCCAAGCCACGGTCCTCTGGAGGACTACAAAAGCCTCTTACCTGGGGCCCTGCCTTCCATCTCTTCACCTTCATAGTCTTATTTATCCAGAGAGGAGCTAAGAAGATTTTTTAAAAACTCTATATAAAATCAAGTCTCTCTCCTGCTCAAGACCCCTCAGTGGCTTCCTGTTACCTATAAAATGAAATGCAAACTCTTTCCCCAGTTCAGCTAGCACTCTGTGACTGGATCTCAGGGTCACGGCACTAGGCAACTCCAGGGACCACCAGTCATGCTATCTTCCATGTAGATGGAGGCTTTGCTTACGGGTACCCTGTCACATTTTCCAACTCCCCTCACCCACTGAGCTCCAGCCACACCAGCCTTCTTCCTGGTCCTCCAACCTGCCAAGCTTTCTCTTACACCACAGGGCCTTTGCACCAGCTGCAACTTCTGGCTGATCTATTCTACACCGAAACTTCGCATAGCTTGCTCCATGTCATTCCTATCTCCACCCTGGTGTCACATTCCCAGAGAGAATTTCCCAGCAGTCCAACCTAAGTTATCAACCTAATCCTTCTGAATCCCATCATCTTATTATAATACCACTATCTGACAGTTCTCTTCCCTATTTGCCTGCCTTCTCTAGGAAAATGCAAAGAGTGGGCACATTAGTGATCTCATTCATCTGTGAACCCCAAGTGCCTTGAACAGTGTCTGGCACACAGAAGGCATTCAAACACTAACTAAACAAATGAATGCATTTTTGGCAGATTCAAGGATCTGAGTAGACCTGTAATAACAGTTCTAACAACTCAACCCGGATTATTTACCGACTTTTCCCCCTACAGAGCCCTTTCCCTGCAAGTTACCATCCAGGGAATAAGCACCCTGTAGAATACAGTGTGGGCAATGAGATCCTGGTCATTCAATTACCCAGGGCCATCAGGGGCCTCTGATCAGAGAATGGCTCGCACTCAGGTGGTTCTTCAGGTCAGGGTGCAGGGGCTCACTGCCTGGCTCTCTGTTTCTCATTACTAGTTCAGGCATTCCTGCTTGCCTATAAATTTCCATAATGTAAATTGGATATAATTAGATAATTAATTAGGGGATCTGATTTACAGCACACCCATCACTGCTGGTTTTAACACCATCACAAATGGGAAGCAGCACTTCTCAGGGGAAGGAAAAAGCTGTAACCATCTAAAAGGCACCTGTTTTGTGTGTTCCGTGCTTTGTCCAACTACAACGGGCTGCTGAGGGTACAAACGTGTGTGCGAGAAGCCCTATGGTTATGAACACTGGTGCTCTGGGGGACTGCAGAGGAAAAGCCATTACTCTTTAGCCCATGTTAAGTGAAACCAAGCAATCATGTAATTAGTGACATTTAGATTAGTTGCTTTCTAAAGGTTTACAGTTTTAAACAACAATTACCGTGGATTTTTCTCCAGAATTTTACTCTGCGTCTTCTAGCTCCAAATCCCCCCTTCTTCACCCTCTGCCATTAAAATGAATATTCTATAAGGCGATCTTCTGCAGATTCGTGGAGAAACACAACTATTCCCAGTGTAACTCAGCGGATGGTAACTACCCTGGCCGTCTGCAAGCATATCATGCTACGCCAAGAGCCCCACTGGCAGGCCTCGGCCCTCTGGGAACATCAGCAACATCTAAGCCCTGATCCTACAAAACAGAGGACCAGGGCCGAGGCCGCTAGCAACTCCCCCAAGATTAACAACACCCAGTCCCCGGCCCTCTCCGGGAAGGTGGCTGCCCTCTTCCTTGCTAAGCATTGTCCATCTTTCTTCTGTGCTCTAGATAGTTCTCTTCTGGTGAAGCAGAGGCATCTACGGCAGAACTTCTGCCTCCACTAAGCGGAATGACTCACACAGAACACCGAACACCCAGCTTACAGGCAAACACGCAAAACCAGTCTGAGGTCTATTTTCAGAGCTGTTCATTGCCTAGGAGCATGTGCAACACAGGCCAGAGTTGGGCAAGAGCAGCTCATTAGCTCTGGCTGCTGGCCAGCCTGACCTCTAAAAGCACACATCTCCGCCAGGCACAGGAGGCAACCTCGCCGCATCCGGTCCAAGATCAGGCTAATCCCCCCACTACCAGTAGTCCTCAGCACGGAAGAGGCCCAAACGACAACACACCCGGCCTCGGCCACAGTGGGCTGGTGGGAAGGACGCCCCGGGGACCACGGAGTCACCGGGCAGCGAGGAGCCCCCACCTGGACTGCATCTCGGCTTGCGCTTTTGACTGCTGATGTGGCGCCGGCTGGAGAGGCTGGCCCGGGGCTTGGGGAATGGCTGGCCCCTGTTGCTGAGGGGTGCCAGCCTGGCACTGGGAGGGGGCCCCGGCCGCCTGGGCCACGGCGGGCGGCGGCGGCGCGGAGAGGTGCTGCTTCTGGGGCTGCTGCTGCTGCTGCTTGTAGCGGGAGAGGCTGAAGAAGAGGCCTAGGATGGCCTTGAGGTTGCCATTCCTGATTTCTGCAAGACAAGAAAGAGATGCTTTTAGACACGGAGTCCCAGCTTGGGAGCCCTTTCTCACTCGCGAGTGTCATTTCTCCAGGACAGGACGGGTTTCCTGAACACTTCCCCGGGATCACGGTCGGGGAAAGTCAGGCCTCGGCCCCAAAGAAATTAGCTGCTGCTCCCCCGCCAGGATTAGAGCGGATACACGGGGCAAGTTGCAACTGGATGTCTGGCAGGTGCCAGGAGGAAATTCTCAGCAAGGACACAACCAAAAAAAGGTCAGACTCCCGAGCAAGACCATGCTTGTTCTCAGGCAAAGCAACCAACCCGGGACAGAGGCGCTCCCCGGCGCTGGGGGGAGGCTCGCCGGTCTCCACTTGGCAGCTCGGCCGAGTCCACGCTCTGTGCCTCCAGCCACTTTTGTGCATGCCAGGTGGCTCCCACCCCACTTGGAAAACCTCACCCTGCTCTACCCAACCATCCTTCCCTCAAACACATGGCTCTGTGTCTCCCTTGTCTACTAAATCACTAATTTGGGATGAGTGTGGGGATCGGCTATAGGACTTGCTTTCATAAAGAACTCACACAAAAATTCTGTATTAAAAAAAAATGAGAACAGAGTGGGGGTATGAAAATTTTTATTCCAAACAGAATTTTTTAGCTGTTAAAATGCATTTGCCTCAAGGCATGCATAAAAAGCTACCGAGAAGGAATAAAATATTTATTCACAGGCAGAGGCTATGGAATGGATCGAGGGGGTTTCTCCTTGGGGAATCCCTCCTTTTATGTTCTTTTAACACCAGATGCAATGGCGGGGGCCTGAACCGATACTGAGGGTGAAGTAATAGGGCCACCCAGCCTGAGGGACAGGAAGAAGGAATGTTGGGGGCTCTCTCTGCTTTGCTTCCACCCAAGGCTGAATTTCCTTCTCTGAACTGGCGAGGGGGTTAGGAGGAGTGGGGTGGAGGAAAGGGAGCATCTCCTGTGTGGGGAATGCACACATCCAGGTTAGCCCCGGGCTGGGAAGAGAGAAAACCCTTGCAGGGCACAGGGTATAAATGGGGTCCTTTCAGAAACAAGCCCCATTCCCTGCAGGCCTGCCAGTGTCCTGGGCGTGATCTGAGCAGGCCAGGCTGAATGACTGCCAGGCCCCAAAGAAATGGAGATCACAACTGACAACAGCAATGTGGGTTCCAGTCTGTACCAGCACGTACTGGCTCTGCAACTCTGGGCAAGTCACTTGATCTTTCTGGGCCTCGCTGGCAAGAGTGACATAGCTTCCCCATCACACAAGGTTGTCCTGCAGATCCAGTCAGAGCCTATCTGTGCAAGCACACCACGAACAGTGAAGGCCTCCCCTAGAGCTGCTTGCTAATAACCATACCCCCCAGAATCCTGTATGAGATTCCCATACAGGTCTGGGCTCGTGCCTTAGAAATGGTTTTTACTGGGGTCATCTTAGGATTTATCATGCAAACCATGATGCTTCTGAGAGTGAAAGGGGGGAGCTTTTAATTAGGCCAGGGAGTCAGGTGTAAGCTAGGACTGGTCCGGGCAAAGGAGGATGCTTATAAACCATCTTATATGATACGGGGAGCAGAGAAAGCCCATAGAGCCGGCTGAGGCCCCCGGTTTCTGGAGGTAGTTCACCTGGCATGCAGGTTAGCATGTCAAAGAACTTGGGGAAACCATCTCCCCCTCAAAATTAAAGTCACAGGAGGGAGAAAGTAGAGCTAATCATGGGGATTGGTGCAATCTATGGAAGATTTATTTTTAGTACCTTTGATCATTATCAGGTTATACGGTTTATAAGAACAAGGATTACTACTAATTAGTATGTATCGAGTTAAGCTCTTTATGAGCATGATCTCATTCAATGCCTACAATCTGGGAAGTGAGTATTAATGTCCCTCTTGTAAAGAGAAACAGCATCTCAGAATGGTTTTATGACCTCTCCAAGGGAATACATTATGGAGCTGGGATTTGGGATTTGAATCTAGGTTTTTCCATCTCAAAGCGTGGTCTCCCCACACTGTGTAACTAGGCTTTACTTGTCTATGCATCATGTGTGGTAAATTTAAAAGCACAAGCAGATAATGTTTTATTTATTAAGCTAGCTGGTGGGCATATAAATATTCTTTATTCTTCTGTAAGTATTCTATGATTATGGAATGTTTGGCACATTCCATAATACATTTTTTGGAACCACGTAAGAACAACAAAGAAGGGAGGAACTAAAAATTCAGCACACGCTGGGGCGGACGGGTTGTCCCCTGCAAGAGGCAAGCGTGTCCACGTCGGCACCTCCCAGCAGGCCAGCTCAAGCCAGGGCAAAAAGAGACAGCTCTGTCGTATTCTCTACCCACTGTGGTTGGTGAGTCCCTTGCTGTTCATAACTCAGCATCAGTCCCTAAAGCATTGTTTTCTCTGTCAAAGAGCACCGTCTTCCCACACATATACTTCTTGGCAGGCAGGATTTTTATTATAAAGATCACTGATTTTTTTTGAGCCAGAAAGACCTGCGTTTGAATCTCGACAGTTCATCATTTATAGACTGAATTTTCAGCACACTCAACCTCTTGGGGCCTCCGTTTTCTTCTTTAAAACGGGCCTATGGCAAACTCACCTTTCCCGCAGGCTTGTTATGAGAATTAAGTGAATGTTGAGTGACAAAATGAGTGCAAAGCAGCCAGGACATTGCCTGACTCTACTTCCCATTTTGGTTCAGAAAATACGACCCCTCTACCTACAGCCTCCTCAGAACTCACCACAGGGCTCTGACCCTAAAGGAAGACTAAGAAGCTGCCCGTTCTCCCTGCCCCACCCCCTTTAGTCCGTAGTCACGGGCATCGAGAAGGAAATTAATCAGGAATGATCTCATATTAGACAAAAGTCAATGGTGAGCTTCTGATTTTGGGGTTTTTTGTTTGTTAGAGAGAGAACCCACCCACGCACACATGCGCATGCTGGGGCAAGGGGAAGGCAGAGGGAGAAGGCGAGAGAGAATCTCAAGCTGACTATCCACGCCCAGCACAGAGCCTGACACAGGGCTTGAACTCACGACCCTAAGGTCACAACCTGAGCCAAAACTAAGAGGTGGGACACTTAACCACCCAGGTGGCCCCCGTTTCTTTTTTAAACAGCTTTATCCAAGTGCAATTTGTATCCAGAAAATTAAGTGTATGATGATTTTCAATCAATTCAATAAATTGTCATCTTAGACTATTTCCATCACCCTAAACAGAGGCCTCGTGCTCAGCTGCTGTCAGTCCCCAAACCCGTTCCCAGGCAATGTCGAATCTGCTTTCTGTTTCTACAAGGTTTGTCTCTTCTGGACATTAACTGTAAGTGGAGCCATGTAATATGGAGTCTTTTGCATGTGGCTTCTTCCACAGGGCATGTTTTTAGGATGACCCATGTTAGGGCATTTATCATCAGTATCATTAGTTTCTTTCTCCACATTGCTGAGTAACACCCCCTTGTGTGGAAATACCACGTCTTCTAGATCCACTCCCCAGGTGGTGGATGTCTGGACTATTCCATTTTCTTTACAGAGCGCAAAAACTGGAGAGGGGAAGACTCTCTGGAGTTGGAAGCCACACAGTTTATGCTATGGGTGGTCTGCAACAGACAGTACCCAAGATAGCTAGAATTGTGTTCTCCCCACATTTCCAAGGGGCATGTGTCTACGTTCCACAAGGCCTGGTAAGCGGGCGGCACTGACAGGCTAACGACAAAATCCATCAGCCCACAAAAATGTTTCCCTCATGACATTTCCCAAGGTTTGGAAAACGGTATCATTTTATGTCGGATCAGCTGTCCTCATTCTAGACTTCTGGAGAAAGGAAAAAACCACAGACCTAGCTAGAAGGGACACTAGCTAGCTGGTGTCTACCCCTGCCTGAGAACCCTGGCGGCCTTTCTGTTTGTGGCCACACCCACGGCCAACCAAAAGACTACGGCGGCCATTTTCCCGTTCCCATTAGGATTCAGTATCGCCTGGACTCTTAATTCCCTCGGGTCCTGACTGATTTCTCTGCTCCCACCGTCTGGTACGAATGTGCCCAGACGCTCTACAGGGATGCCGGGCATGAAGGACAGGAAAAACAGAGTTCTTTTCTTCCAGCATTACTGAAACCTCAGACCTGGTTTACAAAGGCACAAACACTGGAATAATCTAAGACAAAGAAATCTGCCTTGTAGGGAAGAATGGACTGGAAGCCAGAGGAAGGGAGGGCTAGCTCAGACCAGACCGTGGAGTCAGAATTCCTATCCGGTTCCCTTAACCCTCAGTGCCATCCGACTCACCCGGCTGATTCGGGACTGTGGATTCTGTGGCACTGTCCTCCAGAGGGGCCATCGGCATAACCTACATTCACCACAGAACTTCCCACCCCATTCCCGCAACCCTTCTGTGTCCTGCTCACCAAGGCAGTCGCTGGCTATACCTGTGGGGGAAGTGGGAGGAGGAGGGGGATGGGGGAGCCTACAGGGCTCCTTCTGGTGAGCAGCAGAATCAGGTCCACTCGCTGCCAGACAGGTGACGGGGGTAGGAGGAAATGGAAACAGTCCACCTGCTGCTTCTCTCCTAATGGTCCAGAAAGACCTTCTGCTCTCTGGCTTAGACTGAAAGGGAAACAAGCTCAACGTTCTAGGTTTCTGGCCAAACCAGGCCTGCACTCCTCAAGTCAGCAACCAACTTCACTCCAAAAGCAGGCACTCCTTCCTGGAGGCCTCTGGAAGGATCTTCCTGCCTTTGTCTCCTCCAATCCTCAAGGCTGATAAAGAGCTGGTCTTCGCTCCTGTCACTACCTATGCCTCGTCTTCCTTTCCTGTCTGGTGAATGCCTCTATACCCTGTCAAACCCAGGGAAACACCAGTGCCTCTGTCAATCCCCCTGCTAGCCCCCAAGCCAAGCTCGTCACTGCCTTTCTTTGTCACCCCTGTGCACGTACCAGTAGCCCAGCTCTCTTATTAATGGAAACGAGAGCTAATTTTGTACAGCAGATACTATGCCTGGGATACAGGATATGCCAGCAAGTGTTTGCTGAACTAAATAGGATACGCCTCACCCCCCAGACCTTCATGTCTCCACTACAGGAGGATGAGCTCAGGGCCAGGTGTCTGCAAAGCTCCCAAGGATAAGAGCCATCCTTCCTCACGGGACAGGTTTACAGATGGTCATGACTGGTGGAGTGTGTGTCGGGGAGGGGTTGAAGGGATCTCGAAAATCACCCAGGTTAGGGTGAGACCCAAGCTCCCATGACACCGGATGGGTCCAACCATCCGGAACTCAGAGGGGGCGGGAAGGCCTGGTCCAGGGAAGTGTCCCACACCAGCAGTATCTCCAAGGGGCTCCCCTGGGCCCGCAGCCTCTACCCTGGAACAAAGGCTCTCTGTGGTCCTCTATCAGGCAGGTTGGGGCAGGGCATGGTCTGCTGCAATGTTTCAAGGACAGGTGCATACACCCTCCTGAGGTTCTAAACCCTGCTTTCGTCACTGGAAAAGGGCGGAGAAGTACCTATGGGGCTTTCCAACCGCCCACGGTTTTCATCAGAGGAGGAGCCTTAGGGCACTCAACCATCTTCAAAAGGAAAACAAAAAGCATTAAAACTACATTATTTCTTTAAACACAATAATGCTTTTCTAGTAATTATGCAGGTGGCTAGAAGTGTGAGGAGTGACAGAGAATACCAGGCCTCTGAAACAGATGAATAGCTTAGCCACGGCTGGCCTTGTGGGCCTCCCCTTTCCCATGTGGGACTTAATCTCTCTGGGCCTTAGTTTCCTCCTCTGTACTATGGGGATGCTGAATCTCAATACTGAATACTGATCTCAAAAAGTTGGGGGGATTAAATAAGATATAAAACATGTACAGCACTTAGCTCAGTGACTGGCACATGGGCTCTCCATAAATGGCTTCTAGTCCTACGATTTAACAGTATGTCAAGTGAGAGGTTTCTTACAATCCTAAAATTGAGTAAAGTCAATAAAGCCCATTTGAGGAGAAAAGTCTTTAAGTGTCCTTCCTCTAGAAGTTCAAGGAGCTGACAGAAGTCTGGGCCAGTCACCTTCCTACAAGACCGCACTAGTCCAGAATCCATCTCATCACCAAACACTGTCATCATCCCCCAATCTCAAAAGCCAAGGTAAGATCTAGAGGACTCTTTCTGCCATCTTTCTGGGCCACTGTGATGGGATTGCCTGTGAATGACACACGAACGTCCTGGCAGATGCTCTTAAGAGCATTAACGATGCTGAAAAGAGAGGCAAACGCCTGGTCATGCTCCAAAGGTGGGCTCTCTCAAAGGCCATGCTCCAAAAAATGATCGTCCAGTTTCTCGCCGTGATGATGAAGCATGGTTACATTGGCGAATTTGAAATCACTGATGGTCACGGAGATAGGAAAGTTGTTGTGAACCTCAGGGGCAGGTTAAACAAGTGTGGAGTGATGAGCACCAGATCTGATGTATAACTCAAAGATTTAGAAAAATAGTAGAATAATCTGCTCCCATCCACCAATCTGGTTTCATCGTATGGACAAACTCAGCTGCTATCCTGGACCACGAAGCAGCGAGGTGAAAACACACAGAGGAGGGAAAATCCTGGGATTCCTTTTCTAGGCATGTAATACATACATGCAAATAAAATGCCTCAATGCACAAAAAAAGCAAAAAAAAAAAAAAAAACCCACGGAAGATCTAGATGAGAAAGTGTCACAGAGTGGGGGAAGGTGGTAATATCTGATGATCAGACACTGGATATTTCCTCCCCTCACCGAGGAAAAGAAGGCGAGGTCCTCGAGCTCCTTGGAGACACAGGAGTAGAGGCGCCAAGAGAATCACTCCAAGTCGGGTACTGGCATTCCCGTCCCTGGTTGGACATCCACTCAGCACGGACTGGGCAGACCTGCCTCTTGGCCACCTAAGTCGGGGAGGAAAGAGCTGGAGAGAAGCTACATGGTGGGGGCCTCCAGGTGACAGAAGGGCTTGTTCTACCCACTCGAAGTGCAAGATGGAGCCCGCACATTCCTGCCACTTCTATAGCGCACAATGCAGGGATGAGGAGACTGAGGGCTACAGTCTCACTAGGACCACCTTATTTGGGGACTATAAGGTGCCTGAATTGGGGGGGGGACCAGATATAAATGCTACCCACTGAGGGTGAGCCAGAATTGCTGGACAATCTCACAAAAGAGTACTAACGTCCTGGGAGCAGCATGGGAGCAAGTCCATGGTCAGTGGGGCACACAGAGACTCTGGCCTGGGGACAGCAGCAATTAGGGTTCTGTAAGAGCGCAGCAACTTACAGACTCTATCTGCCCCAGTCCTAGAGGCTCAGGCAAAGGAAGGAGGGGAGGGGAAGAAGTTATTAGGCCCCCAACCCTCTTTAAATCTTCCTTTTTTTTCTTCTATTTTTTAAATTAATTTTTTTGAGAGAGAGCAACTGAGCGAGCGTGTGTGTGTGTGTGTATGTGTGAGCTGAGGGGGGTAGGGTGGAGGGGAGGGGCAGAGAAATGTGGGGCTCGATCTCATACCCTTGAGATCATTACCTGAGCCGAAATAAAGAGTTGGACGCTTGACCGACTGTGCCACCCAGGCCCCCTCCCCCTCTTTAATCTTCCAAAGTCACTTGTTCTGGGGCATGTGGGTGAAAAACAGAATTGAAAAGAATTTGAAACTAAAGTTTAAAAACAAACAAGACCAAAACTAAAAGGCAACCTATGGAATGGGAAGAGGTATTTGCAAATATCTTATCAGATAAAGGGCTAGTATCCAAAATCTATAAAGAACTGATCAAACTCAACACCCAAAAAAACAAAAAAATCCAATCAAGAAATGGGCAGAAGACATGAACAGACATTTCTCCAAAGAAGACATACAAATGGCCAGACAGACATATGAAAAAATGCTCCACATCCCTCAGCATCAGGGAAATACAAATCAAAACCACAGTGAGCTACCACCTCAAACCAGTCGGAATGGCTAAAATTAACAAGTCAGGAAACAACAGGTGTTGGCGAGGATGCGGAGAAAGGGGAACCCTCCTACACTGTTGGTGGGAATGCAAGCTGGTGCACCCACTCTGGAAAGCAGTATGGAGGTTCCTCGAAAAGTTGAAAACAGAGCTACCCTATGACCCAGCAATCGCACTACTGGGTATTTACCCCAAAGATACAAATGTAGTGATCTGAAGGGGTGCGTGCACCCGAATGTTTATAGCAGCAATGTCCACAATAGCCAAACTATGGAAAGAGCCCGGATGTCCATCGACAGATGAAAGGATAAAGATGTGGTATATATATACAATGGAGTATTACTCAGCCATCAAGAAGAATGAAACCTTGCCATTTGCAACAACATGAATGGAACCAGAGGGTATCATGTTAAGTGAAATAAGTCAGTCAGAGAAAGAAAAATACCATGATTTCACTCACATGTGGAATTTAAGAAACAAAACAAATGAACATAGGGATAGGGAAGGAAAAATAAGACAGAGGGAGAAAAACCATAAAAGACTCTTAAGTCTAGGAAACAAACAAGGTTGCTGGAGGGCAGGGGGTGGCGGGACATGGTAACTGGGTAATGGGCATTAAGGAGGGCACTGGGTGTTGTATGCTACCAATGAATCACTAAATTCTACCTCTGAAACTAATAATACACTATACGTTAATTAAACTGAATTTAAATAAAAAATTTAAAAAAACCAAAACAATACTGTCATGAGCATTAACAGAAAAGTGTTCTAATAACTGACCGTGACTGATGAGTTACATATTCTGTCCAAGATACCAGGAAGTGAGTCTCAGCTCAGCAGGAAAGATGAGGGGTTCCACATCGCGTAGTTGGGGGCTGTTACTGAAACACCATGAAGCCACTTCCCAGCTATGCCCCAGTGACAGACACCTCAACACACTGGTGCAGGGGGCTCTTCTATGCTCAGAGACCCCCAAGGGCCACATCCTAACACGGACAAGGCTGGAGCTGAGGATCTGCCTGATAGGCCTCATCTTCCGAGACAGGGTTCTGGCCAAGGAAGTTCTAAATCTTTTCTAGTTTCCTTCACCTGTACGTGACATGCCTCGGTTTTATCCCTCGGCTGTCCCAAAGGATCCCAGGAACACGAGCTCTGAAATCGCAGACCTGGGGTCAGCTCTGGCTCTGCCGCTCACCAGCTGCAGGCTTTGAGGGGGTCACTCGGAACCTCTTTAAGCCAAGCTTTTCGTCATCTGTAAATTCTGGCTATTATGAATCCCCACTTCAGTTGGGGATGCTCGAGCTGCTTCCCAGAAAAGCCTGAGAAGTGCAGGTGGTACTTATTTATTCAACAAGTAGTTACTGAATAACCTATGCCTTAAGGTATCAAGAGGACGGGGTAGGTGCGGGGGGGACAAATGAGGCCGAAGGCAAGACAATGCATAGATAGATGGCAGAGGGGCCGGGTGTCGCCCCCAGGCCACATGGGATGAAGCTGACCTACATCAAGTCCACATACCCTAGAGCCCTTTCTGTTGAGCAGGACTCTGGGCAAGTCCCTGCTGACGCTCTGCTGGGGAGGGGGCAGGGGGGGAGGGCCAAGCCTGGGGTCCGACCACTTCCAGAAACCACGAGGAGCCTGTGCCTGCCACCCACCCACCAACACAATAATGCTTAACCAGAAGGAAACGATGATCCTCAGAATGGGAATTTGCATCTCCCCACCTATCCACGGAAACCCCACACCGAGCCCCACCACGCCCCAGCAAGCTGCGTTCCATGGGTCACTGAGCCCAGATCTCATCCCCACTGAGGAGGGCCCATCCCCCAGGGCGAAGGAATCCCTCAAGGAGCCCTGTCTCAGAGCCGGGGTTAGGGCTGACCAGCCCACAGCAGCCACGGAGACCTCTGGAAGCCGTGTGTCCACCCCCGACCTGGGGCAGGCCCGGCATTGGGGAGGTCACATTCAGACACGACACGACACACCCACGAGGCATCGGCCCCCAGTACCGTTCACACAGCCAGGAAAACCAGGCTCTCACCACGCAGCAGGGCAGAGGCAAGGAACAGGCCCCAAGTAGGCCATACTTGCCAACTTACCTGTTCCACTGGGCTCTTTCCTTCCTCACTGCCCCCCCTCCTCCCCACCCTGACCACCGGAGTCGATGCTAATGGGCATCTTTTCAGCAAGCAACCTTGCTAGGCAAAGGTGGTATCATCTGAGGCCCAAACTGCTTTACCTGTTCTGGGAAAACCGGAGGCAGGTGCAGCCTAATGAGGCTGGGAGGCTGCCGGGGCCTGTGGCTGCGTCTGGGCTGGCAGTGGCTCGTATTTACAAACAGGAGAGCGCGCAAAAGATTCCAGGGCGAGACGTTGCCTGAGGCGGCTGAGAATTCGGACCAGCCATCTCCAGACCAATACTTAATTGAATAGCAAACCACCAGCACACGCTAATGTGCTAATTAGCCACCCAATTGGAGTTAATTAAAAACTAATCAGGATGTCAAAACGTAGCCTCTCATTAATATATCACGTGTTTTCTTTTCTTTTCTTTTTTTCTGAACTAAGAAAAGCGCTGCTTCTTCTAAGAAAAGTGAGAGATAAGGATTAGGCATTTTTCCCTGGGAACTGTACAATTTAAATATGAGTGTTCTCTCTCCCACAGATAAGGCCCGGCTTGATAATTAACTGAATTGCTAGCCGGGTGAATCAAATCGGCGTTGTTTGATTAAGCCCTCCTCCAGAGAAGCGGCCCCATCTCCCACACGCCCTCCTCGGTGTCTAGCAGACTTCGGCTGGCGTGGTGGAATCTCCATTCCTGGAGTGATTCTTTAGGTGTCAAAAAGTTGGCATCCTCAAGTCTAGACAGGCCTTGAGCTGCCTCAAACCCAGGAGGAAAACAAAGCCAGAAGCGCGCACCAGCACCCCTGGGCTTACTGTATTAAAGTCATCAGTATGTAACAGGTGGGCATTTCTAACGACGAAAAGGCAGCTTCATGACAAGTGCTCTGACTCACCTTCTGCAGACAGCCCCTGGATGTTTATTCCCTTCGCTGCCAGGAAATTCAAGCAGGCATCTATGTTTTCGATCTAGAAAAAAAAAAAACACAATGACATGCGTTCAATCAATGTTCAGCCTTCTTCAGAGCCATCTTTTATCAGGAACAAAGGGCGATGTCAGAGAGAGGATTCACTGTGCATTTGCTAAGGTTTGCAACGAGGAAAACGACGTGACAGCAGCAGATGGATAGATGGATGGATGGATGGATGGATGGATGGATGGATGGATGGGTGCAGGTCGGGACTCTGTCTGTACTTGCACAAGAAAAAGTTACCTAATATCCCAACCACACAGTTTCAGAAGTCGAGGCCCTGGCTTGCTCATGGCTACCAAAAATAACCGGAGTGGAATGAGAGCGCCTATGTGCACCACTGTCACTAGAGCTATCCTGAAAATTTGAGCAGCTGCCAGAAAAATGGAGGTGGGGACGAAGGGGACGAAGGCACCCGTTCACTGGCAGCTGGGAGGAATTTCCAGCACCAAGGAGGCACGCTGTCAAATGTGAAAACAGTGAATGGGAGTTTCAGTGGGGCTCTGGGCCACGTTTACTCACAAAATTCTCAGGCTGGAGGGCATTGCAGGTGACAAGGGAGGGCTGCGACCTCCTCGAGCCCCTCTGTCCTTTGTGTGTTCTGTAACAAGAAGGAACCCACCTGCCAGAGTCTGGGAGGCCTCCCAGGCTTGCCAGGGCTGATGCCACGGCCAAGGGCAAGCAAACGTCCAACCCTCGGGAAAGAACAATTAGGTCATTCCCAAAGGTCTGATTTGACTCCACTTGTCAGGGCTAATGATTTTTTGGTCTACAGGAAAATGTTCAGGCTCGATTAATGTCAATGGAGACCATAAATAACAGAAACTGCTTTTGACTTGGCACAAGGATCTTTGAATTTCACACAGTTTGCATTTCACAGTGGAGAGCCCCCCACCCCCCACCCAACTTCCTACGCTTTGTCAGCATTCTTATACATTCAAGGGGGTGTTTAACCCATAGAGTTTATCTTGAATAAATGACTATCTTTCACAGTGTCCATGTGACCATTCTCCCTCCCCCTCCCCAAGTGATCTTCTGAAGGCGACTTCACAGCCACAGAGCACAGAATCTACAGTGTAAGAAGAGCTCTAATTTGCGTAAAGTCTGGCTCCAAAGCAGTCTTCCTGAAATGCATGTCCTCCTTCCCCCATGTCTAGCATTCTCCTTCTCTGCTCCCAGTCTTCAGACCTTCCAAACACAAAATTGAGCTATGGGGGCACCTGAATCAAACTGCCCCCGTTCTAAGACTCCACTCCCCCGCGAGCCCGAGGCTGCTCCTTCCTTAGTTTTTAGCACGGGTTCCCATCTCTCTCCCAGCCTCCAGCTCACCCTTAAAGATCCTCATCTGGGAGACTTTTTTTTTTTTTTCCCATCCTTAGGAAAAGGGGTAAAATGCAATTTCCTGCAAACTAAATAAATGCTGATGTTATGGGCTATGCCTGCCACCACTGCAGAAAATCATTTCTTATCAAGGGGGAGGGAAAGCGAGATTGCTTTTAACTCTTCCTTCCTTCCTTCCAAGCCAGAAGGACAGACGATGACAAGCAGGTGCCACCATCATGGAGGGCAGGGGGAGGGGAAAGAAGGAAGAGAATGGTGGGGAGGGCCCTGTGGAAGGTGTTTTGAAGCAATCTGTTTACATTTTAAGTAATCAAAATTAGATCTCTAAATGTTATTTCCCCGTTTTACATTTTGAGAAAAATAACTATCAGTCCTTATTTCCACAGCTGTCCAAAACGGTAATGTACCAAAACTACGCAAAAGGATCTGTTGCCCCCACAGAGGCACTAATATTTAAATCATGATAAAATTATAAAATTCTTCGACCCCTTTTTCCTTTGAATAATCCTATCCTGCTTCTTCAGTGTATCTTGCACATGGCTGATAAGTGAGGCTTTGGCAATTATTGTCCCCGTGAGAACTGGGATAAAGGAAAAGCTGACTGCCTGGGAATCTGTTAATGTAAAATCAAAAATAGTACACTTGGTATCTAGCCCGGCAAGCGTCATGGAGGTGTGCTGATGTGGGTAGCTTAAGTTTTCTCAACAGTGCAGCAGAGTATCATTGATCTAAAAAAAAAAAAAAAGAAAGAAAGAAAAAGACACCCACGAACATATTCAAGAAAAGCACTGCCCTACTACAACATTCTAATTCTACAGAAATTTCCTTCCAAGGAACATAAAGCACATTTACTTGGCACGTTCATGGAGCATTCAATGCATAAAGTATCATTTACAGCACATGGTAATTTCTTCCTGCAAGGCTAGCCCTTGGTTCCTTTCAATTCAGCCATCTACTGGGCTTTCTTTTAATGTTAAATTCTATTAAAGGAATGAATAATTATAAGTAGGTTAGCTGGACTATTTCTTCCTCCTGCTACTTTTTTAAATCCCTATCATTCTTTCAAAGAGTTTCAAGATGGGTTCTCCACAGGCTGGGGAGAGTGTGGGGAGAAGGGGTAACAATGTTGCCACCCCCAAGGGACATCTGGCAACATTCTGTGTTCTCACAATGCAGAGGGGGGGTGCCACTAGCATCTAGTGGTAAGAGGCCAAAGATGGTGAATATCCTACAACGCACATAATGATGAAAAATCCTACCCAAAGGGTCAATAGTACGAAGCTTGAGAAACCTGTGATTCTTTTCATCAATCACTATAATTGTGTAGACGTCTGCTCAGTTCGACACTGGGCTGGGTTCTCCTGACCATGCTGGGGGATGGGGGGGGAGGGGGGGCAGAGTCCTCCTCCCTGTCCAGGAGCCCACACTTACATAACCCTTCTCTCCAGGGTCCACAGAGCCATCCGACACACGCCCCAATTCCCAGCCATGTCAGGGAGAATCAGAGCATATAAAGAAAGGGAGCATCAGGATTTTCCTTGGTTAGGTGGAGGGAGAAGGCCTAGAGGCACCAAGAATGCTTTCTCCTAAAGAGGAGATAAAGCAGGGAGCAGTGTCTGGGTGGTTGCATTGCACTCCTGGAATACGTTAAAACTAAGAACTTGGGTCATCATTTAAAAGACGATTCATAAGCCCATCAAGTGCCTTGAATTTTTTCCCTCCACTATGATTTCTCTGCTCAAAGGAGTTCAAAAAACATTCCTCAAGTCTCAAATCCACTCTTTAATAACGTTCCATTAAGGTTAAAAATCACTCCTGACAAGGCTGCTGAGACCCACGCTCTTTTCATCTGCACCCCGGGAAGAGAGTGGGGCTGGGAAGCAGGATAGGGTCAGATGTGGATTCCAACCTCCTCGCTTCACTTGGAAGGAGATCAGAAGGGGCGAATGTTTCTTTGATCCAGCCTCTCTTGTGACTGAAATTCACCTTAAGGCTTTCTTCCAAGTATATGTATATATACAGGTAAACAAGCAATCCATCCTAGTGCACCACTGAAATTGCACACTGCCACCGCCCCCAGTGAGAGGCCTGGCCTGGGCACTCGCTGAGGCACAGGGGTGTCCCTGTGCCCAGCGCTGACGAGCCCTGGGGTGCATGTGCTATCCAGACACACGGTGTGAGAGGCAGATCTGATTAAAGCTGGGAATGCAGAGTGATGGGAAAGGCTCTTAACCAGCAAAGTATGTAAATACGACCAAAGTCGTTCATTAACACATAGCCGCCAATATAAACTACTTTCCAAAATTAGCTGACAAAAATCTGTGCAAAGCCTGACATTTCAGGGTTGCAGAGCGGGGTGGGAGCTGCACTTTGCACCGGGGGAGAAGGCTATTGCGCTCACTGCTGCCATAGAAATGGGTCCGAGAGCTCTGGGAAGAAGTTCCTGGAGTTTTAGCTGGGGTGGAGGTGGAAAGCCCAGAAGTGGACCACAATGTGTCTTGGAGACTCTGGGAGCAGAATGGGGTTGGCTGCAGGCACAGGCTTAGTAAAGGGATGAAGACCAAGACGGTCATGCAGTCTTCCCTTTGTTTGGGGCCACAGGTGGCCTCCACCATGTGCCATCTGGTGACGATCCAGGAGAGAGAGGCTTCAGTGAAGGCTCCCTCCCAGTCTCAGCCAGGATCTCCATCCCCAAGCTGGATAGTTTCTCAACAATCTCTGTACTTGAGACTTGCAGGGCAACTTCCACGGACTGTGTGTGTTGTTGTCTTTGCTTCCCACGTCCAAGAGCGCATCTCCAGCCAGGACAGCCAGAGAGCAAGGAAAAGCAAAACAAATGCCAAACAACTGGAAAGGGAAGGGGGAGGGATGGGAGGCAAATGGAAAACTTCACATTTCAACCATGATTAAGGCTGGACTGGGTCTCATGATAAAGTAAAATATGCAAACCTCGGAAGAACGGCTGTGTATCTCCTCCGTAGCTTAGAGACTGATCAAATACCATCTGTGGTGGCAGTTGTCATGGCAGCATTTTTCTCTGAATACCAGCATAGCTGAGTGCAAAGCGCATGAAAATGATAAATGCAAGCGAAGACCATCTCTCTGGGCACTACCCGGCCCAAGGGGAAGATGGGGCTCCAGCGTGCGGGTAAACGGGGCATGAGTTTTCGTGAGTTAAGAGTTTCTCACTGGGGCCCCTGGAGATCTCCGTCCTGGGAGGAGAGGCAAACAGCTGCCGCATTAAAGTCAGGCATGCTTACAACCATTTTTTTAAAAGCCATGAAATACCCAGAGCCTAGGGAATGGTAGACCCAGACCCCAGACAAGGCTGAGTAAGAACCTGCAAGTTCTGGACACTCTAAAAGCACAGTGCAGCTTCTTCAGGAGCCTCATACATCAGCTCAAACAACTTCCTTCCAGAAGTGTGACCCTCACACCTGGTGCTGCTACTTGTCAACAAAAATAATTATTCATCCATTCATTTATCCATTCCTTGGCCCCTATCTACTGAACACCTACTGGGTATATGGTGGTGAATAATTCCTGAGCTCACAGAAGGAGGGACTGGACAGTAAGTCAATAATGCACAAGAGACACTACCTGTCATGTACTAGAAGACCTCATCTAGCCAGAGGACTGGGGAGGAGGGTTGGATTAAAACAACTTTTTTTAAGTTTATTTTTTAAAAATATTTTATTTAATTATTTGCCAGAGAGAGAGAGACAGACAGACAGACAGACAGCTGGCACAAGCAGGGGGAGCTGCAGAGACAGAGGGAGAAGCAGACTCCCCACTGAGCAAGGAGCCCGATACAGGACTCGATCCCAGGACCCCAAGATCCTGACCTGAGCCAAAGGCAGATGCTTAACCAACTGAGCCACCCAGGTGCCCCTGAATAAAAATTTCTTAAGGAAGAGATAGCATGTAGGTTCACAGAGACAGGGTTTTTTGTCCATCTGCTCACTGATATGGCCCCAGGCACCTAGAACATCAAGGAGCACATTGTAGCTACTCACGATTTGTTGACTGAAGGGGAATGTGAGCTGAGACCTAAGAGTTAGCTGGACACTGAGAGTGGGGAGACCACCTATTCCAAACCTAGTAGACCTAAGGCTTCAAAGCCTCCATGCGGGATGTACAGCCTATCACGATCTGGTAACCAAAACAGAATCAAAATGGCTGGAGGCCAGCAGGCCGAGAAGAGCTAGGAGATAGGACACTGAGCAGGAGAAGAGGGCTGGCCACACAGGGCCACGTTCCACAGCTCACAGGAGAGAGAAGGCAGGGGTCCTCCACTTCTTAGGGAAGCCTTGAACTGTACTATCTTCCCAACCCTTACCAGGGCCACGGCAGCCAGGCCAAGCCCTTCCAGTCTGAAAGCTTGAAGCTGGATTATTTTGTGTCCGGGCTGGCTCAAGCAGTGTCCTTGAAGTGGGGGCTCCAGTGACATCTGGGCTGGGCATGGAGATAGGGAGGGATGGGAATAGGAGGTCAGCATCTGTGGTCACATGTATTAGGAAGGTCTGCTTCCTAACCAACAGGCCTCCATGCCTTTCTGACACTCCTTCCTCTGCCCCTTTCCAAAAATAAACATAGAAAAGAAGGAAGGAAAGAAGGAAGGAAGGAAGGAAGGAAGGAAGGAAGGAAGGAAGGAAGGAAGGAAGGAAGGAGGGAAGGAGGGAAGGAGGGAAGGAGGGAAGGAGGGAAGGAGGGAAGGAGGGAAGGAGGGAAGGAGGGAAGGAGGGAAGGAGGGAAGGAGGGAAGGAGGGAAGGAGGGAAGAGCAATCATGAAAACAAACCAAAAAGCAAAATGAACTTCGGGGAAGTGTTTCTCCTAAATGCCCATCTCATCCGTGTCGTCTCTCTCCTCTGCACTCCTGGGCCATGACCTGATGCAGGATTTGTCCAGCTGAATTGTTATTTGGACACCTCTCTCAGTGTTGGAGCCCAGCATCATCCCGCGATCATACGGCTCAGGGGCCACAGTGTGGTCCTGGAGACACAGCCCCATGGGACCGAGCTGGTGGGACCTGGCCATTATGATTTTCACTTTAGGAGACCCCAGAAATGAGGGAACAATATGGTGGCACTTCAAATTCTCTTAGGTGGAGAGATCCTCAAGAGCATCTCCCCTTGTGAACCCCGAAAGTTGCCGCTTGCCTGGCTGACGCACGTAGCCATCCTAGCCCAACAGCACGAGGGGCTCCACCCCCCCGTCCCATCTTTGGCCGTTCAGCACATCAGCTCTAGCCTTCTGGGCAAAGCTGAAGAATGTGGGACTTGGACTAGATGGGGCTTCGGTCTGTTTCTCTCGCTGCTTTAATGCCTTGCCCAGCTCCTTCCTTTAATTTGGCAATGTTATCCACCTTACTGTATATAACTTCAGTTTTCCAAGATGTTGTCAAGAGTTCCTTTAAAAAAAAAAAAAGCTTTATAGGAGTCTCTCTGCTGTTACAGCAAATGGGTAGGTCCATATGGATAAAAAAAAATTGAAAACGAGAATCTCAAATTCCTCCAGTGACAGTCTTTCTCCACTTTGCTTCCAAATGCTTAGACTACTTCATTTTCTCATTATATTCTGACTTCTCAATTTTTCCCTCGAGACAAAGAGCAATCTGCAAAGGGAGGTGTAGCTAACGTTCTAGAAGTCAGTCCTGACTCTGGAGGCTCCCATAATGAACCCTTACAGTTGAGCTCTGTGGGGTACCCACAGGTAGCGAGGAGGGGCACAGTTCCACTGGGGATCCGCACGGTCGGAGAGGCCCAGCGGATGCCCCCATGCACGTTCGTCCGGCATCATCTCCCCGCTCCAGTTTCAGAGGCATGCTGCCTCACTTCCTGGTCCTCCCCACAAAGGGACCGTCCCGAGGTAAGGCCTCCAAGTTAGGAGATGGCCACAAATGCTAAAGAGGAGTGACTGGGGCTAAGGAGTGGTATTCAGGGACATAACCCAGCCTTTGGAGTCCGACAAATCTGGGTTCCAATCCTGATTCTGCTGCTGACTAAATGATGCCAAGTTTCCTCAGTGGTCTGGCCTGTCAAATGGGCATTGCAGCACCTGTCTCACAGGGCGGGGGGTGGGTGGCCATTCTGAGAAAGGATGTATGTGTGGGGCTCAGCAAGTGCCCATAACTGGCAGTGTTTGTCGTTTTTGACATGCCGTCTCTGGGCTATAATTCTAAGGCCACGATATGCCCAAAGCTATGTCTGGAGTTGGCCCCTGGCACAGCAGAGCTCAACAAGGTTCCCTGGGCTGACTTCCATCTGCTCCTGGCTTTCCCCTCAAACCTGGCTACCCAGCACTCCGGGTCTTCTCCATCACCTCACATCTGGCCTGCGTCTCAGCGAGCTCGCTCGTGAAAAGACAGCAGCAAACTAATTCACACCGGGGTAGAAGGACTGCTGCTGACTTCCTGTGGGCTACCTCTCCCACTGGTACCTGTATTCCGTCACAATTATTAGATGACAGTTATCTGTCGGAAGCATATGGGCTCTGGATTTCTGTGCACTGGATTCTGGTTCCCTCTCAAGATTGCCCACGAGACTCTCGCAAAATGCGTTAACGGCTTCAAGTCTCGAATTCTTCATCTAGAACATAGGGATGTACAGAACTATCTCAACAGAGATACCGAGGCAGAGATGGGCTGAGCTGGGTCGAGGGTCTGGAACTTTACATAGCCAGAGCTTTAAAAGACTCTTTCTTCATACAATTCCATAAAAGCAGAATATTAGAGATCACTGGCCTCTCCTGAAAGTACAGGATCATTTTGGAATTTGTGAGACACCCTGAGGCTTGCTAATTACACGACGCTCGTACGGCCTCTCTATGAATGGGCTCCTTGTAGCTAGAATTCTTTTCGACCCTGTCAGAATCAGCACTTTCTGTCCCCAAAGATTTCGGGTCAAAGTCTCCTTTACTAAGTTACATAAAAAACCCTAAGACAGCAAACAGTTTTGTTAAGAAGGAGCAATGATCTGCGGAAAAACCCAGCTTTTCCCACAGAGAAGGGCACGAACTCAGACACCAACTTCAACAACAAAGTCCGGCCTTCTGGACCCCAAACGTGTGGCTGCCTCTTGAAGCAACAGAGAAGAGTGATACCGTGGACCCGTGCTGCAGAATTTCATCCAGGGACTAAGTAAAACCTGGTGGCCTCATTCATTCTTTGATGCATAGTGACTATTTACGCTCTTGCAGTCTCTGTTCCAGGGGAAGGGGAAAGAGAGGGGACAAGACGGCGTGGTCCTTCCTCACATGATAGACAGCCCCCTACACAAAAGCAGACTTGAAGCAAAAATCTCCCCACTAAACACAGATCCCAAACATGGGAAGGGTTAATTTGCCTCTTTCAATTTGCCAACTCAAAAGCCTCACATGGACTCACTATGCTCTTTTCAGTCTGGTTCTTTCTGTATCTTGGCCGTATTTACATCCTTAAACCCATAAACCACCACAAAGTCTTCAGGAGGCAGAAGAGAAACATAATGTAAAAGAAAACAGACCCGTGATACATTCCACGAGTGCAGCAGCAAATCCTCCGTTTTGGAAGTAGCGCTAGAATAGGTCACTTTCCCCACAGAGCAAATACGTATACGGGAACAGGGTAACGGGACCCTTTGCAGATGAAGGCCAAGAGCCAGACTTGCCCCCCAGTTTGGTGGGCAGTTCCCTCATACCAGCCTGTGAGTGCACTTTTGTGATTCAGCCTGTTCACCACTGTCTGTAGCTCTGGGTCTTCTGGGCTGCTCGTGAGCAGTCAGTCAGTCCCTGGATTTCAACCCTGCAATTCCAAGGATAGCCAGCACGCACTGCAACAAACACCCTGGCGGCATCTACAAGCAGGAAAGCAAAGCTAAGCAGAGTGCCTTCGCGCCCCGTGCAGAATCCTGCAAGGCTCCACCCTCCCACTGGTGAAGGCTGGGATGAAGGCGTCTGCTCTATCGTTCTGTGCCTGCAAACATCACCCTTGTCGTGTTCTTTTCTGCGGGAGACAGAATTCAAAAATTGCCCTTCCCTTTCCACTCCAATTCCAGAGGCTGCTAGCCATTAGTGGGTCATTATTACATGCCAGGCACACTACTGGCAACTTTAATATACATCATCTCAATCTTTTCTTTTTTTTTAATTTCAAAAAGCTGTTAGTAGGTATGGCTACAGAGTGCAGCCTGAATTCTGGACTGCTGGTGATGATTCATGTGTAATTGGGGAGATTCTGCAAGTAGTTCACAAAATATACCAAGACACGAGATTTGACCGAGTTTCAAATTCTAAAATCTGTGATCTAAGCAAAGAGCTACATGCCATCCAATCAGAAGTCATATGGTATAAAAAATTAAGAATACTATGAATAATTAAAATAATTCTCCACTCTGTTTACTGCCACAGGCAGAATGCCAGAAGCACCAAGTCCACCGGAAGAAGAGAACAGACTAGACAAGGAAAGTCTCTATTACAGGATATCCTTGAGGTTTTCAAGGCTACAAAATACCTAGTGCACTTGGGAAGAAACAGTGACAATTTTTAATGCTAATCTGTTACTATTTCTGTCCTTGTCAAGCATTCAGTTGAACCAGATAAGACTGCAATTTGGGGGAGGTAAAAAATGGTTAAATATTGGCCATTTCATACAATTTTACCTATAAGGAAGATACACTCCCCCTAAAGGCTAAAATCAAACTGTTGGTGATTATAAAAATAGAGCGCTTTAGAGCTATTCATAAATAAAGCATCAGTACATCTGAAACTCAGAATAAAATCTCTGCGAGTCTCTGAAAGGAGTCTCACAAGACAGATGAAAAACATCAAGTCAAAGGCAATACCCCATCTGCAGGCTAAGCCCTTAAAGGACCCTCTGCTTTAGTCAGAGCTCCCACCTCAGGATCCCCTTAGAGAAGCAGGATGGGCCCCAGGAAAGGCTTTAATTCCCAGTTGATTTCTCTCAAAATCTCCCAGGGAAGGGAACTAAGTATTCTTCACAACAGTGAAGAGAATCCAAGCTGCCTGGATTTCCTCCTCTCAGCTTTCAGCTCCTTCAGAGGAAAGTGTGAAGAAGAAGGGATTTTGCCACCTACTCCCATCTCCTCCAGAGGATAAACCTTGAATCAAAGTGTTGTCAGCTGCATTGTGACCGGAGCCACTACTGATAAGAAATTTTACCCCCCAAGAGAGATGGGACCAGAGAGGACATCTGTGGATTTCTCAGCCTCTTGGCTATCTTAGGGTAAGGTCCTTGATTTCCCTGAGCCTCGCTTTTCCCTTCAGAAAAATGGGCATACATATTCCTTTCTTGAAAGCCTTACAGAGACCTTCTAAGAAACTAATATTTACAAGGTTAGAAAACGCGAAGCGCTGGGATAAATTCTTTGGCGTACATTATTATTTCGGTTTTCACCAGTAGAGGTAGATGCCATCACCATTTTCCAGATGGGGAAATGGAGGCACTAAAGTGCCCTTCTAAAACTGCAGTTATTAAATAAATGGGAGAGTGGGAATCAGAACACTTAACGGAAGCCCTCTACAAACATGGAACCTTAACAACCAAATGGCAAGAGCTTCGCTATCGTTCTGGACCACTACGTTGGTCATCTCCCCTACCCTGGGACTTCAGCTGTGTGATCAGGCAAGTCATCAGTCCCTCCAAACCAAATCTCATCTTCATATCAAAAGGACAAAATACGCTTCACAGAGGAAGGAGCTGACTTTCTTCTGTACGTGTTCTGTAGGAGATATTTATGTTCCTTTTCTAGTGTTTGAAATCTTCAGGAGCAGAAATTATTAATGTAAACATTTATGGGCATTATTTTCAAGTCAAAATGCTCCCCAAACAAGGATCTTTCAAGC
>CM052884.1:62663655-62684090 GCA_028534135.1 Potos flavus | reverse complement strand
ATTAATAAGCAATCAGTGAAGAGACACTTTGAGACCATGCAAATTGCTTGCTCCTCAAACTTTCTCCTCCGATGTCAGCATCCATCGCTTCTTGCCTTAAGTAATCTTTACCATCATTGTTGCAACCTGCTCTTTATTTGTTCTCCAAAACAGTGGAGTCCTTTCTTCTCCACTGATAGATGTTATCTGTCAGTAGAGACTTAAAGATTCCTATCTTATTCCATAATTATAATCCACAACTGTCCTCAATTTTGAAGCTCTTGTGGTCTCAGATTATGGTCATTCTTTGTAGCCGTGGAGGACAGAACTAGTACTTACAAGGAGATACTACCAAGGGGTGGGAGGCAGATTTTGACCTAGTGAAAGAACATCTTTGGGAGGATTCCAACTCTCCATCATTAGAACTAGCTCACAGAGGCAGGAGGTAGTAAGTTGCCCGTCACAGGAAGTATTTAACAGTTTGTTGACTGTTCTTCATAAAAGAAATTTATGTATCAGGTTGGGGCTTTAGAGATCCCTTCAAAACCTTGAGACTTGCAACCAAATCCTAGAAAGAAGGAGAGGGTGACATCCAGTTTAGGGACACGTTCAGAAAAACAGTAACTGCCGAGAAGGGGAAACACTCAGGCCACCTGTTGGAAACAATCCAACCAGGCTTGCAGAAGCAGGAGCTGCAGTGAATGAAAGTCTAATCCCTAACCCTCTCGAGTTTTCTTGAACATCATTGCTCGACAGCCACCATGTTAGATGCTATATATGAGCCAAAAAGAAAAGACGACTCAGACCCAGGCCCAATACAGAAGCCAGTGGAATGACAGAGGAGGGTCCCTCCAGCTCTGTGTGGGGGAGCTAGGAAAGATACGGACTTTCCAGGTGCGTGGGGGTTCACTCAGATTGTGGGAGCAGGAAAGATACGACTTCTCCAGACGAATGGGGGCTCACCAGCCAAAGAACAAGAGCAACACCAGAACTCTGTCCAGCACAGCATGGCAATCCTGGGAACATTTTACATAGACCAACAGAGACACACACACATATACATGTGTATGTCAATACATGTACACACACAAACCTATCTTCCTACAGTTTATTTTAAAGGACACACGCGTGGGAGAAAGCATGGGCTTCAAAGGAAAGCATACAATTGGTCAATAGTTCAACAGCCTGGTCAGAAAACGCTGCTTCCCCTCCCTCACCAAGAAATCTGTATTCACAAGATACAGAAAGATTAAACGCTCCAAACTGGGTGACAAGCGATCCAGAGAAGTAGTCGCGCAGGACTCCTACGTGCCGCTCCCTTTTCCGCGCCTCGTTCTCTGGGTCTCTGTTCTCCACAATCAGAGCAGAGGGGGTGAGCCCAGCAGGGGCAAGGGCAGAGACAGAGGGACTAACGTCTGGCTTCACTTACAGAGTCCCCAGCAGGAGCAAGCCTCTCTTGGAGGGCCGAGGGAAAGCCAGTTGGTGGCCTCAGGCGCAGTCAGGCACTGGTACCAACTTGAGGCCGGGATATCTGTCCGGTAGCTCAGGCCCGAGAGGCCACAGTCTAGGGAGGTTCATGTCCTCCGAATAGATTCAAGGAAGGATCCTCCTGAGCAAGGATAAAGCTACTCGATTACACTCTGCAGCGCTGTGCTTAGTCAGTTCCTGACACACATGCTACCATTCATCTAGTCTGAGCCCATGACAGACAGAACGGATCTATCATGACACACTCTAACGTGAAAACCAAGGCCTTGTCACCCTCATATTCACACCTTTCTAGGAAGTGGCTACCGAGTGCTATCCGAGAACACTTTACTTTCCAAACATATGTCATGTTTGCTACCTACCTTGCATTTCCTAAGACTGCCACAAAAATCAGGATGTGCCCATTTTAAAGACAGAGAAACAGAGGCAGCAGAGGAAAAGGACCCTGAGGTCCCACGGTTGGGAGCAATGAAACTGGGATGAGAGCAAGGCCTCTTGGTTCCCTCCTTTCCCACTTGCTCTCTTGCTCGCAGTGCTGAAAGCTGCGAAGGTCCTGGTAGAAATACTACACAGCCCCAAGATCCAGCCACAGTAGTGCCTCGCGTGACACTGCTGATGTAGAGATCAAAACTCAGCTCAAGGGCAAGTCCTCCCTTCTATGGAGACCTCAGCAAGAAGACAGCACTCCTTCTTCCAAGGTTACGGGCCTTGCACATTTGTCTCTATTCCCAGCTTGGAGCACAGTGCTAGCACACAGTCAGCACTCAACAAATGGTACTGAACTGAAGTGAAGGGAGCCAGATCCTTGTACTGGGTTCCACGCCTCTGGATTGATAGGGGGTATAATATAGCAGGGCAAAGAACAGAGGCTTTAGAAGCAAACTAACCCACACCAGAATCCCCTCCAGACTCATGTGATACTGAGCTACTGAGACTTACTGAGCCTCAGTTTCTGCAGGTGTAAAATGGGGCGAGTATCCCCGAGTTCACAGGGATGTAGAGGAAATGGAGAGAAATTTGTGAAAGACTGGCAGGAGCGATGAAGAGTGGGAGGAAGAGAAATCGGTGCTAGTCCAAGATGACTACATAGGAGGAAGGAAGGGGCGGAGGGTGGAGTAGGCAAAATGGGCGAAGGGGGGTGGGAGACACAGGCTTCTGGGTACAGAATGAATCAGTCACAGGGATAAAAGGCACAGCATAGGGAGTTCAGTCTGATACTGTAAGAGTGCTGCATGGTGACAGACGGAGGCTACATTTGTGGTGAGCACAGTGTAATGGATAAAACTGCCATCACTATGTTGCACACCTGAAACTAATGTAACATCGGGCACCAACCATACTCAGAGAAGTTTGATAAGTGGGAGGAGGGAGAGGATGAAAAGGAAGAAGTATAGTGCACAGACTTCTAGGTCACCCCAATGATCTTCCTGCTTAACTTCAAACCCTTGCACGATCCCCTCCCGTGGGGGGTGACAGAACCTCGAATTTGCTTCTAACCAATAATACAAGGCAGAGGTGGCGGGATGTCACTCCCACAATCACGTTACATTGGAGAAGACTGCAAACGGCTAACCAGTTTGCTCTAGAAACTTTCTCCCTTGGTGGCATTGAATAAATCAATCCAAGCAACCACACTGGGAGACCCATGAGGCAAGGAGGTGAGAGGGGCTTCGAAGAGCAAAGCCCTTCAGCCAAGAGTCCGGGAGAAACCAGGATTCACCGCCTCTGACTGCAAGGAAATGAATCTGCCAACACTGAGTAAGCCCGGCCCCCTCCCCGGCCAAGCCTCCCCATGAGGACTCAGCCCCAGCCAACACCTTGACTGCGGCCTTGAAGAGGCACCAGCTAAGCCGTGCCTGCACTTCCAACACCCAGAAACCATGAGATGACACACACACGGCCATGTGTTATGCAGCGACAGACGATGAACACAGGGCAGGAAGGTAGGAGGGGAACAAGCACAAGCCAGTCTTAACAAATCAGTCTTAGGACAGCAGGGGCACTTGCATCTGAGTGGTACCATCAGTCTAGAAGTTTCCAGCCAAGGCCAGCTTGCCTGGATTTTCAGGTACAATCTCCATGGAGGTGAGCAGAACTACAACTTTATGTAAAAGGCCACTCTGCTCGCACTTGAAAGATAAGCAACTCTCCCACAACACACACACGACAGGCTGGGGCTTCTGTCCTTATGTCTTTTCCTTTGGCACGAGGCAGCCTCGGAAGCTGCCAGTGGCAAGAGTCAGCCTGATGGCATCTAACTGACCTACTACCTCTCAGTCGGAGCGCTCAGGCAGGGCTGCAGGGGGCACTCCCCCTAAGCCTTAAGGCAAGGCAGAGCTGTGCCCCTCTGCCTTCCCGGGATGAAACCGCTCTCCCTGACACACAGCCCCAGCTCCCTTCCCCTAGTAGTAAAATCAGAACCAACCCCCTGCAGATTTGGATCCTTTGCCTTCTCAGACCCAATTAGAGTTGGCAGGACTAAACCAGTCTTGTGGTACCTTTTGTTTGTTTGTTTTTGGTAAATATTTCCAAAGTAATCCACAAAAAAAAGTACCATCAGACAGGTGAGGAGGTAGTGGAGAAGGGAGAACCAGAAAGATAGGGGGCAAGAAAGGGGCAGAGAGCCCTTCTCAGACCACCAGCACCCTCTCCGGCCCTTCTTCTCAGAGCATCAAGAGGGTCATCGTATCAGGAAAGCAAGCTGGTACCCACGCTTCCCCAAGCACGAGACGTTATCAAGTAAACCGTCAACACATGCGACAGAAACACTGTATTCTTCTGGGAGATTTCGGTGTTCCGTGCCCCTTGTCCGGCTCGTCCCCTTCCGGGTCCCCACTCTAAGTCCTCTGTCCCCAACGTAAAACCCACACTTACCCACAACCTGGATAATCTGAGCCAGGAGGACGCCGTCCGTCACATCTTGCTGGAGGTCCTTGATGAGACGTTTGTGGCCCGATTTGGCTAAGTAGTGATTGGCCCAGTCCGTATAGATCTGCAAGAAAGCAAACAGGCAACTTGAGGCACCTACTTGGACCCTGTCCCCGAGCTGGAGGCAGCTGCCGGGGGCCTGCGCAGCAGCCCCCGTCCCGCCAGCGCGCTGTCCCGGGCCAGCCAGCGCCATTAACATGCAGAGCCGTGTGCGGAGGGGCCTTTCAGCTACCCAAAGCTGGGCTTTTGCCTATTGAGAGATCTGCCATCGAGGCGCAGGGAAAAGCTAAAGAAAGCTTCAAAGCATGCCAAGGCCTGAATGGGACGGGGACACAGAACTAAACAGTCTGCTCCAGACGGCTTTGAGAGGCAGTGGCTCGAAATGCAAGAGAAGCCTCCCCCCACTCCGCCGCCACCACCCCGCCCCTTCCCATCTTTTTCTCTTTATTGAGAAAACGTATGGGGAGGTTACCACCCAACAGGCATCTTTTAATGGGCCATTTCAGGGTAAGGAGGGCTATTGAGTTAGCGAAGCTCTCAGGGGCCTGGGTCCCTTGTAAAGAAGCCAAGTACGCAAACACAGAGCCCTTCAATTACTCGTGTGAGTGGCGTTATTGACGACCTTGCAATCAGCTCAAACGTAATCAGTTTAATTTAAAAGCCTCGCTTCCACTGTTAGGATTCTGTGACTAATAATTTTAAAATCCAGCAAATTCCAACATATTTAAACACAGCACTGGTGTGCACAGCAGCCTGAAAGGCAGAGGCTGGGTCACCCAAGGGATCAGGAAATCAGAGCCCTGGTCCCCTCCTCCCCCACCGCTCCTCTCTGTCCCCACAAGAGAATCTTTTCTTTTATAAGCACAAGAAAACTCACCTGAAAACTTTCTCCCTAACTGAAATAAGCCAAATAACAAACAAAATTAGAAACCTCAGCAACTTTTAAGTGCTAGGTTCCACGACGGATTCCTAGATTCCTCCTCCCTCCAGCTAGTCTGTGGAGGGACATGTAGGCCCCATATAACAGCACCTTTCTCCCCCTACAGTGATATGGACAAGTGATGGCTCAAAGAGTATACTTCACCTCGACACGTCCCTCTATTAGCAGCGACAAGTTCATATACTAAGTCATATGATGTATCCCCCAAATTATGGAGGGGATTGTTATATTTCCAGCAGGCCTGCTCTGAGATCTTGTGTGTGCCTCACGCCAGCTCTCCTCCACTCTGTTCTTCCAACAGGCCCAGAGAAATCTCACGCAATGGGGCACCGCGCCTCGAGGATCACAGAATGGGGACAGCAGGCCAGCGCCTGGACTCGCAAAGTAGGACCCTTCTGGGAGGCTGCAGGTCTGGCTATGCCACCTGGGACGGTGAGAGCCTCATCCCAAGATGAGGCAAGACAGAGCTGCACTTCCTACTTCATCCAGAGCTGAGAGCAGACACCCCCGTCTCTGCCCAGCCCCGAACTTGAATCTTGGTCTTTCCCTGCAGAGACCCACAGCAAAGAGGCACACACACCATGGGGCTATTCCACATCTGTGCTCCAAGGTATCTCATCCATAAATCCATGTTATTTGCCTCCCTAGGACTCCCAAGCATGATCATTTTCAATTTTGTAAGCACTGAGAAAGCTAAGGAAGTGAGGCACCGTCTTGATCATTAAATGGCCAATTCTAAACACCAGTGATCATTAAATTGAATTGTTAAGAGGGAGGAAAAAAAAAATATTAAAAGGAAAAAAGACAGACCTGGGTTTAAGTCCCAGTTCTGGAGTTTCCACAGGGTAGGGATTTGGATCTGTGTTGTTCTATGATGTTTCCAAGGTACCTACAGCATTAGCACCTTAGTTCCCAATATGTATTTGTGGGTCAATGGATGTAGGACTTCGGGCAAACTATTTCACTGCACTGAGGCTAGTTTTTCTTATCTGTGAAAGAGAATCAATACCATCTACTTGTCAGTTGTTATGAGGACTGAGTGATAAGACATTTGGAAAAAAAATAAAAGGGGGGGCACCTAGGTGGCTTAGTCAGTTGAGTGCCTCATGTGATTTTGGCTCAGGTCATGATCTCAGGGTCGTGGAATAGAGCCCCATGTCGGGCTCTGCTTATCCCTCTCCCTCTGCTTTTCCCCCTCAAGTAAATAAATAAACTCTTCAAAATTTTTTTTTTTTGAAAAAAAGGGCCTTACGCAGAATAAGAACTTAATTACCAACATAGAGTGCCTCCTACATGCCTACACATGTTCATACACTGGTATAAACATTTTGCACATATTAGTTCATTTAATCCTCATCCTATGATGCAGATATTATTTGCCTATTTTTTCAGAGGAGAAATTTGAAATGTAGAGAGTCAAAACAGTAACTTGTCCAAGACCATAAATAAGTGGCAGAGCCAGGATTTGAACCCATTTGGGCTCCGGAATCCCTTAGACATTTCTATCATGCTGCTTCTCTGAATACAAATACAAAAGTTATTCAAATCATTTATCTCCTCCATGATACCCACCTTCTGGATTCTAGGCTCATTCTTCTATTCAGTTATGTTCTCACTAAAAGATTTTAAAAATAAATAAAAACCCCAAACCTAGTTCTATCCCTTGCTGTCTGAATGCCCTGGGGCAAGTTACTCAACTTTTGCGAGCTTCAGTTTATTCAGCTGTAAAATGGGCATAATGAAGCCTACTTCAGAAGGTGGTCGTGATGACTCAGCGAAGCCCCTGGCATGACCCACCATGGGGCTCGGGAAGTGGGGGCAGTGGAGTGGGATGGTAAAGAGGGGAGCTCTGGAATCAACACGCTTGCTTTAAATCTTCGCTGCCACGATGCCAATTACGTCTGCACCCTTTGACCCGGTGTCCTTGTTTATAAGATGGGGATAATACTACCTACATCATGGGGCTATTATGAAGATGAAACGAGCTCATGTATATAAAAGGACACAGAATCTGCCACCACGCTTAGTCTTCCTGGAACACAGCTCTAATCTTATCACCTGTTCAAAAAAATCATCAACGGCACCACACTTCCCATTGAAGTGAAGTCACACGTTTTACATTGTTATTCAAGGCAGTAAGATCTACCCACTCTTCCCCAGAGTGTGTCCAACACTTCTGGAGGAGGCAGTGTATGTGGAAGTTGAAAGGATGGGCTTTGGAAATGACAGAGTTGGCCCTCCACTCTGGGCAAGTGAATTTCTATGAGCCTTTCTGTATCTCAGTTTTACCTTCCATAAAGTGGGGATTATATCAAATGTCTTATAAAACAGCCTGGTAATCCGTGATCCAGGCCAAACCCAGGTGACCCTATGTTTTTTGTTTTTTTTTTTTAAGATTTTATTTCATTTATTTGACAGAGAGAGAGAGATCACAAGTAGGCAGAGAGGCAGGCAGAGAGAGAGGGGGAAGCAGGCTCCCCGCCGAGCAGAGAGCCCGATGAGGGGCTCGATCCAAGGACCCTGAGATCATGACCCGAGCCGAAGGCAGAGGCCTAACCCACTGAGCCACCCAGGTGCCCCGACCCTATGTTTTTGTAACCAAAGCTCTATTGGAACACAGCCACACTCACTTGTCATCTTTAGCTGCTCTCATGTCACGGCGGCACAGCTGAGTCACTGTGAGAGAGAGCTTTTGGCCCACAGAGGTTTAAGTATTTACTATCTAGCTCTTTGTGGAAAAGATTGGCCAGTCTGTTAGAAGCACTGAATGAGCTAAGAGGCCTACCATACCAAATGCTCAGGAGCAATAATTACGATCACCTTCAGGAAACCTCAGCCTCACACCTCTCCATCTCTGAATTCATGCCACGCCGTCTTCCTGAGCACCTCTACCTGGGGTCACCTGGCAAGGCTCAATTCCTAGGTCAGTCCCTCCATGAAGTCACTCAGGATTTCCCAACTGCATCCTGAGCTGCACATGCCACAGAGATTGTAGATAACGTGGACATTGGCACTACCTTCCCACCCTTCCAGCCAGATGTGGGCAGAGACCATGTCCCACCCATCTCTGCTGCTCAATAATACCCAAGGTGGGGACACAGGGCAGTTGGTAAACACGTGGTTGCCAGGTTGAGCTGAACAGAGAGAAAGAGGGCAAATCTCTAGGAATCTGATTACATTTGAGATAAGTAAGAAAGTAGGCTCTCAGCGAATTCTCAAACCAGAATCTCCAATCTCTTTATTGATTCAAAGAGGCAGGGACAGAGAAAATAAATCACTCCACGGCTCAAGCTCATTAATCAGGACCCATCCAACAAGAATCATTAATTATCTGGAGTGTCCCCTCCCTGCCCCTCTCCCCAGCTCTCCAGTTTTTAAAAGGAGTCACAAGAAAACACATTTATTATAAGAATTTGTTTTCAGGGGCCATGCTAAGCTTGGACATAAGTCAGCCTCATCTCTCTCACTTGCTCTTTCAGTAGCTCAGGCAATAAGTGCCATTCTCTCAAGGTGCACCCTTGGAAAATCAACTCACAATATCCATAGTCAAAGGCTCCATCAGATTTGGCAACTCTCAAAAAGGCCACAGTGTGTGTTTCAAAGCAAGGGCTAACGCATGCGGAGCTTCCTGTCCAAGCTTCAGGGTCCCAGAATCAATTGCTCCAGAGCCTCGCAGTCCCCACAGTTCTAGAGACTGGGGTCTGTTGATGCTCCTACCCCGGAGCCCACTGATCCTTGCTCTGTAAACTTCTAGTAGCAATGGACCAGAAAAAGAACTATTCTTTCCCACAGTAGGAAAGAATACAAGCACCATTCCCACCTCCAGCTCCAAACCTGATCATTCTAGAGCAAAGTTCTAGGACGACTTCCCACTAGTGTGTGGGGAGCCTTTCTCACTCTGATTCCTTCATCTCACCGTCTGCCTCTCCCCGCAGCCCCTCTAACAGGGGACTCAGTACTCCAGAAGCGCTCAGTGAGGGAGAGAAGCTGCTGTCAAAGGCTTGAAGAGATAAAAGGGGGAAGGAAGGCAATGACAGCTGAGGAGCGAATTCGGTTTGATTCACTTATTACCCCTGACAGAATTTCAAGGAGTGTGTCATTTGTTTGCTTATAACTCCCCATCATTCCATATCGCAGAGGCTGCAATCAAAGAGGGAAAATTTTGACAGATCGATTGAAGTCAAAAAACCTGATTAGTAGTTGTAACAGGAAAACCGATAATAATTGCACTCTGTTAAATCAACGGGGATAAGAATGTTGCTAAATTTATACTGCAATTAGCCCTCAAGGAAGGGGTGGGGGTAGCATCCTAAGAAACCAGAGAACAATTTCACAGAGCGACTGCACGGAGAGTTGGTGCCATTCACAACTGTGCCACAAATCCAGACCCGTATGCCGGACAGCCGGATGGATCCTGAAGGCAGCGGATGGCCTGTGGATAGACTTTCCAGGACAAAGAGAATAAAACAGATCTCTTAGAAGGAAGTGCGTAGATTAAAGTAAACCCGTCATGGAGCCTCGGAAGCGGTTTGCAGTCAATCGCTGTAAAGGAAATGCTACCGTCTGGCCTCCATTCAAGAGGTCTGGCTCCAGGCTTCGGCCAAGACGTCAACCAGTACTCCCATGACGAGGCGGTATGCAGTTAAATGGCTTAGTTCCGATGGCTCTGAAGTCCAAAAACGATATTGCCACAACATAGAGTGTTCACCCAGTACGTGAACACGGCAAAGAACCCCCTGCCTTGTTTAAAACCACTGCCTCGAAACCACCACCCCAATAGGGGAGACGGTGTCCCCTACGCAGTGGAGAGCGAGGTGGAATAGAGAAGTCAACCTTTTGCTCAAGATCACACAGCACAGCAGGGGCCGGGCTGGGCCAGCAGCCCCGCTGCCTGGTTTCTGTGGAGAAGAGTCTGGTTCTGCTCAGCGTCCTCGGTGCTCACACGGCCACCCTGAAGGGCAAGGACTCTCCTTCCACCCCCATCTTTGCCACCTGGTGCATTACTCAGGTCATGTGTGGTTTTTCCATCCACCGCAGTAATCGCGAGGGCAGCGTGCCTGTAGTCTCCTGAGCTGGCATGGCCCAGGGCAGAGAGCCGGCTCTGCCTCTTACCAGCTGGGTGGCCTCGGTGAGTCATAGCCCCATGGAGCATCTGTGCCCCTCACTTGTGTGGTGGGGACATACGGGGTTACTAAATGAGAGCATGTGTGTAAGTGGTTAACCCAGCGTCTGGCGCATAGTATGAAATAAGGATTGGTTATTAATATTCAGATTAATAAACACTGGGTATCTAAGTTTGGAGGAATAAGTCATTCTAGATTGCTGGGAGTTTATACTTCTGAAAGCCACACATATTTATTCCATTGGGAACCTTTCCTAAATGGATTATTATGACTCCTGTTTTTTTGTTGTTTTTTTTAAGATTTTATTTATTTCTTTGACAGAGAGAGATCACAAGTAGGCAGAGAGGCAGGCAGAGAGAGAGGGGGAAGCAGGCTCCCTGCTGAGCAGAGCCCGATGCGGGGCTCGATCCCAGGACCCGGAGATCATGATCTGAGCTGAAGGCAGAGGCTTTAACCCACTGAGCCACCCAGGCGCCCCTGATTCCTGCTTTTTAAATTAACCCACTTTTACTTATTGTTGATGGCCCACAGACATTACTATGAATAATAGTATTTTGATGCATGTAAGGATGCCCTTAGGGCCTGCTGAGCCTTCCTTAAAAGATCCCAGAGTCCTTTAAAATTGCGTATGAAGTTACTGTTCAAGCAAGAACCTTGAAGACACTTCTCCACCAACACATATACATGAGTAGAAGGATTCTGCGGCACACCTTTGAGCCGGTCCGAGGTTCAGTGGGCTTTTTGGCTGGTCTCCAGCCAGGTAAGGCTGCTAGAAAGCTGGGCTCCAGGAGCACGGAGTGAGACATGACTGGGTTCTATATTCCCCACCTGAGCACATGCAGAATACTGCCAGCTCAACTCTCAACATACATGTGACATGCATGTAGTGTGGGTAACATGAACTTCTTTCCACCAAGGACTATATATACATCCTTCTCTGGAGACAGAAGACAGGAACATTGGGAGGGAGAAGCCCACTGCTGGATTTCCTTGCTCAGGATTTCTATCTTCCTCCACATCCTGGCACTATCCTTACTCCTACTTGAACTCTGAATATCAAGTCAAGATAAATTGCTTCTGAGCCACATGCAAACCTTGACGCATTAAGCCAACGCTGTCTGAGCATCCACGCGTGCTGGATCCTGCTCGTGCTGTAGTCTTGCGGAGGATAATACCTCCCATCGGTCAAAGGTCTACAACGAATCAAGTAAAAGAACGCCTTCTAGAATCAGACCATTTTCATTCCAACCCTGCCTCGACCACTTCCTGGGAGAGTTCTCCTGGGCAAGATACTTAAACTAACCAAGCTAAATTTCCTTATCTGTAAAATGGATCAATCACCTATTCAGGTTATTCTGAGATTGAAAGGAGACAATCTAACCATGCCTGGTACACCGTACGTATGTTGGCCGTGATTCTAATTACCATGAAGACGGTCACCTACAATATCAGCTTTGCAAAGGATTCCTTTCATGTCCCACTTACCCTCGAGGAAGGTCTCATCACCCTCACTCTACAGATGAGAAAGGCGAGGCTCTGAGAGCTCAAATGACTCCCTCAATATCATAGGAAATGGATGCAGGATTTTAAAGCAATGACTTTGGCTCCTAGGAACGCCAGACTGCTAAGGAGAGGCCCCCTCAGAAACCACAATCCCCAGAAGGTCAGGTGTGTCAGCAGTGTGCGGAAAGAGCAAGGCGTACCCCATCATAGCCATTACAGTGTCACACTCTCCTGCCCCTGCGAACAGAGCTGGCCGCTTGTCACTCAGGACCCACAGATCTAAGAGGGGAGCTGACACTTTCCCATGTCACCCAAGCACAAAGCAAACACGGTATCACAGCAGCATCACAACCGTAAAAATTGAAATGCCAATGTAACGTGTTACCATCGCGTGGGAAATCGGGATTTGCTCAGGAATAAGGTGCCCCTATTCTTCCAGTCTGGAGGAGGGCAAGGCTGGCCCGGGACCCTGTGCAGCAGACCCAAGGGCCAGGCCTGGGAACAGCCCCACAGCCGTACAACGGTGGCATGTCTGCCGGGAGCACGGGAAGCCACAGGTGGGTGCGCACACCGGCTCCAGAGGTTTTGAAATGGTAGCTTCAGAAAAACAAACAAGGCTGGTGAAGGTGCTGGGAGGGACTGGGGAGATCTCGAGGAGGAGCACACAGGTTCCTGCTTATCCCGCTCCATGCCATAAGGCCGAGGATTCCCCTGCTTGCCACTCTGTTTTCCTGGAACAGAAGCTGCTCTGGGCCACACTTCGAGGGACACACGGCACATTCCCCTCACTTCCTCGCCTGCTCACGACCCCCTACTGCGAGGGGGGGCGTGTTTCTGTTGAGGGTCTCCTGGGTGCCAAGTGTCCTACACCTGTGATCTCATCGAACTCTCTCCCCACTGGAGGGGCAGCTCCCAGAGCACAGAAATTCTGTTTTACTCACCGCATTTCCCCCAATCATCTAGTAGAGTGCCTAGCATGCAGTAGGTGCTTTCTATTTGTTGAATAAGTAAATGATCATTTCCCTATCATATACTGGAAGACAGAAGCTCTAGAAGGTGAAGTCACACGGCTAATAGCAGGGGACACCCCACTTGACCCAGGAAGCCTGGCCCCACAGCTACCATGTCTCGCAACAGCAAAATGTATATCCAAGTCTCCCCTGGAGCCCCCCTGGAAAGTCAAATGAGGCCATGTAAGGATCAAGACCAGAATGCTGGTCTTGGCACTGGGCGCATCAGAGCCAAGTCGCGTCCCCTCTGCAGTACTTTCTCTCAGCCGCGGCAGCCTCAGGAGCAAGGTCAGAACCATGTTCAACCACGAGTCTGGTAGCTCCGACAAATCCCAGGGTCTGAGCCCACCGGAAAGTTCTCTAGTATTTTCTCTCTCTTCCTATGCTCATTATTAACTAACTACCCATTTCTTCCGCTGTGGATACGAGGGGACTCAGGGCCTTCCCAGAGGCTGGGCGGCTGGCACAAACATCCTTTTTGACAGCCAATCTCCCTAAACTCCACAAGCGCTGTCCAGAGATGCCTGGCAGGGCAGCCACACCTGAAGGGCTACCGACCACATCGGTGAGGATTCAGGCCTCTCTCCAGTCTGTCCATCAGTGGACCTTCTCTGTAGTAGCCTCCACCCTCCCTCCATCACCCTGGAGTCCTGCATGACCTCTCATCCCTCTGTTTCTTCACAGGACTGAGAGGATACTGAGTGGAGAGGAGACCTCAAGGACCCCACACATGTCTGGACACAGCACACCAAGGCTCTGTGACCATGGGCAAGCCACCTCTCTCTGAGCCTCAGCTTCCACTTCTGGAAAATGGACTCTTCCCCTGTTACCCCTTGTAAGGAATATAGTATCTACTGAGAAGGGACGTGTTTTTAACATGTTTAGCACAGGGCCTGCCACACAGGTGCTGCCTTGAAACATTTGTTTCCTTTCCGGCCTTGTCTCCACGACCCCGACTACAAACCCCTCTGGTCCACTGCTCACACCACAGGCTCCGTGCCACGCTAACCTTCAGTCCCTGCTGGTGGGTTGGGTTTTGCCAGTCGGGCATACCCTCCCTAGCAGGATGATCCCTTCTCCTAGAAACCAAATCCGACTGCCAGCCTTCTGCCCCTCTTGGCAATCCTGGGGTGCTCACCCTTCAAAGGTCCCGTGTGCCGGTTCCCCAACCCCTACACTCTATGCACACATGGTCTTCTCTGCTGGCGGCGCCATCACTGCTCCACTGCTGGCAAATGCCTATTCAGGATCCTAAGACCCGGGCCCAGGGTCAGTCCCTGTAGAGCCATTCCCAACCCACTTTTCATCCCAAATATGGAGTTACTGGTTCCTTCTTCTTGGATCCCAAAGCACTTTTGCACATGCTTTTTATGATGGTTTTTGTAACTAAATCTATTCACCTTTCTCCAATCAGGAGCCTCCCCAGAGTAGAGCACAAGTTTTCTACAGCTTGGAAACACTCGCACAATGCCTGACACACCACAGGGGTTTCATAAACAGGTACGTATTGACTTAATGGAGGGTAAATGGGTGAGTGAACGGAAGCAAAATGAAGGGACAGACTGGTGAATGTTCAGATGGGTGGACATATGGATGGGTGGGAGAAAAGATAGATGAATGATTATATGTGGAGATGAATGGACAGATGGATAGGTACAATGGATGAATAAATCTGTTCCCCTTCATTACCTAGATCATAAAGTCCATGAATTCACCATGGTGTTTCCTGTAGCTTTTAGACCAGACAGAGCGCAAGGCACAGAATGGGAACTGCTGGGGGACATTCCGCTGAGACAATTTCCAGGAGCATAGGAGCAGGACACACTTGACGGGGGCATTTGAGTGCTATCTAACAAGATACAAACATACACACACACACACAACACCTGATGGTCCACTACGGTATGCTCGCACAGGCTCAGCAGAGTTGATGGCTCAATTTTAAGGGAATGTGCAAGCTGGTTATTAAAAATAGCCCTTATTTATAAGGAAATATCAGAAAGACGAATTAGGAAAACAGTACCACTTACACTTGTATCAAAAAGCATAAAATACTTAGGAATAAATTTAACCACCAAGGTGAAAAGACATGTATACTGGAAACTAAAAGACATTAATGAAAAAAATTGAAAAAAGAGGGGTGCCTGGGTGGCTCAGTCAGTTAAGCGTCTGACTCTCGGTTTTGGCTCAGGTCATGATCTCGGGGTCGTGGGATCCAGCCCGCATAGGGCTCCTCGCTGGGCATGGAGTCTGCTTGAGATTCCCCCACTCTTTTGTTCCCCATCTGCTCTTCCCCTGCCCCTTGTGCTCTAAAATAAATAAATAAAATCTTAAGTAATTGAAAAAGACACAAATGGAAAGATATCCCATGCTCATGGATTGGAAAGATACTGTTATAAAATGTCCATACTACCCAAAGCAATATACACATTCAATGCAATTACTATCAAAATTCAAATGACCTTTTTCACAGAACTAGAACAATGCTAAAATTCGTAGAGGAACCACACAAGACCCTGAACAGCCAAAGCACTCCCGAGAAAGAACAAAGCTGGAGGCATCACACAGTCTGATTTCGAACTATATCACAAAGCTAGAGTAATCAAAATGTATGGTATTGGCATAAAAAGACATTTAAAGCCACAAGCAAAAGGATGAAACTGGACCAGTGTCACACCAGACACAAAAAGTACCTCAAAATGGATTAAAGACTTGAACATAAGACCTGAAACCATAAAAGTCCTAGGAGAAAACAAGGAGGTAAGCTCCTTGCCATAAGTCTTGGCAATGACTTACTGAATCGGGACACCAAAAGCAAAGGCAACAAAAGTAGACTTATAGATACAGGGAACAGGATTGGTGGTTGCCAGAGGTAAGGGGAAAGGGGGTAAACAGGTGAAGCAGGATCAAGAAATACAAACTTGCACGTAAGTCACGAGATGTAAGGTACCTCGTGAGGAAGTCAATAATAGCGTATTAACTTTGTATGGTGTTGGATCGCTAGACTTACTGTGGTGATCATTTTGCAATGTATACAAACACTGAATCACTATCTTGTCTACCTGAAAGTAATATTGTTTGTGAATTACACATCGATAAGAAAATAATCAAGTGGACTACATTAAACTAAAAGGCTTCTGCACAAAGAAACTATCAACAAAAAGGCAACTTACCAAATGGGAGAAAATTTTTGTTTACAAATCATGTATCTCATAAGGGGCTAATATCCAAAATCTATTAAGAACTCATTAAACTCAATAATAAAAAAAAATGAATCTGATTAAATACCAGGGAGAAGATCTGAGGAGACGTTTTTCCAAAAACGACATACAGATGGCCAACAGGTACTTGAAAAGATGCTTATCATCATTAACCAACAGGGGAATGTAAATCAAAACTACACTTGAGAGTTCACGTCAGACCTGTTAGGACAGCTTTTATCAAAACACAAGAAATAGTATGTGCTGTTGAGGATGCGGAGAAAAGGGAACACTAGTACTGTTGGTGGGAATGCAAATTGGTGCAGCCACTGTGGAAAACAGGACGGAGATTCCTCAAAAAATTAAAAATAGAATTACCACATGATCCAGCAATTCCCCAATCTGGGTATTTATTGGAACAAAATAAAAACACTAACTTGAAATGATATATGCACCCCATATTCACTTCAGCATTACTTACAATATCCAAGATATGGAAACAAGCTAAGTGTCCATTAACAGATAAACAGATAAACGGTGATACACAGGCAGGAGTATTATTCAGCAACAAAAAAGAAAGAAATCTTGCCATTTGTTATAACACGGACGGACCTTGAGGACATTATGCTAAGTAAAATAAGTCCGACAGAGAAAGACAAATACATCTCTCTCTCCTATACGTGGAACCTTAAACAGTCTCATACAAAGAATTGATTGGTGTTTGTCAGAGATTGGAGGTGGGGGTGGAATGGGTGAACTAGTTTTTTTTGGTTTAAATAAATCAAAGAACAAAATATTAGTCAAAGACTGGGTTTTCATCTTTGGGCAGTTTTTAAGGTGCTCAACTTCACATTACCAAGTTGACCTAAAATTATTCAAAATATTCTCTGAAAGGATTAATATAATCTCTAGGATTAGATATTCCTAGTCTCTCTCCAGTGTTCTTTTATGGGGCGATCCTGAATCCCTAAAGACCACTTTATCCACAACTACAATTACAGAATCGGTGATAAAAAGAACCTGTAGTGATCTGATACAATCCTAAATTTATAGTGGAAATGAGGCCGATTGAAATTAATTTTATTATCCCCAACCCTAAATATATGGCACTGTATGTCCCTAAAAATGTGTAGGCAAATCATTCATGACGCCGTAACTTAAAATGCATGAAGCAAAAATGTAGCTCTTGTGTATCTTTAAGCTTAACTTAGCCAAACAGTCTGAAAAACATTTAAAATTGTTTAATTAAAATTCCTTTTCCAACTTTGCTGAGATTTAATTGATGTACCACGACCTCAATATACTGTGCAATTGGATGAGTTCTAACCTATATACACCCATGAAACCATCGCTATAATCAAGGTAACAAACATTTCTCCCAACCCCAAGAACTTCCTTGCAACCCTTTATCATCTATCCCTCACTCTACTGCAGCTGCAAAGCTAACACTGATCTGCTTTATGTCATTACAGATTCATTGGGGCTTTCTAGAACTATAGACGTTTTTGAAAAATTATATAAAACAATTACATTTCCTAAAGGTGGTACTACTCAAAACTCATCACTTGCTATTTTATGACATTTTGCTATTGTTTATGCTCTTGCGGTTCTTTACATCTATTAGATCTGTAGGAAGGAAACAGTATATAATGGTGTACTATAGTACATCTCTTCCCAACTCATTCAGAGAAGACATGTTGGTAGATTAAAGTCAGCCTTGGCAGCAGGAGTTACCCCAGATATATCACCAAGTGCTACGCAGCAGGATTTTTTCCTTGGAAAAAATCAATCGTTAAAAATGCCACTGGCCATACACAGGTGAGACCTGAGGAAAAATGATGTTACTTATTCCCATCCCCACCTCCCCCAAGGAGGTTTCTTTGTTACGCAGAATAATGAGCCAGAGGATGCAAATGTCAGAGTGGAAACTGAGCTGAAATGCTTTGCATGAGAAAAAGTGAATTCAAGGAGGGTTTAAGAGAGATTTGGAACCCAGGAGACTGGGAAGAAGAGACGCTGTGGCATGGGAGGAGGAAGCAGCTGTGGAGGCAAAAATCAGGAGGCATTTCATGCAGCTGTACACAATCAAGAAGCTCCCCCCTGAAATCTTCAATAAAATCTATACTCTTACCAGTGCTTTCTAGGGCCAGTGGAATCGTTCCCAGGAAGGCCAAGAGGTGCCAAGTCCTGCCTCCCAGGGGGTGAAGGGACAGGACGGAGTGAGTTGCAGCCAAGGTTAGGTTACTCCCCGGGAAAGAGAGTGAGGAGGTTTATCCTCAGGGCCAAGTGGGTAAGTGGTGAGGTCATGGTGTCCCTTTGCAGCACCTCACGGGGAACGGGTCACGGGGCAGCTGTTCAAGGAATACTGGCTGAAGGGCTCCCTGGGCTCCCGGGTCCCCCCTCCCGCACAGGCCTCCTGGGGTTCGGTGAAGGTCTCCCGAACATTTATGGTGCACAGCTACCTAGCTCCTCCGGGCCCCCCGCACCGACCCCGCCCCGCCGAAGGTGTCCCAACTGGGCCTGCTCACAGTGGTTTCCCTGCTCCCCCTTTCCGGACAGCGGGCCTGACCAGGTCTCAGCCTGACCCAGGTGCTCAAAACTCACCTGACTCTCATTCCATCAGGCTTGCTAGGCCCCAGGCCTGCAGCTTTGCCAGGGACCGCCCGGTGAGAACACTGTTTGCGGCTAACATTTACGCCGCCAGTGGAATCCTCAATGCTTTAAGGGCCAGAGATTGAGGTGAGTTAACGTAATCACTCCCAGCAACTCTGGCAAACTTGAGAGAGAGTGCCTTTTTTTTTTTTTTTAAATGGTAAAAAGGTTTGTTGTTTTCGTTTGGGTTTCTTAGGGCCAATCCTGGACCACGGGCAGGTGAGTGGCTATTTAACCTGTAGATTGTTTATTAAAATTCACAACACCCGGTGCAAACCATGTGAGTAATTGCTGATTATTTAAGGATGCCCCCTTGCCCAGGAAGCCTGAGTAGTGGGTGATAGTTTAAGGATTACCCCCGGGTCAGGTTAAGATTACAGAGCAGCCTCATTTATCTGGGAGAAGCCATCCAGGGAGGACCCCAAGCATGGGGTATGGGCAGTCCCCTTTCCTGCAGGAGGGGCTGTGATTGAAGGTAGAGCAAAAGCAAGGTGGTGGGGTCCTCTTTTAGTTTCACTTAGAAACAAGAGGGAGGTGGGAGACCTTGGGTAGGGGGCCTGGGAAGTAAATGGAGCAGGTCTCCTTATCCTCCCCTGCCCGTGCTGCCAAGCAGGTTTATGGTTAACACCTTAAGGATAACTTCCAAGAACGTCTCTGTATCAAGGAGAAAATGTTGTACAGTGGTTGCAAGCGAGAAGTCAGATCGAACCCTTATTGAAAACAAGACAATGGGCCCAAAATGAAGTCGCTTATGCTAAGCCCCGCATCACCCAACTGGGACTTAATTACAATTTTGCCTCTCCCAGAAAAGGCACCCTAAACCAGCCAGTCAGGAATCACCTAATCAGCACTACTTAAGTAATCTGCCCGATCAACTTCCTTGATCCCACTCCCTTCTGCCTATAGAAGTCATTTTGTAAAGCTCCTGTGGGACCCTTTCCATCTGCTAGATTGGACACAGTCCGATTCTAGTCAATTTCAAATTGTTCAAATAAGCCCTTCAGATGTTTAATAGGCCTCAGCTGATCTTTTAACACACTGGCTTCACCTCTTAATGTATACAGATCCACATAAATCACTTAAGTTCAAGCTCAGTTTCTTCATCTGTAAAATGGAGATCATCATAGTACCTAGTATAAACTTAGACTAAGGATCAAAGGAGGGAAAAAACAAAAAAGGAAGCACCTGTGAGCACACACAGGTACTCAATGAAGAATAAAGAGGGCCCAAGTACTCAAAGTCACGGGGCCCAGGGGAGCCTGAGAAGGTGTGACATCCTCACAGATGGTCAGATCTACATCCCACCGGGCAGGGTGCTGGCCAAGACAGTGCTATGCCATTTGTGCGAAAGATACACAGGCCTTAAAGTATCTGAAGGCCGGCAGTTCCCAGCGTGGCTGGCATTGCCCTGCTCTGGGGAACACTGCCCCGCTCCTTCCCTTCTCAGCAACTGCATGGCCAAGACGCTTGGCCACGGTAGACATGGCCGTTACGCCTGGGGCCCTTCTCCAAGCCCAGATGTCTGAGCACTCAGGCCTGGGGCATGTCAGGTTTCTTGTGTTTTGTTTTTTCCTAATAGGCCTTTACTAGCAAGACTACCAGATACCAAGCT
>CM052884.1:62606030-62663155 GCA_028534135.1 Potos flavus | reverse complement strand
TTCTGCTTGTCAAACCAGAGTGCCACTCCACCACGAGCATCTGGACTGCCATTAGCCCCCGTGTCACACGGACCCCAGGGCTGAAGGTGAAGGAGGCATAAAGGAAAAGAAATCTTACCTTTTGGCTCTGTGTGGCAAGCTCTCACACCGATTCCCCACAGTGAGGGGCAAACCACAGAGGCAGCTGCTAGCTAGCTCGAAGGATCCCACGAGGGTAGCCCCGGCCAGGGGTGGAAGAGGTCAGCAGCGCCCTTCCTCGGCTTCGAGTCGCCCCAGAATAAACCGTTTCTATAGTACCGCCCACTAGAATACGCCCCTTTATATCTCTGCAAACCCTTAACAGAGGTCAATCTTTCTCCCCCTTTGCACCTGCTGAGGCCCGCAGTTGAGAAAACACACCACACCTGTTGGCTTATGCAATTGTATTTTTTAAGGCCATCAACAACTTCCAGACAAATCCTCTCTACCTGCTCTAAAAAGACACCACTGGGCCCTACCGAGGTGGCAGTGAGCTCAGCGAAGCGGTCGACAATTGAAAGGACCCCCCCACCACCCCCGTGGAGCCCTTGTGCTCCCACCGGGCAGAGAAAACAAACTGGAACCATCTATGTCTCCACCAGCCTGAGTCAAACAAACTTCATCGTCCCTCCCCAGAGACCCAGCCAGCACCCATCCAGGTTGCTTACCACTTTGTAGTGGTCGCAGGAGTCGCGACTCTGGCCACGGGCAGGAACCCACAAGTTGATGCTTATAGGCATGGCTCAACCCTGGGCCGCGCAGTCCGGGGAGCCACCAGCCAGCACCCTCTCCGGGCGTCTAGTTCAAAGCACTGTGGAGGCGTGTGAAGCCTCGAAGGTTAATTTTAGCTGAAGTCACGCTCCCGCTGCGGTCAGATTTTCTTACACAGGCCACCTCCTGAATAGCGGCAGCTTATGTTACCCCAGCCCGCTGGGCGGCCCTCTGGCCCTCAGCCCTGACTGTAGAGTGCCGTGATTCTTCCCCCACCCGATTCTCCTCGCCCTCCAAAATAACCTGACTCTCTGTGCTTACATTTTCATGACACGCTTGAGGGAAATAAATCATGGTTCCTTTGGCTGTCCCAGGCAAACAAACCTGGGGGATCGCTCCCCGCTCACCCGTGCTTGGCAAAGGCCGAGCAAGGAAGCTCAAGGCCGCGGGGCTGCACAAACCTCCCTTCAGCCAGGCAGTGGCTGCTGGGGCCACACAGAGGCAAAGCTTGACGTGCTTTCATCTTCTCAAGTGGGGTTTGGACAACCTCTGTCTGTGCGTGGCGCCTACACGTGTCTCATCTTCTGCCTGACACTTTCTCTCTCTCTCTCTCTCTCTCACTCGGAGGAACAACAGTGCCTGTCCTCCCATTCCTCTGAAAGCCGGATGAAAGCTGAAAGCTGCATGTTTCCACCCCAAAGTCTCATTCCTGCAAAGCAAGAGAGTGTGAGCCTTCGTTCGACCTTGCTGAGGTTTTGAAAAGGCTATCTGGTCACCCGCATGGCTATGGGCTCCAGATCTCAGTGAGTGGACAAGTGTAGGCATAGGAAGAAGGTCACTAGAAGCAGCCCATTTCAGGCCTTGCTTCCTGTCAAGCTCGGTGATCGGGACCTGGCAACTTAGCGGACTGGTTTGTACCTGCCTAAGGGAATTCTGGTCTGCTCTTGAGATGGCCTTTCTCCATGTGGACAGGACCATGGAAAGGTATGGAACAATTAAACCCAAAGTGGACTCCTGTGATCTCTCAACAAATCCCACAGCCTATAACCTTGCAAGCAAAACACTGGTGTGCAGTGTTTGAGATAGGTGTTACCGCCACACCCAGAAACTGCTCCGGGTAGGATGCAATGGAATGTCCTCCCCTCCCCCCCCCCCCCAAGGTCTACCTGTTCCACTCCCCTGGCATCCTTGGCCTCTCCTTCGTAACACTCATTATTTCATTCATTTAAGTATTTACTGAGCAAGTACTCTGTAGCAAGTACTTTTCTAGACTCGGAGGACTGAGCAGTAAATAAGAAAGTGCTGTCATGTGGCTTTAATGCCATTGAGGATGAGGGGTGGGAGAGAGAGACAAAATGGCAATAAACTAACAAACAAGCTAATACCAGAGAATGACAAATACTACGAAGAAAATGCAATAGAGAATGAGTGGCAAGGGCTGGAAGGATACTATGGTAGGGACATCAAGAATGGCTTCTCTAAAAAGGTGACATTTAAATAGAGACCTAACCGGTAAGAAGAGGACCACCATGCAAACATGTAGGGCAGTGGTTCTCCCAGAGTAGTGTCAGCAACACAGGGGGACCTGTTAGACATTCAGATTCTCAGGACTCACTCCCGACCTCCTGAATCCAAAACTCTGAGAGTGGGCCCTACCAGTCCGGGTTTGAACAAACTCCCTGGATGATTCTCATACACACTACAGTTTGGGACCCACTGATCGAGGGGAAGAACATTCCAGGTGGAGGACTCTACAGACAACAAGGATCTATGATTTTGCTCAGCGCTAGAAGCCCCAGCCATGAGCCCAGTGCCTACCACATGGCAGGAATCCAATATATAATTCTGACTGCCGGTCAGGCTTTAAGTCCCAGCTCCTAGAGTCCAGATAAAAATCACAGAAAGATATACACTGCAAAAATGTTATATTCAGGGGTGCCCGGGCAGTGCAGTTAGTTATGCATCCCATTCTTGGTTTCAGCTCAGATCATGATCTAAGTGTCATGAGATCAAGCCCCGTGTTGGGCTCCGCACTCAGTGCAGTCTGCTTAAGATTCTTTTTCCCTTTCCCTATGCCCTCCTGCTCCTGCTCTTTCTCTCTAAAACAAATAAATCTTAAAAAAAAAAAGTTATATTCATAAAACTTCAATGAAACCACCGACAAAGGAAGCGAAGAAGGTCATTTTGAATCCAGGTGGCCAGTGGGAGGCCTTCTGTAGCGCCTGAAACTGCCAGCCGCTGAGACTGACTTTTCCCAATCTAATAAAACTTGGCATCACAAAGTTGGCAATTAGATTTCCTGTAAAAGGCTAAATGCGGTGGCCTTCTGCTTCCTGATTCTGAAACTCAGTAAGAAAGGCATTAGTGTGTGGCAGCTGGGATAATCATTTAATTGATCTTTTCCACCCATAGAAGCCTCCCTTCCCTGCTCCAACCCACTGAATTGTAAATCAATGTCACCTTCATTGTGAGCATGAAAAGGGAGGAAAAAACACAGCTCTCCCCAAACCAAATTGGAGTCAATTTCCTAATGGGGCCTTGGTGAGACTCTAAATGGGTGCTGCCATTTCTCCCTCCCTGGCCTCCTCCTGGGCCACCCACACAGCTCCATCAGGGCCGGTGGCGGCTCTGGTGACATGCAAAGCAGGAAACAAGGGCCTTCCTATGGTAGGATCTCCATAACATAAAGGGCTTGGATTCTGTTGTCGGTCAGACTGGATTCAGATCCCCAAGCCGGACAATATTTCGGAAGCACCAAGAAAGGTGCTGGGAATGGAGGAAAGGGTCTATAAATATTTATTTTGCTTTTCCTCATTATTGCTGTGTATCATTTCATTCACTGATCGAGGAAGTACTTACACTGCCTATGCCCTACGCACCCTTACTGGGGGATACAGAGCAGTGAGCCCAGCAGACATGGAGCTTACTGTCTTCAGGGAGTGACAGACATGAATCATAGAAGGATGTCAAATAAAGACATAAAAAGATGTCAGAGGACAACTGTGACAAATGTTATAAAGATGCGTACATGGCACCGTGAGCCCATAATGGCTTATTCAACCTGTCTAGCTATTACAATACAGATGCCCAGGCCCCAGGTGAGCAGCTAAATCAACCTCGGGACCTGGGTCCTGGCACAGGTGTGTTTAACAAGCTTCACAGGTTTCTCACTGTCGGAGTTGGGATTACAGGCAAGCAAGGCAGGGAGAGGTGGGAAGGCCAGAATGATCCATGTGGTAATTGATCAGAGCTGGAAACACTATGTAAATTATACAGTAAGTTTATAAACTAAACGATAACATAGTTTATCAGTATAAACTATATACTGATCTCTATAGTATATAAGTACAAACTAATGTTTAGTTTATCTTGATGTAATATTTGTAGCTATGTGTATATACATGGGTTAGTACACACACATTTATTTCCTTGTTCTGCCAACTGAAAAGATCTAAAAACAATGACACCCTAGTAGCAACAAGCACACTCGGTGCCCATATCTTGGTTTCTAAGATCATTCTCCAGTATAAGGAACCAGGGATCCTCAGAGAAACTGCTGATTCTTGGACTGAGACAGGAAATGTTCAAGATGGGTCTGGAGCAATTACAGTGCCAGAGAGTAGGGATGTGTGCCCCCACCAAAACACACTGATGGGAGTGTGTCAGAGAAACACAGGAGCTAACTGAAAGAGCTCCCTGTGACCAAAGCTACAACAACATGAGCAACAAAATAGGATTGGATTAAAACCCAAAGCATGAAACAAATATCCATGAGTCCATACTGGTAAATAAGTTAAGTGACTGAATAAAGAAATGGGGAGAATAAAAAAATCTCCCATGCAAAAAGAATTGAAATCATGTATGTAGATATTCTGTTCTCAAGGAAGTGGAGTGTAGACGGCTGCTCCTTCAGTGTGGGCTGCACAGAGAACAGTATGGAAAGGGAGCAAGGAGTAACTTTGTAGGAGTGAAGCCCAACAAGCTCCACCTCAGCCAGATGGTCCAGAGGAACCTCACCATGGGTAAGTCCTGGGGATGGCACGTGCCCCTGACAGGGTACGAGGAAAATGGCCCTCTACTTCTGTGGTTTTTCCCTCCAGAACCCACAGTCCTCGTCTACTCATGAGAAAAGCATGAGACAAATCTCAGTGGGGGGAAGGGGAGCATTCTACAGAATACCTGACCAGCACTCTGCACAACTGTCAAGGGCATCAAAATGGGGGAAGTCTGAGAAACTGCCACAGCCAAGAGGAACCTGAGGAGCTAGGACACCTAAATCTAATGAGGCGTCCTGGATGGGATCTTGGAACAAAGTTCCTTAGATTTAAAACAAACAAACAAAAAAACTGGGGCGCCTGGGTGGCTCAGTCAGTTAAGCTTCTGCCTTCGGCTCAGGTCATGATCCTGGGGTCCTGGGATCAAGCCCCGCATCGGGCTCCCCGCTCTGCAGGAAGCCTGCTTCTCCCTCTCCCACTCACCCTGCTTGTGTTCCCTCTCTCGCTGTGTCTCTCTCTGTCAGATAAATAAATAAAATCTTTAAAAAAAAAAATAAAGAAAACTGAGCAAAGCATACACTTTACAATAATTTTTAAGTATCGGTTCATTACTTGTGGCAAATGTACCACAGCAGAAGAAGTTGCGAACAGGAGGAGAAACCGGATGTGGAGAGAATGGGAGCTCTCTGCACTATCTTCACACCTTCTCTGACAATTTCAATCTAGTGTAAAATTACAAGTCTCCTTGCGAAGACAAAATACAAAGCCCCACAACTGATGATAGCGTGAGGCCGGGTCTGAACACTGAACTCTTAAATACCCCCTGGATAGTACGTGGATTGGGCCGTTTCAAGGGCAGAATGCCTCGCCTGAAGTTCGATGTGAGGTCGCAGAACTTCAGAAACAGCACTCACTTGTTGCACACACATGCAACACACATGGATATATGTATAGTCTATACTCGAGTGACCCAGTAGGAGAAGCTCTTCCAGCACGGGTGAGGCTCCTGGAATGCTCATTAGTAACTGTGAAGGATAAAAGCGCTTCACAAAAGAGAGGCCATTCAAAACTCCAGGTTTGGCTTTGATCCTTTCAAAAGAGCCATGAAAAGAACTATTTGCACCCGAAGAATAAGAATCTCCCAGTTAACAGCCCGGAAGTCCAACCTCAAAAGATGCCATTTGTTCTTAAAGATTTTGCATTTGATTCTTCCTCACCTTGAAGAGAAGGAATCAAAATGCCTGAGGCTCCCCGAATTAACCAGATCAAAAGTGATGGGGGACACTGTAATTAATAAGGTAAGTTAGAAAACACCAGATTCTAAGAGCTTTAGTAGAGTTAAAAAATATCTCCAAAATGAATTTAATACTCAATGGCCCATGGCCTGAAGATTTTTCAGGAACATTTTTTAGATCTTCCATGTGCTTGGAAACGTGAACCAGCTTTCACCAGCAATAGGTGGCAGCATTTCTGTTCTCTTGGCCACATTCTACATAATTTACTATTAATAGACAATTAGAATACAAGGGTTTTTCAAGGTCCTACCATCTCCTTTGTTTTCCATTAAAGCATAAACTTTCCTTACAAATTGCTTTTACCAAAGACAAAATCACATCTTTTGAGAAAAAATAAATAAATAAAACAAAAGAAAAAAATTAAGTGACAAATTAATTTCTCCAAACATAATAAAACTAATTTCATCATCTTGTCCCGGCCATCTGCTTCGTAGATGCAAATCTAACTGCATTTTCTACTGCCCGATAACTTGCTTAATTCAGTTAGCGCCTGTGACCCTGCTTTTGTGAACAGTTCTCCGTGAGACCTTCCCCTGGTGACTTCTACACCAGGAACTGGCTAAGCCGGGAGCGTCTCACTCTATGGAGCAGCAGCGAGGCAGCCCCTTTCCAGCTGCCTGTCCGCTGTGAATGAGGTTTTAAAGAAGCCAGCTACGATGGCCAGAGCTTTGGCTGAGCTGCGCTGGGTTATGGGTACCACGGAGCACCTCCTGGGTGCCAGGCACAGAGCCCTTTATAGGCACATGTCGCGCTGAACCCTCACTATCTCAGACTTGCTTTCTCTGAGTGATCCCATTGCACTCCTGAGAAATCAGAAGTCTGCAGAGTTTAAAACCCTTGCTTAAGGTCTCAAAACCAACCCTGTCTGACCCAGCAGTCTAAGCCTTTGGCCCCTATTCAGGTAACTCAGGATGACAGAGTGAGCTGCTTCTAAACCTGGGCTTCAGCAGAAGCACCAAGTTAAGCGTGAGACAAATGTGCAAAACGCAGGATTTCAAGGGAATATCGGAAAGCCAGTTTCCAGACATTTCCTGCTCTATCAGATGGAGGATATAAAAAGAGAGGAAAGTGTGGTGAGAGGATTTTTTTGAGAGGAGGGTGTCGTTGGAGAATTGCGTGCTGTAAGCCCATCCTCTATGCACCTGCTTTGATGGGGTCATGGGGATCTTGAGATGAACCTTCCTGCCATGGTGCGGGATGCTGCGGTCTGAGATCTGCCTCCCGCCCTGAGAATCTTGAGGGGGAGACAGAGAATGGCTGATGGTGGAGCCAGAGACCATTACAGGTGGGGACTAGTCTGTAGCCCCCACTGTTAGGCCAAGAAAATTGAGTGTCTCCTTGGAGAGACTGCACACTGGGGTTCATCTCAGGTTCTAGAAAGGGGTCCTTGAAGTGCCCCACAAAAGAAAACCACAGCTTTCAACAGAGCAGGGAACAAGTTTAGGAAGGTATCATCCCCGTAGTCATCTTTCTCCATGCACAGCTCCCTGGAAATAGAGGGGGAAGGCCAACTGTTTTCACCCTCCCTCTGCAGGCTCCTGATCAGGATTCGAGTTTGGACCTTTGATTAGTATTACAGGGAAGGATGTTCTAATTCCTCATTTGAGACTATCTTTGCAAATTATTGTGACCACAGGGCTTTCTATGAATGAGCAGAAAGGCCATGGACTGGGAGAGCCCTGGTCCCACAGCAGGAAAACACCCCAAGGGGCTTTGTCCATAATCCACACACCACACTCACCCGAACTGTTGGTTACGGGGGTAGTCTCAATTCTCGCTGTCTGTCAGAATCCCCTGGGAGCTTTTAAAAAACACAGATGTCTAGGCCTCGCCTTTGAAGAGTGATTCAGTAGGTTTGAATGACCTACACAGCTGCGTTTTTTGTTGTTGTTTTTTCCTTTTCAATGTTTTCTAGAGAATTCTGATGCCCAGGCAGGGTGGAGAATGATCAGATCATGCTCTACATAGAGATAACATGGGTCATTATCTCTGGAGGGAGGAAGGGGGAGCACCTCACCAGCACCTCAGTAACTTCTTAATGTTTCGATAATCGAGATTACACGGTGAATGGGGCAGCACAGTCACTAAGTATATATTCCCGAGGAGGGCCTCGGCCCTGCTCTTTCTGGTCTCTCCGAGTCTTAGCATACAGCGGCACACCAAAGCAGTATGAGAATATATAAAATCAATTCCCCACCTCCTCTCCAGAAAACAATCTTCATTTTCTAGATTAGAGAACTGAGATTCACAGACGCCGTTTGCCTCGGGTCCGGCAGTGACGGGGAAGCGAGGCTGACTTTCAGCCCAGGCCTCCTGCTTTCCAAGGGCAGGCTCTCCACTCCGGCACCTTCGTCCTTCTGTGAGCTGCCATGAACGTAGAGATGAAGACATTCTCTCCCCTGGCTCCAGGCCTGATCCTGTTCCACAGCTTAAGTACTTGAGAAGAAAGGAATGTGACGACAGCCCAGGTGACCGAACGTCAACATCAAGGCCACTAGGAAACAGGCATCATGTACCAGGTGATATCTCTTGGATGGAGAAACAGAATTCGGGAAGGGAAGATTTTCCAGCGAGAAGTATACTGGAGAATTCAGCCACCTACAAAATGCATCAGATTAAAAAGCCCGAAGGGATTATGTCTGACATTTTAGGGTCTTGTTTCTTTTCATAGAAGGGTGTGGGGAAGAAGGTGTGTGAAGACGGCGGCGCGCTGTGGCCACTGGCGTAAATTCAGCATGAATGAGCTTTTAAAAATTGTACGTGCAATCAACTACCGAGCACTGACTGGGCGAGACATCAGGGGACAAAATAAATAAATAAAAACCCTCTGTAGTGACATTCCAGGTGCAGAAATCAGACACGCATGGTTTCATGGAAATGACCCGGGCTTTGATTCTAGGCAGGAGTCAGTTTCAATTCCGGCTCTGTCACTTACCAACTGACCTGGTGACTCTGGGTAAGCCATTTAGCCTTTGGAAAATCCCCGCAGCCACAACACAGGACTCCCTCAAGATTTTGCTGCGCATCTTTTTTAAGAACCTAGACCAGCCTGGTTGAGTATTTCGAATAAATGGAAAGAGACAGCCTGATAAGGAAAGGCAGCTTCACGGCGCATGAAAATTTAATGTCAGCGACAGTCAGGTTTGGCCCTAGTCAATAGAAAGCATAAATAGCTGTCACCTAATGGCCAGGTCCTCTTGAAAATGGGTTATGCATCTGAGCCCATCTCCCAGGGGACAGCTGCAAATACCATTAATAGTGGCACTAAGCAACAGCCTTATTTATAGCCATTTATGGCCACGATTCCAAAGATGGAAGAGGTCAGGGAGGGCTGAATCCCTTTCTCCAAACTCGCAGATTCCTAGACGGCTGAGAAGTGAGGCGGGAGAACAGGTCTTACACGATCGTCTGAAGATGATAAGGAAAAACTGTACTTTAAGCCGACCGACCAAACCGGCAAGGGAACTCCAGTCCCTGTCTCAGAGCCCTTTCTGTTCTTCTTTCCTACCCTGTTTCCCGCATGCGCCAAAATACCAAGTATGCGCAAGTAGGAGGGTATAAATTACCCTCCCTGCTTGTGCTCGGGGCTACGATCTTTGGAGAAGGGTCTCCTCTGAGTCCACCGGCGTATAATAAATCTCCAATCCTCCTTAGTCTCCGAGTGCCGCTTGGTTTTTCCGCCAGGATTCAGTCCAGGTTCTGCAACACCACAAGCACGGTCCTGTGTCGAGGCACTCGGCTTTCGCTCCATTGTAAGCAGTATCTCAATTAATCCTCCTGTCTTCTGAGGCAGGGTTGGCTGCCTCCTGTACAGAGGAGAAAACTGGCACTCTGGAGAGGTAAGTGACTCATCTCAGCTGCACAGGATTTGGACCCTGCTCTATCCTCATCATTAAGCTATGCTCCCACTATTTCAGCAAGTAACTGGGAAGGCTGTAGCATTCCATGCTGCCGCGTGCTCCCGTGCTCAGCCCCTGTCCCCCACGGAGCAGCTGTGGCAGCCTCTGCAGCTGGAGAGGGACATGAAAGATGAGCTGCAACTCACCGGAGGAAACGTCCCCGTGCTTGATTCCCAAGGCAACGTGGACACACTCGGTGCGATCAGAGGCTCCGTCCGAGTTAAACAGATGCCCTGGTGGTGATTTCCTTGTAGAGTTTTGATATATGGCACCAGGCACGATATGCCCACCTGGGAGTTTTTTGGTGCCAAGAATGAACAGAAGGGAATGCATTGCAGAAATATTAACCTTGGCAATCTCCCGCCACAGTAAACTGCTGGTTGAGCTTTAATGAAATCTTGCACAAGAGCAGAAACATCTGTATTGCTGGTAAAAATAAACCCCAGCCTGGAACGCATGACCTTCTTTGCATGAGGACATGACAGACCTGGAGAGGAACGGAAAGGAAGCCTTTCTCCGTGATCAAAAGGACTGTTTCTGACAGAGAGGACAGGGCTCCTCACCTCTACCTGTGTCCTCTCGTGAGGCTCACAGGCTTCGTGCCAATGAAGACACAGTCTAAACTGGTCCAACTCGGGCTTCCTAGCGGGCTTATCTGTGTGGCAGAGCAAAAGTCCTGCAAACTGCCTGTCCCCACGGGCTCTTTCTTGTCTCCCCAAAACCATTCTCCAGGATGAATAAATGCCAACATACTACTTTGAGCCTGGCTAGCACGATGAGGTCTAATTGCTTTAAGTGTCCTGAATTAATCATTCAGCCACGTCAAAATGAAGAGCATGGACATTGTCTCATATAAAAGATGTAACAAGAAGCCAGTTCTCAGACCACAGGTGGTCAGGGGGAGGCCTCCGTAATCATGGAGTAAACATCACTGTGTAAGGAGGGAGTGTGGCACCTTCTGCTAAGTGGCTTTTTCTCAAAAACAAACAGCACAGGGCCTCCTGAAACCCAGACTCGAGAGAGTCCCCTGCCCAATCTCCCTCCTCCTCAGTGCGCAAATCCCCTGTACAAGCCCCATGCCAAGTTTCCCCAGAACCCCAGGATGAAGACCCCCTTTGCCCCTAGGGAAGCCATCCAACACGACCTTAAAAAGCTCTTCCTTCCACTAAGTTAAATTTTGGTCTTGACTTCGTGCAGAGAACCCCAGAGATTAATCCTTCCAGCCCTTTGGTATCATGTCTCCTCCACAACCCTTTACATAATAACCGTGTTCTGCTTTCCGGTAAATACTCTTCATAGAACAAGGCTTTGGTTCTCTCACTCCCTGGCTGCTCTTCTCCAAACAGGGTGACGAGGAATAACGATGACCATGGCGATGATTAAAATAAAAGCCACGATATTAGCTCTTCTTCATTAAGCATGTACTATATGGCATATGCTCTATTATGCATTTTCTAGGCACTTCTAACTAAATGCTCACAGCAACCCTGGGAGCTCAGGACTATCGCTCTGTTCAGGTGACGCTTTGGAGGAGTCGAAGCTTACGTGTGATCTAACTCATCCAAGGTCACAGAGCTAGTAAGTGATGGTGCTGGCGTCTGAATGGAGACTCACTCCAGAGACCACCCTCTCTATCCCCCCTGCAGAACAGGGGCCTAGACCCACTCAGCCACATCCTGCTGAAATGGTCCCCCATATGGTCAACCTGCTCCATTGTACATGGGGCTACCGATGTCCCTGTGCCTGACACTGTCCTTGCCCTGGTGGGACACCACACTGCCTCCCTCTACTGGGGAGACACAGATCTTGAACAATCATGCTGGCGCTCTTTGCCTGGGTAGAAGTAAGCACGAAAAAGACGGTCCAGCAAACAAACGTGGGAGGCAGTGAAGGCAAAATGTCTATCATTCGACAGTCTGGAGGGATGCTGGGCTGGGAGAGGACCCAGCAAAGAGAGAGGTGTCGGTGCATGCAGAAAGGCTCATCCCCGTGGCCAGAGAGGGCTGGCAGGGGAAGCGGCTTTCCAGGAGACCCAGCGGGGGTGGGGGGAGAGGGGCTGCTCTGCTTTTTCGCGGGCTGACTCTCTGCCCACCGGTTCTCCCTCCCCACGCTGGGACGGGACCCTGCTGTTGCCAAACTGGTTGGACTAAATCACAGACAGTAAAAATGACCTGTCTGGCTGCCATATCCCTGATCAAAGCGGGCCCATTTCAAAGGCGAACTGTCAGCAGCCAGGGAGATTGCCATAAGACGAGGAAAAATAAACGATAAGGTTACCTCAGGGGTTAAAAAAAACAACAACAAAAAAAACTGCCCGAAAAAAAAAAGTTCTCTTTTGTGCTTCTGAAATTCTCAGTCCTCATAACTCCATGAGGAAACACAGACACTAATTAAGGAATATGTTTGGGTCCTGGGTGACATCCCAAGGTTCACTTGGCCTCATTCATGCTTCGTCTCAGGCGGAGACATTTTCTGAAGCCGTGAGCTTAAAGAGCTTACCCAACACTAGCGATCAGGCTGGGAGCCCAGGTGTGTGGAGATCCCCACTTTTGTCCCACACACGCTCTTGTGTTCATCATGGTGTAGCGAGAGCACAAAAGTTTCCAAAGGACACACTCACACACACACACAAATGCATGTCTACACACACACACACACACACACACACACACACACACACACACACACCTGCTCTTCCTTTTCACTCTCGAAAAAAGACAAGGAATCTCCAAGCCACCAAGCTAAAATCACACTAAGCTTACACCTCTGGATAGCTGGGTTTCTGATCAGTCCAGGGCCTGGATTTTCAGAGTAAAACAATTTGGTCAGGAAAGGACATGACTGGACAGGTCTCAGGATGTCTCCATAGAAATGGGAGGAAGAGGGGTGCCTGGGTGGCTCAGGCAGTTAAGCATCTGCCTTTGGCTCAGGTCATGATCCCGGGGTCCTGGGATTGAGCCCCGCATCAGGCTCCTTGCTCAGCGGGGAGCCTGCTTCTCCCGTTGCCTGCCACTACCTTGCCTGTGTGCACGCTCTCTCTAATAAATAAATAAAATCTATAAAATTTTTTTTAAAAAGAAATGGGAAGAGTAATTACATGTGATAGGATGGGGAAAATGGAAATTTTCCTTGCTTCTCAAGCCCTGGGGACTTGCTACCACCTATCAAACCTACAGATGGGCCCAGAGGGGGCAGCTCTGCCTGGAAACCAACTGGGGTCCTCTTTTTCCCTTTGTGAAGCTGTGGGCACCCCCAAGTCCTGGAACATCCAGAGGACACACACAAGCCAGGCTTGTCAGAAGTGGGCCCAGTGCCACTCTCTGCACCAAACTGCCAGCGAGGACAGCGTGCTCGATTCTGCCGGGGGGGTTGGGGGAGGTTCAGTCTAGCTGGGGGAGCACAGAGATGCAGCAGTGGTGGTGGGGGGAGCACTATAAAACCATCGCTAACATCCCATCTGCATTAATCAAACAGAGTGTGTCAATTTAGTAAAAGATGAGGGGCTCCCTTGGGCTCTGGGAAGCTGCCAAGATAGGCTCTTTTATCCAAGTTTGAGGCCCTGGGCTGAAACCCAGGGGCAGGCAGTTAAAACAATTTCTCCGTCAAATTACTCTCCCGAAAAGGAGCACGTTCCTAGCCTCCCCTTGACTGCTGAAAGTCACATGGGTCCACACGAAGTAGAGGCTCTCAGGGCTCTGGTGCTCTTGCCAATACAGGCGAGGGATAAGGCGAGGAGAAGACAAAGGAAGGGGTCTGAACAGCACCCACACACCTGCTCTCTTCCTGCTACTGGGGCTGCTGCTGCATCTGGGACTCTGTTCCCTTCACAGTCTGCAGAAGCTCCGTACGAGAAACAAGCAAACGCCGGACTGCCCTGGCAGAGGCAGGCGACAGACTTCCCGAAGCTCCAGGGATTCCCCGGGCCGCCCACGCCCCACACCAGCACAGCAGATGGCCTGGCCAGCTGCAGCCCAGCACCCAAGGTGACACCAGATCCACTGCAGAGGGCCACCGATTCCAAATCGCACACTGTCTGCTCACACGGAGACCCACTGGGGGGTTCACTCCATTTGCCCGGGCCGGCTTTTTCTAGCAGAGTTTTGGTGACAGGGACACAATGGTCTGAGCATTTCTAGAACTGGCTCAGTGAAGATCTACAATCTGGAATGCCCTCTCTATTCTTCCTCAGCTTTCTAGATCCTATACAAACATTCTCTACTGGCAGGGGGCTTAGGGTCCCTGGGGTCCTTGCAAGTATAACAGTAGAGTCTCTGAGAGTTCCCACGTGCATCGGAATGCTTTCAATCAACCACCAGGCAGAGGACAAGGGCTAGCACCCCTGCCGCAGAGTAGACCAGGAATAATTGCTAAAGTGGATTCACGCCACTCTCCTGCGAAAATCTTCAATAGCATCCCATTGCCCTCAAGATGAAGTCCCAACTGGGGCACCTGGGTGGCTCAGTCGGTTGCGCGTCTGACTTCAGCTCTGGTCATGATCCTGGAGTCCTGGGATCGAGCCCAGCATCAGGCTCCTTGCTCAGCAGGGGGTCTGCTTCTCCCTCTGCCCTTCGCCCTGCTTGTGCGCGCGTGCTCTCTCTCTCTCTCTCTCTCTCTCTCTCTCTCTCTAGGATAAATACGTAAAATCTTCAAAAAGAAAAAAAAAAAAAGATGAAGTCCCAACTACTCCTGAGCCCTCGGCAAGGTCTTTCAGGGCCCAGCACAGTGCTCACCTCTCTGCCTTAACCGGCAGCTCTCTGCCCCAACCAGCAGCCCTCTGCCCCACTCCCTGAGCGCAGTGGAGGAGATGGGTGCTGAGGGGTTAAAAGAATGCCAACTAGGGTAGTCCCAGTGTTTCAGATCTATGGATCTGGGGATTTTGCTTCCAAGAATCCACAGATTAATGGGAGGTCATCAGGTGTACTGGAAGTTACAAGCTTTGAAGTCTGTTAAACCCAGACTTCAAAATCCTCTCTGCCTTGCACTTGATAACCTCAGGCAAGTTACTTAATATTTCCGAACCTCAGTCTTTCTCTCTCAGTACAATGGCTGTCACGTGAAGGGAGCAGAGAGAGAACATAGGTAACGCACCCACCACAGTGCTTGGCACAGGGCAAGCTGGGGATCCCAAAGCCCCAGCACAGGCTTCCAAAGCAGAGTGACTCTACGGCCGTGCTTGGTCCCCAGTCACAAACAAGGGCCCCCTCCTCCTCCACAGCCTCCCTTCCACCATGGCCCACGCTCGCCAGTCATCCCTACATGCGCAAACCAGCCTCTCCCCGTGTCTCTTTCAAGCCATTTTCCCACAGGAGAGGAGACTGGCAGTGATGATATCAAACCAGATTTATGAAAACCCATAACTAGAAGATTAAAATTCCAAATGTCATCTGGATAAGATGGGCCAGATGCTTGGAGAATTGCAAAAGCCTCCAGCCCTTTGCACTGGCAGAGAAGTGGGAGTTGTCAAGGAGCTCATGTCAGAGGGTTTCACTCAGCTGAGAAGGGAGTGCACATTATCTATGACAGGAAAAGAGAGACCCATTTTACATGGACTGAGTAGGTACGCTGCACCTGCTAGATCAACTCAAACACCATCAGCCAGCGTTTGGTGTGGGCTCTTATTCCCTGGGAGGTAACAATGTTCCCGGCTTGGCTCACCAGCCCTTCTCCTGGGTGGATCTGGAATGCGTATCTGTCTACCCCGAGGCCTGTGCCGGGGACCAGAGCGAGGGGAGGCAGACCAGGACCACTAGGAGAGAAGAGCCCTAGAGGCTAAATCATTAGGACCAGGTTCACACCAACTGGCTTCCGCTGGTCAGAACCACCTCCCACAGATCCCGAAGAGCTGAAGGGGGAGGTGGAAATTGTCTCCAGAACTCATGGCTTCACCAGGTTCTGACATCAGCCTGATGAAGTCAGTGCTGTCATCCCTCCACTGTACGGGAGGAGGCTGGTGCTCAGAGAAGCGAAGCAAGTCACCTGATGTCTATAAGCTCCAAACACAGAGTGGCAGAGTAGGAATACAAACCAGGTATTTTTTTTTTTAAGACTTATTTATTTTAGGGAGAAAGAGAGAGAGAAAAAGGGGTAGCGTGTGTGCACACAAGTGGGAGGGGCAGAGGGAGAGGGAGAGAGAATCTCAAGCAGACTCCGTGCTGAGCATGGAGCCCACGCGGGGCTCAGTCTCACGACCCGGAGATCACGACCCCAGCCGGAACCGAGAGTCGGACACCTAACTGATGGCACCACCCAGGCACCCCTGGTATCTCTGATTAGAAACTTCATCCCTTGTCCTAGAATCGGCTTCTTTCCACCAGAACTGCCACAGCTCACTGTCCATTCCCACAGACGCTGGCCCGCTCCTGCTGACTCCCATGACCAGAGCAGCTCAGGTAGTAAGATAAATCATCAACGTCATTGTCAAAGCGTTTAAAAAAAAAAAAAAAAAGCACAAAAAAGAAAGGGAGAGAGTGATTTGTATCGGAAAGTTGACCCTTGGCCACAGTCTAAGATTAAAACTATCAGTGCATAAAGGAAAAAAATGGTTTTTAAAAGGCATCTGCTTCACCGACCAAACTGAAAGCCTAAAATCACCTGGGATTCAGGAATCGTTAGGCAAAGAGCTCACCGTCCTGGAACACCAAGGAGGAAGAAGGGCAAGAACCTGCTGGAACATCTTATCTACTGCTCCCCTCCCCAGCTGCTCTCTGCCCCTGGCCTTTTCCTGAGTCACTCAGGCCTACAATCTCCGGCTACATCCGTCTGCACACCGCCGTCACATCACTCCCCTGCTGTCAAACCTAAAGGGATGCCTCTCATCCTCTGAGATCAAGTCCAGAACCCTTAGCCGGGCACTCACAGATCAGTCTCGTCCCCACCCTCCCCGTCCTCCACAGACAGGCAATGTGGCTTCATGATGGGCACGTGGGCCTTAGCGTCGGGCTGACCTGCGTTTAGCATCAACTCTCCATTGCTTACCAGCTGTGGGACCTTGGGCGCGTTACTAAGGCTCTCAGACACAAAAACTGGAAGCCCTCACTTTCAGAGGGAGACTGAGATACCATACATAAAATGTGTTCAGTATACTGCATGGAACCTAGTGAGTGTTCAAGAAAAAGACATGGGAGATTTTTAAGCCTTCATGCTAGAAGACAGGTTGGTAGCGCCACACTGTTCCATCTCCGACGGTCCATGACCAAGAGCCTCTCTACCACGTCCCCCTACGCCCCCGGACCGGAATTCTGCAAGGTCCAGATCAAGCCAATGTGATTCTTTCCTTCCTGAGACCTCACTGGTAGTGAGGTAGATGTTTGGGTAACAGACTTAAATCTTACAAATATATTTTTTTGGGAATTTCAAACATCTAATCTACTTGGCTTATCAGGATAGCATGAGGCAGCTCTGAGAATGTTCCCCATTCATTTTAAATAATGTTCTGGCCCACTTCTCTTTAGGAGCTCTTAATGGAAGACAAGTCAGATGAAGGTAGCGATTTCAATAGCCATTTGCAGGCTGCGGCACCGGACAGGTGAGTCGACCTTGCTTGCTTCACTCCTGTGCCCAGGAAAGGAAGGTAGTGAGCAAGCCTGCTTACTCCACAGGGACTGAGTGGGGCAGAAGGAAGCAGCTGCACCTTCTAAATTAAGTCATTCATTTCAGTGGTTGTTTTTAGTTGAACTTATTTATCTCAATGCAGTGTGTGTGTGCATGTGCATTGTGTGTGTATTCCTAGAGTTGGTGGGGGGAGAAAGATCTGCAATAAATTATTCAAATAAATGCTAACTGGGAAAAACGTTAGTATCTGGATATACTCTTTTTAACAATACTTGCTTATTTTGAGTCCTTGTAAATATTCATAAATACAAATGATACTGAGGCTAGAATAAACAGCCTACCTCCCTTCCTTCCAGTGTAGAGAGGGGGATAAGAAGTTTCTGGGCTTCTCAGAATCATGGGCATCTCCCGTTCCTGGATGTGACCTAACAGAGAGAGACTCCCTTCACTGAAGCTGAAACAGCGGTGGCCACAAAGGGTCAGGTGCTCTTAGTGGGATACAAATACATGAGCTCTCTTCTCAGGATCTAGCTTCCAAAGAAGTCAGGAAACAATAGCTGTGTTAGCATGCAGTTGGCACCAAATATAAGTAGTACTCAGCCGTGGCTGACTTCCTTAGTCATAGGGCTATAGTTGCAAAGCTAACATAACTCTAGGATGCAGATTTGCAATTATGAGAGGGAAAGGAAGTGGGCGATCTTCTCTCCAGCCATCCCATGAAGATGCTACTGGCACCTAGGGTCCCCCCAAACTCAGCACAAGAGGGCATAAGGGAAAAAGCTAAAAACAATGGCAAGGAAGTAACTCATTATCAACAGAGGATCAGACCAAATTCCCTGTGGCTCTACCATGGTCATTTTTAGCAGAGATGTCACAAATCACATCCTAGAATATGTTTGATATGGGAAAATGGCATCCGGAGAAATAGTTGTTCTACTCACTATAAATAACACCTTGGCTCACAATGTTTTTTGGAGGGTGAGGCCACACCTGCTACATAAAGCAATTGCACTGGGTTCTTCAGCAGCTACAAAGCCTATCCATAAAACCAGCATCTGAGACAGTATGCGAGAACCACAATGTGAGAAAGACAGCGCGATCCCACATAACCAACGTAACAACAGTATGCTTGGTGCAGGATCCTAACAGTTGGTGGGGGGAGGAAGCCTTGCTGGCTTGGGTGAGGTAAGAAGGAAGCCTCCCTACAGCTCCACACACCGGTGTACCACTTCAGAAGACTCTGCTCAAGTAGTTTGCCTGTTTGTTCAGTTACTCATTCATTTGACAAATATGTATTGGGCCCTACCTTTGGATCAGATACTGTACTAGGTACCAGGAATTCAGTAGAAAATCAGATATGTCCCTGAAGGTACGGAACTTACCCACAAGTTGAGTGAGACGGATGATAAGTTAATACATTCATTCATAAAGGATAATTTCAGTACACATGGAAGGGTAGAGAGTGATGTGAGTTCGTGGCTGAGTGATTGGGGGGTCAGGGAGACTTCTTTGAGGATACAATGAGAAGGAAGCATCATGTGAAAAGCTGGGTGAGAATATTCGGGGCCAGGGAACAGCCAAGACAAAGGCTTGGAGGTGGCAAAGGGCCAGAAATTGTGAAAAGAACAGAAAGGAGTCCTCGGTGCCTGCCCTCACAGGAAAGAAAGGGTAATATGGGATAATATCAGGTGGCAGGGTCAGGAAGGTCAGATGAGGTGGGACCTCCCAAGCCATGATGGGGGGGGGGGTTGAGTTTAGTCTATATACAATGGGCAGTCCCAGGAAGATTTTTAAATGGGGACCAACATGATCTACCTTTTCCAAAGGTCACTCTGGCCACTTGTGGGAAGAATGGATGGAGGGCTGGGGCCAGGAGTGGAAGCAGAGAGCCCAAGTACTTGGCTAGTGGGGTAATCCAGTTGCAAGAGGCTTGGGCCAGGTGATGGTAGTAGAGGCCCAAGAAAGTGAGGAAACGCAACCAGTAAAGACTGGGCACACTTCAGCACCGAATCAAAGCTTCCGGAAGGAATCAATTATGACTTGGCTGGAATTCTACCTGATTTGGTTGGCTTTCTTACATTCGATCATCACGAAAGTCAGATGGAATATACATACAGCCACTAGCTCTAAAGCAGAGGTGGACAACAAACGTCTTCAAGTGTGACAATAATTAAATGTTATATAAGATACACATTAAGACAGAATGCCTGGGTGGCTCAGTCGATTGTCTGATTGATCAGTGTCTGCTTTTGGCTCAGGTCATGATCTCAGGGTCCTAGGATCGAGTCCTGCTAGGGGGCTCCCTGCTCAGTGGGGAGGCTGCTTCTCCCTCTGCCTGCCACTCCCCCAGCTTGTGCTCTCTCTCTCTCTTTCTGACAAATAAATAAAATCTTTAAAAAATATATGCATTAAGACAAGCTCAGGGCAGCATCTCCATCCTTATTATAGAAAATGGCTCACTCAAAAATAAGCTACCAGGCGCAACCTGTCTTCCTCTGCCTCTCCCCTGCCCCCATAATCTGAGCCCATTCTAACTCTGTGGTTTCAAAGTTAAGAGCCCAAAACCTCCCCAGAACAAACTATAACTTCCAAGGAGGAATGCGCTCTGGCATTATGCTTCAGTAAACCCAGAAGGCGTGCTGAGATAAGAGTATTAAAGGTACCTATTAATGAAGCCGGAAGTCCTGAATAAAGAAGAGAAGTCCCAGAGGGAGACATAAACCAGAGCCTGCGTCCCGGCAGAGGCCGAGTTCCCTAACAGCTGGCAAGCTTGCAGAGAAGGCCTTTGCTTCCCAGCTTCCTCAAAGAGCAGCAGAGGGGTGGCAGCAGGGAAGACAGGAGGCTTTATTTACTCCATCCCTCTGGAAGCCTGAGGTGCATGCCAGGCAGTAGAACTTGAGTCTTCAGTGGTCCTGGAAAACTGTTCTTGTTTAAAGAGGGTGCTGTCCCCCGCAGCAGACCAGTGTTGGGCTTGGCACCAAGAGGAGGCCATGCTCCCCTTAGAACCAGATCCCCCCTGGCAGTGAGGCCTTGGACTTCCAGAAGAACTTACGGAGGAAAGGGGAGAGGCTAAGGGACAGATGGCAGGCAGGAATGTCAGGATATGGGAGTTCCTAAAGCCTGTGACTTGGACTAAGTATGTGTGTGTTAGGGAGCCAGGCAGAAAGGGAGGCTCTCCCTTCATTCTCTGAACTGAATCACTCCCATCCCGCTCAGGTATAGGAATTAGCCATGCCTACGAAGAACAGGTACCCGCTCCCCATGCCCACGGTAGTCCTTCCCTCGTGGGGGCGCGGCGGCAAGGCTATACAGAGATAGCAGAAGAGGGACACCTGCAAGCCATCTCCTATGGGCTCAGCATCTCTGCTCTCCCAAGGCCTCTACAGAGCTCCACTAGAAATCTTAGGTGGGAAGGACTGACCATCTCCGTACTAGAGGAGAGTCAGTGAGGCCCGGAGCCAGGTACCTGGGGCATAGAAGAGCTGGAATCTGAAGGAGTCCGTCCCAAGTCCCATGTGCTTTCCACACGTACAGAGCACTGCCCTCAGCTCTGCTCTTCCCCGCCGGACTCTCCTCCAGGAGGCCTGGGTGCCTGCTGTCTGGATGGATACAGCCCAGGCTTCAAACCCAACCACTCCGCTTGCCCCAAACTCTTACCTAGCTTAAGAAAGTCATGGATGTTCTCAGTCAGGAATGCTTTCTAAGGGAAGGAAAGAACTCTGCAGCACCCCAGCTCTGCCACTGTGTGTATTCACCAACAGCAATGGGATGGGGTCTCTCTCCTCTGCAGATGAAGATGGTCCTTTGGAAAGCTCCAGACACAGCTTCTTCCTGCCCCACGCCGGGCCTGGAGACCTGCCATGCCAATGGTGGCTTCCCATGGGCTCTGCACCCTGGCCGGGAAGGGAACTTGGCGGGCTTGGCACGTACAGGCTGCAGCCGATTGGCGTATGCAGTGTGTGTGTGGGGGGGGGGAGGCAAGGGGCGGGGTTCCTTTGCTGTGCCCTTTTTATCTGGCAGCTGGTTGAGGTGGTAATGGTTAACTCGGGAGGGGTGCCCCATCCTCCTCCGGTGTCCTTGGTGTGAGTGACATCAACCCCTGCAGGCCTGGGGTTGTAGAACCAGGGTTCCTAGCAGTGAGTTGTTAAGAGTATAGATTTTTCAGGCCAGATTGATCTGGGTTCAATAGCGTGGCTCCCCTTCTCACTAACGGCGGGACTCAGGGTAAGTTACCATCTCGGGGATTTCGTGTCCTTATGTATACAGTGGGGATAATAATAGCACTAACATCACGGGCTATTGTGCAGAGTAAATGAGATGATGTGTGTAAGGCACAGAATGGGGCTTGTCACCTAGCAAGTGCTCAGTATCTGTTAATTCATAGAAAATATAAATTCTTTTTAATCAAACGTCAACTGAAGTGAAAGGTCTTCCTCGAAAGCAGCAGCAGACCAACCCTAATAGTCCTTCCTTTTGTAAACAGAAAAAGAAAGGAACAACTTAAGCACCAACTTGGTTGCCGACACCATATGGACCGCCAAACAAGCCCAGTCTCCTCGCTGCTTGGGAGGCAGTAAAAGATCTGGCCGTTGACTCAGCACCTCCTAGACGGGCCAGTGCCTCCATATGCACGGCCTCTAGTCTACTCAACAATCCCGCTAAGCCAGAATCATTCCTATAGAGGAGGAATCTGAGGCTCAGAGAGGTCAGATAACTTGTCTAGGGTCACACAGCCAGTCCGTGGCTGGGATTCACACCAACAAGAGCAACATTTTGTAGTCCTTATACTGTGCCAGGGGTTGTTCTGAGACCTTTACATATATTAACCCATTTAAGCCTCAGCACTAAGGAGGTACTGTGATTATCCTCATTTCACAGATGAGAATAACTGAGGCCCAGACGGATTAAGCAAGGTACACAGTGAACAGCTGGGCTGGCTGGGAACCAAGGCAGGCTGGCTCCAGAGGCCTTGCTTTAACCATTGTCCTTAATGCCCTAACTACCTCTCAAACAAACAAACAACAATAAGCCAAAAAACCAAAAATCAGCCCTCGCTCTGCTCACTGCACTATCTTGCCCCTAAGAAATGCAACCTCATGGGTGCTGAGGACACTTTTCTAATAAGAGACAACTGTGTTGGAATCAAAAATGCACTGGGCTAGAAGTCAGGAGACTCTGGGTTGTGACCTTAAGCAAATCACTTTCCCTCTCCGGATTTCAGTTGGCCCAAGTATAAAAGGATTGGTTTGGACTAGAACTTTGCACTGAAAACATACAGCTTTAAGAGTATATGGTTCTCTGAAATGGGCCTTCCCCCTTCCTGAGGAAGACCATGAGGTCCATGGAAATGTGGGCTGAGGTTGCTGACAGGCCCTTCCCAGAGCAGCCAAGGCACGTCTAATGGAAGGAGCCGGCATGCGGCCGAGTGTATGAGGGCCGGCCCACAAGTGAGCATCTGAGCCTGGGAGATCCTGGGCAATTTACCAGGCCCTTGGTTTTTCCCCTTTGGCAAAGACAGGGAAATAACTTGCCTTAGTGGGTTGCTTTGAGGTCATAAAAATGGTCATAAAGCATTTTCCCAGATTCAAAGTCCGGGTTTGCAAAATGCTCTTGAACTCAGCCATGAGAAGAGTAATCAGAGAAGAAGTCGGGACTTTGCAGGATTCCCAGAAAGCAGTCTGAGAATGTAAAGAATCTTCATTACTTCTCCATGCTTCTTGCAGCGGAGTCTGGTCCAGAGAGGAGAAAAAAGGCCCTAATACTGATTTCAAGGCAACTCAGAAGATACTCAAAACAGTACCGTGCTGGGTAATATACTTACATGCTATCCTGTGTTCCAAAGGCTGCATCTCTCCTGTTGGACAGTAAATTCTCAGGGGTTATGAAATTCGTCTGCCTCTAAGACCTGCTGAGTTCCTGATTCATTCCCAAGGTGAGACGCGCACGCCTCCCTGTACGCCAACTCGCCTAACTCTCTTCTCTTTCTCTCCAGTGCCTTGACTCAAGTCGAGTCAACAAACATGCATTGAACATGTACTGTGGGCCAGGCGGTATGCCATTTGTACGTTCTGGCTACAATGTCTGAAAATGGCATCAGTGTCTTAGACCTGGACAGGTCTAAGCTGTTTGCACACCTGGAGCTAGGTGTGAGGGTGGGGGGATCAAACCTTCCCTATAAAGGTCCGAGAAGGTCAAAGAATGATCTTGGGGTTTCAACTACTTGCTTAAAATTCTGTTTATGTTAATCATTATGCACGCACATGATATTTATTACATAAATTCTTACTATACAAGAATAAGTGATTCACTTATTCAATGATTATTTCTTTGGCAGCTACTTTTTTTTTTTAAAGATTTTATTTATTTGAGAGAAAGCGAGTGAGAGAGCATGAGCAGGGGGAAGAGCAGAGGGAGGTGGAGAAGCCGACTCCCCACTGAGCAGGGAGCTCAATGTGCAGCTCGATCCCAGGCCTCCAGAACCATGACCAGAGCCGAAGGCAGACGCCCAACCGACTGAGCCACCCAGGCTCCCTTTGGCAGCTACTCCTTACCAGGCATTTGCCGACAGTCCTGAGAGGTTCAAAGAAGAAAACTGGCATATTCCTTATTTTATCAGATGTCTAATTCCAGAGATGTGCTATTACCAATTTTAAACCAGATTAATGGCTTCTCTCTTCCTTCCTTCATTTATTTAGTCCATGAATATTGGCTACCTATCTTGTGCCTGGTAGTGGAGACACGTTTAAAAACAGTCAAGCATGGTTCTTGACTTCATGGAGACCGGCAATCTGATGAAGGAGACAGTTGATTACTGAGAGAGGTGTCTGAAGGAGAAAACAAGGGACTAGATTTTGAATAGGATACCTACAAGATAGATGGATGGGTCAGGGGAGGTCTCTATGAAGGAGCTCCACCAGGTTGAGACCAATGGATAGGAGAGGGCCAGTCATGTGAAAAGTGGGACGAGGACTCGGGTCAAGGGAATAGCACCGGTACACTCCCCTAGGTGGGAAAGACTTAGTAAGTTCAAGGCCAGATGGTGCAGCTGGAGGCCGGGGAGTAATCAAAGAGGATACAGAAGGGAGAGGAGGTGTGTAGGAAAAGGAGGACTCAAGGATTGCTGAGAAGTATGCTCTGGCTTGAGCAGCTGGTAAATAGCAGGACCCTTGGCTGCTGTGGTTCTCAACCCTCCGCGATGCTGGAAATTCATGGAGACACTTCTGCTTGTCACCGCTAGGGGCTGCTACTAAATAGTCTATAATGGGTAGAAGCCATGGATGCTGCTCCACATCCCACATTGCCCAAGACAGCCCCAGTGACAAATAATTATTGGGCCCCAAATGGCCATAGTGCCAAGGCTGAGGAAGCCTGGCTTACACAAGTGCAGAGGGCCAAGTGGGGAGACAGTCAGAGGGGTTACTTAGCACCACATGTGGGACATATTAAATTTGAAATATTCATGTGAAATTGTCCTTGGAACCACACTGCTCAGAATGGAGAACGTAAAAAAGTGAGACTGGTATCCTGGTTCCTTTGAGGAGAAAAGAGCAAGTCTTCTCTCTCTCAGCTGGGAAAACCAGGTGGTCTTACTCATAATCCTCTCCTAACTTGTGAAAGAAATTTCATAAAAATCAAGAAAATGTGAGCCTTTACACTTGCCATTCGCCCAGCTGCAACCCTTTCTTTTCTCCTGCTCCAAATTCTGCTCCTTCTGCAAGCCCGGCACCAAGTCCTAGATTTGTGAGGCTTCCCCAAGGACACCCCTCCTGGCTGGGTCTGGAGTTGTAGAAGTCCCACTTTTGCAGCCCTTGCTATGTGTCAGCCCCTCTCTAGGTAAGCCGTCATGTTCTCACATACATAGCTCTTTTACGATTTCTGATATCCTTGGTAGGACAAGATTCCACCCACCTTCCCGATACAGAAACTGAAGCTCAGACAAGTTAAGTAATGATTTGGACTAAGTTCTTTTGGTTTCCAGAATCAATGCACCATACAGGCTGCCTCCCTCTGATCTCCTGCAGCACTTAATCTACACCCTTTGGATGATGCCTAGGTACCGCTTCAGACCGCAGCATGCACTGTTTCCCTCTGCAGGCGAGCAGCTGGCACACGGTTCTCGCGCAGTAATTTGCAGACGTGTGCTCCCCCTGTGTTAGTCTGGCCTCCCTAGCTGGTCTGTTAAGAGCTTGATGGCAGGGAGCATGGTGAGGAAATTCTCCCCTTTTCTCTCTTTCCCAGGATCCCACTTGGATTCCCGGAAGAAGGAAGCAAGATCAGTATTCCTGGCTTCCCTCTCCACCCCCACAGGAGACGCGGTGTCCAATCTGACCTGCGAAAGATCAGTACTCTTAAGGGGCCCCAACTTCCTGGGGAGTTCAAAGGCAGGAATTAGGCTCCCTGCAGTCTTCTTTACTTCTAGGGTGCAGGCACTTCTGGCCCCCTTTTCCTCTCTGTTTAGTACCTCCACCTGGGAGTCAAGGGGACAGGTTACATCAGCTTGACCCTGTGACCCACTCATGGGAGGGAAGGCTGGAAGCCTTCCTTTGGACTCAGGCCTAAGCCATGTTCTTTAGAATTTATCAGAAGTCCTAGAGTTGGGGAGTTACAAGGTGCTTACCAAAAAGGGGCTTCAGCAGGTGAATAAAGGCCGCTTGTCTCTGTCCCTAGGAAGGAGAAGGGATGAGGGCACAGTCTTGATTTATGTTGCATTCCCATCCCCCTGCATAGCGTGGACCACAGTTTAGATAAGCACTCAATAAAACCTGGAAAATGATATAGACCTCCAGCATAGTCTTGCCAAACCAACCCATCATGTCTCGTTCCTCTGTCTTCCCAACCTGCTCCTCCCAAGTCTCTGACTCCCCTCAGTGACGAGTGCCGTAGTCCAAATTTCCCAGGCTAAAAGTCTCAAGAATCTTTAAACCTCCCTTCTTGTTTGCAGGCCCCTGACAATCAGCTGGCCAGCCCTGTTGATTCCGCCTCCACAATAGCACCCCTACCCAAAGAGTGCCTTTCCCATGCCAACACCTCAACTTTCACTTACTCTGTCTAGAGAATCCCACCAAAGCACGAACCCCGGGACAAAGGCTATGACATCTCCATCGTCTTTGCATTCCCCAGCACCGAACACAGCACCTGGGACACACCAAATGCTAACAACCTGGAGCAACCAGAAAACCACTGTTCCAACAGTCTTAGGCCAGGAAATTCAACGAAGGGCAAGTGGAATGGGCTGCCATGTTCCTTCTTCCTAAGGCGACATTAACTATCGGAATCAACCAGACCCCCGCACTCCTCTGCTGCCCGAGCACGGCGATACCTCACATCTGGTGCAGGGTGAGCAAACTCCACCTTCAGTCAGCAGCTACCGGCCTGGGACACCCAGTAAAAGCCCCACAGAGCTGGGCGTCATGTTAGCTTGACTTCCGATACAAATGGCCTGTCTTTGCTGCAGACTTCAGTCCAGAACCTCAGTTTCTGAGGACAGTAAGTAAAGACCTTGCGTTGTGTGTCTGTGCATGCGTGAAAGGGGGTGGAGGGGAAGGAAGGGGAGACAGGGAAACGACCACCCCTCGCCTCCTTGGAAGGTGCAAGGTGGATCTCCACCTCCCTTGTGCTCCCCAGGCCCGATCTCTCTGCGGACCCATGCAGAAGCCACCATGGCAGGAAACACCTACAGTAACTGCCACTGTCTTACACATCCCAAGCAGCTTCAGACCCAGGAACACTCAAGCATTGGGTCTGGAGTGGACCTCTACTGCAAGGGAGCCAGACTGCAGCCTGGACCGGCACCCAGAAACCCCTGCCAGCTACTGCTCAGACTCACTCGAGTTATTTCATTAACCTTCCAGTGAACAAGCCAGCATTTTAGGTGATTCAACCTCGCGTTATGTTGAAAAATCAGAATGGTGATGTTAGAATTGCCCCACTAACTGAACACACAGTGTGTGCCCGGTGCTGTGTAGGGGTGGGGAATGCAAAGATGATGGGGAGTCAACTGCTGTGCCCCCCAGCCCTCCCACCCCCCCCAACCAGGGCTTATACTTTAATAGGTATCTGCAGAGTCAAGGTAAGCTGAATCCAAGAGGGGGGCATGGGAAATGGGATTCTTTATCCACAACGGCTACCATGATTATCTGACATAATCAATCGGGTTTAGCTCCTGAAATCTCTTGAAACTGCACCGTATATGGTCTGGAAACTCCAACTGTCTCCTTGAAGAAGCCTATTTCAGTCATACATCAATCTCCATTTTCTTACAGGAAACTTCCAGGAATTAAGTGAAAGGCAAATGCACCAAACTCCGAATGCCTAGCATTATCTAATGATATTCATGCTCTTTTTCTTTGTTGACCAGCTTGCTGTCCATGAATAGAACTTTTCTCCTGCTTACCTGGTGTAAGGTAGGAAGGCAGCCACCCTTTACTGAGTGAAAAGCATCTTGGGAAGGAGGGAGAGAAGAGAGTATATAGCATGTATCCAGGAAATGCAATGGAGGAAAAACCTAGTGGTCCCCAAATTGTCCTGGGTTAGAAATCAATTTATTCAAAAGGGGACCCCTTTAAACCACAATGTGGTTCAATTTGCAATAGGGCCTAACCAGGGAAGCAGTAAGACAACTTCTAAGGACTAAAAACTTCCGTGTCTACAGCCCCTACTCCTCCCCAAACAGCAGCCAGAAGTTACTTTACAGAGAGAACATTTACTACCGCAGTTAGCGCTTTAAAAAAAAAAAAAAAAAAAAAAAGCCAACCGACCCAATAAACTCAGTTCATTTAATTTCGAAACATGAACTCACTGCTATCTCAGGAAATATCACCTTACTCTTTAGATTAAATGTTAGCCCAGGTCTAGTAGGCATTCAACAGTGAGAAAGTAAGTACTTCAGTTGGCTTCTCCAGGCTCAAGTTTCACCAAAACAAGTTTCGTACAAAGATTAGCCAAGTACTGGGTAATGGGATATGGCAGGGTTACGTCATCTGTGGCCCATTTCCAAAGAAACATGGCTTTCCCAGGTGGAATTCTAAGTGCTCCCCCTTCTTATTCTGTATAATCTTTGTTATACCAGTTTGCCGGTGGGTAATGGCAGATGCATTAAAACCGGTTACAGGCCAGGAGACCTTGGGCAGGTCATTTCATCTCTCCAGTTCCTCCATTGTGAAATGGATTGTTGGGGGCCACTGGTCATGGGCCCCCTCTTGATCTAACTTTCCAAGACTGTTAGTCCTGGACTCGACTGTCTAACTCTTCCCGTGGCTGCCCGGCATGAAGTCCCCCATCTGAGCTTTGAGTCCAACATCCAAGCACCGTGAGTCTTACTTTCTATGAGTATGGATGGAAGCAACTATTTGCCAGATCAAGTCAGCTCACCTCCCAAGTGCACTGCTTAGCTAAATTTCCAACCCTAACATTAACGAATCCACCTTGCATATCCCTAACCCCTTCCCAAGCACAGTGAAAAGTATGAAAAAGAACAATTTTTGCTTTTGGTGCTTATGATGATGATGGTAATGAATTTTTATTGACGGCTTATGAGGTGTCAGGTCCCACACTGAGTGCTTTACTTGCCTCACCTCATTTAATTTTCACAAAAACCCTATAACATATGCATAACAGATGAGGGAACTGACACATAAAGAGATTAAATGATTCACCCAAGATCTCACAGCTAGAAGGTAGCAGAACCCAGGATGTGAATCTAGGTCTGTCTGATACCATATTATCTTTTTAGCCCATCTCTACATTTGGAATAAGCAAGTTTAAGCATAAAAGCATCTCACTTTGCCCAGGACAGGCCTGGTTTACTCCCATATCCCACTGCAATGATGGATAGATCCCCCTTTCACTCTCAGAAGTATCCTGGCTTGGATAATAAATGATACAGGCACATACTGACAATGCCTCCCTGAGGAGTGATAGTAATGATTACAGTCATGTCACATTTGCAGTGAAGCCTTCCTCAACCACCCTGTATTAAACAGTGACCTCTCCCCCATCCTTCCTACCCTGCTGTATTTTTCTCCATAGCACCCAGCACCATAAAAAAAGGAATATAGACTTTACCATCTGATGCCTTTACTAGAATACAGGTGTCCCCTACTTCTAGAAGGTTCATGTTATGCCACTTTACTTTTTTGAAACACCTACATCGGTACCTGTTTTCACTAACCAAGAAAATATTTAAAAGGTTTCTCACTTCCACAAAAAAGGGCAAAAAGCAAAAAGAGCACTCTGCCTTTGTTTTGCGGGGAGCCCTCACAGAGGCAGTGCCTATCTTGAGCGACAAGTGGCGCCGCCAAGCTGCCTACCTGAGAACTACACTCAGCATTTCAGCTTCACACCCCATAGTTTTGGGTCTCTGTGCCCTATCTCGGTTTATTTTGCGTATCTAAGAGCAAGATGTGTCCTAAGGTATCAGAAAAGCCTAAGAGAGGTTGTCTTTCGGGTCGGGGAACATTCACAAAAATGTCCATCCAAATTAATGACAATTGCTTCTTCACTTTACATCATTTTTGCTGCAAGGTTTCACCAGAACCCCCTACTGCAGACAGAGCAGGGAGCCTGTACCAGTTCCATGCAGGCAAAAATTGCTTTTGGTTTAGTAGCGCCTCCCTGGTATGTAGTAAACGTTTCACCAGGAATGACATCGACACTTGTTGAATGAATGACTGTACCATTATCGTCATAACAAAAGCTCACGTTTATTGAGCACTTACTATGTGCTGGGTGCCGCTCAAAAGACATCTATTTTATCAAACAACCCCAAGAAGCCCCAGTTTAGAACAGTTATCATGATCATGAAGAAACAGCCTCAGAGAGATGAGTTAGTACTTGCTAAAGGGCGCACTGCAGTCAGTAGCTGAGTTGGGAGGGGACCGAGTATGTATATTCCTAACCTCTGCTCTGGCAACACACACAAGCTGCTCAGGATTTAGGGCGGTGTGGGACCCGAGGCGGGCTAGCACTACTGCCTGTCAGAGATCCCAGGAGGTGGTGTGGTCAGGCAGGGCTTCCCAGAAGAAAGGGGACTTGCTTTGAGCTTTGGGAGAGAGGACAGCATCTGGACAGATGGAGAAAGCGTTTAGTCCCAGGGAGCAGGGAAAGCAGAAAATCACAGGGCTGACCATGCTGACTGGAATGAACAACTTCTATATCGAGGCCCCGCACAGTCAGATTTAAAACACTGCTGGCACCTAGAGGGCCTTGGATGCCACGGAGGAGTCAGACTTCATTCACTAGTGAGCAGGAGTCTACAGACGGTTTCTGACCACAAATGACTTAGTCCACAGTCCCAATTCCGGAAACTTGAGAATAGTGCCAGAGAAGCTGATAGGAGCTACAGCGGAGGACCAAGGCTCACCCCTGGACCCTCTGCAGAGAGGACGCACACTGGAGCTGGTGAAGTCCCTGTTTGGAGCACCTGCCTCCCTATAGATTTGTTTGCACTTAGGTCCTACCGTGTTCCCTGGGAGCACGCAGTCCTGCTCTCGCTATGACAAAGATCACGTCTAATGCAGGTGCTTACTCCTGTCCCACACCACGGCGTCATGACCACGTGCAGTTAGGATCTTTGGGGGCAAGGACAATCCTCTCCTTCCTCCCAGGCTTCCCATATATCTCCATCACACTTTCTTGTTTCCCACTTAAAACAATCTCTGCCAACTCATTCTAACCCCTCATCTCATTTCCCGGCCTCTCAGCCCCCTCTGGGTGCATCTCCTATGACATCACGTCTGCAACGTCTGAGTCAAAAAGAACAAGCCCTGGGAAGAGCCCACATGTCACCAGCCAGGAGCATGAGGCAGTCTGGTCCACGTGTCCTAGACAAGCCGACAACTCTAGAGACATAAAGAAAAGCTTAGGCGCACACGTCTTCCGGGTGGTTGGCAATATATGACAGAAGTCAGGCTCAAAACCAAAAAAAGGGGAAAAAATATATTTTTTGTTGTTGAGTTCACACAAAAACAATTGCATAAGTAATATAAGACTGCTGCATCACCAGAGGGATCAATTATAAATCTCTGTTTCTATTAACACAAAAATGAAGGAAAACGTGTTACCTCCAAGTGTCATCTAAAGGTAGTCACTTACTGCTTTCACGGTTTTTCTTTCTTCCCTTTCCAATATTTAATTATTTATTTTTCCAGTAATTAACCAGAGTCAAACCTTCCTTACATGCTTTGGTTTCAATTCTGAAAAGTGTATCAAGGTTATGATGGCTCATTACCCACAGCAGAAATGCATATGGAAACATTCCTGTGTATTTCAACCTGGTTTCTCCAGGAAAGGATGGAATCTCTTCCCTTGAGATGTTTTGTAATTAATAGAAAATGGACATGATTTCAGTACCTGGGAGACTGGTAAAATCTAAGCTGGTCATAATTAATGGAAAGCAAGAGAAAGTTCTAGAAGTCCCTAAGAGTGGAAATGACTATTTTTCAGCAGAAGAGGGGAGCACCTCCAGATGAGTGGTAAACGAGCTTTATTCAGAAAAAAAAAACCTAGAAGTTGTTAAGAGGAGACTCAGTTTATGCACAGAAAGATGAGTAAGAGCTATAGGACCACAGTATGGTAAACACAGAACCTGGGAGCTCAGGACCTGCAGAGTCCATAGCGTCCTTGCCTTTGGGAGGGAGCAATGTAACTGCAGAAAGCCAGCCAGGGCCCTTTAACCCACTGACCTCTTTTAATCTGCTTGTTAGCCTGGCTTCAGATGGGCCCAGGGGGTCTTTGACCGATCTCTGGGGGGGAAAGGTCAAAGGTCAGAGGCACATTCCCTGCTCATCATTACTCTCAATTATTCTTCATTCTGAGCCACTTTCTCTTACGTTTTGAGGAAGGGCCCCATTAAGTATTTTCCAGGACACTGAAGGGCAATGACCCAATGCAGGCCTGCTCACTGCGTTCCCTTTCCTTTCCACCTCAATCACAGCATCTCCCCGAGCAAAGGGGGTGCACAGCGGGGAGCAACCCACAGAGAGAAACACCCAGCCCTGTCCAGCACAGGCATACCCCTATATCATATACTGAGTTCAGCAGAGGACCCTGCTGCTCTCCAGAACGTACCCAGGTTCTTACAATAGAGGACTTCAAAGTACAGTCTTTGCCTTCAGACAAAGCAGAGGTTCTACCAGTTTCTATTCCTGGAAATTTAGGAAAGTCACTTTACTCCCTGAGCCTTAACGTCCTCATCTGAATAATGGGGCTAATAACAGTTTCTACTTCATCGGGTTATGGAGAGGATGAAGTCGAATAAGGCATAAAGTAAAAGCTCAGCATATGTTAGCTATTAAAATGATTATTTTTAGCAGTACTATTTTTTATCTTTCCTCGATAAATAAAATGTATGGTCATTGGCAAAATGTTGAATATAAGGAAAAATAAGGACCCTCCCCCCCCCAAAAAAAATCCCTGGTAATCTACCCCCAGATCTCAACACTGTTAACACTGGGAGTATTTCTGTTGTGTCTTTTCTTCATGCGTGGAGACATGCAACACTATTGGGTCATCTTTTAATCCTAAGAGTGACCATGCATTGCCTGTCAACTACAGTTCTTTCCAAATTGCACAGTAAGAGGCTATGCAACTGGCCGCGGTCATATGACAGCACCTTCTGCGCAGAGGTGGGACTGCGGGTCTCTCAGCTGGAACACTTAGCTCTGTGCCCCGGGCCAGGTAAGGCTGCGAGGGCGGCCACTCTCAGGCCCTTTCCTCTCCCCATTCTCTGGCTCTGCTGCTTCTCAGATAATAAGCTGCTCCGGAAGGGGCCTCATTGCTTCTCCTTGCCCTGCCCAAGCTGGAAGAATCTAAAAGAAGGGAACCAAGGGGTGATAAGGATTTCAGAACCACCCACGTCAGGCTCTAGGGGTGTGCCCCGAGCTTACCCCTCCCAGTGGGTGTTTTAGGCCTAAGCAGTCAGCCCCTTTCATTTCCGTCAAAGGCCTGGTTGACCCTGTCGGGTTGGATTTGGACAGAAAGTAGGATTTGCTGGCTACTGCCTTCTAGCCTAGGTGGGCAGGTGCATTTCTGACATTCCCCTGCAGAGATAACACACAAAGATTCAAGTTTTGCCTCTAATTACTCTTGGCCTTATTTTGATCCAATTAGCCTCAAAATAGAAGATAAAGTAAAACCTTTGGTTCCATTATTCAGTCAGAAGAGTGAATTTTCAAGCTGTGGGTTAACCAACTTTATGTTTACTGAACTGCATCAGTGATAAAAAGTTCAGACACTCACCTCTGGCCCCCGGCCACATTCTGCCATAGTTATTCACACACAATTGACTTCCAAGATGTTCCCAGAGAGCTCCTTCCTCCTTAGGGCCATGCATGATTCAAAGGTAAGAAAGGTTTATCATCCCCAAGCTCATTGGAAGACCAAACCATTCACCCAACAGCACAATGGAAAGAAAATCATCATCATCATCATCAACGTCAAACAACAGCTGTTCCCAGTCCAGACACCCCTGTTTCAGACTCTGCTGGATCCTCTTTCTGTAGTCTCATTTCATCTTTTCACAACCTGGGAAAGAGGAAAACTGATTCGAAGATTAGAAAATGACCGGGCTGGAATTCGAACCAAGGATCACGGGAGAGCAAAGCCTTTCCCGAGGAGCATAGCCTCCCAACCACCACCAGGCTCTGTGCACAGTAAGCACTGAATAACGGATAACTGGTAAATCGCCCAGTGGGTCAGTGACCAAACAAAAGGCAAACTATCGATGTTTCAACTAATGGTGTGGCCGATGCTTTCCAGGATTCTGCAGAAAAGCTGAGGCCCGCACTTGAGGATAGCCGAGGTGACGTGAGTGTGGAGATGTAGTCATCACCATTCCTGTCTGGGGTCTGGGGGCAGTGGGGGGCACAAACACAGTAGCTGCTGACTCCCCAGTGCTTCCAGCTCCTCTGGCCCCTCCCCCACCAGGTAGGGGAGTCCTCTGGTGCACCATATAGCTACCCTTGGGTGGTCCTCACAGTTCATTTGAAAAGTGAGACCCAGGTCTAAAGACCCAGACAGACCCAATAAAGGCTGACCTTTGACCCACACTGGGGAAAGCTCCCTCCATAGGGCAAAAAAAACAGCTATGTTGAAGCAATGAGGACATCCCAGCCCTTACCACAGCCACCTGCCACCAAGCTCTGTCCCCTGGGATGCTCCACATTTTTCCCTGCCTGCCAAGCCATTCTTGTTCTTTTTTCTTTTTTCCTTAGCAGCATCTAGGTCTGGTAGCCCGACGCTAGCCAATCCACACCAGGACCCACCTTTCCCCGTGCTACATTCTCCAGTGGTGTCTCAGGTGTAGCTTGGAGAGAAAATGTGTGAAACTCTGGACTCTCCCACAACAGTCTGGTTGGAGAAAGATTCCAGGAAAGGATTAGGCAACTGCGGTCCCGACATAGTACAGCAAAGGTGCATAACGTCTGCTAATGTTACAGCACATTAAAAGAAACTGTAAAATAGTAGCTTGAAGTTAGACAGGCCAAACATAACACAAGAAGTAGGAAAAGCAAGGTGCCATTTTTCAAACAAATAAGTTCATTATATGAAGAACCAGCTGAGGCTGTTTTTGCATCTTGTTATTCCATGCAGCGGCTGTGACTTTTTTAGTAGCATCTTTCAAGAGCACAATCAATATGAATTCCGGCTTATCAATGATACCTATTCCTTACTGAGCTCTTATTATGTGCCAGGAAAATTTCAAATATGGTTTCTTATCCCCACATCAGCAATACATGGTGAGAACTTGCCCCATTTTACTTGGGAGGAAGCTGACATCCAAGGGGGAAGCTAACTTGGCCAGAGCGCTGGCTGACTTCAGTGGGGAATTAGGGTCCCCTTGAAACCATCAGATAAGAAACAAATCACAAAAACAAAACCCAGAGAAGAGCCTTCTGATTACATTTTCTCCATGGGCTAGAGAAACAAGTCAGGCTTCCTGGGGCAGAGAGGAAAAGGCTGCTCTCCTAAGCCCTCCCAGGAGTGAAGAGCGGTTATTTTTGAAAACAGAGGAGGGGAATAGTACCTGCAGCTTAGATGGTTCTTGCATGCTAGAAAGAAAACTAAGCCATTGTGAGAGGCGGGAGAACAGGGCTCGATGCCTATTCAAGCTGGGCTCACGTTTTCTTCTCTCCCCCAAACAAGCCAAACGGCAATAAGAGATCAACACCGGCGTGTATCCCCAACTATCCCAATACAATGGGGGCGGGTGTGCAGACCACGCTGACCCCGGACGGTGGTGAAGGCGCAGACCTACTCGCTGGACGCCATCCCCAGCATGTGCTATCCAGGAGATCCCCAGGAATTTGTAGGTGGAAGGGACCAGGAGAAATTGCAGCCCATTCCTACCCCCCTTCAAACGCTCACACACACATACACACATGGACTTTTCCTGGTTTAAAACAAGCTTGAAATCTATCTTCAGAATAATATGGAGAAACACCAAGTACGAAATGCATTTCAGGGGCTTTCCATCATGGGAGACAATTCCGAAAGGGGATGGGGAGCGGGGTGGGGGAGAAAAAGTAGAACAGCCCCCCCCCCCCCAGAGTGAGGGGGTCTGCGGTCCACCTTACCAGCTTCATGGTGGTGTTATTCTGTTCCCAGCGCCACAGCATCACGCTCATCTTACTTCAGGGCGAGGAGGGAAGGGGGTTAGGAAAAGGAGAAAAAGGGGGAGGGGGCCGAAGCACCTGCCCGCGCGCCAGGCAGGTCGGGCCGTCCCGTCCCGTCGTTGTCTCCGCCCCGGCCCCTCGGGCATCCCCGGCGCTCGCGGCCACCTCGCCCCCGCCCCGGCCGCTGCCGCGCGCGCGCGGGGGGTGTGGGGGGGACCCTGCCCAGAGCCCGGCGCCCGCGCTGCCCGGCTCGCGTGCCTCCCCCGCTCGCTCCCCGCCGGCCTCCCCGCCTCCGCCAAATCAAACAACTCCCCCTGCGTCCGAGTGCCCGCGCCTCGCAGCGCGGAGGCCGCTGGGGCCGCGACGGGGAGGGGGCGGGAGTCGGGGCCGCCGGGCTCCCCGCCCCCTCGCCGGCCAGCGGGCCGCTCGGCGAGGCCCCGGGCGCTCGGCTGGGCCAGTTAGCCCCCGCGGTGGGGGGTGCAGGGTTAGGGGCAAGATGGTTGGAGGGGGAGGTACTTAACTCTTTCGGGGAGGGCGCGGGTAGGCGGGGCCGCCTTCGGCACAAACCAAGGGGTTCGATGCGGGGAGCGGGGGTGGGAGGCCCGCAGTCCATGGCTTGAGGGTCCTCAGCCCGGACACGGCCCGCGCCCCTCCCCACGCGTGCCCGGCTCCGTGTGCATTTGCTCTCGATCCAAACTCGCCCAAGTTGTCTTGACAGTAAGCCCTCCGGGGTCACCCCCTCCCCCCAGCAGCTGAAACTGTGACTGTGGGATGGAGGCACGGTCCCCACCACGTCCACCGCACCGCACACTCACGGTCGCCCACACCCTGCCCCAGCCACCGCTGCTCCCCAGCAACATTTATTTCCTGCTACGTGAAGGACGGGGCTCGAGTGTTTTCAAACACACCTGGCCGCTGCCACAGAGAGGACATCCGTGGCCCTCGGGGAGCAGGAGGGGGCAGGCGATGACAGGGGAGGCAGACAGAGGAAGAGACTGTGTGGCCTTTGTTTCCTTTTCTGCCTGCCCCACCTGCCACAGGCTCTTTCTCTGGGCCTGCCCCCTCTACCTCGGGTCTTCCTCTGAGATTGTGGGGGGCTAGGCGCCTCCTCACCTCCCAGTCCAAGCCTTGGCAGGGTCTCCCACGACTTTCAGTACCCTGAAAAGGCTCAGGAATCAAGGCAAGATGGCACAGGCTACCCAGACCTCAGGGCTTGTCTGATTCAGGTGGTGGTGACATTTTAGGATGAATACCTGGCTGTCCCCTGCTGATAGAGAGCGGTGAGGAGAATTCATGGAATTGCTTTATTACACATTCATTTCAGTAGTCAAAACTGTTCAGAGTGAGGGGAGGTCATAACATGGGTCCAAACCTTTTAAAAGTGATCTTCCAAACATGCCAATTAGATCAAAATGTTACTCTGCCTAAAGCTTTGAGGATTTGGTTTCCCTTCACAGGTGAAAAATCCCAACTCTTTTCAATACCCACAACTTCATCCCCTAGCCTCTTCCTTTTGCCTACTGTGCTCCAGCTACGGTGGTGGGGTGGTGGAGCTGGCGGTCTTTCTTTTTCTCCAACACATTGAAATCCTTCCCACCTCAGGACCTTGGCACATGACAGTGTTTTTCCCTGGACCACTGTTTCCCCTAGACCTGCCTATACCTCAATTCTCATGTCACCTCCTCAAAGGGCCTTTCAACTTCTCATGTAATGACCTTCTCCTTCCCATATTCTTCTATTACTGTTGTCTTTCCTTTGTCCTGTTCACTGTGTGAATGTAGCTAACTTACATTCTTGTTTATTGTCTGCCTTGTCCCACTGGGCTATAAATTCCATGAAAGCAAGGACCTTGTCTGTTTTGTTCCCCCATGGTATCCCCAAGTGCCTGGAACAGTGTGCGGCACAGAGTGGGAGCTCAGTAGATGTTTCCCAAATGAAAGTCTGTTGACAATGTTCTAAGTTCCTGCAGCTTCCTCTGCAAAAGGATGGAGCCAGACTAGGACAGCATATCCCACATCCTGCCTGGGCCCTGACAGAGACTGAGTGGCTGCAAAAGACCATGTTACGTGCATCTCCATGCATCTTTCTGGCGAGTGAAACATAGGCAGGCATATTTGCTGCTTAAAGGGAAGGGTACATCCTAGGGAAACACAGAAGGGGGGTAGCATATGTCATGTGAGAAAGTGTATTCCATATTAAAGTATATTCCTATATTTGGAAAACAAGATTTTAAAATAACTATTTTTTTTTCATCTGAAAATAAAGCTGGACATATCTTATTGGCCAAGAGAGTAAAACACGAGTTGTCTATGACAGCTGTGTTAAGCCAGGGGTCTTGGAGCTGGGTGGGAGGATGTGCAGTCCAGAAACCTCCTGGTTGTATGAAAATACTGTGAGACTGGGCATTGGTGCATTTTCTGGGGAAGCATCTATAGGTTTATCATATTCTCTAGGATACCCCAAAACATGAAAAAAACTACACATCCCCAGAAAGTCACTGAATGAGCAATTAGTTCCCAATCAAAATCTTTGCTGGTCAAAGATGGAAAATACCACTCATGGTGCAAGGCCGAAGCAGGGGTTGGGGGTAGAGAGGGTAACGAGGTTTCATTAAAAAGAACGAATCCTGTGGCCTTGCCTTTCAGATCTCACACGCTTCAGACCGTAGGTATACAAACTCATTTAGCAAACATTCCTTTAACATCTACCCTATGCATGCACCCGGCGCTGTGCTGGGCACTGAGAATCAGAGAGGACTCCCTAGCACGCGCACACGCAGTCTGCTGAATGATGGGCAATACACCCACCATTGCAGTGCAATGCGACAGATGCTACAAAGGAGAGTTGTATGGTGTACAGCGGGGCCACAAAGGAGAAAAGCTATAGCCAAGACTGGGAAGCATGGAATAACAGAGGTGGCACTGACCCCCACCTGGAAGGATGAAGGCAGGCTCGGCAAGAGGAGGAAAGCAGCCCAGGAAGGCGAAACAGCACATACAAGGCTATAGAGTGGTGAAAACGCATGGCAGATGCTGTGCGGTCAGAACGAGGAGATCAAGGGACAGGAAATGGGGCTGTAAAGGGGATCCTACCCTTGATCCTTATAAACCAGGGGAATGATTTGACTGACTCCCCATTTTAGGAGGACCTCTCTAGTAACAGCAAGAAGGCGAGTTTGCAAAGGTGGAGGCTAGAGAGAGGGAGACCAGTTAGAAGGCTGTTGAAACCATGCAGGGGATAGAGGATGAGGACCTGGATAAGGAGAGGTGTAGAGAAAAGGACACCAACGTCACCAGCCATCTGCCAATGCAGTGGGTGGCTCCCAGGGATCATGACTTTGAGTTCATCCAAGCAGGTGGCAGGACTGTGCAGATTTTCAGAAACAGAAGCACCTCCTTAAAACCTCCTACATCTTGGAGAGCTATTCATCATGCCCCAAGCTGCCTCTCCCAGCACCTTTCTTCCCCTTCCCTCTATCTCTGTGCGCTTCCACCAAGTCCTTTGATGTGAATTAAGGGAAAGAGATCAGCCCATGTTGACCACATGGGACAGAGCGGTGTGAACAATGCTTGTGAAGTTCTGCCCTGAATGTGTGGTCTTCTTCCTCCTCACGGTAGGCCTCCTTTTTCAGCTCCTGGCTTTCTGGCCCATTCCTTGCACCTGCCTCTTCAGTACTGACCCTTGCACACAGTGACCCCAAGGTTAGCCCAGATCCCTGGTCGTGACCTCTCTTGGATTCTCATGGTAGCCACGAGGTAGGGCCCTAGGTCCCAGTATTGTGCAACCCTTGGTGGCACTGATGGAGCTCCCCCCCCCCCCCCAGAGGCTTGATCTGCCCTTTGCTGATAGTGTCCTGTTCCAGACCTTCCCATCCCCAGGATCCAAGGGATGCGACCCCCATCGCTCAACCCTGGCTTCCTTCCATGTCTGTGTTCCCTACTCTTAGACTTCTCTGAATTCTCAGTACCTCCCCTGCTAGGAGAGGCCTATGATAAGTATCTCCTGAATGAAAGCTGGAGTCTCTCTCTTGTTCCTCAAGGCAGAAGGAAGATGGGGAAGAGATTCAGACTAGAAAGCGGGGTTCGAGGCTGGCACCCCCATTCCCAAAACCTGCTCATTCGCAGACCTCCTTTCCCTCACCTCTAAAATGATCATCTGTAAAGTCCCTTTTCCCTCCTACATTCTGCAAGTCCGGCCCTTGTCTGATAAACTAATTTGTGTCCAGCTGTTAATGGCTTAATGTGTTTCCCAGATAGCGTATTCCAGCATAACGGGGGTCTTCCACTCCCGCAGCCAAAGCAGTGACTAATGGGGGAAAAGTTCAGACACTGCGGGGGCCAGCCCGGGGAACATCAGACAAAATGGGCTCTCTAGACTGCCCCGAATGTGGGCTGAAGCCTTTCCGCCCACACAGGACAGATATCGGTTTTTTACATGGCACGAGGATGACAAAGGAAAGACCAAGAGCAGTGGGCCACCCCAGAGGTAGGAAAGAAGCTAATAGCTTAACGTAGGGAGTCTATTATTTTTTTCCCTAGAGAACTGGGCTTGAATAGTAAAATAGCACAGAAGAGTTTAGCATCGCCTGTCAAAGGAAAATCCTAGCCCTATTTGCTGCTGTGTATTAAGCATGGCACAGGGCACCTTTCATTATTCATCAAAGCAATGCTAAGAAAAGTGATTTCCCCCATTTCGTGGATAAAAGCTCAGAGAGGGAGAGTGACTGGCTCTGTTAGACCAGCTCTGAAACTGCCAAACGGGAGTATCCCTGGGGTCGGCCTGCCTGCCCCCTACCTCTGTTGTGTCCATGGTATTGTCATACTACACACAGGAAAGGCAGTCTCAGAAATGCCATCCCTGGGAGGATGAAGACACTCTACAAACAGACATTTTGGCAAGTGGCTTATGGCTTCTTTGAAGTCTCCTTCCCTTTCTGGGGGGGCCTGGAGATCTTGGATATGGAGGAAGACATAAAAATAAAAGACTCGTGGAAGGTACACAGCTGGCAGGCTTTTCAGGAATTGAGAGTCAAATTTACAAAAAGCACTAATCCTTCCTGGAGCAGAAAGCTGGGACCAGGAGGGTGAGCCCCCGAGAGGCACCCTCTCCCCTTCACCAGCCTTGGAGGGGAGTGAGCCCCCTGCCAAAAGGTCACTGGGAACATTGGGGTCTGCAGGGGGTCCAAGACGATTGAAGGGTTTGAAAGTAAGATGTATGGCTTTCAGGAGGGCAGACACAATGTCACACTGACAAGCCCACAAATGAATGAATACGCCCCTAGAAAGGGCTGGGCAGGGCTGGGCTAGCAAAGGATTTCTTTCCCTCCCCCATGCCTTTTCTTTTTTTGTGAGATAAAGAATTATGTACAGGCATCTCGCCTTCAGTGTGTTCCCTGAACAGGGTTTAATTTGTCGCTTTCTGGCTCCCCCCACAATTCACTTTCTTCCTTTCAGTGTTGGGGGGGTCAGGATCTGAGTGGAGCAATGTCTCCCATAGCCCCTCCCCATGAGTGTCCCCTCGGGCTGCTCACTCTCCCTTGCGCACACCTTTGCTCAGGCTGTTCCCTCTGCAAGGAAGTGCTTTTCCGTCCTTTCTCAGCCAAATGATATCGTGTAGGTCTGTCAGGATCCAGAGCAAAATTAACTTAGTTGGTGAACTTGTCTTCGAACCTCCCCTTTGAGAACACATTCTCCTCTCCTCTGGGGTCCCCAGCTCTTTGTTTCTGCCTTCTCGCCAGCCTTTGGAACGCTCCATCTCCCTCTGCGGTTGGGGGTGGGTACCCTCGCTGGCTGTTACAAGTGTTAGTATTGATATGAGGAGTATTACCACTGGATTGTAAATCGCTTAGGAATAGCTACTCTGTCTTACTCATCTTTGTACACTCAGAACAGTGTTTGGCTTATTGTTGGTATTATCAGATGGAATGAATATATTCAGAAGGTCACGAGTATAGGGGCTTAAAGTTCATCCAGCCCCCTGCCCCAATAATTGTCCAGGAAAATCTGGGTCCCTTCTATAGGACACCTTCTGCCATACTGTGTGCAATGCACTGAAAAGAAACCCAACTGAGTTGGGAGGCTGGAAACAGGGCACCATAGCATCTCGGGCGGGCTCTCCGAAATCCATGGTGACCTTGCCAGACTAAAGATTCGCCTGCTTGCTAGGAATCTGGATACTAGACATTTCCTTTTAAATCCTACTAGAAGAAGAGCTTTTGGAGAGTGAGGATTATGTCTTATTTTTCCCTATAGCCTCCCAAACACTGCCAAACATAGAAGGAGCTTAGGGCAAACACTAAATTTCAGGAGGAATGAATGAATAATTAAAGATCAACTTTAAAGCTCTGGGGAAAGAGGCTTTTGACATACAAAGCAGCCAAACTGGTCCCAGGCAGCCTAGGACACAGTTTGGAAGAGCAGGCATGCTTTTCCCTCAGATCCCGGGGTTGCCAGGTACCCCTGGTATTTATTTGCTCTATTCAACATCTCAGGCCCAGGGGCTCCTCCTCCAGCCCCCTCCCCTCCCACTACTTCAATGAAGCAGATAAGGGTGGAAATTGTGCAATCTTTGGGTGACCTCTGACCCCCCTTTGAAGGGCCTCCAGCCCTCTCTCCTCCCTCTTCCTCCTATCCTCTGAGGGGTTGCAGCTCCTGCTCTGACCCCAGTGAGGTGTCGGGGCGTGGGGACCGCAGACATTTTCGGAGGTAGCTTAAAGACCTATTGAGGCCTATCCAGCCCACACAGTTGGACTAGGGGTTCATGGGAGGTGAAACAAAACTGTTCAAAGAAAAAATAAAAAAAATAAAAAATGAAAAAAAGTTTTTAAAAATTCTGCCACAGACCTATGGGCACAGAAATATGGACGGCTATTGTCAAAGCACTTAAGGAAGTTCAATGGTTTCTAATTTTCGTCTTCTGTTCTGGTTTTGCGACCGAATGATTCAGAGACACGGTCTGGAACGGAGTCATCCTCAAACTCTTACTGGGTTGCGTTGGTTTGTTTTGTTTTTGGTGGTTGTGGTTTGGTGGGGGAGAGGGTGGTGTGGTTTTGTTTATTTTATTTTCCCCATGGGATCAGCCCTTTCATTCTGGGCCAGTTCTGGTCATCCGGGATTAAGGGTAGCAATTTAAGAGGCAGAATCTTTCCCAAGGGACTGTGGTCTACACTTCCTGGGCACTACTGAGGAACTCAGCACCTCCCTAATAAACTGATGCTGTAGGAAATGCCCCTGCTTTTCATGACTGAGAGATGAAAGGAACACAAATGCCCTCGAAGTGGGTTAAATATTATTCTCCAATGGGGGCTCTCGAGGCTTTTCCCTTGGAACAAAAGCAGCAGGTAAATTGATTCCACTTTTGTTAGGCATCCTGATTTCACAGGAGATTGCTACACACACACACACACACACACACACACACACACACACACACTCCCCCCTCTGAGGGCCTCCTTCTTCCCCCCGCCCAGGAGAGGGTACCTGTGATGAGTGCCAGTAGGGCGAGGCTCGGGGCTGGCACTGTGGGTCTGGTACACATGAATGAGGATAAACAGGAGGAAACAGATGTCTGAGATGCACCGGCCGACAGTGTGTGTACACAATCACGCTCTGTTCCAAAGTCAACAAGGACAACCCGGGAAATCCCAGAATGAGGGTGCTGTTGTTTAGCAAAGGAAAACTCTCTCGGCACTGTTAATGACTGGCTTTTGGCTTCTGTGCAGGCCCACGAAACTGTTGCCGTTGACCAAACGGCCTCGGCACTTCTGGGCATTTCTCAGATCCTAGTACACAACCAGCAGAGTGGTTCTTCCCAGCCGGCGCCCTTCCTCCCTGTGCATGCTCCGGTCAGAAGTGGACATGGAGAACTCGCGATGACCTAGTTCTATGTTTGTCAGAGCACTTCCACATCGGTTACCCAGGTGGTTATTCTTAGAACCATTCTGTGAACTAAGCTAGATGGCTGGGGTGATCCCATTTTCCGAAGAGCATGCTGAGGCACAGAGAGGTTAAACAAGCGGTCCAAAGTTGCACAGCTGCTTAATGAGCAGGCCAAGTTAAGTCTTAGACCTACGGGCTCCAATCTAAACACCTTCTCCATGGGTTCTCAAGACATGTGGACTTTACATAGTATTCTTATTATTAACAGAAGTAATAGCAGCAGCAATAGCTAATATTTTCCTAAGTGCATCTTCTGGGTTGTGGGCCATTCTGAGAGGTCTGCATGTAACATCTCATTGAATCATCATAGTAACCTTATGCTACGGGTGTAAAAATTCCATTTTACACATGGGAAACCAGGCACAGAAAAGTTAAATAACTTGCCCAAGGTCACAGAGCTAGTAAGTGATACTACTTGGACTTAAACACCATTTGGCTACAGAATCGACATTCTTCACCTGTGTTGTTCAGTCTCTGTGTAGTGACATCGTAATCATAAGGTGAGTCCAAGGTCGAAAGTAAAATAAATACACCTCACTGAAAGGGTTTTTATAAATAATAGGTGCCATTCCCAGTTAGTGGGGTCTTTTTTTTTTTTTTTTTTTGCTTGTTTTTTGGTTGTGTTCCGTTTTAAAGATTGCTGCCACTACAAACTTCCATCAAATGCATGAATTCTTTCTCAGATCATGCAATTGTAGATAGTATTTTAAATACGTCTGTGACCTATGGCAAGTTGTAAATCTCTCTGCATCTCAGCCTCCTCTTTGTAAAATGGGTATGAACATACTTACTTCTAAGGATTATTTTGAAAATCAGGTGAGATACTGCGTATGAAGACCCTCGAAAAACCGTAAATTCCTAGAACTAGTTTCCCAAGATTAATTGATGGGAAACAGACTAGAGTATGTTCAACAGCCTTACCTGTGCATCTTCTCTGTAGGAATTTTGGGAAGCTTACATATGCTAGTGAGCACCCTGGAGATCTAAGCAGGCACATTGGAAATGGAGTAACTCCCAAATTTACTTGACTGCAGAGCCCTTTGGGTAGAGCACTTCTCAAGCTACTACTCCAAGGAAACCACGTGGGGATCAGGATCCCACAAGGCAGAACCCGGGATGTATTTCCCAGCAGATCCCCCTCTTCAGCAACATTCAAAGCAGCCTGAGTCCCTCTGAAGCCACCCCTGGATTTGCTTCCTTAATTTCGAGACCTTGAAGCCGGAGACTTAAGCCTGCATTTCTATCCTTATAACTATCAGGCCAAAGACCACAGGATCTGAGTGAGGAGACAATGGGGGCCTTGGGGCTCCAACAGAAACACGACAGGAGAACTCAGATGACCCCACCCCTGTGTCCTACACACAATCTGGTTTCTATCAGGCCGGCTCCTGCAGAGTCACACTGAAAGCCAGTCATTCAGAATGTGTGGCTGGCCCCTGACCCAAACCCAAGATTTGAAGGATGGCCTTACTGATAATGAATCCCCATCCTTCCAGCATGGAGCAGATGGTAAGGAATAACAATGGGACTGGCCCTACGCAGGGGTCACAATGGGAGGAGGATGGGTGCCTTTGCTCCGACACCACTGTCCAACAGAGGGAGGTGTGGAGTGTCTGAAATAGCCGTCATCTTATTCTGATCCTAAGAATCGCTAACATTTATGGAGCATTTGCATACTTAGCATATCCCAGACACTAAGCTATTTATATAAATCACGATCTTCAATCCTCACAATAACTCTCTGAAAGTGGTACCATCACCAATAACTACAACAGGTAACAGAAGCACAGAGATGTTGGGTATATTACTGATGGTCACACAGCTCATAAATGGTGGAATTCCATCATGGGTTTCTCTGAATCCAGAGCCTTGTACCCATGGTCCTAGGCATTATAGGTCTTGTAAAACAGTGGTTCTCAAAGTGCAGTCCCTGGTCCCACAGCATCAGCAATACCTGGGAACTTGTTACATATGCAAATTCGTAGACACCAACACAGACCTACTGAAAGAGAAACTCTGGTAGGGCCCAGCAGTCAGTGCTTTGTTGCTGTTGTTTTATAAGGCCTGCAGCTCATTCTGATGCCCATTTAAGCTTGAGAACCACTGTTCCAGGGGAAAGAGCTTTGCACCCAGGCAGTGGCATCATGTCACTTAAGAAGGCCCCAGAAGGAGTCACCTGGCCCATTATCCAGTCGCATTGCCCAGCAATGAGCAGGGCACAGAAGGGCAGGGTGCAGGGCCAGCGGTTATGATAGGAAGAAAAACTAATAGTGAGGCCTGGCGTCGCAGGGAACTAGGGCCAAGACAGAAGAGGAGGGAGAGCTGAGGTCCGGGGTGAAGGGGGGAAAGGCCAGCATGAAGCACGCCTGCATGGAAGAGGCCTGGCCATTTCCATCCTACGTCCTCCCCTCTCTCTTCACAGGGCCAGAGGCTCACAGAGGGCTCGGCAGGCCTTCATGATCCCCGAGTTGTCTCCCTCCCTGGGCACACACCCCCACTTGGCAAGACCCCTCCAAGAGTGTCTCCTGTCTCTGCCTGAACCCCTGCAGTGATGGAGAGCTCACTGCCCCCAAGGCAGCTCTTTTTCCTTCTTTGGCGATGTCTGCATGGTTCCTTGCGCTCTTCCCCACCATTCCTCCCTGCACCACATCGAGGGCACCCTGAACTAGCCTGCCTCAGGGCGGAACTTTAGATATTTGACAGTGCCCATGCTTCCCAGGTCTTCTCTTGTCCAGGACAAAGGCCTTGGTTCTTTCAAAAATTCCTTTTGTACCTGTTTTCATGTCCTTTCACTGCCCCAGGCCATCTGAAAAGGCTCTTGAGGGTTTCTCAGAGAGGACGCCCAGCAGCCCTCGTCTGCCACTCTCCATTGGCCCAACTCCGCACACTGCACTGAATGGAATCACATCAGGCAAGCGGAGCAGCCGGCCCGGGGCTGCTGGTCTGGCCACCCAGTCCTCAAGGACAGGCCCAGGGAAGGGGGCACTGACTGCTTTTCCTGCTCTTCTTCCTGAGGAGGACATGGAAAGCACCAGGCTAGCCTTCGGAGATTTCCTTGAGAATGCAGGGGCAGGGGGGCTATGTTTCTCCAAGACCCACTCACTGTGCAGTGAGGGAGGCCCATCCCGGACTGGGAAGTTTCCCCACATGTGCCCTCTCTGCAGAACCCGGAGGAGCCCCCGCTCCCTGGCATCTCCGCCTCCTTCCCAGGCCTGGAAGGGCTCTACCATCCCCACTGGGACCCTTGGCTCCTGGAGGGGGTAAACATCAGGCTGTGTCAAGGCCCCCCGTCTCTCCGTGGTTGGCAGGGATTGACGGCTCTGCAGGGAAGAGATAGTGACAGGTCTGTTTTCACTGGACAGACTTGTGGTTATCTTCCCTGAGGAAGCCGGGGGGGGGGGGGGTGCTGGGTTGGGAACTTGGAGATCTGGGCTACAGGCCCTCAAGGTCCTAGTGCAAGCTCCCAGTGTATCCCCCCCGAGACAAACTGCTTGAATTCAGAGTCTGGCCCACCCTAGCTCTCCGTGTGACCTGGGGCGAGTTATTTAACTTCTCTGTGTCTATGACCTCATCTGTTTGTTCACGGAAGTGATAACGGTGCCAGGGTCTCCACAGTGAGGCCCATGTGAAACATGCATGAACATGGGACACGGTAGCGTGCACCCGGTCCAAGCTCATTGTTTCTTGCTCCTATTGGTCTACTGCTTTATACAACTTGGTTAAGGATCAAGTTATACATGACTGGAGCCTTTCTAACATTACAAAGACTTTGTTCTCTTGTTTGATTCCAATAACTCGTGAGATGGCAACATCAAGATGTATCATGACCATGGTGTATGTGAAAATACTGAAGCCCAGAAAAGGCAAGTGACTAGGCCAAGGTCACACAGCAGACCCATCAACATATCCCAGACCATTAACCTCCTGCCTTGGGATCCTAAGGCCTGGCTATGATGGACAGTTTGATTTATACTACCATTGCATTTCTTCTCATATCATACGGCTGTCTTATTTTCTAAAAATTAAGAGCTAGACTTGTGATCTTGGACATAAAACCCCCAATCTGGAGAGTACACAGGCTCCCCTGTCCCACGTCTCCCAGTTTCTAAACTAAGGGGCACACAAGGAAGAGATTCCTCTCTCTCTTCACCCACGGACCTGGTTCCTGGGCCAGGACTCATCCAGTCCCTGCCTGGTGTATGAGTGTACAGCCAGGCTCACTGGCCAATCCAAGGCTCACTGTCTGACCTTGAGCCAGAACTTGAAGGTGCACGGTATCAAGTCCTCCTGGAGACCTCCACAGGATGCCGCCTGCAGCACACCTCCAGAGCAGCCTCCTGCAATGCCCCCAGGAAGGGGCCTACCCTCTGTTTTGCAGTGATGCTGACCCAAGCCCCCTTCTCCTCAGGCTTCTGGACCGGAGCAAGGCAGGGTGGGAATGTGGGCTGGGAGGAGGGTAAACCTGACTGTTCTGGATGCACTCCTCTAGCTTGCCAATCCCAAAGCCCTTAGAGAGAGATTCTGGGAGATCTGTGCCTGGGGCTGGGAGTCGCCGTGTTCTATTCAGTGGCTCCAGAAATACCAGATTTTTTCCACCACGTCCCATCTGGGCCCGATAAGCACCATGCCTTCAACGTCTGCACTAAGTGGTTTTCAGGCTGTCTTGGCTGTGTGTTCCTGGGAAGGACGATTTATCTCAACGCTCTTCCTTTGGCTCCCAGAAATGCTTCTCTCCCTCCTCAAGAGATAGCGGACATGGGCTCCTCTGAGCACTTGTCATCCAGGGATGCTCCAATGACATCAGTTTCCTGAGAGCTGGACAGTTCCCCTCACTTCAAAGCCTGGCTTTGCTCTCCCTCCTCCCCATGGTCCTCCCCACACCCAGGTTCACACTTAGATTCGTCCTGCAGACGCCGACAGCACATGGAAGTGGGTTCTCCCAGTCCTCACTGCCACTCAGAGTGCAGCTTGGTGCCGTTATCAGACCCAGCCAACGGGGACGAAAATTCATAAAGAGGGCCGCCTTGTTGTGGACGAATGGTATTGCAGGGGTTGAAAACTAGCTACAGGGCAGAATTGTTCTTACATTTATTAATGTATGCAACAGATATTTTTCAATGACCACCAAGTGCCCCATTCTTTTCTGGGTGTCGGGGAGACCGAGTGTTGAACAGACAGAAGATGATACACAGGGCAGCAAAACTGACAGGCAAGTAAATGTATAGTAAGTACTAGAAGAAGTATAGCCAGGCGAGGGTCAGACTGTGCCTGGGGGTGCGGGGGTGGGGGGCGAGTACTATAGAAAGGCAGCTCAGAGAGACTTCTCCAAGGAGGCACCTGCCAGCAGAGATGCAAATGAAGCAAGTGAGCCCTCTAGCAGACCTGAGGGGACAGCATCAGAGGCAGAGGGACAGGACAGCAAGGGCCCTGCGCAGAATCCGGTCCGGGTGCTGCTCAAGGACAGCAGGAGCACCACTGAGGCCCGAGCAGAGAGAGCAGGACAGACGGTGAGGACAGATGAGCTGGAGAGAACAGTCGTGGCCAGCACACGTCAGGCTGGAGTCTGCAAACGACGACCCTTGGTGTGTTCCCGTCGGCCCGTGAGCTAAGAACAGGGGCGACATGTTGAAAGGGTTTGAAGAAGAAGGAAATAAAGATGGAGACAGAAATGAAGAAAATAGTGAAGACAACGAAGGAGAAGAAGGTGATGACGATGTGACAGACTCCCATGTGGCCTGCAAAACCTGAACTATGTCCTACCTGGCCCTTGACAGAAGCGGTCTGCTTGTTCCCCAGTACAGAGATCTGAAGGACAGTGAGCCATCTGGTCTCCGATGTCACAGGAAGCCATGGTCAGCGGGGGTCCTCTGAGCAAGGACGTGACACAGCCCAAGGTACGTGTGTCAGGCTCACTCGGGCTCCCCCATAGGGGGGTGGCCATAGGGTCATCCCACATGGTAGTGAGAGGACGGTGGCTTTGTCTGGGGTGGGGGCAGTGGCTGCTGAAAGAAGGGGCCGATTTTGAGACACATCAGCAGAGTCCTCACACTGGATGTGGGATGTGAGGGAGGGAGAGGAGCGAAGGACGACTCTTAGGCTTTGAGGCGGAACAACTAGGTGAGCGTTGGCGCCATTTCCTGACATGCAGAAGACTAAGGGAGGAGCGGCTGGCGGGCTGGGTTTAAGAAATCAAGAGTTCTAGTCTGGCCATGATCAGGCCGAGATGATGATTCGACATCAAAGTGCATACATTTATATATACATTTATATACACACACATGTGCAAAGCACACACGCGTACAATGTAAAGAATGATGATGTCACTGGTGCTACTGGAGAAACAGAAAGAAAACAAGAACGCATGGAAGACTTCCTCGGATGCGTGAAGTATTTGATATTTGTTCCCACAACAATCTGTGAGGAGAGATCTCTCCTTTCATCTCTCCCGCTTTACTGATGAGAAAATTGGGGCTGAAATTTTCCCAAAGTTGCACATAGAGCTGGGCAGCGGGAGAGCTGAGAGATGAAGCCAGGAGTCCCCGTTCCCAGCCCCACACCTACCAACCCGAACAGCACTTCCGTGCCCACTGAGGGACACAGCCTTCCTTTCGTGGCGCCTGTATTTGGGCATTTTTATTTGGGCCACATAATGGACAAACTGAGTCCTCTTGGTCTCCTAGAATTGATCCTACAGACAAGACACAATAAAACGTTCTAATTTCCTACCTCTGAATTTAGCAACGTGGAAAAAAACACACTTTTATTACAATATTTTTTCTCATTTGGTCCTTTTTAAATTATGAAGTCATACATGCTTATTGATTGAAATTAAAAATATGGAAAAATAGGAAGGGAGGAAATTAGTAATGTCCCCAACCCTTAAATATAGGCATGACCGAATATTTCTGGGACTTTTTAGAGGCTGCACGTGACCTACTGTACAGTTAACAACAGTTTCTGGAGTTCAGAACCATGTGCTCAGAAAGGGAAGAGGATCCTAAAGGAACCAACGAACTGTATGGCAGAGGAGTCAGGTAAGAATAAAAATATCTGACATTTGTTCAAACAACATGTAGTGTGTGTCAAGAATGCTCTCACTGCATAACCTTATGTAATTCTCACACCCTATTTCACAGTTGAGGAAACTGAGGCTTTCGTCACTCCCAAGCAGCAGAACTGAGACTTTGAGCTAGAGGTAATGAATCCCAGAACAAGAGCTCTTCAGTCTCATGTCATTCCTTGCCTAGGGACAATTAATGCCCAGCAGAAAGCTAAAACAAATATTCCTTTTTTTTCCCACCCAAAGTTTTTGTGTAATTTTAGAATTTACATCAACTTTGGATTCAGCCAACCCATGCCATCACATCACTGACCTCGATAAATATTTCTTGAACAAATAAAAACTAAAATCTGATAAATCAGAACAAAATGAAGGAGAGGAAGATAGAGTGAAGGGGGGCAACCCAGGATAGACTAATTGAGTCAGCCGTTCCCGTTCTACAAGTATTTATTGAGCACCTACTACGTGCCCAGCACTGAGCTAGACACTGGGGACCAGTGGTGAACATGACAGACTAAAATCCTGGCCTCCTGGTGGATTTTAGTGGATGGATCACTGTGGTTGGCTAAATCCGGGGAAATACTCAGAGTGGCTTCCCCTCAGCCCCAGAGGTCTGCCTTATTTCACTCTGGTGCACGTGATCGCCCTCTGCCAATCAACTTGTTCTAAAAAGCAAAGAACTTCAGGAATACAAAACCCTCATTACAGGTGCTCTTATTTTATTCTTAAAACCAAACCTTGTCTAACTTGGGCTTCCATGTCATCTCTTACTAACTTATTTCTGCTCAATTTCCAACCAGACCCACTAACTGAAATTTTTAACCTGAGGCTATGACCCTCCAGGGGTCTCCATGGATGAGAAGATGTTATAAGGATAGATATTTTGCAGAGGGTCAAGGGGCATGAAGGGGAGCAAGGGTCCATTGCTTCCGTCAGATTTTCAAAGGGGTCCATAACCTCAAAAAGGTAAAAATCCACGGCTCTAATCTTTTTCCACTTCAGCAGTATTTCCCATAGTCTGTGAATGTTGACTCTTTTTCCCTCTAACAGTCTCTCCCAGAGCTGAGACTGAGTGGCAGTTGGGGTTTGCTTGCAGAAACTATGCGAGGGCAGCATTGATATTTTTCCAGGCACAGCATAAAACGGACCTTAATTCATTCACTTCCACATTGACACAAGGGGGAATGTTCCAATTCCTCAGCCGCTGAGAAAGGCAATGTCCCCCACCAGGCTTCACACAACCCTCTTCCACTTGATTATTATTTGAGTCTCACCCCTGGCCCCGGCTCCACACTGCGGGTCTACACCGTTTCCCTGAGTACACACGGTCTTAGACTCCTTCGGGCCAAAGAAAATAACACTGTTCTGATAGTTGAAGGCAAGAACAGACTTCCTAAGCAGGTTGTTCCTGCTCACTATGCTTATTCTTAACTCCAGATATCAATCACCATCTCTATAGGGTAGAGAAATGGAACAGAAAATACAGACGGTCTCCTGTTAGTTCATTTTGATGAAAGCAAGGAGCACATTCAAGTGGAACATTTAAGAGTCAAGGTCTTTGTGAGCACTCATTCCTTCATTGCTTCAACAAATATGTATCAAGTGTCTACTGTGTTTCAGACACTTTTGAAGTGCTGAGGACACAGTCATGGACGAGACCGAATTGGTTCCCGCCCTCCTGGAGCATATGGCCTAGTGCAGGAAAGAGGCATCACAAATAAATAAGAAATGTGTTAAGAGGTAGGACGATGAACATGAAGCGTTCCTGGGGACATGTAACCAAAGACCCTATGTAGTATCACAGTGTTGATCAACAAGGAAGACATCCCTGCTGAAGCAATAGATATGCTGAGACCGAGGTAGAAGTGGCTGAGGCCAGGGTGCATGGAAAGAGAAGAGATTAAGAGCCCTTGAGGCTTGTGCAAAGATCCTGGGGCCAAAACTGGGTACAGCATATTAGGGGAACTGGAAGAAAGCCTATGCAGCCAGAGCACAAAACGGAGCCACAAGTGGCTGGAAACAAGGCTGGAGAAGTAAGGGTTCTGTAGAGATAGAGTCTTGCATGTCCTTGTGGGGATTTGGGTCCTAATCCTGACAGCAATGGGGAGTCATGGAAAAGTATGGAGGAAGTGTATGGGGCATGCTTAGATCTGGGGTTTTGTTTTGTTTTGTTTTATAGCTTTTATTTTCAAGAAATCTCCATTCCCAACGTGGGGCCTGAACTCACGACCCCAAGATCAAGAGTCACGTGCTCCCTCGATTGAGCCAGCCAGGCACCCCTAGATCTGAGGTTTTAAAAGATTATTCTGACCACAGTGTGGAGAGTGGACTGGGGACGGGCAAGACCATGCATGAGGAACCAGTTTCAGACGCTTTTCCAGGAGACCCGGGGAGAGAGGCTGGTGGTTGGAACCAGGTGAAGGTGGTGGACACGAAGAGAAGTAGACTTCCTAGGAGAAAACAGGGAGCATGAGCCCACCGACTTGATGGTGGGGTAGAGGTGGTGGTGAGGAGGAGGGCAGTAGTAGTCCCCTCCTCAATCATTTCTGCTTGTCTCCAAAGCACTGAGACGCTCCTTCCGACCTTGCCTCCAGGAGATGGCCCTCCGAGTGGCTGCAGCGGTTGGGGCGATAGCGCACCAGGGATAAATCTGGAAGGAGCCATAAATTCACGAGGCTCCAGGGACACTGGCCATTGTTCTGTGCATTGAAAGAGCCGCAGCTGTCCCCACCTGGAGTCTGTGTTGGTGACACCACTGCCTGCAAAGGGCTCCCCTGGTCTTCCCATGGCTGGAGCCTCAGATCTAATGTGGTCTAACGTCACCCTCAATTGCTCTCGCACACATCGCCCTGCTTTGCTATCTTCATAGCACTTGCCACTCTGAAATAAACTTTTTTTTTTTTTTAAAGATTCTATGTATTTGACAGAGAGAAACACAGCAAGAGAGTGAACACAAGCAGAGGGAATGGGAGAGGGAGAAGCAGGCTTCCCACAGAGCAGGGAGGCGATGCGGGGCTCGATCCCAGGACCGTGGGATCATGACCTGAGCCGAAGGCAGACGCCTAATGAATGAGCCACCCAGACGCCCCTGAAATAAACTTCTTAATGCATTTGCTTCCCTGTGTGTATCTCCCCATAAGAAGGTTTCCATGACAACAGAAACCTTACTCTCGTTTCACCGTGCCTAGCACAGTGCCTGGTGCAAACAGGTGCTCTGGAAAAAGAAGATGAAGGAGTAAATGGCTCCCCAAAGTCCAAAGCCCTCCCAACTCCTGAGTGCCCTCTCCTTGGGCCCTGTGGACACCCTTGGCTCTGGGCGTCGGCACCAACTGAGCAGCTCCTGGGCTCAGATGTCCCATGAGCCCTTGCAGAGTCTCTCTGAACCTCCATCCGAACCCCAGGGCTCAGGTGAGTAACGGTTTCTCCAAGAGACAGCACTCTCATGGGAGTTTCCTTCGCTTTATTTCCCGAAGCAGAAGAACTGCCAGGGCTGGCATTTTTCCAAATTCCACACCTTGGGGCATGAAGCAAACTCCATAGAAGCTGGGACAGAATTATGTATTCACGTACATGACTAAAAGAGCTCACAAGCAAACATTGCTGGTGCTGCTGATTCATAACTATTTCTTTTTCTAGTTTTCCCTACAGATCTCAGGGCCAAAGTCAACTGCATTTGTAGTTCATAGCTGGTTCTTTTTAACCCAGGATATTAGACAGGATTCAGTTCTCCTAGCTAAATTCCTTCTTGGAAAGGGCTCTTAATTCTTTTCTCTTACTCTTCTAATTTTACTTTTGAAAAGATGCTTCCTAAACTGAAGATGGGGACTGCATTCAGCAGACAGGAAAGGAATAGGACGTGGTGAGACCCAGCTGGGCTCCTGCAGAGCCCACCATAAGGACGAGTCAATGCCGAGTCACCATGAACGGTCAGTTCTCAGAGCTTGTGAGTCAGTGGCTGCTGGGCATGGGGTTTCTGGTGCCTTCCACATGCCTGAAGTCTCCCCTCAAGCCAGGAGGGAAATGACTAATAACAGACATCACTGTCCAGTGATGAGTTCACCTGAAATCATAACACGGTGCCTGTGGGATAAGATGAGCTGTCATCTTACAAATCTTCCGTGTGGCCCTGGGGGTTGAGTTGAGATGGGACCAAGGATGGGGTCCTACAACCGCTAGGTGAGGCTGGGTACCTTTCTCCAACCTGCCTCTCATGGCAACAGTGTCCAGGCCCACACACTGGCAGATGTGCTGAGGCCGCTGGCGAAATAAAGTCAAAACTCTATGGTAGAATTCTAATTCACACTCTGGAAGTCTCACAGAACAGGAAATATTTTTCTCTTAGATATTGCCTTTCAGGGGTTGCCTGGATGGCTAAGCTGGTTAAGCGTCTGCCTTCAGCTCAGGTCATGATCCCAGGGTCCTGGGGTCAAGCCCCGCATCGGGCTCCCTGCTCAGTGGGGAGCCTGCTTGTCCCTCTGCCTGCTGCTCCCCCGGCTCATGCTTTCTCTCTCTCACTCTGTCAAGTGAATAAATAAAATCTGAAACAACAACAACAACAGAAATTGCCTTTCAGGAAATAGGCAAATGGTAAGATACCATCAGGCGAATGGTAAGATAAACTTTGGGGCGGGAATTAATAAAAATCAACTTGGAGGGACATTACGGAAGCCTGAGCTCAGGAGAACAGCCATGCCGTTGGCAGACCAGCTTGCCAGCCCGAGCATTTTTTCCTGCTCCGCATCACTGCTGATCTGCGTCCTCTGCGTCTGTACCCCCAAATGGTAACGGCAATAACCTTTTATTGACTCCTCGCTGTGTGACGAACACTTTATACACGCTATGTTATTTTATTCAGTTCACTTCGAAACCCCTTCAGGTGAGTGTCCACTGTCGTCTGTGTTTTACGGATCAGGAAACTGAGGAATTAGACATGAAGCAACTTGCCCAAGGACATCCAGCTCTTAAGTACTTCCTGTGCGAACCACCCCCTTCCTGGATACCAGAAGCCCCACTCTCACCTACTGCCGGCCTCTGTCCAATCAAAGAATCCATTTATTCTGTTTACCAAGTCAGGAAAAGTGTAGGTGATTGGTTTTTAGTTTTTTTCCCCAGAAAGGCTTTCACCAACGATTTTTCCTAATGCTGAATTAAATAATTCCCGAGGCTTCGTCTCTTGTTATCAGGGAGAGGGTTGGACAAAACGTCTCCAGAGTATCTCCCAGGTCCAAAGTTTATGATTTTATTCTGATCGAAGCCACAAAGCATCTCCTTCCGCTCAAGGGGGAAGAAATCTTATTAGGCTCCTTAGAATATATACCAGCAATCTCCATGGACAGTGGCGTTCCTACAAAATCCCCAGAGGAGGTTATTAATTATTAATTATTAATTAAGATCGACATTCTCCTGGGCAGGGGAGTGTGAGAAGGTGGGCAGAAGAAGCGGCTCTGCCTTCCTGGTTAGATCCAGCTCCCACTCTGGCAGCCGGCCGGGTCAGTCACGGGGTGACTACCAGCCGTGCCAATTCCTGGAGGCATGGGACTAGGACCACTAGCCTGTATGTGTGTGTGTGAAGGGAAGCTGTAGGCCCCAGGTCTGCCACCTGTTTGCCCTGCAGCAAAATAGAGAGCGTTCCACTGACTCCAAGCTGGAGCCCGCCCAGCAAGGATGTTACCCACCAGCCCATCCTGCCCTGCTCAGGCCTGGGCCTTTCCTCGGTCATCACCCCTCGCTGAGCACATGGCTGACGACGTGGCTGCACAGTTGGTCTGAGGAGTTGGCGTGAGTGAGAGAGGAGGGTCCCTGACCCTCACTGCCTCTTATAAGGGTCACCTCACTTTCTACCATGGCCGCTGCCTCCTGCTCCTGTGGCCTGCTCCACACTTCCTCTCACTCACTGGGCTTCCTTCCTCCAGTTCCTCCCGCCCCTCTCTATTCCTGCCCCTCTCTATTCCTCACAGACCTCCCACAGTCCTCCGACCTGAGAGTGCTCCTCCTCGCACATTTCCCTCAGAGGCCTCACCTCACTCTCCTGGTCTCAGCTCCAACACT